>JAGQAX010000007.1:38298779-38898779 GCA_019142605.1 Cephalopholis sonnerati | reverse complement strand
AACTCTTCTCAGCTGAAAATCTTGTTTAGTCACGATCTCTGCAATTTGCATTTCAGTCAGCACTTCTTTCCTGTTTGCTGATCTGTATACATCACACATACTGTAAGTCGCTGTGTGTGTCTCTGACTCACTGTAGTCACAGTGTCTCATCCATTGACACAGAGAAATGAATCTGGTGTTACACACTCTTACTCATCTACACACTGGAAATGTATTCCCGCACTAATACATGTACTGTGTAACGTTTGCCTTTTCAACCATAGTTCGGAGCTGCTTCATACATATTTATTTTGCTGCAAAGTGTGTGCACAGCTCTGCTCAAACATCCAAAAATGCACCGAGGAGATGCTGATATTGATTTGTGCAACTTCAGCTTGAGTTTGTTGGAAAAGTTTCAACTCACAGCACAGAAATAGAGCTCACAAACAAGACAACCACCTTTTGGTTATTTATGCTTATGTAAGAACAATTACTCCGAAGTGTGCAGGAGTTGCATCACTTGTCCGAGAGCAGAGACACTGGACTGTATCCTCCTAATGTCCAGTGGAGGCAGCTGTATTATATTCAGTCTCCAAATCAAAGACTTTCTATCCAGTATGTCAGACACCTTGGGCCTTATTTATCAAAGCATGTCTCCATGCACAGAAAAGCTGGTAATTATTAAACATGCCTACACACTAGTATGCGATAAACAAGGTTAAATCCCACCTCCAGGTATTCTACACCCATCTACCTGTGCATGAACAGGCTTGTTCACAAAAATATGCTCCCAAAATGTCATGTACAGTGAGGAGCATCCCTTTCAAAGGTATAGCCTCAAAGGGACAGTTCACCCCTAAATGAAAAGTATGTATTTTCGTCTTACCTGTAGTTCTGTTTATCAGTCTAGATTGTTTTGGTGTGAGGTGCAAAGTGTTGGAGATATGGCTGTAGAGGTGTCTGCCTTCTCTCTGATATAATGAAACCAGACGGCACTCTGCTTGTGGTGCTCATTTGAAAAACAATGTCTCTTTCCAGAAGTCATGACCTGGTTACTCAAGTTAATCCATTTCATGAAGGAACTATTTTCTCTCTAACAAACTACACCTTCCACCCATATCACCACGTGGAAGGGAGCGTGTATCTGCTCATGGATGAGCGAGTCGTGATCATGATGACAGCATGAAATGTAAACATTAATGGTGTCCTTCTAGATGAGCTAGCATTAGATGCACGCTTCCTTCTGTCTGGTGATGCACTAGCAGTTGTAGTTCAATAAATTGTTCCTTCATGAAGCTGCTCACAGCAAGGTCTGTGGATTATCTTGAGTATGTGGATCATGATTTCTGGAAAGAGACATTGATGTTGAGTTTTTCAAGTGGTTCCAAGAGTGCCATGTAGTTCCATTATATTGGAGAGAAGGCAGGCATCTCTACGGCCGATATCTCCAACACTCTGCAACTCACACCAAAACAATCTAGACTGATAAACAGCACTACAGGTAAGAGGAAAAATATGCATTTATGATTTAGAGTAGAGCTGTGCCTCTAATGTAGAACTACTTGTTGTGAGAAACAGAGAAAGATGAAGAACACAATCATCATGACGGTAAGGTTGATGTAGTGCTAAATGAGTCAGCTAAACCAAAATGTTCAAAAGTTGCACTTTCAAAACAGTTTGTCAAAAAATGATTCTTTGCATGGAAATGAGCATATGTACAATTTTGTGCTTAAACACAGTTGGTAAATGAGACTCCTGCTCTGCTTGTGCTGGCGCTGCTTGTATCTCTGCATGTGTATAAAGGGCCTTATTATTATGCTAATATCTAATATTAGTTTTGTAGTTGTTAATCACAGTTGAGATAGAGAACCACAGTTTTTATTATAGGTACAGGCGAACTTGTCTTGATTGTAATAAAGGCAGTTTCTTAGCAGCAGTGTACAAATATTGTGTAGTTGATAGACCTAGTATATAAAATAAAGTTTGAAAAACTATTATTTTTATTTTGCTTCACATCGTTCTCACATTAAAATCCAATGAGTGTGTTACTGAGTTATATTTAGGTGTTTTAGGTCTTTTGGGGTGATACAGAAAGACAGATAAAGACAGATAAAACACCAAAAACAAGGAACATTTAAATAAGTGAATCTCAGAAGAACTGAATGCTCAAGTTCAACTTTATTGTCATGTGTATGAAAAATACAATGAAATGGCCTTACCCACAGGGCATTGTGGCTCGTGTCCTTAAGTTATGGGCGTTCTGTGCAAATGATTTACTTTACAGTACATTGTATCAGTCAGGTTTGCGGCAGACATTGTTGCTGCTGCGTCAAGTTGACCTTTCAGTTTTCAGCACTCCAGTAGCAGCTGTAAATAACTGATGGTAAAGGCTTTAAATAACCTGTTATCTCCTCCTGTTCATTTTTGTCTGTGTTGTAGTTGGATACAGAGGCGGCTGACATCCTCAATGAGCTGCAGGTGAAGCTCAACACCTTCTTGGACAACTTCAGCACTGTGTTTGCCAAAAGGTACACACACACACACAGACACACACACACAAACATACACACACACACACAAACATACACACACATACAAACACACCATACTCCATGGATGTCTGAAAAACAAGCCTCTGTCAGCCCTGCAGAAGTTTTCTTGTCTAACTTTGTCTCTGTCTCTGGCTCCTCTCCCTCCAGTTTCCAAACTCGTATTAATGGCTGCATGCGTCAGATGGCTGAGATCCTGTACCAGATCAAAGGCCCGCCCAACCACAACACTGCAGAGGCAGACGCTGACACCATGCTGAGGCCCCTCATGGAGTTCCTGGACGGGAAGTAAGTCAAAGCATGACACACACACACAGTGACTCCTGATGTCCAGTAAGCTGCTGGCAGACGACTGCATCCCTGATTTTTTATCGTAAATTACTCATAAAAACAGAAATTTAATGAATGAGCCGAGTTGTGTATTTCTGTAAAAATCATCAGTTTAAATTGATTTAATTTCGGACAATATGGCACGAATAAGAGGTTAACTTTACTCAGTACCTATGAGTAGAAAACCATCCAAAAATAAAGGATCATTTTGAGCCCCGTGTTGCATATTTTTTTTAAATAAATATATTACTGTTCCAATATTTACCCAAACTAAAATATGATGTGATTGCAAATTCTTAACTTACATTCCCCTATTTGTTATTGTTCCTTTATGCTGGTATGATGTTTATCTTTTACAGTTTTTCCCATTGTTTTTTACGCCTAACAATGACTTTGTGATACATAAAAGCTGAGCTTGTTGTGTCTAACACTGGTTTAAAATAACTATATTGTAGTTTGGATAAATGACTCAGCAGTAACATATTTATTTCTTATTATATCCTCTATTTTACTGTGTAAAAATCTCTTACAATACTAAACACAAACAGACAAAGACAACTGTGAGCGAGCACAACGTTCAGTTAAAACGCAATGCAAAAAAACTGATGATGTATAAACAGGTTAAATGAATTCACTGGAAAATGTAAGAGCATTAAATTCCCCCATAGCTTACATAGCTGATAAGTAATCAGCCCTGACAATTTCTCGTCCCTCTGTACATTATTTCAGGAAGATGGGGCAGGGTGTTTAAAAGCTTTTTTGCCTAGTTCTGTTCGAATCCTGGGGACCAACATCTGTAGAATATTGTTAAAACACAGATGTTAATTATTTTGATTTTTACACATGTATGTACACAGAGGAGAGACTAATACATAAAGACCGACCAATAGGAATGTCTGCCAATGTACAGACACGGCCATTTAGCAGCAGCATACAGTGTACAGTGATGTGAGCAATTAAAAACGTTAAAAATGTTTTATAGACACATATAGTCAAGTGTCATCAGCATAACAGTGGAAAGAGATTTTATGATTGAATATTAATTTGCCCAAAGGAAGCATGTCAAAAGAGAGTAAAAGAGGACCTATGACAGAGCCTTGAGGTACTCCATAGTGCATAGTGGCAGTAGATGGTAAGTTACCAAGAGTAACCATAAACTGTCTGTCTGATAGATTGGAGATGAGCCATTTGAGAGCAGTGTCTGCAACTACGATGATGTCTCTTAGATGGCAGGTTAAGGTGCTATGATCAGCTGTGTCAAAATCAGAACTTAAGTCAAGTAGGATCAGGGCAGACCTTAAACCTGCATCAGCAGCTAGGAGGAGATCATTGGTTACCCTAAGTCAAGACAAGTTTTAGCTCATATGCTTGGTGTTTGTGTGTGATCCAGTCTCAGTATCTTTGCTGACATCTGTGAGAAGACGGTGCTGAAGAGGATCCTGAAGGATCTGTGGAAGATCGTCCTGAGCAGCCTGGAGAAGACCATCGTCCTGCCTCAGAGCAACGACAGCCTCGTATGTACAGTCCTAACCCTGACCATCAGTACTACATGCCTTACCCCAACTCCATCCCTAAACTAAACCCAATTGACCCCTAGCTAAGTCCCACCCCCGTACAGAAACTGGCCAATCAGGCCGGCTCAGACCACGGTCCGACAATGAGCTAAATGTTGTGCCTGGGGCACGTCGTGTATTAATGATACTCGTTACCTGGAGAGGTTGGAAAAAGATATACGTTTCTTCCCTGTTCCAAAACCAAAATCAAACCCTGAAAAGTGTAGGGTTAGCTAGCTAGCTACTGAAGATATAGCCTACTGAATGTATACACATGCTGCTTTTGCTTTGTAATGATTATAACAGTGGAACAAAGACCGACCCTGCTGTACAGGAACCAGTGAAGGGAAGCAGAGAGACTTTGCTGATATTCAACCAGCTGTGTGTCATCACAGTGTGCGAAGTTTCCCTCTATATTCATTGTGTTCTGTGTGGATCAGCAGTGATGTGGTGGTTCACTTTTACACTGTGATCTGTAGCCTATAGTTGGGCTTTAGCTTCTAACTATCTTTGTCTTTTTAACCTGTTGTTGCTGCTGAGTCAGTTTGGCATCCTGGATATATCCTTCAAACACAGACTGTAGACTCCTCTGTCTGCTTCTCTCTGGAATCACTGTTTCATTTTTTCCAAAAATATGATACAGTGTGGGCTCCATGTTTACTCCGACAGCTTGTCGTACCATCACAAAGGGGCGGTGCTTAGCGAAAGGTCAATTCATCAAAGAGTTCTTCACCAATTTAGCATTGCATTCTCATAAAATTTTAAGATTTTTCCCTCTTTTTTAATGGATCAGAATAGATGAAGCCAAACCAGAGATAAAATCTGTTTTATTCTACATCTTTGTCAAAACCAGTCCTCTACTGCAAACATGTCAATCATAAGGTCTCAAACTGGTCCTCAGAAAGATAAAAGGACAAAAGCACAAACACAAGATAATGAAAAAGCAGTTGCATAAAGAGTAATCCATATTCCTTATTTCTTTCCTTCTGTCAAATGTCTTTACAGTCATCACAAGTCCAGCTTTACATACTGATGAGAGTATGCAGAGGACAGTGAGGGAGATTAAAAAACATGCACACTAAAAAAAAAAAAGCAGAGTTATTAAAGGACAATATTTGTGCATGTTTTCCTCGTTCACTACAAATAACATTTTGCTTATTATTACCCACCATTTCAGTCAATCTTGTTTATTTTCTTTATTGATTTTCATGTAATGTCTTTTTCAAAATTATGTTTTTGTCCCGTGGTGATGGAGCAGCAGGCACGGACTGTCTTTGAAAACTCTTCTTTTTGGTAGCTTCTGAAAATCGACCGTCTAAAAGCAACAGTTTAGAATTCACAAAGAGAATTTACATACAATTATATTCACATTCAACATCCATGTTTGTCTGTTGTGTCTTCAAGCAGCAAAGCTCATGAATTTAGCATCAGCAGCAAACTAGTCCTTCTAAATTTACTGAAAAAGCGTCTAACTGCACGGAAAATAAGAGTTAACTGCTATAAATTAAATATCTCAATAAGGTCTCTGCAAGTTGATTATAACAGCAGAGTATCTACAGTATATTGGATTCTAGTAGTATCAGCAGCTGTGCTCTACCTCCGCCTAGTGGTGGATGTTCGCAGGTGTGTTTTCTCTTTTGCAAAATGTTGGAATGATCTTAACATGATTAGTTCCAGTTTGCTTTCTTCCTCAAATATATAAATCATGTTGAATTACTGCATTTTGTCTTTTGTACAGAGAATTGTGATGTACAATGAAGCATGAAAATGTTATATGAAGTCTCAATATAATCCCTCCTCATCCACTTCTTTCTCTCTCTCCTCCTCCTCCTCCTCCTCTCTGCAGGGTGCTCAGCTCCTCACAGCAGCTAAAGGACTGTCTAATCTCAAGGTAACACACGCAGAGAGTAGAAAAAGGAGTTTTATTTTTCTGAGGGGACATTTGAAAGCCTGAATTTTGGTTTGCTGCTCTTCACCATGTTGTTTGTTATTGAAGCCAGAGGAGAGAGTCGGAGCCTTGAGAGAAGCAATTACCTCACACATGGTTTTACCCCGTAATAGCTTATTGATAGAAGAAATTATTTCAAAACTGCCACCAAAACATTTATAAGAGGAATTAAAATTGGCCACAAAGACCACAAGTTCTTGCAAAAGGAAGTTGTTGAAGCGGTTCACAGGGTTCCCACACACACATTTTCATGGACAAAATTTCAAAACATTTTTTCATATGTTTTTTTAAGGACCCATAATAAAAACGTCATTTCAGAAAAGCAGGCACTTCACTGTGTCTGCTGCACTTGCCGGCTTGGTTACAGTACTTTTCCTCACACTTACATGCAGGAGAGTCTTGCTTCCAATAACAAACGCCGCCACACTACGTCACAAATATACATGTAACGTCCAAAAGCAGAAGGCTTGGCCAGTATTACTCAGATTCAGATTCAGATTCAGACAACTTTATTAATCCCACCAGGGGCAATTTGTTTAACCAGCTTGCACACATACTAAAACTAACATACAGTGACATGTCGACACATAAATATTTAAGTAACAAACTAAACAACAGAAATAAAAAATATGCGAGGGAGTTCGGTGGAATAAAGGAATCTATACATAATAAAAGTTAATAGACAGATCATTATTAAAGAAATAAAAAAAACAATAATAACACTAAAAACAAAACTTTACAGAGAATTTAAAAGACAAATAGCAGAGGGAATAAAACATTTTGAAGGTTAGTTTTACAAGCAGATAAAGCATAACAACGCCCTGACGGCAAAGGAGAAAATTTGCCTTTAAGAACATGTGCAGAAGAAGCTAAAGGAGGATTTGCTGATTGCAAAAACCAGTCAAGTCCTGTTGTGTCACTCCTGTCAATGCTGTTTAGACTGTTTCTGTCTCTCAATGTGAGGCTGTGAAACCAGCAGATAAATGTTAAACACAGGAGGCTCTCAATAAAAGACTGATAAAAACAGCAGAGGACGACGGGACTGACGGAGAAGGAATTTAGTTTATGGAGAAGGTGAATTCTCTGTTGCCAAATTTAAGATGCTCATCGAAAATATTGGTAACAGGGAACCCTCTCTGCAGTTTCATCGTGAGTAAGGCTTTCTTTGGCTGTGTCTCTGTTACATCTAAAATCAATAATCAGCTTCTTAGTTTCAGATACAGTCCAAGACATTCTTATCACACCAAGAAATACAATCCAAAAGAGCATTAGTGATGGAAAATGAGAGCCGTGCAAGTTTTCTGTTTGTATCAAGCATCAAATAAGTTGTGTGAGGTTGTGAAATTCCGTGACTTTTCCAGGTTTTCCAGCATCTACAGTAGGAGCTGTTAGAGGAAGTGCAACATGAAGCATTTGTACATGCGCTTCATTGGTGGCTGCCTGTTAAACAATACTTCACCTCCTCCCAAATGACCATTTGTATGTCAGTTAATGACAAGAAAACTTTGTTTTTCTCGCATGCCTCCACAGTGAACGAAGAATCCAAAAACTGAGAAAATTTGTGATGAATTGAGGTGGCCGCATTAAACAGCAGCAAAACTATATCAAAACATTCATTTGCAAACTCTTACCCAACTCGTGCAGTACAATCCAAGTGTCATTTATACAGTTGTGTGCTCAGTGCTTCTCAAACAGGCAGGCTGATGAGGGTGGTTTTGGCTTGCCACACTTTAAAGTTTACTTCTGGGCGGCTCATTTAAACATCATTATCATGGTGAAAAAATGGCCCAGCAGCTGACTCAAGTAATCGCTAGAGCGCGCTTTTTGTAATAAGACTTGTTTTCTCGCCCTTCTTAACAGCCCACCAAAACAAACAAGCTACATTACAGTAATAGTTTTGCCATTAGGAATACTCTTAAAATCTGGAAGTAAATCAAATTACACATAAAAGCACTGAATACTTGATACTTGATAGTCCAATATGTAAAAATCATGCCTTTGTCCTCAGCCTAAATTATGTACTTTTTACAGGCAGGACTCTTAAAGGTATCAAAGACATAGGTGCTCTATACCTTGATGGGCACTTTATGTCGTTTGAGCAGTTGCAGAGAGTATATATTATCCCAGTCTCCGATTTTTTCAGGTACTTGGAAATCTGTGATTTCGTGAGGAAAAATGGGTCTAATTTTGAGAAATATATTCCCATGACTCTCTTGGGAATATCAGCAACTTAAATCCGTGTAGTAAGGGAGCAGTTTCCTGCATTTATCGCATTATACAAACACATACTGATGTCAATACAAATGCATTTAAGCCGACTTAAGAGAGAGTGAGTTGGGTGAAGAGATGGACAATGAGATTTGGGAGGAGAGTCTTGAAAGTGTGCATAAATGTTTAATTAACTCTACACACAATCTGATACAGTTAATAACAGTGCATCGGCTTTACTACTCCAAAGACAGGTTGCATAAGATCTTCCCTGATGTTTCCCCCCTCTGCAGCAGGTGTAAAGAGGCAGACGGAACATTAACACATTCTCTTTGGACTTGTTGGAAATTGTTTAGTTATTGTCGGAGTATATTTGAATGTTTCTCTAATGCCTTTGAGAACAACTGGGAACCTAACCCACTGGTTGCTCTCTGAGGTGCTGTGAGAGTGTTGCGTTTGGCAGACAAGTATAAAACTCGAGCCATTTCATCCCTTCTTTATTGTTGCTTCTCACAAAGTCACTGAAAACTGTTCCTCAGCACAGTCAGTGTAAATATAAATATCAAAACCATGCTAATTACAAAGACCTTTAACCATGTTTCCGTTAAGTTTTTATTTATTTTGAGTGTTGGTCTTATGAGGAGAGTTTATCTGACATCAGTCTGTGAACTCTGGTTGCTGCAGGGAGGTGGAGAAGCCAAAACCTTGACGCCCAAACAGTGTGTAATTATCGACGCAGGGCTGGAGACCATCAAGGTAGGTGGAGACCTGCACGTTCACATGTCAGAGAAGAAACAACATGGAAATGTTATAAACACTGTTCCTTTAGGCATCTTTCCATTTAATTACAAGACAATATACAGTATATGCTAGACTTGCTGCTTTGACACCTGAATGTCTGTCCAGGGATTAATAAAGGTTTATCTTATCATATCGTATTGTATTGTATTGTATCGTGCCGCATCTTGTCTTGTCTTGTCTTGCCCTGTCCTGTCGTATGGTATCTTATTTTACCTTGCTTTATCTTATCTTATCCCATCTTATCTTGTTTTATCTTATCTTCTTCTTATCTTATCTTATCTTATCTTATCTTATCTTATCTTATCGTATCGTATCGTAGCGTATCATATGGTATCTTGTCTTGTCTTATAGTTGAGATAAAGTTTGTTTATGTTCCTGTTACAGTTTCTTATCTTTATCTTTGAATGTCCTGATGTTGTTTTGGTGATTTCTATGTGTAATCTACTGACTGTAACAGTGTAACAGCCCTCTGGTGATAATAAAATACTTTTATCTATCCTTCCTACCTAAAAGGATTATTTTCTCACCCTCATGTCGTTGCTCTGTTTCTTTTTTCCAGCAATACTTCCACGCAGGAGGAAATGGGCTGAAGAAGGCGTTTGTGGAGAAAAGTCCTGAGCTGGCTTCACTGCGTTACGCCCTCTCCCTCTACTCTCAGAGCACAGACGCTCTCATCAAGACCTTCGTCACCACACAGCACTCTCAAGGTGATCACAGACACACTCACACTCACAGCATGTGCAGTATGTACTGTAAGCTTTTCAGGGTTGGTAAAAAGTCTGCTTAACCTCTCTGCTCTTTCCTGTCCCCCCAGTGCATGATGGGATGGGCATCAGAATCACTGGCAATGAGAAGATTCGACCTGACAGGGGTGAGTCCACTACAGTCTTGAATAAGGATATTTGGGGGTTCTACAGGAAACAAGTGAGGTTATTTGTTGGGTTCCTTGTGGAAAAATACACCTCAATGAAACACCCAAACATTAGAGTCTTTCTAAGGACTTTTTGGACATTACCTGTCAGCGAAATGTGCTGAACTCTATGAACTAACGAGGCGCAGTGTTGCAGTGTATTTCACATGTTTCTCTGTTAATTAAACAGCAGTGATGATTTAATCGTAGAGATATTTCTTGAGCATCGCCTGCTGCAGAGCGCTGCCCCATGCTGTGTGTTGGGCTTTTAATATATGCTGTATATTTAAACAATTATCACTTCATCAAAAGCTAAGTATAACAGTATAAGATACAGCAGTGTGTCTATAACATTAACCACTTTTCACTTTATCACCATCACTCTTTACAGTAACGAGGGATTTTAGCAGCTTTGCTCAGAGCTGAAATATAAGATAAGAAAGTGGGTCACTGCAGCGGTAATAAGATCAGGATGAGAATAAAAAGATGTCGTTAATCATGTTAATATGTGACGTGGTGGGTGTGTTCCGCAGGCTCGGGGATCGAGAAGCCCATCGGAGAGGCCATTCTGCAGATCGACATGATGCTCGGGAAGGAACGTAAAGTCGGCGTCAGAGGTGAGACTGCTAACTTCAAAACACACAAACATTTACACAGGGACAGTTCACCTCTGAATCTTACCTATAGTGCTATTGATTAATCTAGATTGTTTCAGTGTGAGTTGCCAAGTGATGGAGAGATGTCTGAACTCTCTCCAATATAATGGAACTAGAAGAAGAGGAGTCCTGTGCTTTATAGTTAATAAGGACTGCTGTGGCAGCAGGAGTGTAAGGTGTTGTCCTATTCCTGCTCCCTTTGGGCCACAAGGGGAATAAACACTTTGGATCACTGCTATCCGGCTGCAGAGTGGAGTCACTGCCTGGGTTTGGAGGGAGCGACCGTACGGCCACGTTGTTTAGGTCAATGTATGTAAACAAACCATGACGCATGCCCCCAGTGACACGACAGATGGAGCCAATCAGAGTCTGGAGCATGTTACAGGGACACCACCATCAACGTCACTGTTGACGTCAGTGATCTCACTGAGTCTGTGTTGGATTTAATTTGTGATATGACAGAAGCAACTGTGCCCAAAACTACAGTTAAATCATTCCACAGCCAGAAACCGTGGATTACCAGAACCATCCGGAAACATGGACGATTGTAAAGCAGCAGCCAACAGTGTAAGAGGAGGCAAAGAAAAAGGACTAATGATAGATTGTATTTCACTGGAGTTGTACCGTATGTGACTTCATGTGACAAACAAATGATTGATTGACTTGTGGTGCTTGTGTTTTCAATTTGGGGGTGAACTTTCCTTTTAAATATTAGTTGTTTATATCTTATATTACTGCCAAGTTTTGACCAAAGCACAGGTAAGCCATTACCATTTCCCATTGCACACACAAGGGAAGGCAACTGTGTGCAGAAACTACTTTTTTAAAAATCTCTTTTTTATTGTTAGCGCGATTAAGAGCTCCACAACTGAAGCTTGAGATTTACACTTGACACAAGGAACGACAAAACAAAATTTACGAGACAACCTCACCTCATGGTACATTTTTCAACATCTAGGATGAATGCTGAGGCCCAACAAACATGAGGAGTAATTCTTGATGTTGTTTTCAAAAGATTTCTCAATCTTAAGGTCTTTAAGAACAACTAATTAACTTTTATACCTCACTAAGATGAAGTAAAACAAACGGACTGGTCAGCAATAACACCAAGTGATTAACACTGTATAGTTTTATACTCTAAAACACTTCATCACTGTGAGGCCCTTTTAACTTAAAAACAGACAAATAGTCGTGCAAATTGTTGGCATGAAATAAAATAAGATCAAAAGACAATATTAAAAAGAACATAAAAATTGTTGGTGGCATGACCTTACATGAATATAAATATAAACACATCCAGTGTCACCATCATCAACACTACATCTCTGCGTGTCTCTCTCTTCATCCAGTCATCGCAGTGAACGACATGAAGTGGCAGACATCAGGGGATGTTCCGGCCTTTCGTTGACGTCTCCATGGTCGGTCCCTTCCTGGCCGACAAGAAGCGCAAGTTCACCACAAAATCCAAGAACAACAGCTGGTCGGCGAAGTTCAACGAGTCTTTCCAGTTGTGAGTCTGAAATCTTTACTCTTAACGAGCTCATACACTCACAGCTGAAGTGCTTGAAATCAGAGTCTGATGTTTGATGTCCTCTCCTGCCCTGTAGCATCCTGGGTAAAGAGTCCCCAGACTGCTACGAGCTCCAGGTGACAGGTGAAGGATTACTGCTTCGGCCGAGCGGACCGGGTGGTCGGCATGGCCGTGGTTCAGCTGCGCGACGTCGCCTGATCGCAAGAGCTGCGTGTGCTGGTGTCCGATCGGGCCGCGCATTCAGACCGACGAGACAGGCTTGACGGTGATGCGTATCCTGTCCCAGCGACCTGCTGACGAGGTGGCCAAGGAGTTCGTCAAGCTGAAATCTGAAACTCGTCCTGTGGAGGAGGGCAGATGAGCAGAGACCTCAGAGAGATGGTTAGAAATGGTGAAAATGTGAAGCTGACATGGATCACGGTCAGGGTTTAGAGTCAGGGCTACGTGGCATCGTCATCCTCAGTAAACACAGACCATCAAAGCCTCTGATGTGGAGGAGATCCTCCAAAAGACGCAGAGAGACACAACTAAACTGACCAGCTTTATAGATATAATAACAAAGAAATTCATTCTGTTCAACAGACAAATTGTGGAAGATGTTTTCTCAAAATGTTGATAAAGAACATGAGCGACGTTTGGGTTCAAATCACCAACTGAGAGGTCAAAGGTAGTTTCAGTTCACTGTAGAGAAACTATTGAGATCTTCTGCTTCTGATGTCGTCTGTAGCAAACTAAATCTGTCGTCTGTCATCTGTCAGAGCTGCTAATCCACAGCTTTTTACCAAACATACATTCAGTGGAATGAATGCAACTGTGTGTCCACCTGACAGTATGAAAACATGTGAACAAGGCATTCGTTTAAAAACCAACTGGACCTGAGCAGCAAATTCTGACTGCTATTAAGTGACTGTTTACTGATCATAAGTAATTATGACATGAAGTGAGAGTAAGAGTCTTGTACTGTTTGAGCCTTTGAGGCTCACAGATATCCTGTGACATCGGCACCACTGTTGAGTCTAGTGTCCCAGCACTGTTTCCCAAAAACATGACACTGGACACACGTCATTAACCAGCTAATTAATGTCACAGAAACACATTAAGATTAACATGTGTCATACTCAGCATGAGCTTCAGTTTGTAAGAAACATTTAAGCAATGGAAGCTGTTTCAGAATCAGATTGTATTAGACCTTAAAGGCTTTGTGCTGGATCCTCAGTGTGGATGATGACAAAGTTAAGGCTTGAACAAAACGACAATTTAACTTTAAATATTGCCACATGGACACATACACAACAGTTTATTGGTCAACAATGATTCACCAACTTGAGCAAAGGGAACAAAAATAAAACCAGATCAGTGGTTACTTATTTTTTATTTAACATGATAATAGAATTAAGTGCAGCACACATTGGCTGCATCACGTGTCACATCCTTCGATTCACGACCTTTCAACAAGCGTAAATGCATCTTACAGAAAGAAGCAGTAGTCAGGATACGCCATAAAGTTGAAGCATGTTTACGCGGGGAAACGTTGTACAAGGGGTGACATATTATGATTAAGTCAAACCAAAAACGAGTGTGTCAACATCAAGCGGCAAACTCCAGGCACGGAAAAAGAAGCCAACGCAAAAGTGCCAAAAGTGCAGTTCCTCTTATGGCCACTTGGGGCTGGCTCCAAAAGCCACTCAGTCCCCACAGACCCCCAACGTCACAGCAGAATTTAACATGTTTACAGCTTGGTACAAAAAACGATTTTGGTCTCTATAGCTAATTGTAACTCACCGGTTTACATTTTATTAGGGCTTTAAAAGGCTGTCTGTGAGTCAGCTCCACCCTCTCCTCTGGCTCAAAAATACAACCTGGCGACGGCCAAACTGCCAAACTTGAGGCTTTAAAATTGGCGTAATCATGGTGGCTACATCCCTCATATTATTCAGTCTACAGTCATGATGCAGCTAATGTGTTGCCCTTTAGTGACTGACTTCTGATCGTATTTTTTCAGATAAATCTTGAAAGAAAGAAAAGATGACACGCTAGGATAGGATCAGTCAGTTCTTATCAATTACGTAGCCTTAAGAAAATGTTGGCTAGCTAACGTAGCTAGCTCAGTGGGATTCAGACAGACCTAAATGAATGGGTTCTACAAAGTGAGAGGCATTGATTTTATTTCCTGAAGCAAAGACTTATGGGTACAGTAGTTTAAAGTATCCGACTGACCACTGGACTGTGGCTGTAGTACAAAGGTTTTTAAATTCTGTTTCTGCCAAGTGTCAAACTGTGACTGTGGACGCTGTTTACCTGTCGACCTGCTCTGACTGGAAACGACCAAAAGCTGACGCCCTGTTTTCAGGGGCGAAGTCGTGTGAACAGCTTTGATCGAGGATCAGAAACGGACCTCTCAGAATTTTATTTTGTCTGTTTTTAAAGTTTGAAATTGGATGAAAAAAAACAAAACAAAAGTCTTTCAGCCTTGCGATGCATGCGCAGTCACATACTGTACCAATCATATGTTCATGAATACCTGACTGGTGTTTCTGCATTAGGCGCACTACAGACTCGGACCAGGGTGGAAAATAAAACAGGCAGGTTGTTGAACTGATTGAAGTGTAACTGGGTTTGATCCACACTCTATTGTATGTTTACTACGTGCCAAGAAATGCAAGTGTTCAGCGAGCCATGTTCAACTAGCTCTCTTCACGTATTTTGGGTTGTTTGCGGACAGATGTGGCCACTGTAGATGTCCCAGATCATACCGCACGTTTGCCAAAACTAGCTGCACCGTGGCTCCAAACTTACAGTAGAATTTAGAGTTCTGACATTAGTCCGGCTGTGTTAAACTGAACAAACACGTGTCTGCAGTAGGGTCTGAGTTATCTGACAGTGGCCACAGCTGCAGTGACACCTGAACTCTTGCACTTGAACTGTAAGTTTGTAAAAAATAAATAAATAAAGAACAAAAGCCTACGACCAGAGCATGTATTTATTGTAAACAAAGTCAACTAGAATTGTGATTTTTTTCATGTATGTACTGTGAAATATGAAGATTGATCAAATGTATGTAAAGTAGTTATCATTATTCTAATGTGACATATGTTGAATATACTTGTAACAATATTTTGTACATAAAATATTTATGAATCAAGGCAGCGCGTCCTGTCATCTGTGGTCCAAAACCCTTTTTTTATTTACTGTCATCACCAGTACATCAGTCTCTCATAAGTGTGTTTTTACAGACCTCAGATCAGCTCTGATCTGAACTCGACTGCATGAATTAAACTCCTATAGACCTTTTTCTCAGCAGACATTTTAACTTGTCCTAGATGGAAAATTACAGGTGTAACTAATAACATTAATGTTTCTTTTCTGCTTACATGGCAGCTCTGCAGTGTGTGTGTCCACCAGAGAAGTTGATGGTTGTAAGGGAATAAAAGCCTCTAAAGCAGCATGTAGACTATCATCATGGAGGTATTAATTCACAGTTAACTCCCCACATGTTGCATCTCACCACATTTCGGCTGCAATGTGCATCCACATTGACTCTGTGCTGAATCACTGCGCTATTCTGATTAAACACATTAGTTAAAGGTGAAGTCCAGTATTTTGCACTTTGAGCCCCATTCCTGGTTGTTTATGATGAAATAGAGTGGTTAAGACCAAAATCTTGATGATTGCTCCTTCTCTGAGAATTTGAGAGAATTTGTCTTTCCCCTGCCTGGCTTAACAATGCTGTCTATGTCCATGTGTAAATCTGTCCTAAAACCACCTTAAACGTTGGTTTTCAAAGCCATGAAACTCACCCAGTGGTCAGTGGTGTTCCTTGATGTTCTCACATAAAAATCGTAGCAAACTGTAGATGATGTGGTGATGTAGGACTTTTTTCAGCTGTTGAGGTTAACTGCACTCTGTAAAGGGATTAGGGTGTGAATGTGTCTGAGAATGTGTGTGTGGGTGGGGGGGGGCTTTACCTGGCCTCACCTGTAAACAGCACCTTTTGCATATTCAGTGTAAAGAAGGATTAACCCTCCCACTGCCAACAGGACACATTTTAGGTAACTATTAATACTACTAATTGTCCAAATCAATTGAGCAGATGAAAGTGTTAATGCTTCATACATTCATAAGACGCTACAGAAACACATCAACTGACCTAAACATTCAGCACAATGGGTGAGGTCAGTTTTTATACATTGTAGAGGAATTCTAAAAACACCTTTTACAAAAATGTCATTTAGCCGACCTGATTTTATTCTTTAAGTAGAATCCAGAAATATATTTTCCATAAAAGTCACATGACTCTGAAAATGCCACTTATATTTGTTCAAACTGCACAACAACATTAGAGAGTATCAAAATTCCCACAGTACCCTGAAGCCCCGTCAGTCCCAAGAGGGCTGATGACACACATGTCGGGACACTTGTTAGCCTGTTCCAGTGTGTGTTCACTGGATGCTAGGGAGGACTCTCGCCTTGCCTCTGCAGGATCCTTCCTTGGGAGGATCTGTCCTCCCAAGGAAGGATCCTTGCAATTGAGAAACACCACTAGTGTATCTCTCTGAATGCTCCACACTGGACGATTTAATCAATCATCACACCGGAAGTAGTCCAAATCGAACACACCCATGATGTTACGTCACCTTCAGGTAGATAGTGGGTGTGGCTAACATGCTGAAGGCCTGCAAACTCATGGTGGACTGGGACTGCTGTGTTTACTGGTTTAACTTTTACCTTCAGTGAGGAGCGCAGCTGACAGAGGCTGAGCGGACTGGTTATACTGGGACTAGAGAGGCTGAGTGGACTGGTTATACTGGGACTAGAGAGGCTGAGTGGACTGGAAATGTTGTGCTTTTGGATAAAGTGGAGAAGTTGAACCCAGAGCAGCCTGTGGAGACTCTGCGGTGCTCAGGACAAAAAAACACTTCAGACAGGTGAGTACAACAACAATGAGTGTTACTGGTGCGTAAAGTCTCTGCAGGCTCTTTTACTTTAACATGTGTGTTTGTTGCTGCATCCACTGTGGAGTTTATACTGTGGGCTACATCTCTGTGTTGTCTGCATCAGGTTTTATTCTCCTGTCGTTTGTATAAGAAGTGTTTAAAGCTGTTTAATGTGTGCAGCCTAATGACGCTTCTTGCACCCACCGTGGTGTCCCTGGCTCTTTGTATTTATTCTCGGTACTTTTTGTGTCATTGTCTGAGTTTAGTCTCCTCATGTTAATCCTAGTGAAGCAGTGATTTATAACCGATGGTCATTGGTGCGCTCAGGCTGCAAAGTAGCTTCTATAGAGAAGGAGTATATAGTTGGTTTGGACATCAGGGCTCTGTGTTGTGTTGGGATGTGACATGCTGACTACATTTATATTTCAGTTTCCTTTTCTTTCTTTGTACTTTTACTGAAGCACATTTTCACTCACGTTATTTAACTAATAAGCCTGCTTGTAAAGTTTCTCTGCCTCTAAGCAGGCTTCACAGTGTGTGTGGGTCAGTGTCTCTTATAAATCTCCTCCACATCAGAACTCATCCTGCTTGTTTTTATTCTAGTTTGCTGGGTTATTTTCCCACTTAATTCTGATTACTTTTCTCTTTATTTGATCCGCTGGAGAATCTGAACCTCAGCACTGTTAGTGATTAAGTTAATTAGCAGTAAGTGGAAACACCTGTGCTGGGGTCTAACTAAGCAGAGAGCTCCCTCTTGTGTTCAAATCACAGACTGCACAGACCGCAGGGTGTAAAATGAAACTAGGAAAATAATTTCAGTGTTGTTAGAGACCAAGTTACTGGGAACATCTGCATCTAATGTAGGGATGCATCATATTGGATTTTTTTTTTTTATATATAAGAACTCATATAAGACTGATAACCGATATTGATATATCCACCTTTTTCATGACGTCTCCTCTGCAGTGGAATTAACATTATATTAAACATGCATAACCTTATTGTGATGGGCAGATGGAGACATGAAATACAATACTTTACAATGTATGTGATGTTCACTCATTGTGCAAATTAAGAAAAAGCATGTTGGCCGATTCTGATATTTAGTTTTAAACCCATATCAGCCGATACTGTTAGGGGCCGATGTTATCATGCATCCGTTATCTAATGCTCCTCAGACACTGCAGTATAAGAGAGGCTCCCTCCAACATCCACACAACTAAACCCATCATCTTACATCTGTCTCTTTCAGCACGTTAATTAATGTTTTGTGAGTAAATAAAATCTTTAATTTAAAATATTCACTGTGGCAAACAGAGATGTTTAAAGCAAACACAGTCAGAATGTTGTCAACAGATTTATTCACCTCTCTTATAATGTTCATATCGTCTTCATCATGTGTAAAAAGATCTTTATCGACACAGTCCAGACAGTACGCTGATCTTCTCTCCACCTGAGACCTGACAGGTCGTTGTCTCTCAGCACTGTCACAATATAAATATGAAAATAATGTGAGGAGTCCTTCATCCTAGCTTCCTGCCACAGTCTACATTCAGTAATCGTCTGGTGAGAGAAACATAAGTTCATTTACATTCACTATAAACGAGTTGACATGAATATTATGTTATACTGTTGCTGTTTGTCTGATAAATATGATACATAGACTTTAATATTTTGCTATTGTAAAATAAATATGCTGTTTAAACCCATTATTTTCTGGAAATAAATTAGAATGTATCTGCACGTGTAAAAGTTCCTTGCTCTGCTGCTCCGTCTGTACCCAGAGAGGAAGAAAAACACAGCTCCAACAAAATGTAAACGCTGATATTATGGTGAGTGTGCTGCGAATAATGAATGTGTGGAAAACCCTGTTTCCAAACTGTGCACTGCTGCCACAACCTGCAACAGGATACGGAAATATTCAGACTTAAAATGCACAGAATGATGTGTTTTGTTGTGTCCACATACTTTTGGCCGTATTATGTGTGCCTGTCCTTGATCCATAAATGTTTCCAAATGGACAGCAGGTGAATAAGATCGTCATTACGCATGATTTAAGGGTCAAACATGGGTTAAATACTTGTTGTGTGTTGGCAGCATGTTCCTGTTTAACTCAAGTCTCTCAGGCTGTGCTTACAAACATTTACTGATCTGACAACATGGAGGTAGCACATTGTGTCGTCCTCTTGGTTATGATTGGCTGTCGCCCTCGGCCTGTACGTGGTTCTTGGGCTCCCCGTTGGTCTTTGGGGACTGTAAGCGGTCCGGGAGCAGGACCTCCACGGTGAAGCTGACTCTCTTGGTCTGGAAGATGCTGTAAGTGTTGTCAAACCTCAGAACGTCTGGAGGAGACGAACAGGAGAGATGATTTACAGCTGGATCTCATGATTACACATCGTAAAGCCGTCTGTATGCTCAGTGTCAGGATACTCACAGACTCCTGGGCGTTCACACGTCAGTGATCCGTCCTCAGGCACTAGGTGGGCGTTGTAGCGCTGGCTGGGCACCACTTCCTGCATCTGAGCTGCCTTCTTCCACTCGCCCTTTTTAGCCTTCAGAAACACCCCGAAACCGATGTCTGCACTCTCAGTAGCAAACTGCCACCTGCAGAGAGAGGGAGGATTCTTAAATTAATTTAATGCTGGTTTTCTGACTTTTGTTGTGGATTTAATTTGTTACAGGAAGTTAATATATCTGTGCTCATATCTGCTGTCATGGAGGACATTTAAAAGCACTTAAGAAGCAGTCATTATCTATGATGCTAGGTGTGGCATTACCACAGGAATGTGATGTTACTAAAAGTGAAATGTCTATTTATCTTAATTTCATTCAGATGACCTTTTTAAAAACACCCTACATTTCTGTAATATTTAGATTTAAGTTGGAAAGGACATAAAAAAGTAACAAAAAGAGGTAAAACAATTGACTTTGATCCGAAAATTACCAAAATGTTGCCTGTGCTCTTTATTCTCTTCATATATTAACATAGTTTTAATAACTGAATATAAACCACCTCCTTGTTCAGCAGTTGATTTTATTAATTCAGTTTTATCATTCTCTGCAGCCGTGCCTGAAAATACATTAAAATGTACTGGATTTGCTTTCTGCATTTTTTGCCTGTTATTTTTCAATTGTTTTTGCGGCAATAATCAAAAGATGTATGAAAATTAAAGCTATCAGTGCTGCTATATAATGAACTTTGTTGTGTTGAGAGGTTGTATGCACATGTCAGATTGTCACAAAAGCAGAAAATCAAGAATTTGTACCTGTGGCACCGTTTGTTGGTTTACTTCTACATGTTGTGGTTAATGATTCATTTATATACAGTTGTTACTCATTAGAAAAGTTATTAATGACAACGTAAAGACTTCAGACGGGTGAGCATTACTTGGGTTAACAGGCTGCAACTAAATGATTTTGTCCAACACAATATTCCAGGCCTTGACGTCAAAACTGCAAAACTCTAAAGATATTTAATTTACAGTGATTTTTGACTGGTTTAATGTGACACATGAAATTAATATTATGGAAAAATTTACCTTTCTTTTGATTACTGTAATTTAGTTAGTCTTGTTTTTGTTTGTTAGTTAATTTGTTTAAATGGTAGTATTTTTTAGTTTATTCATCTGCACACCTGGGTTTTTTTTCTGTGATTATTTGTCTATTTATTTGTCCGCATGGTGTTGTCTTGTCAGTTACCAAAAAGTGTACGGTGCAAGTGGCTTTGTACCTGATGAGATATATATATATATATATTTATTTATTTATTTAATTACAAAAAAACCCCCAATTTTCTTCCACTGTGAGAAAACATGTAGCAGCAGCTGACCTGAGAACGCAGCCCGGGAACAGGATCTCATAGTCCAGCTGTTGGGAGGAACCTCTGCTGACGGTCATACACTGCTCATAGTCCACCTTCACATGGTCCCGCACGTAGTAGGAAGGGGGAACAGGGCCCACGTGGTTTATCTGCAGCCGAGATCATGCATAAAGAGAGTTAGGATTGTGGGCACCTAAAAGTTGATTTATGAAATGTTGAAAGTCTGGGTGAAGGAGAAATGAGGAAAAAGAGAAAGCCATCACTTACTGTGACTTTGTGACATTGTCTGAGTGCTTGTCATTTACATCTTTCACATTAAAAAGAGAACAAGGTTCTCCTTTTTCCACTTTGTGGTTTATTCACATAAATAAAATCAAACAATCAACTTCAGTGGTTTGTCAGTGCTGTATGATGCAGTACAGCTAATTAACCAGCAGAGGGCAGTGACTTCCTGAGCGTCAGGTAAATCCAGCAGGCGATCATTAACATTATATGTTCCAGATGACAGTTACAGCTCAGAGAAATGTTTCAGACCTGTCTTATAATAAGGGAAGTCAAACTCATGTGAAACCACTTCTCTAAAAGTCTTGCAAAAATGTGAAATGTAACAGAACCATTGTTGGGAAACTGTCACAGCCAAGAAGAAGACATGCAGAGAGAACACAAACACACATTGAGACACACACAGACTCGTCAGGCATCTCCTCATTTCTGTGTCTTTACATAAATTGTGCAGATTTGACCAAAGCTGAAGAAGGAACAACCTCACGTACAGTAGGGATGCACGATAATATCGGCACGTCATCGGTATCAGTCGATATCAGACTTAAAATGAACTATCAGAATCAGCCAACATGTGTTTTCTTAATTTACACTCCATTGGCGGCTATGTGTGCATAACATGATGTTAATTCCACTACAGAGGAGACTTGATGATCACTAAAATTAGGTTGGTAAAAAAGTGAATATATCGATATTGGTATCGATTATCAGTCAAATGGCATATCGGCAAAAAATCGCATATCGTGCATCCCTAATGTACAAGATGCATAAGGCTCAAGAGTTTTTAAAGCAAGGAGATCACAACGATTTAATGACGATAGTCATCTTTCCTGCTGCACAGATCACGTCAGTGTAAAACAGACGGGATCCTCCTTCGACATTATCAGCTCAGAAAATGTTTGCTATATAATGAGCCCTGAAAAAGCACTGACAAAGACTGGATCACTGGCTCTTTGGACTCTACCAGAACATTATCTTTACATACATTTTCCAAACAAATAGTTCAGTATAAGTGCATCTCCTCAGGGTCCCTCACGCTGAAGAGAATAATCCAACATTTTGCTGCATTGAATTTCGCATTAAGACTGGAAACAGGGGTAAACAGTTAGCATAGCTCTGTCCTGCAGTAACAAAATTAAACAAACCAAAGTGTCAGAATAGGCTCGTTTGAGATGAACTGCGACTCGCCAGGAATGTGGACGACATCAGGCGGCTGCAGCAGGAGGCGGTGACAGAAAGCTGCGGTGAAGTCGGACAGTTTCCAGCAGCCTTCAGTCCACACAGGAAGTCACAGAAACACTGATTGATTTATTCAAATATTATCAAAATCATACATTAGTTTGTTCTCAGTCTGTGATTGTTTTAATTATGATAGATTGAGTTATTAAAATGCTTTACAAGCGATTTGAATTCTCTGTAAATCAGCATCATATCAGTTTGCTGCTGCAGAGCAGACCTGTCCCCTCAGCTACACTGGCTAAATAAATTGTGTCTGACTCAGTCATCCAGGTCATGGTAATCATAAGTGCTATATCGTCGGCAGCTGGACTTGCTTGAGTTTCTTGAAGATGTTTCACCTCATCTAAGAGGCTTCTTCAGCTCTAAAGGACTGGTGCGGTGTCGCAGGCTTTAAACTCTGTGTGGGTGTGAACCTTTACAGAGTTGTTAAGGTCACCTGTGAGCTCTTGGTTTCTGAAACTAAGAGCTCACATGTGACCCCAAAGTTTAAAGCCTATGACTCTGCACCAGTCTGTTAGAACTGAAGAAGCCTCTTGGATGAGAGGTGAAACGTCTTCAAGAAACTCAAGCAAGTCCAGTTGCTGACGGTATAGCACTTATGAATATAGTTTATGATGAATGAATTAAGTTTCTGACGACTAAACGTCACCATTAGTAACACAACATGTTTTCTGTGAATAGAATAAACCTTCAAATCTCTGAATCTAAATCTCTTATATTCAACAAAAATGAAAAGTTGATATAAAACGTCATCTTGTTAAGTCAACATCTAAATCAATCAGCTGTTAGATCAGGGGAGAACCAGGTGTTTCCCATCATGCCCTGGGTCACGCAGTCGGTGGAGAGTGACTGCAGCGCCTGGCTCTAAAAACTGAGGCTGCATCACTCTCGCAAGATTATCACTGTCCACTTTAGCAGGACGTCAGAGCAAGTCAGGATGAAGTCGGACACAAAACCAACCAACACCGTGACTTCCTGGAGTAACCTCCTGGCTAGCTGTTTCCCCTCGCTTCCAGCCTCTGTGCTAAGTTAATCTCGTTGTCTCCTGATTGTAGCTTCATATTTACTGTGCGAACAAGAGAGAGGTATCGGTCCTCTCTAACTCTCAGCATGAATGTGAATGAGTGTGTTTCCCAAAATGTCGGCCTGTTCCCTTGATGACATCACTCAGTTCCTACGACCTAACCAACATAATACAGTACAATGTCAAGGACACACAGGTAGCTAAACTAAAAGAAACCACTTCGAGGCTGAGCGTCTCAGTTTCCTTGAATCTTGAATGTAGCCGCAATGAATTTCCCTCTTCCTGTTCCTCATGTCTCCTGGGCCCAATTATTTATCTACAGAAACAAACGCACGGTCAGTTTTCTCATCTAGAGTGTTATCTAAAAGTGCGACTACTCAAGCTGCTGCTCGACACTACACCGCCAGGTCTGACTAGATCTCTTGTGCTGAGGCTCTTTGCTGTTTCTACGCAGCGAGGCGGGGATGCAGCGGGATGAAGTGGGAGTTGTTTTTTTTATTAGTTTATGTGATTAACTTCTCATCTGCAATTTCCTGTGGATTTTCTGCGAATACAGAAAAATGTCTGCCATCCACAGCAGCAAACCATCTGCTCAGTGCAACCAGGCCATCGACAAATTGCATCCTTCCTCTTTACACTGGCAGAGAGACGCTGTATTCAGCCTGTGTGCAGCTGTATTGATTCACTCTGCTGGTCCAGAATAGTCCTTGTATTGTCACTGACCTGCTGCGATCACACTGGCTCACTCATGTGTAACAGGATCCTCACCACAGCCAGTGCTGTCAGCAGCATCAACATTTCATCTCCTCCACTGTGTTCAGTTTGTGGCCTAATACGTGACGTTGCATTATTCCTGTTTAGGCAAATTATCTGTTTATATAGGGAAAAAATAAGGAGTGCTGTACTGGGTTAAAGCAGCATGTAGTTAGTTGTCAAAGATCAGGCGCTCTTTGAGGACGGGGCAAAAAGTCTCATAAAGATATGAAACAATGACTGGCCAGTTCACTCGGTGACAAAAATGCAGCAGGGCGACATCATGATGAAGACTCAAGTCGAAACACGCTGATTTATCCATGTATTAATTAAGGATTTTTAACTACAGTCAAAGTGGGTCAGGTGCAGTTTTGGACTGCCTGTCTGAACCATGGATTTTTACACTGAGTGAGCTGGACAGTCATTTTTTATCTTTATCTATTTCTATTTTCTGTTTGGCCGTGACAAACTGGTAAAACTGGTGAGGGTGTGAACTCGCAGAAACATAGTTTGCCAGTCAAATGTAACCCCACAAGGTGTCGAGCACAGCACGCATATTAGCCAGACAGTCTCTCACCAAAGCAAAGCTGTAAGCTGCCAAACTGCCTGAGCACAGGATGCATATC
Organism: Cephalopholis sonnerati; assembly: GCA_019142605.1. NCBI lineage: Eukaryota > Metazoa > Chordata > Actinopteri > Perciformes > Serranidae > Cephalopholis > Cephalopholis sonnerati. Next base: position 38,873,636 of record JAGQAX010000007.1, on the reverse strand, counting down.
AGTGAAAGAAAAACCACAGGGCACGACTCATAACTACCCCAAAGCTGGCGTACTGGTGCTGTTTCATTAACAGGAGGGCTGATGAGCTGTTGTAGGAATGAGACTTGTATCTGTTGCAGGACTGTTGGTGCTTCTGTCTGACAGTAGCTGTGGAAGAAGTTGCCTCATAATGCAGTAATTAATGTTCTGATGTAATAATACAGTAAAATTATAAAGGTCAGTTTAAAGGTTTAAAAGTAACAAAATCTGTGAATAGTTTTTGTTTTATATGTGTGAAGAGTAATGTCTTAAGTAACGTATACAGCTGGGTCATAGTTTATTGCACTGAACATTTTTAAAATCATATTATATGCTTAAATTTGCCACATCATGATAAATATTGATGCCAGAAAATTATCCTCATTCACATCAGGGTTTCAACCATACTAGAGCAAGAACTTTCCTGCTGAGTGATGTCACTTAAGGTGTTTTCACGCTTGGATCTTTTCAACCCTCTAAGTGGACTCAGAGTGATGACTTTGCGCATATGTGAACACTTGAGGAGAACTCAGACCCCTCTGAAGCAAGGGAGGTGGTCTGAGTTCAGTTCACTTCAAGTCCATGGTGCGGTTCGCTTAACCTGTGCCTTGTGAACACAAAGTGCTCCAGGTTCGCTTTGCCATTGTATTTAGCCCTCTAGATCACATGCTGTTGACCTGGGACACTTGAAAAAACAGACAAAACCACGCCAGACTTAGATGCAGGACAAGCAGTAGTTTGGTCCACGGAAGATACTGCACGTCTCCAGATGTGGAATGTAGAGCACATCTAAGAGCAACAGTCTACAGCACAGAGACACTAAGGGTTTTCCTCCAGTTTTAAGTTCATCTGAAAGTGAGCAGCTTCATAACCACACTGACGTGACACATCAACATACAAACAAAACTATGTCAATATATGATATGATATGTAGGCTATAGTGTGAACAGAAAGAGGACTGAGGCCCCATCAGAGCTGAAGTGGACCAGGCAGAAAAATGAGTCCTCTTTCAAAAAAACTGACAATGTGAACACAAAAAGAACTGAGTCCCTTTCCTGTCATTCAGTTTTTTGGTGCACTTTAAGAGGACTGAGTTCGGTTCATTTAAAAAGGACTTTTTGCCTTTTTGCCCTTATTTGATGGGACAGTATTTAAGCATGAAAGTGGGCAAGAGAGAAGGGATGACAAGTAGTAAAGAGCTGCAAGCTGGAATCAAACCTGCAGCCACTGCATCAAGGACTTTTTACATGGGGCACCCGCTCTACCCACTGTGCTACTGGGCACCCCTAAACATTCCTTCCCTTATACCTGCATTATTACTTTGGTGCTCATTTTTGCTTTTGCTTGAAGTACTTTCAGGATTAAATAACATTTGGGGAGGAAACTATTGAGAGCAGACAGCCTGTGCTTGCTTTCAGTTCCTATCAGTCACACCAAATGAAAACAGAATTTCAGCGTCTATGCAGAGGAATTTCAGGACTTCAAATATTTACTTCCGTCGCTGACATCACTCTCACATACTTAAAAGTTATTCAAGAGGTTGATAACGACTAGAGATTATAAAACCACTGATAAAAGGCTTTGCAAGACAAACAATACTAGCCAACTTAAATATTTGATCAAATATTATATTCAACCTCTAGTAACAGATTACTGTTTATTTAACAGGTCTGTGTTATATCCTACCTAAAACAACAGGCCACTTACAGTGAATCTTAAGCCCTGTTTACACTGCCTGTTCAAAAAGGGAATGCTGCGCCATTATTTCAACATGCCGCTCTTTATAAAAGGTACAGTGGCAAAATGGGGTTAACTGAGTTGTCTTGCATTTCAGGTGTTTTCACATATAGTCCTTTTTAAGTGAACCAAACTCAGTCCTCTTAAAGTGCACCAAAAAGTGGACCAGTTCTTTTTGAGTTCACATTGTCAGTTCATTTGAAAGAGGACTCTGTTCTCTTTCTGGTCAACTTCAGCTCTGATGGGGCCTCAATCCTCTCTCTGTTCACACTATATCTAATATATATTGACATGGTTTTGTTTGTACGTTGACGTGTCACTGCAGTGCGGTTATGAAGCCGCTCGCTTTCAGATTAACTTAAAATTGGAGGAAAACCTTGGTGTCTCTGTGCTGTAGACTGTTGCCATTGGATGTATTCCATGTTCCACATCTGGAGACGTGCAGTATCTTTCATGGACCAAACTACTCGCCATCCTGAGTTCTTGCAAGCGTTACAGGCTGACGTGGTTTTGTCTGTTTTTTCAAGCGTCCCAGGTCAACAGCATGTGATCTAGAGGGCTAAATACAACAGGCAAAGAGCAAAGTGAAACTGGAGTGCTGGGTGCTCTGTGTGTGTTTCTCTGTGTGTGTGCGTGTTTGTTTGTTTGTTTGTTTGTTTGTTTTTTTGGTGCGTCACAATCAACACAACAGACATGCTGGAAAACAGGTTAGTAAACAGGAGAAATCAGCATGGAGGCCTGTAAAAACTTTATGGCAGTTACTTCTTTTTATACATCTCTTAGTTATTCAGTCTCTCTTTCAAACTCAGTGCAGACTAAGTTGTAGCGATGGTTGAGCGCTGCTAGGGCGGAGACTGCATCTCGCCGGTAGAGGGGCTAAAATTAGCGTGTTCACCCAGGTCTTGTGTTTCCATCAATGCCAGTCCGCGTCAGAGCTTATAAATACCTGTGACTACTGCAGAGCCATTTGACTCGGGTATGAACGCTGACTGTAACTTTTCTCATTGCATTAAAAAGCCAGAGTGTATGAGGACCAAAACCCGATCAGAGCTAAAGTTAACCATGAAAAAAAAGCTCTATTGCTAATATAAACTCTCTTTTTTTTCTTCTTTTTTATTTCTTTGTTTTAAAAGAACTGTATGTGAAAACACAGTAAGGGAATATATCCTCATCAAAGTGTCTGTGTACATCTCAGAGTATCTCAGAATAATTAAGCAGCATCTGCATCAGATACTTGTCTCTTCCAACTCATCATCAGCCCACCTTAGTGCCAAAACAACCAGCACCCATGGGTGTGCAGTTTGCCATGCTGACTCGCTGACTCACCCTGGTCCGACAGCGAGGATCTCCGTCAGGATCCGTCAGTTTCCCTCCATATATCACTGGCAGCTCCTCTGCATCAATGTACTTCAGTAACACCTCCTGCCAGTTAGCTGTAGAAACCATATGTCATTTCGTCAGAGAGGAGAGAGGTCAAAGTGTTTTTGAGTGGGGTGAAATAGTCTCTAAAATAAGATGTGGTTAGCTGTGGTGTCTCACCCCCGAGGACGTAGATCTTTTGTCTTGTGTTCTCGCTCAGGAAGTGCTTGACTAGGTTGTAGGCCACAGGAAAGAGTTTGGGTGCTGCAGGAGACAAAAGTCAAGAGTGTTAGCCAAATGTTAACCAGCAATAATCAAAACTCTAGCTCTTCAAAAGTCAGATATGATGATAAAAAGACAAGCACAGACGCTCACTTTAAAGTACTCCCACTCATTCATGAAACAAGGACAGACTTACCTTTAATGACAAACAGCCTTTTCAGGCCTTCTGGGTAGTTGTCTTCAAACATCTGGAGGATCTGGTGACACAGAGGAACATATACTGTATTTGGAGATTATTGACCAACCTCGTATTCTGCTCCTCGTATTAGTTTTGGGAGGTCTATGTCTATTCTGTGTGTGTGTGATTGTCTGTACCTCTCCATATGTCTCTATAGCAGGCTTCCATAAGTGCTTCAGGCCCAAACCTTCTACGTCGTAGATCATAGTGATTGACTCTATGTTCCTCCCAAGCTGGTGACAAAAAAAGACATTTATTTTACAATTATTATTTTACTCTACAATATAAAAATAAAACCGGCTGTAGTTCAGGTGGTAAAGAGCAGGGGGCCCGTTACTTGCAGGGCTGGTGGTTCATTCTTGGCTCCTCCTTTTTGCTAAGTGAACTTGAGAAAGACACTGAACCCCAAATATAAGTCACGTGGGATAAAAGTTTCTGCCAAATTAATGTAACGTATTGAAGTGAGAGAAAACTGAGGGATAAACCTACACTGATCGGCCAAAACATTAAAACCACTGGCTGGTGAATTGAATGACATTAATCGTTTTGTTACAGTGCGATGCTCCTCTGAGGAACCTTGGATCCTGGCATTCATGTGGATGCCACTTGACACGCTACACCCACCCAACGCAATTAAATTTTGCCCCCCCCAGGCAGGACAATACACCATGCTATACCACAAAAACTGCTCGGGAATGGCCTGGGAGATGTGACAGAGAGCTCAAGGTGTCAACCTGGCCTTCCAAATTCCCCAGATCCCAATCCGATCCAACATCCGGTGGGCATGCCGGTACCTTTCCTCACAACCCACAAGACTCAAAGGATCCATCGACCAGACCCCACTGAAGTTCGGACGTGGCTCTGGCCTGTCAAGGCCTGGACAAAGGACCTCTGGGGTACCAGTTTGTCCCACAGATGCTTGATCAGATCAGAATCTGGGGAGTTTGAAAGCTTGGTCAAAGCCTTGAGCTCTTTGTCATGTTCCTTAAGCCGTTCCTGAGCAGTGTTTGCAGTGTGGCATGGTGCATTGCCTTGCTGGGGGGCTACTTCCATCAGGGTTACTGTTGCAATGAGTGGGGGTACTTGGACTACAACAACGTTTAGATGGGTGGAGTGTGTAAAGGGGCATCCACATGAATAGCAGGACCAAAGGTTTCCCTGCAGAACATTGCATTGTCATGAAACGATCAATATTACTCACTTCACCTATCAGTGGTTTGAATGTTTTGGCTGATCAGTGTATATTAAACTGTGTGGACCTTGAACTAATGACCAAGGAGAAATCTGAAACCCAGCTGGACGAGTTGGGAACCACTGATATAAACAGCTCATTTTAAGGTAACAAAAACACAATGCTTCTTAGTTTCAAGTATTCATTTCTGCCTAGATCCCCCTGAATCCCACACACTGGACCTTCAAGGGGCAAAATTCTATAATTATTCCACAGGCAAGATCTAAGAAAAGTCCAAACCTCTTTTGAGAACCACTGCTGTAATGGATGTTTGTTCGGGTGGACACGTGTTCCTGACTACACTCACTGTCAGAGCTTTGAGCTCTGAACATGTGAACAGCAGCACTGGATCCCTGTTCGGTGGTCTGCGGTCTCTTACCCGCTGCGACTGGAGGTCACAGTCCTTCTGCAGGAGCTCACAGTCTCTGATCTTGGACTTGATGAAGTCTTGTTTAGAGGCAGACAGGAAGAGGCCCTTAGGATCCACAGGTCCGATGACGTCATACCAGATGGGACTGCCCTCGCGGTCGTGCCCACACATCCCTCCGGACAGATACTTCTCTATCACCTGTAAACAGCAGCCAATTTGAATGGTTTCATCAGTCGTGTACTGGAATATTTGATGTATTTATTTGAGGAATATATTTCCTAATATGACTCTTAAGTACACTGAACCTACAGTAAGTTGTGGTTTGTAATGTCTGGGGAGTTTTACCTCTGGTGGATGCCAGTCGCTGAGTATAGTGTCTACTTTCATCTGTTTCCTAAACTCCAAATGCTGAAAGAAAAGAGGGGTGCATGTTAAGTTCTGCAAAACTATTAGTAGTATTCATTACAGTATATATACAGTCAGTGAATTAAAACTTGTTTTTTTTTTTTGTTTTTTTTTAATGCCTCCGCCCTGGCAATAGCCGTGGCTTGGCAAAATATTTTTGGGTCGTCCATTCATCCGTCCCATTCTTGTGAATGCAATATCTCAGGACTGCCTTGAAAGAATTTCATCCACTTGAACTCAACGATGAACATATTAGATTTTTGTGGTCATAGGTGAAAGGTCAAGGTCACTCTGACCTTGTCTGACTCATTCTTGTGAGTGCGATATCTCAAGAACAATTCAAGGGGTGGCTGGGCTCAGCCTTGGAGATAGGGTAAGGAGCTCGGACATCCGGAGGGAGCTCACTTGGAGTAGAGCCACTGCTCCTTCCCATTGAATCAGGATCCTCCTGGGCGCCTCCCGTTAGAGGTGTTCGGGCACATCCCACTGGTAGGAGGCCCCGGGATAGACGAAGAACACACTGGAAGGATTACATATCTCATCTGGCCTGGGAACACCTTGGGGTCCTCCAGGAGGAGCTGGAAAGTGTTGCTGGGGAGAGGGACGTCTGGGGTGCTCTGCTGGCCCCATGACCTGGCCCCCATAAGCGGATAAAAATGGATGGATGGTTCAAGGGTTTTTCTTTGGCACAAACGTCACTTGGACTCTACAATAAACTGATAAGAATTAGGTGGTCGGAGGTCACTGTGACCTCACAAAACATGTTTTTGGTCATAACTTAAGAATTCTTACGCTAGTTCTGACAAAATTTTACACAAGTATGATTCAATGATTTTATATCCAAAAGGTCAAAGGTCAGCTTCACTGTGACATTATACTGTTCTGCAAAAACACTTTTCTGGCCATTAATCAACATCAGATCTCAGGCACAGAAGGGAAGACGAGACATTTGGTCAGACACTGAATTGGTGACTCTAATCTGGGGTGCCCACCTTGAAACTGTGCTGACTGTAGAGATCTTGTTGGGGAAAGGTGTGTGTGGAGCATCAATGTTTTCACAGACATGGATGTAAACTGTAAGTGTAACTTGAGTGGAGCGCAGGAGCATACAACAGCAGGGTGACAATTCTAGTTTACTTCCCTGATAGTTAGTTTGTACAGTGGCGGATCCGCCCTGGCACAATGTGGTGATTTAAGTGGCTTAGTGGTTTCAGACAGTAGGTGATGTAAAACCTGCCCCGTCAGCAGGAAGGGGATCAGTTGTGTACTATGCTGTGTTCACACTACATAACACACATGTATGCCAGCACATGGCTACAAAACTCAAACACACCAACAAAGGCAAAAGAAATGTTTTAAATTGGCAAATTAGGTCATTTTGATTTATAGAGTTGTTTGTTTTCAGCCTGGTCAATACATTCAGAAACTAACAGATAATTTAAACTACTATGGTGAGATATAATGAAGACACCAGAACACGGTGGCTGTGGTGTGGGTGAAGTTCACATGAGTTTGATAAGGTTTGTTCAAAGATAAAAGCCACAGTTACACAGTAACCGTCTTGTTTTTTAATCTCTATTCCAAAATGCCAAGAGGAAGCTCAGTAAGCTGGACAAACATCTGGTTAACAATTAGCCATAGGCTAACCTACTATGTGGTTTGGCTCATTGGTAGATTTGTGTAGGTAGTGTGGTTATTTATTGGAGTGATCACACACCAAGTTAAACGTTTCGTCTCAAACACAGGACTGCTGAGGTGGTAGAGGAGCAAATCAAAATTAAATCATAGGTATTAGTGTGTATTTTGCCCTCTATATAGGCTATAAGAAAAACATTTAAACATGTTAACATTTTTGGTGCATTATCTCTACATAAAATGTAGCAAAGGTGATAAATTTCCAATATCTGAAAGTACATACCAATATAAGCCCTTTCAATACATTACATTTTGTTGTTTTTAATCAAGAAACAAATATAAAGGAATAAATGTTTTTTAAGAATCGTTTTTTCGTTCTCTTTGGCAACACCTACCACCATAAGAAATATTTGTAGATGTGTTTTTGGATCTCATTTTCCAGACCTCCAGGCAGTGTCTATGTGACACCTCTTTTTGTTTGGCCATACAGGGCTTTTCCATTGGCACTTGTGGCCACACTGACTCCAACCATGCTGCATTGATTTGCATTTCTATTACCAGTTTAATTATGCCAAGGTGTGCCGAGTTGCTTCAGGGTCAGGGTAAACTTAATTGTCCGGTTAGGGAAACTTGTCTTGGGTGAAAGTGTGCCAGATTGCCTCAAAGCTGGTTGCAGTGACGTCAGATGGACTTTGTCAGCATTCAGGGACGAGTTAGCGACATTCAGAGTCTTAGAGCCCAGTTCAGATCAGTGACTCAAGAGAGATGAAACCGTTTTAGAACGTTGCAGAGAAAAGTTGCAGCGGTGTAACTGGCCGGTCTGAGCTCAACTCAAACCAGTCGATGGTTTCACCTGCAACTCAGCTGGTCAAATCACCAGCAGCTGGTTTTAAAGCACTTCGTCTGTTTCTACAGCCAGTCACCTGGTAGTGAAGTCCGCTGGTCAAGTCAAAATGACCACAGACGGCGTGTTGGCTTGCTGCTGCAGGTGCTCTGTCCCTGCTGAGCCCTCTGTTTCTGTCCTTGTGGCATATTTAATGTCAGTACAGTTCATCTGATGCTGGTTTTGTTTGTTTTTTGCCATTTCATCACTATTACAAATGCAGCTGTAGCCAGTATCTCACCATCACTGTCCTCATTCATATTTTAAGAAGCTACAAATTATATTCAGCCACAAAATAAACCAGAAAAGCTGCAAATTAGAACATAAGTACATAGTTGCATTGAGATAATGCACCGTTGCATTGGTGTGAACCAGTAGGTTTTTAGAACGTTGCAGAATGGCGCATTGTTAGTAGTTCCCTGTTTCAGCTCATCTTGTTGCAAATCTTTCGTCTGAACTGGGCTCAACCTGACTCCGTTTTTTAAGTAATAAGCGCTATATGGCAAACAAAGGCGTAACAACAGCCTGAAAGTTAGTGGCCACAGTTAGCTGGCTACCAACAACCTTTGCGCCGTGCAATGGTAAACAGCGCTAAAGCGGGCGCTGCTTTTAGATGTCATCGACTCAACACACGTGCATCATCAGTTAAAGACACACCATCAAGTGGGTAGTCCTGCTGTATGGAGATACCAAGTCCTGCCATGCGGGGCTGATGCGCCGAGTCAAACCGTGTCATACCAAGTCAAGCCAAGCCAGCACGTGTAGGAAAAAGGTCTAATAGTACCCGTTAACTTTTGATGCTAGCAGAGACTGTAAAAAAAAAGCAGTAACAACAACAAAAAAAAAGTACACAGTGTTGTTAGCATTAGCTCTGTCTAACTTCTTCGCTGAACCAACTACTGCTGGATGATGAAAAACACATTACTAACTGTGGTTTTTCATGGAAATGTTGCCACAGACACCCAGTTCATAACACTGCTAATGCAAGGGCTTACATCACCAGGCTTTAGACTCAATCAATAACATCTTTATAAGACCAGAGTATGTCAGCTCTCTGTGTATGTCTGTTTGTTGTGAAGTTCTTTTGCCCCCTAGTGGACACGAATCAGTTGTTGCAGCTTTAAGTTAGGTGGCTCTAAATCTTACTCCATCACTTTAAGTACTCATATAATCCTTTTTATCTATATCTTATCTCCTCAGGCAGCTGTGATGACTCAGTTTCCCCACAGCGAGCCGTTACCACACTGCTCCTCTCTAATCTGCAGCCGCCCCTGAGCTGATGAACAGTCTGTGCTGGCGCTAACTGCACTTTCACACACAACACAAATTGGTCACTGAAAGAGAGGGCATGGAGGATATAGCTCGGCTTTCAGTTCAATAAGCGACTCCTACTGCATTTCAACAGAGAAGCTGGACATGTTACCTTTCTCAGCATGGCCTCTGACTTCTGCACATTGAAGTTTCTGGCTGAAAGAGAAAGGAAAGTGAAAATAAAACGGACATCCATTATCCATACATGTTAAATGGTCTTCAACCACAATGCAGGGAGGGACAATCCACCCAACATATCCATTACTATAGTATTATAACCTATTGTGAAGGAGGGAAACTTTATCTAGAAAGCATGTTTCAAAGCACAGGATGAGTGCTTCACAGAGGGAGGCGAAGGGAGGGGGGATAAAAGACAAAGAAGATGTACAAAAAAGGACAAAGTGTACAGACGAAAATAAAAACTGATCCAGGTCATAATGATGGTTAATCACATCCTGCAAACACATCCTGTAAAGAAGTGACAACGTATGTGATAACCAGGCCCACACACAAAAACGGCTGAAAAGTTTGTGTGCTGTTTTTTTTTCTGAGTTGTGTAGCCTACAAACTGGACTCATTAATTTCAGGAGGAGGGTTTTCATTATGAAACAGGCTGCATTTTACTAAAGTAACAATAAATACAATGTTTATTTTTGTTGTTTTGATAAGTAAGGGTAAATGCTTTGGTTTGAGATTAAATCTGGTCATAATTGCTGATATTTAGAATGAGCATGATTATTCTCCTGAAACCCAAACTTATGTTTGGTATGCATTTTTTAATTTCTCCTAGCTATTTGAGATCAGCAGGACCTGATGAGTATAAAAAATCTAAACATTGTCAGTGATGATAAATAAATAAATAAAGGCCCAATGTCCTCAAACAAATGTGTTGCCATATCAAACTACAAACATTATTAATCATAAATAAGCCATAAAATGTGATCAGGTTTTGGACCTTGTCCACTTTTGTGTCGGGATTGGCTGCAGACTGACTTGGCAGAGATGGCTGCCATCTTGTTTTTACATGGATTAGTGATTACATGATTACACTTTGCTTGACCTTACATCTAAATCTTCTTAAAGCAGTAAACTTTTGAAATAGCCACAAATATGAGCAACATTTGGAAGGACGAGGTCTGGAGCACACAGTTAGACTTACAGCGTTTAATAAAGTGCAGCAACTGATGATGCCACCAGTTCATGTCTCATTGTTTTGTCTGGTGAGGCATTAGTTGGGGCATACTTGTTCAAACAAGGACACCTTTTTGCCAAATAGCGTCAAAATCATTATATGACGGCTGTCGCTCAGAGGTAGAGCAGGTTGTCAACTAATCAGAGGATGAGCGTTTCAATCCCCAGCTCCAGGAAGCACCTTTTATGGTAGCCTCGGCCACCAGTGTGTGAATGTGTGCGTGAATGGGTGAATGTGACTTTGAGTGTCAAGTGACTAGAAGGCGCCATACAAGTGCAGGTCCATTTGCCATTAAAATAGGGGTTCATGATCATATCGGCACGTCATCCCTATCAGCCAATGTTGGCTGTAAAATGAACCATCAGAATCAGGCAACACGCTTAATTTACACGATGAATGAATATTACATACGTTAAAAGTATTGTATTTCATGTCTCCATGTGCTGGTGGGCCGTCACGATAAGAGTATACTGGCATAATATGATGTTAATTCAACTACAGAGGAGACTTAATGATCACTAAAATTAGTTATCGGCCAAATTAGTTACTGCATATAGGCATATCGGATATAAAAAATCCAACATTGTGCGTCCCTATATCAAGGTCTTAGACGACTAACAGAAGAGTTGTCGATGGAAACAACCAGAAGATTACCAAAACGTGGTGTGAAAATGTGAAAACAACATCCCAACAGTTATACAAGACTTGTGTAAAAATGTCTCTCTCAGTCCTACATGGTGCCTTCTCCGTCCACAAATGACACAGTGGAACAAAATTTCAGGAAATGCTAAAAAACATACCAAGAATCAAAACAAACGAATCTCTTAAATTGTATAACTGTCGTGATACCCTCTGGGAATAAACTGGTTTAACATCCAAAATACCTCCTCCCCTCTAATGTATGAAAACCACTGTGTCAGTATGACTGATCCAGAACGCAGCGGACACACAGTTCACTGTCTTAATGCTCCATCTAAGGTGATTAGCTCTGTGGCTGACAGTTCGGGGGAAAACACAACAGTGCTATTGAAGTGAGACTTACAACTAACTCCTGCAGTGGATTATACAGCACCTAATGCTGCAGTCTGGCACCTTAACTAGGGCATAGTGACTTAATATTACAAAAGCACAGAGCGGACTCTGGCAGATGACCAGGCTGTGTGTTATTTTAAGTTCCTAATGACTGTTATGCTCTGATCAGATCATCTTAGTGGATAATAACAGGGATTTATAAGTTCTAACTACTAATGATATACACAGTACCTGATGGCTATCAGGGATGGTCTCCTTCTGCTTCCTAACATAGAGGTGTGTCCTATTGTATAATGAGGTTATGTGTAATTATTTCTCAGGCGTAGACAGACACTTCTTTGTTTTTAAGGTTATATCAAACCCAGTGTTTCTCAGATTCCTGTCCAAGTGCAAATATTTGATGGTCTGACGTAACGTTATCCTGAAGGGATAGTTTGGATCTTTTGAAGTGGGGCTGTACGAGGTACTTATCCATAGTCAGTGTATTAGATACAGTAGATGTCAGTCAGCACGCCCATAGTCTGGAGAGGCAGGCTGGAGTAATGCCAGGGCAGCCAAGCAATGTACTGCTGTGGAAAAAACAAACTTTAACCACCAAAAAAGTCCCACCTAAAAATCAAGAAAAGAAAATCACCAACAATTTAAGTGTACACTATATTAAGGATATGATTTGTTTATCATAATACTGTAAGTGTTGTCCTGGTTTTAAAGACTGCACATTACTGGTGATTATTTATCAAAAAATGTCATTGTGGAAATATTTTGTGAAAGCACCGATAGTCCCTACAATATTGCCGCAATATCGATATCGAGGTGTTTGGTCAAAAATATTGTGATATTTTATCTTTCTCCGTATCTCCCAGCCCTACGCTTTATCTTTGGATGTTGTCACTGCTTTACCTTGCCACAGACAGCCCTGTCCCACAGCTTCAGTTCCCCATCTATGCTCTCGTCAAAGCCACCAGACTCCATTGACAAAAACGGTAATTTTAGCTCACTGACCACAGGAGTGGCTGGTCTACCACTGCCACGATTAGTTAATTTGTTTGTGTTATTGTGTGACTTTTATGAATCCAAACTAACCCTTTTAAGGGTCAAAGTCACACAATAACACAATAAACTTACTGACTGGAGGCAGCGGCAGACCTGCAGCTTAAATGTTCTGCTATGTTAAATTACTATTTTTCTCAATGGAGTCTGGCTGAGCGTTTTATAGCGACTGCAGTTCCCCATCAGCAATCACTGTCTGATTGCAGCGGTTAAAATATTCTAGATATAGCATACACTTAAACTAATATTGCTGCTTCCCCTTTCCACAGCAGCACATTGTTAGACATCTGTGGTGGTGTTTTTTTTGCTTCTTCAAACTGGGGGCACACCAACTAAAATCTACTGCAGGTGTTACATTAACTGTGGAGAAGTACCTCATCAAACTCCATTTCAGAAGATCTGAACTATCTCTTAAAACTGTGATAGAGTTGCACAATGTAGCCGGTGCGAGGATGAACCCAGTCAGGATATTATCTGATAAGATTTACTGCAATGATAGCGTCAGTATCTCCCACACCACGGGTCCAGGTTTAATAAAATATGCAGTCACAATGCACTTTATGACCACGGTGTGGTCTTTTGAATCATCACGCTGACGGCTCTCTGTTTCAGCCTTTTAGAAAGGTTTAGATAACACGTAGGCGAGATAAAATGCCTCAGTTGTTATGTGACTGATGTGATGAAGGCATCATTCTTGGGTAGCTATAGATGCTAAAGCAGCTACATCTGAAGAGCACATAAGCAAAGGTCAAAGGAAGAAGGAAAAAGTCTCGATATCAAGATGTGACCATGTGACCATGATGTCTCAAAACAACTGTCTTGTGATTAAACCAGACTTCAGTGGTTTTCATAAAAAGCTGCTGCTTGCAAAATCAGTTTCACGGAACAAAATGTAAACCAAAGTGTAATAGCTTTGTCCTAACACAATGAAACTGAAACTGATACGCCAGTTTAAAATCAGTCACAGTCTGAGTTGGTGTCATTTGCCTGGCCTGCCCTTTATCTCTTAAGGCCCTTTATCTTAAGGTGAAGCTCCTCAGAGATAAATACTGTATGCAGTGAGAGTCTTCTTGTAGACTTGGAAGACATTTATTTAATTGGTTCCACTGAGGAAATGAGGAGGGTCACTGGCCTCGAGCACAAGACTCATCTCTATCATATGACAGGAACAGGGTCTAACTGGATCCATCACACAGTCAGGCTTTGTGATATAAGTCACTTCACTCACAATATCACGAGAAACATGAAACCTTTACATAGGTAGAATGGATAGAGCCATGCCCTGAGAACTGAGATTTAATAATTCATTTCGGATTTGCTTTTTTTGTACTGCAAGCTACAAGTTTACCTCAAATCAGTTCATGAAACCTTTTATTTTTGCTGTTTAGGAATCAATTCTGTCCTTGACAAAAAGCATCTAGGACACAAGAAGTGATGGACAAACAACTCAGGAAGCCTCAACTGCAGCTGGGTTCAGATCCATCCAAGTAGCTGTGTTTAACTGTACATAAACTGGTGCATTTTAATTTAATTTTGAACCAGGCCTAATTTAGTTATAGATTTGGCCGAGCAGCAACCTCCAGGGGCTGAAAAAAAAGCCAGTGCATTAGTTCCAAAAAATTGCAGGGCCTTGAATGGCCTCTTGAGCTAATTTCCTCGTTCATGACAATAGTTCGGCAACATAACCATGGTGTGATAGTGTCTTTTCAGTTCGTTTTGGTCGCCTGAAAGGTTGTACTACAAGTTTGGTTTGGTTGTACTAAAAGACCCTCCAAAGAGTGGGATGTTTTTCCAGTAAGCATGTTTTCTTTTAATAGTTTTAAGCCTTTTTTCACCAGCAAAAACTATCACAGTTCACCATAGACTGTAATGTCAGGCCCCCAGGAAGTGCACAGGGCTTTGAAGCCAATTTTACTTGTGGCCAAAATTTGGAATTACAATTTCCAAGGCCAGTGGGCCCAAAAAGACTTTCTACCATAGGCTTACATTTTGAAAGAGACAGTGGTTAAAAAATTTTTGAGCATCACAGCCTCCATGAAATGACTTGTTTCACTATCAGAACTTTATCCATTTGGTTTGATAACATTTGAAAAGTCCAGGAGAACCACACAATGAAATCGTTTTATCCCCATTCAAGTTAGCAGAGTGCCAAACCAGAAGTAGCTGGCTTGGCTGGTGGCAGTTTCTAGTGTGCTTGTCCAGTGAGTCCAATGATGCGGAAGCTCTGCAGATCATTCAGGTAATTTACCTTCATGCACCACTGAGCAACTTTCATAGGCATGAATGGGGGCCTGCCTCCAATGCTGTATCCAGGTCTCTATATATATCCATGCCATAAAGCCATAGATGCTAACTAAGCTAGCAGCTAGTGTTAATGCTGTTCACACTCGGAGCGACAAAGCAAAAGGCTACAAGTCATTTTCAGTGGAAGCTGTGACATGTAGCTACAAACTGAAACCGGACACTTGTCAATGTTGACGACAAAGTTTGATTTGTAGCGGACAAATCAAAGTTGAGCTGGACTTTTTAGCGATCCAATGACACAGTGAAGCGTCAACCAGTCATATGTTTTTGTTATGCTGCCTTAATGTGCTTGTGGTGCACACAGGGATGTTGTGGGTTGGCAAAATGTGATGTTAAAATGGGACTTAGACACTGATCAAAAGCATAGATTTTTTTTTTGGACAAAATTCAAACTTTAGATGATGCTTAGGTGAAGATCTTTGTGGTCTGTGATGACGTAACTATGCATGGACAAAACTTCATCGGTGTCTTGGCGATAAAGTAGCTGGTCACACTGTGTTCTCACTCATAGTGCTGACATAACATTAGGGTTAGCTTCACCCTCTTGTCCAAATATGTCCTCTGGCTCCAGAATCCAAGATGGCAACGACCAAAATGCCAAACTCGAGACTTATGAACATGAGTCCTTGAACCAGTTGGTGACATCACAGTGGCTATGTCCATTTTTATGTGCAGACCTCTTGCCTTACACTTCACTTCCAAACGAAACTATTCGTATTAAATTAGAATCACAAGGTGCACAATGCAGAGTTGGACAAAACCACCATTTCTTGGGCATTTTCCCTTCATTGATAAACAGCTTTAGAGAGACGGTAAAGGGCTGCAGGCTGAAATCGAGCCTGTGCCACTGCAAAGGCCTCAGCTTATATAGGGCGCACACTCTACCAGGTGAGCTAGAGGTCGTCCCTATAAACCACCATTTCTCCTAGTCGTAATTACAAGGTCAAGGTCAAGGTCCTTAGAGCTCACTGTCATTTGTTCACTATCCTTTGTTTCAGATCAGT
This sequence comes from Cephalopholis sonnerati, assembly GCA_019142605.1. Classification (NCBI taxonomy): domain Eukaryota; kingdom Metazoa; phylum Chordata; class Actinopteri; order Perciformes; family Serranidae; genus Cephalopholis; species Cephalopholis sonnerati. Next base: position 38,857,645 of record JAGQAX010000007.1, on the reverse strand, counting down.
GGACTGCACTGAGCTGTCCTGAGACAGCTTGAATGGAAATCATCTTTACATTCATGTTGAAAGGAAAATAACTTGAACCATTCAGAGCGTACATTGGCCAAACAAACACCTCATTGTCCGTGTTTGGAGCTGTGACGCTGAACCTCACCGCCTCCACCGTCATTTAGTTCGGCTTCATTAGAGAGAACAATACGCCTCTACTGCCCCTGATCTCTTCTTATGAAACAATTTTGGAGGAAACGCTCAGGGAACTCGAACCCAGAAGAGCAACAGGGACACGACAGCTGAGTGTCTCCTGGCAGACGGGCTGTCTTCCATCGTAGTGCACCTTTAATGCGATTAGCTGTGGATTAGCCTGAAACACAGAGTGCTAGACCTCTGCTGCAGAACTAATCACAACAAGGCCTCCTTTAATCACTTGCTTCACATTTCCTCCAGAGTCTGAATGTGTAAACTCAACCAGGGCTTCTGCAGCATTCAACAGGCTAAATTTAAGACTTTAGGACCTTTTTAATACCACAAAGGATTTTAATTTTTTTAATTTAATAGCTTTTCTACTGTTTATACTACCAAAATATGATGGACAATAGTCGGGACGATAAGGCCAAGAATTAGTTCTTATCATATCACATGTTTTAAGAACTTCCCAGCAGTTTAAACTAATAATTCCCATTGATATGATTAATTAAATTACTGTGACCTGGACCCAGATGACCAGCAGGAAAACTAGAGATGGATTAACCAAGTAAAAATGATCAGACATTGAGCTTCCCAGCTGCTGTACCTACAGTAGTGATAGTGTTTGTGGACAGTGTGATGGTCTGAGGATTGAACAGCCTCCTGCAGCACAATCTGCCGTCACTACAATCCCACTTCTAGTTTTCAGGTAAATAACTCCTGACCAGGGTGTCTACAGGTCCTTAAACAGTTTTACATTAGGTGTTCTTAATACAAGGCCTTACAAGTCTTTAATTGTCTTAAATTCAGGTTTGATGAGTGTTACATATTTTCGGTCACAATACCACGAAAATTTCTCCAGCCTGACAGAGCCAATAGCCCCTTTTCCTCCTCAGGAACTGTTATCATTTACCCGGGATTTTGAAAAACCTTGACGCGTTTACCCGGGGAAAAAACTTTCCCTCAACCCCAAACTTTCCCTGACAAAAGTACCTAGTACCATTTCTACAAGCTTCATTTCGTTTTGATCATTTGGAAAATGGAGCAAAAGAAGAGAAGCTACGAGACGTGGACGGACGACGAGGTCCAGGTTCTTTTGAGCGTATTTGCTGAGGAACAAATTCAGCGGGACTTCGAGTCGCCGACTCGAAACGACTGAGTGTATGGAAGAATAGCAGACAAGCTGACGGAGCTAAATATAGGACACACGCTGAAACACATTCATTAAAGGTTGAAGAAACTTAAGTAAGATTATAATATACGTCATCAGCCTGATTTGAATACATTTTCCGGAACTTTGAGGTGCAGTGGAAACGCAAACCACACAGATTAACTGGAATTCTTTTACCCAGGTAAATAACTTCCTGGACTTCCTAAGTTCCTGGAAATGTTGGTGGAAAAGGAGCTAATGACTGTTTACAATCACTGGACAGACCAAAGAATTGCAATAATAAATGGCATTTATGACAGCGATGAGAATCTGTTTTCTTTTAACATAAAACACATTAAACTCAAAGTCACACATTTTTCCATACTGTTCATTTTGAACTGACATCACACACACACACACACACACACACACACACACACACACACACACACACACACACACACACACACACATATATATGTATTTCCATTGCAGGTTTGGTCTCAAATTTCATATAAGGTGGTATTAAAAAGGTCTTGAAAAGTCTTAAATTTAACTTGGTTATGTCTGTAGACACCCGTGCTGAAAGACCGCAGTCAAATAGAGGAAGTATTTTTTTAAATTAAATTTAGTTCAGTGCTTATTGAGGCTTTGTATGACCTATGATAACCTTTCCTCAGCTCACCCGAGGAAAATCAGAATCGGGGAATCAGTCACATCTCATTCGGAAAGTTAAAAAACCTTCTGTCTTCCTGATTTAGTTTATCTGCTGCTGAGTAACCAGTCACAGACCAGGCCTGTTTTTTCACTTGTGGTTTGAGCATCGTGTTTAGGCGTGAAAACCATGTGAGTCTCTTTCTCAACCCCTGCAAACAAGAGTGTTTACAAATGTTGCACCACGTCCCTTCATGTAATAAACCACTGCAGCTTCTGCTTTTTGCACAATTAAAACACCAACGACAGATTGTGCCTGTGAGTGCATGCACGTGATTATCGACAGGTTATCACACATTTTAGCCTGAAGGAGAGGGCTCATGAGAGAGGCTTTGCTCTTTGTGTGAGTTCAAGCTGTGGTCAGGGGAAAGGTGCAGATGCCTCACGATTTTTAAACTCACCCCTGAGCCAACGTAACAGGAAGTGGTCATGCTGTGCAGGAAGTTGAGGAAGAATGTCTTGTATCCTCTCTCGAAACTGTTGACAGAGGAAGGAGAGAAGAAGAGATGCATGAGTGACACGTTTTGCAAATGAACCAAAAGAGGATTTGATAAGAGGAAGAGTCTTTGAGGGAAATTTTAGTCCTTCCAGTCACAGTTTTGACCCTGGAGGTGTAAAAATGCAGCACTTTTCTTTCTTTGTTTAAAGCTTTTCACTGACTTCAGATCAGCAGGTTTTATTTCCTAACGCCGCTCAAACGTGTGACTAATTATTTAACACACTTTTGTTGAACAGTGGGTGCCTGTAGAAATGTGTTGAAAGGGTAGAAAAACAAAACCACTAGGTTTCAGTACATGGCCAAAAATATGTGGACACCTGTGTTTAGGAGCTGTCAATCAATTTAAGTTTTGTGATGGTTAATATTTTTGTATTGTCATGGTGTTTTGTTAGTGTTTAGGAATATTAGTAATTATTATTATTTTTATGATTGTGATTATTGGGAGAGTGGGGTCACGTGAAGATGGGCGATGACACTCACAATCTTTATGAACATCTCATGTTCACCTGAGTGGCTGAGGGTGAGTGGGTCGCTGTATTTTTTGTTGACCGCTCTTTTCTGTGTTCGCTGTGATCATTTTGATTTTAAGTTTGTGCATGTTATAATAAGTTGATTTTTTTTTCATTGATAAATTTAACATATTTTGGATCACGGTGAATCTTTTGCTGGCGTGTCACACAAGTTAACCAGGCTCAGCCTCTCAGCGACTTCTAGTTTGTGTCCTGCCGTCGCTACACTGTGTGTGGACACGTGAGCATTGAGGCTGCAAAATAATCTGCCAGTTTTTTTCATGATACATGTTTGGCTTGGCCTAAGTTTGCATGTTTTGTCGGACTAACAGTATATTTACATTTATATTTAGTTTTCTATAATAAAAGACGCAGAAAATCAGCAAGTATTCAAACTTGACATGCTGCAACCAATAAATTCTTGTTATGTTTGCTGAGAAAAAGACTCAAAGAACTCTGAAACCACGAGCATTAACCTGCTGCTACAACTAGCTTCACACTTCTGGTTTTAGGGTTTTCTCAACATTTTGAACCTGGCTGCAGGGATTTCCTCCCAATCAGACACAAGAACGTTAATAAGATGTTGCACATCAAAGTCTGAGTCTCAGTCAACATTTAAATTCATCCCAGAGGTGTTGGATGGGGCTGTGATTAGGACTCTGTGCAGACATGTCAAGTACAGTGAAGTAAACGGGAGCATTGTCATGTTGAAACAGGAAAGTTCTTAAACTGTTGCCGCAAAGTTGGAAGCACATTGTTGTCTATAAAATAAGTATGATTGCATGCTGCTGCAGCGTCAGGGCATGCATTAAACCCTGAAAAATAATGTAACCCTCTGCTCTTGATTGTTGGCTTTCCCTGGCTTTTCCAGGCTGTGGGTAATAAGCGTCTACAACGTTTGTTTCTTCCTCTTTGTTTAATTTTACCAACACGGCCCATTTGAACCCTGAGCACATGGGTGTGATTAGTGCTATACATGACAATGAAATAATAATTTACCAGTAACTCAATAATGCTGATTCTACTCAAATATAAATAATGTACCCATTAGTAAATAACACAGTAGATAAAGTAATAAATTACCCAAAAATATAAAATGTGCAGTAATTATGGTTACAATAATATGAGCAGGTGCGTCCACACAGTTTTGGCCATGTAAACGTTCAGCTAACAGACTTCGCTAAGCTAAGCTAAGTTTTATGGTGAATCACAGTAAATCTGATTATTTATAACATATGAATGATGTGAACACAGTGGTGTGGAAGTGAACAGTAAACACAGGCACTATTAAGTACAGAAACAGGACAGCCTTTACAAAAGGTTTGCAGCTTATACAAAATATAAAATGGGGGTGGGGGAAAAATCGATACAGCATAGTATCGTGATATTTTTGTGTGGCGATATCGTATCGTCACACAGTGCCACGTGTCGATGTTTTCATTATATAAATAGTTAACGTTACAAACTAAACTTCAGGTAGCCTACTAGAATAATATCATCAATTGCTTTTGCAGTCCACTAGATACATTTAGCTGCAAAAAAAATGGCTGAAGTGAGATGAACAGAAGTTTTCAAGGTTTACTTAGTTGACATAATTCACAGTTGGAAAAAGGAAATAAATCAGAATATATTTCATTGCAATGCTCAGCATATTGCAACATATGTAAAATCGCAATAATATTGTATCGTGAGTGATGTATCGTGATAATATCGTATCGTGGATCCCTCTTATATAAAGGCCTGATTGAAAGTGTCTTGTATGTCTGTATTGTAATGCACTAACTCAGGGGTGTCAAAATACGGCCCAGGGTCCAATCCGGCCCTCTAGATGACTCTGCACACCTAATATTGATGCTCATGTGAAGGCTGAGAGGTTTCAGGAGCTGTTTTAACAGTGAGCAGATACTTCATGTAAAATACTAATTAAATATTAACTGAAGTTTGACGGTACATTTGCAAATTATATTTTGTATTAATCTGAAACTGCAGTCTACCTGGTGATTAAAGATAAAAAAGCACAATATCTGCTTCTGAAATGTCGTGGGATAGAAGAAGCAAAGAATTTAAATACTCAACTGAAGTACAAGTTACTCAAAGTTCTACTAAAGTACTGTACTTGAGTAAATGTAGTTACATTCCTTAGGGTTGCAATGGTTTGAGATTTTAACGTTTTGATTTCCTTCTCAGAAAATATCATGCTTTCAGTTCTCTGAAATAACAACGAATACTTTCTGTGGTCGTATTTAAAGATGTTGAACATTGTGCATAAAATATTGTCAACCAGCAGCTTCAGTACAAAAGAATCTGAATCAGACTTCTATCTTAAAACAATATTAGTGAAACCCTGCTGCTGAGGCACTGACAAAACTTCAGATTTTGAATGGTTTATAAGGAAGCAGATGACTTTTCGTGCTTCTCTAATAGCTTCTGCTTTAGTGGAAAATTATTTTAAGAGGTCACATGTGCTGACAGTGAGCAGTCAACTGACTGAATGTGGGAAAACTGAGACATACTGGTGAATTTGCTCATAATTTTTCTGAGAATGTCACAGCCTGTTGATCATTTGTTCTGTAAATGGATGAACGTTTTCTGAATGAACTTCTTTAAGCTAAAAAAATTTGAAGGGGTTGATATTTATAGGTTATTATGTGATGGTTTCACTGGTCCGGTCCACTTGAGATCAAACTGGGCTGTATGGGGCCCCTGAATTGAAATAAGTTTGACGCCCCCGCACTAAGAAATGTTGGTTTCATCGTAATTTCGGTTAATTTTCTAGTTTGGTTTCATTGATAGGAAACTGAGACTGAGATAAGGCTCAAAACAAAAATTACAAAAATGAGATAAGTAAGTCATTCAAAAAACAGATTATGACAGAAATAAAGTTTAAGTCACCAAAAAGGAGCACTGTCCTTTGCTGCATTAGTTTTGATTGACAGGAAATTGTAGCATCTTGTATATTAGAATAATAACAAGGAGTTTAAACAATGATTTTTTTCATTATTAGCCAATCAACAGAAAAGTAGCAGCAATTATGATAATCAGTTAATCAGTTTTTTAAATTCATTTTTCTCCATCACTTCTCGGTGAAAACTACACCCTTACTTTGAGAACGCATCCTTGACAAAGGGTCTATTATTTGTGACTAATAGCTTAATTAACTGTCAAAAAAAAAGTACCAAGGCTTTATAGATCAGTTACGGGTCATTTAAATGAGGAGGTGACAGTTTAAAGCTGCAGCATTTAATCAAGTAGTCGATTACTCTTTAACTAAACATTAATCTGCAATTATTTTAATAACTGATTAATAGTTTTAGTCATTTTCAAGTGAAAATACTGAACATTTGTGAGGATTTGATGCTTTTCTTTGTCATATGTGACAGAAATTGAACATATATGGAGATATGACTGTCGATGGGACTAAATGAGCTTTTAAAATAGATTTCATTGAGCTGTGGGGAATTTTAAAGGCCATTATTCACTATTTTCTAAGATTTTACACAATAATTAATCACTTAATCAAGAAAATAATGAAAACAAATATTAGTAGCAGCCCCATGAAAACCAACAGGTATTGGGAGGCAAAAGTTGTTCTCAGTAAAAGCTTATAATTAATCTATAAAGCATTATTAAACAATTCATTAACCATTTATAAATGTATAATTACAGCATACTGACTCTTAATAAAGGGTGGTTCATTAGAAAGAGGGATATAATCAATATTGTTGCATGTCCTGCACAAAACTTTGTAGCTCTCTCTCTCTTTAAGTTTTATTGTACATATTATTCTAGTATTTTTAATAATATTTTTCATATTTTATTGTAATTTTTCTAGTTTATGTTCATAATTTTTTGCTGTACTTTACTGTAATTTCCCTTAATATGTTTATTGTATGCAGCAAACACTAAGGCAAATTCCCTCTAAGTGAAAACCTACCTGGTAATAAACCTTTTTATATAACAGGTGCAGGGGCACCGAGAAAGAGTATTACGGTAAAGTGACAGGTCACTGCAATAATTAATAATGTTATTATGGTAAAGCTCACCTGCTCCAGTGCTTCAGCCTGTTTAGGACTGAGGTCTCCGACTCTTCCGCTCATGTCTGCAGCCAGCTGATGCCTCTCGGATCCAGACGGAGCTGCTTCAAAGTCAAATGAACGGATGACACACCGAGAGAGAAACAGCACCGTCACCGTGAACCGGGACAGGCGGATTCTGTCGTTAACGCCTCCCCGGTGATGCTCATCCGCTCCCCGGCTGCAGTGTCGTGCTGTCCCCGCTGTCAGCTGCCTGCAGGTGAACAAACGGTCAGAGGAGGAGGAGGAGGAGGATGATGATAAAAAAAATGTAAACACGACACGTAACGCCCATCGACCAGCTGACTCGGCCAAAGATAGGAGGAGACATGACAGGAGGATCACTCCGGTCGAAAAGGAGGAACCGAAGAGAGGAGAAGCCCCGCCCCCTCTACGAACTTATTTGTAGTTCATGTGTTTACTGAAAAACAATGGGCAGTATTTGAAGTAGAGTTGCAGCGATATACCGGTTTTACGATGTACCGTGGGATGAAAATTAACTGTTGTCTTACTGTGCATTTGCTTATCAACATTAAAAATGTAAGCGGACAGAGAATCCCACCTTTGTGTTAGTTATTTTCCATTTTGTATTTAATTTTTGTCAAAAAAGTGACATGTAAACAGAAAAACAAACGTACTCAACCTACATACAAAAAATAATAATAATAACAAAACAAAACAAAACAAAAAAAGCCAGACTTGAAGGAGATAAATATGCTTTACCTGTTAAATGAAGGGTTGCATACACTTATTTGTTATTGAGTTTCAGAGCAGGTACCTCACAAGCTGACTCCCCCCTCCAACATGGTGTGACTTACCTTCACATTCTCACAGCACAAAATAAATTCAACATATCTGGCATTAAAACTAAGGATACGAGAGGATGCAGGTCAGATATGTTGTAACAAAACAAGTTTTGAAGGCCAAATTCTCAGTTTGAAATAATTTTCTCAGTGTTGTTTTTTGCAGAACCCAGACCACAGAATGTGAGAGGGCCCAAAATAACGATTTTAAAAAGGAGTTTTACTTGCAGAACTTATATCCATCTTCACTGTTATCAAATGCTCGATTAAACGCATAGGTAGTCAGTGTGTAAGGAGAGTGTAACTCAGTAACTCATAATTTAACTATTTAATAAGGAAACAATTAATTCAAGTGTGGCATTTGGTTAAATTAAATTAAAACCGGCTGCAGAATCAAGCACTAGGTTTATGGGTTGAGCGCAGTTGACGAAATTGTGGACAAACTGTCGAGTGATTCATCACCATTATAGACAATAGACAATCTTCGATGTGAAACCGAAAATCTCGCACCTGCGCATGTGCAGCAAGAAGTTTAAAGAGATTTTTTTTAATTCTATTTATTATTAATTTAGTCATTGAGATGTTCCCATCAGTTACTTCCGTACTTTTAAGACTACTATTTTTCTCCAATGTCAGTTAATATTTCCAACATATTAGACGACACGATATAGTCACACTGCGCAAGGGCTAAATGTAACAGGCACAGGTTGTTTAATTTTTTTTCAGAGCTCACTCACACATAAAATCAGTCTATAACCGTCAACTCAAGTACTCCTTGTGTTAACAGACGGGAAACACCGCTCTGAAAGTTTTAAAAAATGCTTTAGCAGTACTCAAAGTGGGTCTGAGACGTGGCTTTAAAACGAAGACGGAAGTAAAGGATGGTACTATCTCATTGTTACAGTCGTCTTTAGTTTCATAAAGTCAACGGTCAAGAATGTAACTCTAAATTAACGGAAGAACCGTTTATTTTACGCTACAGTTGTTGTTTTATTTCAGTGTGGTATATAGTTTAGTTAAATAATTATCTTTTTGGTTATATATTAAATTATTGGACTTAATTTGTGTGCGTATCTACCGAGATAATAATCCTCCCGCTTTTTCCGGTGTGAACCGGAAGCTGCCTTTCGTTGTTTACATTCTTTGAAGGCTCTGGTCCTGCTAACGAGCGAACAAAAACGCTAGCAGCCTCTCCAACATGACGGGTAACAGCTGATCAGGTTTATGTCTTTATAACATTAATTATCTGTATTTCCTCTGTGTCGCTGTTCGGGCCATGGCCGCAGCTCGCTGCTACTGCTGGCTCTGGGTAACGGTACCGCTCGTCCTGCTGCGGTGGCCGGGGCTGCTGGTCGCGGCGGAGCAGGTCGCTCTGGTGGAGGTTTTCTTGGAGCAGCGGCCCGGTGTCAGCGCGCTGCTCCAGGGGGAGGTGGTGGAGTCCGGCAGGGGCAGCAGGAGCTCCGAGCACCTGGAGGAGGACCGAGAGGAGCTGGAGGGAGAGCTGGTCCTGGTGAGTCGGTCGGAAATGCACGGTTGTTGTTGTTGTTGTTGTGGATCGTTAATAAAAGGTCAAAACTGGGCGAAAACTGGAAGATATGAAACTATTATGTTATTTTTTTAACAACAGATGAATCATGTAGTCTATACAAGGCAAAAATTTAGAAAAATATAATAGCAGAGCCCACTGTAATGGCCTTTAGTTTTTAGTTTAATATCCAATATAAAAATATATCAAATTTTAATGCTTGAAACTATTCAACAACGTGATATAATCCCATGACTTTAAAATATACACATTCATGTCAAACATTATAGAGGAAAAACTATATAAATGTCTAATTTCTGTATGGGAAAATCAGTGTACACATTAAGAAAGTAAACAGGTATATGAGATATAATACAAGGTGATTTTTCAGTGGAAAATCTAATAATATCAGTGTTTATTTACCAGCTGATGTGACTATAAGCAGCAGGCATACTGCCATTTTCAGGTTTGAATTAGTTTTTTGATGTAATGGAGTGAATTGCAAAGGTTTTGTTTTGAAATGAAGGTCACAGGTTTTAGTTCACCTAAAACCTTCTCACGCTCTTTAGTCTATTTTCTTTCATTTTTCTTCTCTTTAACATTATTTAATTTTTTACTCATGTCTTTTCTTATGTTGAATGATTTGTTTCTGTTCATATATATATATAAATATATATGTTTAGCAAATAATATTCATGTCGCACATCCAAACCTGTGAAATTATAAAATCTCTGGACTGTCTGTCTGTCTGTTCGTTCCTGTTTGTCTGTCTGCCTTTCTGTCTCATCCAGTCTCGTATGTCTCATCCATTTGTGTATTAGCCCGTGTTCCTGACTGTCTGATGGTCATGTTGTTGAGTAACACGATACATAAGCAGGTGCAGGGTGGCGGGCTCGGGTGACTACATCTGTTTTTTATTTTTGTTCGTTTTAGTTTTGTTTTACGTTTTTTGGTTTGTGTGCTTACACATTGTCCTGGTTTTATAGTGGTGATGCCTGTCTGTAAATACACAGATTCAATAAAGGGGAAAATAAATGAATAAAACAATTTTTAAAAAAAGACTTAAAGGCCACAAATGTGGATGAATAACTTAAATTAGTATGCCTCTGCACAAACCTTCAGCCTGTTTTCTGTCCCCAGGTTCAGAACGAGGAGACGCAGGTGAGCGGAGGGAAAGGTGACGATGACACCAAAGAGCAGGAGCCGTGGATCGGGGTGGTGCCTGTGGAGATGGACGACAGCAAAGCCTCCACTGGAAATCAGGAGTCCTTCGCTGATGCGATGGTCAATAAAGTAAGAGGTTGAATTGACTCTGAATCTGTAGCGAGTTATGTTCACTTTGGCATGAAGTATTCAACATGTATCCTCTTCATTGAAGATGAAGCGAGCGTTGGTCCTCGGAGCGTCTGCGCTGATAATTCTGGCTCTCAACCAAAACACTGTCAGTGAGGTAAGTTTCCACACACTCAATCACCTGCTGTTATCTCTGAATTGTCCACCATACTGTTCTTATTTTGTCTGTCTATGCATGTTCATTAGTGTGAGAGCAGCTTACATGGGAAGTTGCAGTCAGAACAAACAGAACTGAAGGCGCTCTGTCAAGAAGAGATTATGCATCATATTCATATTGGCTGGTAACATAATTAAGAAAAACAGTAGAAACTTGATTGATGATTTCATTAACCTAAAACCTGCCTCTCTGTGTTGCAGATGGATCTGTCTCAGGTGCTGTCCAAGCCCATCATAGTGATCCAGACGTCTGAAAATGTCACCAAGCTGATCGGCGCTCTGCTCAGGTACAGAACACAATATTATTTATCACTGCCGACATGGACACAGATACTTTCAGATGCACCTTTCCCTCATGTCACTGATAAGAAGCAACAACACACAGTTTCTGGTTTTCTGAATCAGATAAGTCAGTATCATGTGTCACGTGTTTCCTCAGTTTGAAGCTGTGGGCAGAGATCACACACTGCTTTGACATGCATACCAGTAATTCAGCTACAGTCAGTTTAAGGCGAGGTTACAGCTCCAACTGTTCACTGAACATGCATCATGCATGGTAGAAATATTGTTTTCCCTGTGAACTTTTGCTTTTAATGCACACGTGATGTGTGCATGGAAACATACACATGTGAGTGTGTAGTATTATGTAAATACTTAGTCTAATATTAAGGAGCATCATCAGGTAATCAGAGCAGAATTGAAGCCCCAACCTGGCGGTTACTAACCAAATGAAATCATGAAAAAGCATATCTCATTTATTGTATCACCACGAGTGGTTTTGTTTGTCTGTGTCAGTGTTTTGTTACGTGATGTTTTTGTGCACCGTCACAAAGGTAAAGTTGTTGTGGACCTCAGGAAGAAGAGCTGTTACGACATAGGAGCTAATGAGGATCCTGATAAACTAAACTAAACTAATACTTTTTGAACTGCGTCCAAAATATGTTCAGATTCAGATTCTTATTCTTATTGTTTTATCTGATATTTCCTGCTTGAAATGATACATTTGTTCATTTTACGTTGTTTGTTGAGAAGGTTTTATGCAGCTTTTTGTGTCAGAACATCTTTGATCGCTGATGATCAAAACAACAACAAAAAAGGTCTTAAAAAGTCCTAAATTTAACTTGGTTATATCTGTAGACACCCTGAGTTATTACCTTTAATTACAGTCCTATAAAGTCGTCACTACATGTACGAACATGACATGATGTAAACTTCAACTTGACTGGTTGGTGGAGGGATACAGTCACGAGATGGTAAGGTGGTGTGAAAATCCTTTCAGCTGACAGCAGCACCACCCTGCTACTTTTTACATGACTCTGTAGCACTAATAAGACGTTTCCTGTAGCCCAACACACAAACTTTCATTCAAGATCAAGATCAAGATTAACTTTAACTTTATTGTCCTTCAGAGTGAAAATTTGTCTTGGGCTCTTCACCCGTACTGCAGCCATAAAAATACAACATACAACACAGTACATAAACAAATCAACATTATAGACCAAACGCAGCAATACCCAAAAATAAAAAAACATAAAAAGATATATAAATAAATGACATCACATGCGTCACAAAATCTGTTCAATCTGAAACGAGGTACTCTGAATCTCCTACCAGACGGCAGCAGCTCGTACTCTGTATGCAGAACATGAGATGAGTCATTGATGATCTCACTGACTTGACTTAGAGTCGCCTGTTCAAAAAAAGTCTGCATGTGACACATGCTCTGTGACACATTCATGAATTATCAAGGAAAGAAAACATGTAAACTCATGTCACTTGAATCTATTTATTCACAGTAGTCAGGTTGGTGTGTGTGTGTGTGTGTGTGTGTCACTGTAATGACTGTAGATTTTAATTTGCACTAAATGACCGTCCTCTCTCCTCAGGGGTCTCCAGGCGACGGCAAAAATCACGTACAAGACGATCCTGCAGGACAACCTGGTGAGCTCCTCAGTGTATCAGCTGACAGTGTGTTTCTCAGTTGTTAGCACCCTCCAGTGGTGAGTGAACAGGTGACAGGCTGAGCTGACAGTGAGCGCATGCTGCTGTGTGTTCGGGCAGGGAGCCACGCTCACGCTGTGGTCCAGCTGCGGTCGATCGAGAGGAGGTCGCTACGGAGAGTGGCAGGGGGTCATCTGCACGGGAGAGACCAACTCTCAGGTCCAGGTGGGGGAGTTAGTAAAGTTAATACAAGGAATAAAATATGACATTAACTAAAATAAAGTAGATAGTAATTGCAAATGAATGAAACAGAATATAAAGAGGTATGAAGAAAATGTATATAGATAATGACATATATAGACGTAGTGGTGTAAACTGTTGTGAATCAGGAAGAATAGAAAACTTAAAGACAAGGTGGCAATCCTCGACATCTTCTTGCTCCACCATCAACCTTGTTAATTTTCTTAAAGCCCCTCGTAGGACTTAAAGGTCCAAAGTGTAGGATTTAAGGGGATGTATTGGCAGAAATTAAATATAATATAATAAGTATGTTGTCTTCAGTGTATTATCATCCATCCATCCATCCATTTTCAACTGCTGATCCAAAGCCGTGTTGCGTGGCATCAGACTGAGCAAAGCACCCCAGACGTCCCTCTCTCCAGCAACGCTTTCCAGCTCCTCCTGGGGGGACCCCAAGGTGTTCCCAGGCCAGATGAGATATATAATCCCTCCAGCGTGTTCTGGGTCTGCCCCGGGGCCTCCTACCAGTGGGACTTGCCCAAAATACCTCTAACAGGAGGCGCCCAGGAGGATCCTGATCAGATGTAGAACCACCTCAACTGACCTCTTTCAACATGAAGGAGCAGCGGCTCTACTCCAAGCTCCCTCCGGATGTCTGAGCTCCTCACCCTATCTCTAAGGCTGAGCCCAGCCACCCCACGGAGGAAACTCATTTTGGCCGCTTGTATCCACGATCTCATTCTTTCGGTCACTACCCAGAGTTCATGACCATAGGTGAGGGTTGGGACGTAGATGGACCAGTAAATCAAAAGCTTTGCTTTCAGGTTCAGCTCCCTCTTCACCACAGTCCGGCACAGCGCCCACATCACTGCAGAAGCCACACCAAACCGCCGATCCATCTCACGCTCCACTCTACCCTCACTCATGAGCAAGAACGTGAGATACTTGAACTCCCTCGCTTTGGGGCAGTAACTCTCTCCCAACCCGGCAGGAACAGTCTACCATTTTCCAGCAGAGAACCATGGCAGTGTATAATCAATCACCTGAAAATAAAAATCATGTATTTGTTACCCTAGAATGAGCCGTTTCTGTCTACATAGGGAGCGGGTCCTTATCTATGGAGATCGCCGTGTTTCTACAGCAGTCCAGAAAGGACAAACCAAACACTGGCTCTAGATTGGGCCGTTCCCATTTTTGCATCAAGCAGCATAGTTAGAATCTCCTCTGTGACAAGTAGCATCGGAAAAACAGAGGTTTTTTTTACGTGAAACTGCTTTATCCAGTGTTTTTACTGGTTAAAATTACTTAAACAGTAATTCTTACTGGGAGAAGTTTCAGCTGGTTGCAATCTGCAATCCTCACCACTAGATGTCACTAAATCCCCTTAAATCTTACACACTGGACCTTTAAGGACCTTCATCGAAGTCTGTTTACAGGTCTTCACTAGTACTACTATATCTGTTTTTAAAAAGTTGCGTAAAGCCTTTCGGTGGCTCCAGAGAGAGCTGCGTGATGTTTGATGAACTGCACCAAGAGTCAGTGTCTGTTTGGTTTGAAGACTACTTTGTATTTTCTCAAATAATCCTTTTAGCTATAACCATTCAAAACATTCACTATCATTATTCTAATTGCACTCGCAGTGTCTATTCTGATTAATATAGTAATAAAATAAGCTTTGAGAATCATATTACAAAACAAAGACATAAACCTCATTATAAAAATACAGTTTTCAGTCCAAATGTAGTTTCTGGTTCATCATCAGCAGCTCATTTGCATTTTCTCCTCCTCTCTGTTTCTCAGAAACATATTCAGAGTTATGTCGTGCTGCAGTCTGATAAACAGGGTGTTATTTAAATTAACTTTAAAGGAGCCAGATAATAAATTAATGTCGCTCTTCTCTGTGTATCTGCAGAAGTACCTGCAGCAGCTGTGGGACACTGTCCTCCTGGTGGCTCTGATCCTCAGCACCGGCGTCATCGTTCAGGCTCGCTGGCAGTACCAGGACCACCAGCTGAACGACGACTTGGAGGTAAACTTTTATATTATATTAATATTTTGCTGTTCTTATTTTGGTAAAATGATATTTATACATTCATGTGTGCACACAAATTATTATTTTTTCTCACTGACACCTCCCAGGCTCCAAAAATACACTGTTTTACTGCAGGCAAAATTTTATTTACTGGAGGCAAAGCGCTTCAGTGCTACATATACAGTTACCTGAGGTGTTAGCGTGCAAATATTATCTGTTAACACACTTGTCCTCTCATCGATTAACGTTAAGAACTCTGCATATCATGAGTTTGTGGTGATCCAAAGAGAGAGTAAAGAGGCTCAGACACAGACACAAACATTTATTTTACACCATAAGCCAAGGTTTCCATATGTACTTAAAAGGGTTCACTCTTTGTAACTGTGATATACAGGTGCTTCAGTGTTAAAACAAGCAGTGAAGTTACAGTGTGGACACAATCTTTGTTTGAAAGCAAAAGATTAAGGTGGCTAAAGCTGAATACTAACTCCTGTACAAAGGACGTGTTGTGTTCTCATTTCAGTAACACGTGGTGTGATGTCCTGCTGTGTTGTCCTCTCCAGCTCTTTCCTAAACAGGATGTCCTGAAGAGAATGTCGTCCCTGAAGACCAAAACATATCGTCAGCCCAAACCGAGGTGTGACCCGTCCCAGTCGGGGGAAACAGACAACTGTGCCGTCTGTCTGGAGCCGTTCAACAACAACCAGGTCAGCCCGCACTCCTACATACATAGTCTCTGATTTAGACTTGGCTGTGTTGACTCTGTGGCTAAATTCATGCAGACAAGTAGAGACGTGGGAGTATAACATGAAATATACTCTTCATACACGTTTGTATTCTGCCACTGGTTTGGTTTCTAAGGTTGTAAAAGTTTCCAGGGCCTACAGGCTATGTGCAGGACGTGTGATTCCACAGGGACATGATATAAACTGTTAATGTGTCTTCTGTTGTCGTCTCAGTGTCTTCGGGTGCTGCCGTGTCTCCATGAGTATCACAGAGATTGTGTGGACCCCTGGCTGCTGCTGCATCACACCTGTCCGCTGTGCAAACGCAGCATCCTCAGTGAGTTCAGTTACACAACACCTGTAGATGTTTTTTCATGAGTTTGGACGACATACTATACTATGACTTTTTTCATGATTTTGGACGACATACTATACTATGACTTTTTTTCATGATTTTGGACAACATACTATACTATGACTTTTTTCATGATTTTGGACGACATACTATACTATGACTTTTTTTCATGGTTTTGGACGACATACTATACTATGACTTTTTTTCATGTTTTGTCACGACATACTATACTATGACTTTTTTTCATGTTTTGTCACGACATACTATACTATGACTTTTTTCATGATTTTGGACGACATACTATACTATGACTTTTTTTCATGATTTTGGACGACATACTATCTATGACTTTTTTCATGATTTTGGACGACATACTATACTATGACTTTTTTTCATGATTTTGGACAACATACTATACTATGACTTTTTTCATGATTTTGGACGACATACTATACTATGACTTTTTTCATGATTTTGGACGACATACTATACTATGACTTTTTTTCATGATTTTGGACGACATACTATACTATGACTTTTTTCATGATTTTGGACGACATACTATACTATGACTTTTTTTCATGATTTTGGACAACATACTATACTATGACTTTTTTCATGATTTTGGACGACATACTATACTATGACTTTTTTTCATGGTTTTGGACGACATACTATACTATGACTTTTTTTCATGTTTTGTCACGACATACTATACTATGACTTTTTTCATGATTTTGGACGACATACTATACTATGACTTTTTTTCATGATTTTGGACGACATACTATCTATGACTTTTTTCATGATTTTGGACGACATACTATACTATGACTTTTTTTCATGATTTTGGACAACATACTATACTATGACTTTTTTCATGATTTTGGACGACATACTATACTATGACTTTTTTCATGATTTTGGACGACATACTATACTATGACTTTTTTTCATGGTTTTGGACGACATACTATACTATGACTTTTTTTCATGATTTTGGACGACATACTATACTATGACTTTTTTTCATGGTTTTGGACGACATACTATACTATGACTTTTTTTCATGTTTTGTCACGACATACTATACTATGACTTTTTTTCATGTTTTGTCACGACATACTATACTATGACTTTTTTCATGATTTTGGACGACATACTATACTATGACTTTTTTTCATGATTTTGGACGACATACTATACTATGACTTTTTTCATGATTTTGGATGACATACTATACTATGACTTTTTTTCATGATTTTGGACGACATACTATCTATGACTTTTTTCATGATTTTGGACGACATACTATACTATGACTTTTTTTCATGGTTTTGGACGACATACTATACTATGACTTTTTTTCATGATTTTGGACGACATACTATACTATGGCTTTTTTTCATGATTTTGGACGACATACTATACTATGACTTTTTTTCATGATTTTGGAACGACATACTATACTATGACTTTTTTTCATGATTTTGGAACGACGTACTATACTATGACTTTTTTCATGGTTTTCGACGACATACTATACTATGACTTTTTTTCATGGTTTTGGACGACATACTATACTATGACTTTTTTTCAGGTTTTGTCACGACGTACTATACTATGACTTTTTTCATGGTTTTCGACGACATACTATACTATGACTTCTTTTCATGGTTTTGGATGACATACTATACTTAGTGCTGGGCGATTATGACAAAAATCTAAATCCCGATTTTTCTCTCAGAAAAGTCGATTTTCGATTTAATTTCGATTTTTGGGTAAAACTAAAAAAAAATACATTATTTATTTCAAATATGTTTTTTATTTGAAAAATCAACATATAAAATGGTTCATGAACAACAATTTGTAAACTTCAGTTCAGAAAGGGCTTTGTATACAGGCCTCATGCTGAAATACAAGAGCAGACTAGGCACGTGTACCATTTCAAATGGATGCTTGCATATCAGTGTGCATGTAAGCACACGCAACGCAACACACACAAGAGCAGATTACACTGCAAACATGTGTAGACGTACAGTGCATGATACACAAAGGCAAATACACTCCTCTGAATTCTCTTCAATAAAAAAAAAACACACACACACACACCTTTACCGTCAGGCTCAGCCCAGCTTCATCAGGGATCTAATCCGAAGCATACCCTAGAACCCATTTCTGTACAGTACAGTAGCAAGTACTGTATTAGATAGTACAATAAGCTTATCACTGACATTGTGCTGGAGCCAGATTGAACAAGTTCGTTGTGTTGCTGTCTTTCGTAGCCACCGACGTTTTACAAATTTTGCACCGGGGAGTAGTTTGCGCCTCGTCTGAAACGTCGAAGCCGAACCAGTTCCATACAGTTGATTTTGTTTTGCCTTTTCTTGCAACTAAAACTAACTCGCTTCCAGGAGCCGAGTTGCTGCTGGCGGCGGACATGTTGGCATTCCTTGTTTATTAAACTTTCTCTGTGCGGGAGGGGGGAGGAGGAAGTAAACAGCACGCACGCAGCGTAGCGCATGCAGCGCGCTGACGTAGTACCGTAATCACCAGAGTAAAGGAGAACATCGTTTTCCCGATTTCTTTTTTTTCCACATCGTCCAAATTAAAAATCCCGATTTCGATTAGAATACGATTAATCGACCAGCACTAACTATACTATGACTTTTTTTCATGTTTTGTCACGACGTACTATACTATGACGTTTTTTCATGGTTTTGGACGACATACTATACTATGACTTTTTTCATCATTTTGGACGACATACTATACTATGACTTTTTTTCATGGTTTTGGACAACATACTATTTCATGTTTTGTCACGACATACTATACTATGACTTTTTTCATCATTTTGGACGACATACTATA
Organism: Cephalopholis sonnerati; assembly: GCA_019142605.1. Classification (NCBI taxonomy): domain Eukaryota; kingdom Metazoa; phylum Chordata; class Actinopteri; order Perciformes; family Serranidae; genus Cephalopholis; species Cephalopholis sonnerati. Next base: position 38,838,519 of record JAGQAX010000007.1, on the reverse strand, counting down.
CTATGACTTTTTTTCATGTTTTGTCACGACATACTATACTATGACTTTTTTTTCATGATTTTGGACGACATACTATACTATGATGTTTTTTTCATGATTTTGGACGACATACTATACTATGACTTTTTTTTCATGATTTTGGACGACATACTATACTATGACTTTTTTTCATGTTTTGTCACGACATACTATACTATGACTTTTTTTCATGATTTTGGACGACATACTATACTATGACTTTTTTTCATGATTTTGGACGACATACTATACTATGACTTTTTTCATGGTTTTGGACGACATACTATACTATGACTTTTTTTCATGTTTTGTCACGACATACTATACTATGACTTTTTTTCATGATTTTGGACGACATACTATACTATGACGTTTTTTCATGGTTTTGGAACGACATACTATACTATGACTTTTTTTCATGATTTTGTCACGACATACAATACTATGACTTTTTTTCATGATTTTGGACGACATACTAAACTATGACTTTTTTCATGGTTTTGGACGACATACTATACTATGACTTTTTTTCATGATTTTGGACGACATACTATACTATGACTTTTTTTCCATGTTTTTGGACGACATACTATACTATGACTTTTTTTCATGTTTTGTCACGACATACTATACTATGACATTTTTTCATGGTTTTGGACGACATACTATACTATGACTTTTTTTCATGGTTTTGGACGACATACTATACTATGACTTTTTTTCATGAATTTGGACGACATACTATACTATGACTTTTTTCATGGTTTTGGACGACATACTATACTATGACTTTTTTTCATGATTTTGGACGACATACTATACTATGACTTTTTTTCATGATTTTGGATGACATGCTATACTATGATTTTTTTTTCATGTTTTGTCATGTCATACTATACTATGATTTTTTTTTCATGTTTTGTCATGTCATACTATACTGTTACAACTTGGCTCGCAGGGGAAAGGGAAGCAACACAAAAACCCAGCTGGTAAAAGGGAAAGCAGTTTATTGTAACTCAAATTAAGGAAAAACTGGTTAACAATAAGAAACAAAAACCAAGGAAGAGGGCCAATGGGTGCTGTTGAAATAAAAAAGAAACTTAGAACAACAAAAGGAGGACTCACTAGGAGCTGTCAAGCTCAGTCTATAACCTGGCTGTAAAAACGGAAGGAAAACAAAGTCTGATCACCCAATCAAAAAACAACAACAAAAACAGCACCCCTGCACCTAGTGTCTCTAGTACACAGTATTGTCCAGTGAGTGAGTGCAAACATGTAAATCAGTCATAAATTTCTAACCCTGGCCACACTTCAAGAGTTTCTAAAACAGAGATAACAAGGTTTACAAAAGGCTCACAACAAGCTACAAGCTACAAGTTGTTGGTGTAAACAAACAGTACGAAGGCACAAAGTTCTCTGTCAAAGAGGCGAGCTGCCACCAACAGTCAGCCGCCCCGGACTGTCAGGCTGGCAGGGCATTTAAAGATGTTGAGGCCTGATTGGACGGCTGGGATTGGCCCACTCCTCCAGTGCCGCACCAATCATGAACCCAGGTGAGCCAAAGACTGGGCGGTCAGGAGCACCGAAGGCCGCACCAATCAATATCGAGGGGGTGGAGCTTCTGGGTCCAGTGGCTTATGCCGGCAGCTTGACAGACAGAGGACAAATTAGACGTCATACACATAAATAAAACGAAGGTGGAAGGAGCAACGGCCGTAACAATACTATGACTTTTTTTCATAATGTTGGACGACATACTATACTATGACTTTTTTTCATGTTTTGTCACAACATACTATACTATGACTTTTTTTCATGATTTTGGACGACATACTATACTATGACTTTTTTTCATGGTTTTGGAACGACATACTATACTATGACTTTTTTTCATGTTTTGTCACAACATACTATACTATGACTTTTTTTCATGATTTTGGACGACATACTATACTATGACTTTTTTCATGTTTTGGATGACATACTATACTATGACCTTTTTTTCATGGTTTTGGACGACATACTATACTATGACTTTTTTTCATGTTTTGTCACGACATACTATACCATGACTTTTTTTCATGATTTTGGACGACATACTATACTATGACTTTTTTCATGATTTTGGAACGACATACTATACTATGACTTTTTTTCATGTTTTGTCACGACATACTATTCTATGACGTTTTTTCATGGTTTTGGACGACATACTATACTATGACTTTTTTCATGTTTTGTCAGGACGTACTATACTATGACGTTTTTTCATGGTTTTGGAACGACATACTATACTATGACTTTTTTTCATGATTTTGGAACGACATACTATACTATGACTTTTTTTCATGGTTTTGGACGACATACTATACTATGACTTTTTTTTCATGGTTTTGGAACGACATACTATACTATGACTTTTTTTCATGATTTTGGAACGACATACTATACTATGACTTTTTTTCATGGTTTTGGAACGACATACTATACTATGACTTTTTTTCATGGTTTTGGACGACATACTATACTATGACTTTTTTTCATGATTTTGGACGACATACTATACTATGACTTTTTTCATGGTTTTCGACGACATACTATACTATGACTTTTTTTCATGGTTTTGGACGACATACTATACTATGACTTTTTTCATGGTTTTGGACGACATACTATACTATGACTTTTTTTCATGTTTTGTCACGACATACTATACTATGACTTTTTTTTCATGGTTTTGGAGGACATACTATACTTTGACTTTTTTCATGGTTTTGGACGACATACTATACTATGACTTTTTTCATGGTTTTGGACGACATACTATACTATGACTTTTTTTCATGTTTTGTCACGACATACTATACTATGACTTTTTTTCATGATTTTGGACGACATACTATACTATGACTTTTTTCATGGTTTTGGAACGACATACTATACTATGACTTTTTTTCATGTTTTGTCACAACATACTATACTATGACTTTTTTTCATGATTTTGGACGACATACTATACTATGACTTTTTTCATGTTTTGGATGACATACTATACTATGACCTTTTTTTCATGCTTTTGGACGACATACTATACTATGACTTTTTTTCATGTTTTGTCACGACATACTATACTATGACTTTTTTTCATGATTTTGGACGACATACTATACTATGACTTTTTTCATGGTTTTGGAACGACATACTATACTATGACTTTTTTCATGGTTTTGGAACGACATACTATACTATGACTTTTTTCATGGTTTTGGACGACATACTATACTATGACTTTTTTCATGGTTTTGGACGACATACTATACTATGACTTTTTTTCATGATTTTTGACAACATAGTATACTATGACTTTTTTTCATGTTTTGTCACGACATACTATACTATGACTTTTTTTCATGATTTTGGACGACATGCTATACTATGACTTTTTTCATGGTTTTGGACGACATACTATATTATGACTTTTTTTCACGTTTTGTCACGACATACTATACTATGACTTTTTTCATGTTTTGTCACGGCATACTATACTATGACTTTTTTTCATGGTTTTGGACGACATACTATACTATGACTTTTTTTCATGGTTTTGGAGGACATACTATACTATGACTTTTTTTCATGATTTTTGACGACATACTATACTATGACTTTTTTTCATGAATTTGGACGACATACTATACTATGACTTTTTTTCATGGTTTTGGACGACATACTATACTATGACTTTTTTTCATGAATTTGGACGACATACTATACTATGACTTTTTTCATGGTTTTGGACGACATACTATACTATGACTTTTTTTCATGATTTTGGACGACATACTATACTATGACTTTTTTTCATGATTTTGGATGACATGCTATACTATGATTTTTTTTTCATGTTTTGTCATGTCATACTATACTATGATTTTTTTTTCATGTTTTGTCATGTCATACTATACTGTTACAACTTGGCTCGCAGGGGAAAGGGAAGCAACACAAAAACCCAGCTGGTAAAAGGGAAAGCAGTTTATTGTAACTCAAATTAAGGAAAAACTGGTTAACAATAAGAAACAAAAACCAAGGAAGAGGGCCAATGGGTGCTGTTGAAATAAAAAAGAAACTTAGAACAACAAAAGGAGGACTCACTAGGAGCTGTCAAGCTCAGTCTATAACCTGGCTGTAAAAACGGAAGGAAAACAAAGTCTGATCACCCAATCAAAAAACAACAACAAAAACAGCACCCCTGCACCTAGTGTCTCTAGTACACAGTATTGTCCAGTGAGTGAGTGCAAACATGTAAATCAGTCATAAATTTCTAACCCTGGCCACACTTCAAGAGTTTCTAAAACAGAGATAACAAGGTTTACAAAAGGCTCACAACAAGCTACAAGCTACAGGTTGTTGGTGTAAACAAACAGTACGAAGGCACAAAGTTCTCTGTCAAAGAGGCGAGCTGCCACCAACAGTCAGCCGCCCCGGACTGTCAGGCTGGCAGGGCATTTAAAGATGTTGAGGCCTGATTGGACGGCTGGGATTGGCCCACTCCTCCAGTGCCGCACCAATCATGAACCCAGGTGAGCCAAAGACTGGGCGGTCAGGAGCACCGAAGGCCGCACCAATCAATATCGAGGGGGTGGAGCTTCTGGGTCCAGTGGCTTATGCCGGCAGCTTGACAGACAGAGGACAAATTAGACGTCATACACATAAAACGAAGGTGGAAGGAGCAATGGCCGTAACAATACTATGACTTTTTTTCATAATGTTGGACGACATACTATACTATGACTTTTTTTCATGTTTTGTCACAACATACTATACTATGACTTTTTTTCATGATTTTGGACGACATACTATACTATGACTTTTTTTCATGTTTTGTCACAACATACTATACCAAGACTTTTTTCATGGTTTTGGAACGACATACTATACTATGACTTTTTTCATGTTTTGGATGACATACTATACTATGACCTTTTTTTCATGGTTTTGGACGACATACTATACTATGACTTTTTTCATGTTTTGGATGACATACTATACTATGACTTTTTTTCATGTTTTGTCACAACATACTATACTATGACTTTTTTTCATGATTTTGGATGACATGCTATACTATGACTTTTTTTCATGATTTTGGACGACATACTATACTATGACTTTTTTTCATGTTTTGTCACGACATACTATACTATGACTTTTTTTCATGTTTTGTCACGACATACTATACTATGACTTTTTTCATGATTTTGGACGACATACTATACTATGACTTTTTTTCATGATTTTGGACGACATACTATACTATGACTTTTTTCATGATTTTGGATGACATACTATACTATGACTTTTTTTCATGATTTTGGACGACATACTATCTATGACTTTTTTCATGATTTTGGACGACATACTATACTATGACTTTTTTTCATGGTTTTGGACGACATACTATACTATGACTTTTTTTCATGATTTTGGACGACATACTATACTATGGCTTTTTTTCATGATTTTGGACGACATACTATACTATGACTTTTTTTCATGATTTTGGAACGACATACTATACTATGACTTTTTTTCATGATTTTGGAACGACGTACTATACTATGACTTTTTTCATGGTTTTCGACGACATACTATACTATGACTTTTTTTCATGGTTTTGGACGACATACTATACTATGACTTTTTTTCAGGTTTTGTCACGACGTACTATACTATGACTTTTTTCATGGTTTTCGACGACATACTATACTATGACTTCTTTTCATGGTTTTGGATGACATACTATACTTAGTGCTGGGCGATTATGACAAAAATCTAAATCCCGATTTTTCTCTCAGAAAAGTCGATTTTCGATTTAATTTCGATTTTTGGGTAAAACTAAAAAAAAATACATTATTTATTTCAAATATGTTTTTTATTTGAAAAATCAACATATAAAATGGTTCATGAACAACAATTTGTAAACTTCAGTTCAGAAAGGGCTTTGTATACAGGCCTCATGCTGAAATACAAGAGCAGACTAGGCACGTGTACCATTTCAAATGGATGCTTGCATATCAGTGTGCATGTAAGCACACGCAACGCAACACACACAAGAGCAGATTACACTGCAAACATGTGTAGACGTACAGTGCATGATACACAAAGGCAAATACACTCCTCTGAATTCTCTTCAATAAAAAAAAAACACACACACACACACCTTTACCGTCAGGCTCAGCCCAGCTTCATCAGGGATCTAATCCGAAGCATACCCTAGAACCCATTTCTGTACAGTACAGTAGCAAGTACTGTATTAGATAGTACAATAAGCTTATCACTGACATTGTGCTGGAGCCAGATTGAACAAGTTCGTTGTGTTGCTGTCTTTCGTAGCCACCGACGTTTTACAAATTTTGCACCGGGGAGTAGTTTGCGCCTCGTCTGAAACGTCGAAGCCGAACCAGTTCCATACAGTTGATTTTGTTTTGCCTTTTCTTGCAACTAAAACTAACTCGCTTCCAGGAGCCGAGTTGCTGCTGGCGGCGGACATGTTGGCATTCCTTGTTTATTAAACTTTCTCTGTGCGGGAGGGGGGAGGAGGAAGTAAACAGCACGCACGCAGCGTAGCGCATGCAGCGCGCTGACGTAGTACCGTAATCACCAGAGTAAAGGAGAACATCGTTTTCCCGATTTCTTTTTTTTCCACATCGTCCAAATTAAAAATCCCGATTTCGATTAGAATACGATTAATCGACCAGCACTAACTATACTATGACTTTTTTTCATGTTTTGTCACGACGTACTATACTATGACGTTTTTTCATGGTTTTGGACGACATACTATACTATGACTTTTTTCATCATTTTGGACGACATACTATACTATGACTTTTTTTCATGGTTTTGGACAACATACTATTTCATGTTTTGTCACGACATACTATACTATGACTTTTTTCATCATTTTGGACGACATACTATACTATGACTTTTTTTCATGTTTTGTCACGACATACTATACTATGACTTTTTTTTCATGATTTTGGACGACATACTATACTATGATGTTTTTTTCATGATTTTGGACGACATACTATACTATGACTTTTTTTTCATGATTTTGGACGACATACTATACTATGACTTTTTTTCATGTTTTGTCACGACATACTATACTATGACTTTTTTTCATGATTTTGGACGACATACTATACTATGACTTTTTTTCATGATTTTGGACGACATACTATACTATGACTTTTTTCATGGTTTTGGACGACATACTATACTATGACTTTTTTTCATGTTTTGTCACGACATACTATACTATGACTTTTTTTCATGATTTTGGACGACATACTATACTATGACGTTTTTTCATGGTTTTGGAACGACATACTATACTATGACTTTTTTTCATGATTTTGTCACGACATACAATACTATGACTTTTTTTCATGATTTTGGACGACATACTAAACTATGACTTTTTTCATGGTTTTGGACGACATACTATACTATGACTTTTTTTCATGATTTTGGACGACATACTATACTATGACTTTTTTTCCATGTTTTTGGACGACATACTATACTATGACTTTTTTTCATGTTTTGTCACGACATACTATACTATGACATTTTTTCATGGTTTTGGACGACATACTATACTATGACTTTTTTTCATGGTTTTGGACGACATACTATACTATGACTTTTTTTCATGAATTTGGACGACATACTATACTATGACTTTTTTCATGGTTTTGGACGACATACTATACTATGACTTTTTTTCATGATTTTGGACGACATACTATACTATGACTTTTTTTCATGATTTTGGATGACATGCTATACTATGATTTTTTTTTCATGTTTTGTCATGTCATACTATACTATGATTTTTTTTTCATGTTTTGTCATGTCATACTATACTGTTACAACTTGGCTCGCAGGGGAAAGGGAAGCAACACAAAAACCCAGCTGGTAAAAGGGAAAGCAGTTTATTGTAACTCAAATTAAGGAAAAACTGGTTAACAATAAGAAACAAAAACCAAGGAAGAGGGCCAATGGGTGCTGTTGAAATAAAAAAGAAACTTAGAACAACAAAAGGAGGACTCACTAGGAGCTGTCAAGCTCAGTCTATAACCTGGCTGTAAAAACGGAAGGAAAACAAAGTCTGATCACCCAATCAAAAAACAACAACAAAAACAGCACCCCTGCACCTAGTGTCTCTAGTACACAGTATTGTCCAGTGAGTGAGTGCAAACATGTAAATCAGTCATAAATTTCTAACCCTGGCCACACTTCAAGAGTTTCTAAAACAGAGATAACAAGGTTTACAAAAGGCTCACAACAAGCTACAAGCTACAAGTTGTTGGTGTAAACAAACAGTACGAAGGCACAAAGTTCTCTGTCAAAGAGGCGAGCTGCCACCAACAGTCAGCCGCCCCGGACTGTCAGGCTGGCAGGGCATTTAAAGATGTTGAGGCCTGATTGGACGGCTGGGATTGGCCCACTCCTCCAGTGCCGCACCAATCATGAACCCAGGTGAGCCAAAGACTGGGCGGTCAGGAGCACCGAAGGCCGCACCAATCAATATCGAGGGGGTGGAGCTTCTGGGTCCAGTGGCTTATGCCGGCAGCTTGACAGACAGAGGACAAATTAGACGTCATACACATAAATAAAACGAAGGTGGAAGGAGCAACGGCCGTAACAATACTATGACTTTTTTTCATAATGTTGGACGACATACTATACTATGACTTTTTTTCATGTTTTGTCACAACATACTATACTATGACTTTTTTTCATGATTTTGGACGACATACTATACTATGACTTTTTTTCATGGTTTTGGAACGACATACTATACTATGACTTTTTTTCATGTTTTGTCACAACATACTATACTATGACTTTTTTTCATGATTTTGGACGACATACTATACTATGACTTTTTTCATGTTTTGGATGACATACTATACTATGACCTTTTTTTCATGGTTTTGGACGACATACTATACTATGACTTTTTTTCATGTTTTGTCACGACATACTATACTATGACTTTTTTCATGGTTTTGGAACGACATACTATACTATGACTTTTTTTCATGTTTTGTCACGACATACTATTCTATGACGTTTTTTCATGGTTTTGGACGACATACTATACTATGACTTTTTTCATGTTTTGTCAGGACGTACTATACTATGACGTTTTTTCATGGTTTTGGAACGACATACTATACTATGACTTTTTTTCATGATTTTGGAACGACATACTATACTATGACTTTTTTTCATGGTTTTGGACGACATACTATACTATGACTTTTTTTTCATGGTTTTGGAACGACATACTATACTATGACTTTTTTTCATGATTTTGGAACGACATACTATACTATGACTTTTTTTCATGGTTTTGGAACGACATACTATACTATGACTTTTTTCATGGTTTTGGACGACAGACTATACTATGACTTTTTTTCATGATTTTGGACGACATACTATACTATGACTTTTTTCATGGTTTTCGACGACATACTATACTATGACTTTTTTTCATGGTTTTGGACGACATACTATACTATGACTTTTTTCATGGTTTTGGACGACATACTATACTATGACTTTTTTTCATGTTTTGTCACGACATACTATACTATGACTTTTTTTTCATGGTTTTGGAGGACATACTATACTATGACTTTTTTTTCATGGTTTTGGACGACATACTATACTATGACTTTTTTCATGGTTTTGGACGACATACTATACTATGACTTTTTTCATGGTTTTGGACGACATACTATACTATGACTTTTTTTCATGTTTTGTCACGACATACTATACTATGACTTTTTTTCATGATTTTGGACGACATACTATACTATGACTTTTTTCATGGTTTTGGAACGACATACTATACTATGACTTTTTTCATGGTTTTGGAACGACATACTATACTATGACTTTTTTTCATGTTTTGTCACAACATACTATACTATGACTTTTTTTCATGATTTTGGACGACATACTATACTATGACTTTTTTCATGTTTTGGATGACATACTATACTATGACCTTTTTTTCATGCTTTTGGACGACATACTATACTATGACTTTTTTTCATGTTTTGTCACGACATACTATACTATGACTTTTTTTCATGATTTTGGACGACATACTATACTATGACTTTTTTCATGGTTTTGGAACGACATACTATACTATGACTTTTTTCATGGTTTTGGAACGACATACTATACTATGACTTTTTTCATGGTTTTGGACGACATACTATACTATGACTTTTTTCATGGTTTTGGACGACATACTATACTATGACTTTTTTTCATGATTTTTGACAACATAGTATACTATGACTTTTTTTCATGTTTTGTCACGACATACTATACTATGACTTTTTTTCATGATTTTGGACGACATGCTATACTATGACTTTTTTCATGGTTTTGGACGACATACTATATTATGACTTTTTTTCACGTTTTGTCACGACATACTATACTATGACTTTTTTCATGTTTTGTCACGGCATACTATACTATGACTTTTTTTCATGGTTTTGGACGACATACTATACTATGACTTTTTTTCATGGTTTTGGAGGACATACTATACTATGACTTTTTTTCATGATTTTTGACGACATACTATACTATGACTTTTTTTCATGAATTTGGACGACATACTATACTATGACTTTTTTTCATGGTTTTGGACGACATACTATACTATGACTTTTTTTCATGAATTTGGACGACATACTATACTATGACTTTTTTCATGGTTTTGGACGACATACTATACTATGACTTTTTTTCATGATTTTGGACGACATACTATACTATGACTTTTTTTCATGATTTTGGATGACATGCTATACTATGATTTTTTTTTCATGTTTTGTCATGTCATACTATACTATGATTTTTTTTTCATGTTTTGTCATGTCATACTATACTGTTACAACTTGGCTCGCAGGGGAAAGGGAAGCAACACAAAAACCCAGCTGGTAAAAGGGAAAGCAGTTTATTGTAACTCAAATTAAGGAAAAACTGGTTAACAATAAGAAACAAAAACCAAGGAAGAGGGCCAATGGGTGCTGTTGAAATAAAAAAGAAACTTAGAACAACAAAAGGAGGACTCACTAGGAGCTGTCAAGCTCAGTCTATAACCTGGCTGTAAAAACGGAAGGAAAACAAAGTCTGATCACCCAATCAAAAAACAACAACAAAAACAGCACCCCTGCACCTAGTGTCTCTAGTACACAGTATTGTCCAGTGAGTGAGTGCAAACATGTAAATCAGTCATAAATTTCTAACCCTGGCCACACTTCAAGAGTTTCTAAAACAGAGATAACAAGGTTTACAAAAGGCTCACAACAAGCTACAAGCTACAGGTTGTTGGTGTAAACAAACAGTACGAAGGCACAAAGTTCTCTGTCAAAGAGGCGAGCTGCCACCAACAGTCAGCCGCCCCGGACTGTCAGGCTGGCAGGGCATTTAAAGATGTTGAGGCCTGATTGGACGGCTGGGATTGGCCCACTCCTCCAGTGCCGCACCAATCATGAACCCAGGTGAGCCAAAGACTGGGCGGTCAGGAGCACCGAAGGCCGCACCAATCAATATCGAGGGGGTGGAGCTTCTGGGTCCAGTGGCTTATGCCGGCAGCTTGACAGACAGAGGACAAATTAGACGTCATACACATAAAACGAAGGTGGAAGGAGCAATGGCCGTAACAATACTATGACTTTTTTTCATAATGTTGGACGACATACTATACTATGACTTTTTTTCATGTTTTGTCACAACATACTATACTATGACTTTTTTTCATGATTTTGGACGACATACTATACTATGACTTTTTTTCATGTTTTGTCACAACATACTATACCAAGACTTTTTTCATGGTTTTGGAACGACATACTATACTATGACTTTTTTCATGTTTTGGATGACATACTATACTATGACCTTTTTTTCATGGTTTTGGACGACATACTATACTATGACTTTTTTCATGTTTTGGATGACATACTATACTATGACTTTTTTTCATGTTTTGTCACAACATACTATACTATGACTTTTTTTCATGATTTTGGATGACATGCTATACTATGACTTTTTTTCATGATTTTGGACGACATACTATACTATGACTTTTTTTCACGATTTTGGACGACATACTATACTATGACTTTTTTTCATGTTTTGTCACGACATGCTATACTATGACTTTTTTTTCATGTTTTGTCGCGACATACTATACTATGACTTTTTTTCATGTTTTTGGACGACATACTATACTATGACTTTTTTCATGTTTATGGACGACATACTATACTATGACTTTTTTTCATGATTTTGGACGACATACTATACTATGACTTTTTTTCATTTTTTTAGACGACATACGATACTATGACTTTTTTTCATGAATTTGGACGACATACTATACTATGACTTTTTTCATCATTTTGGACGACATACTATACTATGACTTTTTTTCATGTTTTTGGACGACATACTATACTATGACTTTTTTTCATGTTTTTAGACGACATACTACACTATGACTTTTTTCATGGTTTTGGAACGACATACTATACTATGACTTTTTTCATCATTTTGGACGACATACTATACTATGACTTTTTTTCATGAATTTGGACGACATACTATACTACGACTTTTTTCATGATTTTGGACGACATACTATACTATGACTTTTTTTCATGATTTTGGACGACATACTATACTATGACTTTTTTTCTTGATTTTGGAGCGACATACTATACTATGACTTTTTTTCATGATTTTGGAACGACATACTATACTATGACTTTTTTTCATGATTTTGTAACGACATACTATACTATGACTTTTTTTTCATGTTTTTGGACGACATGACTTTTTTTCATGATTTTGTAACGACATACTATACTATGACTTTTTTTTCATGTTTTTGGACGACATACTACACTATGACTTTTTTCATGGTTTTGGACGACATACTATACTATGACTTTTTTTCATGATTTTGGACGACATACTATACTATGACTTTTTTTCATGAATTTGGACGACATACTATACTATGACTTTTTTTCATGATTTTGGACGACATACTATACTATGACTTTTTTTCATGATTTTGGAACGACATACTATACTATGACTTTTTTTCACGAATTTGGACGACATACTATACTATGACTTTTTTTCACGAATTTGGACGACATACTATACTATGACTTTTTTTCACGATTTTGGACGACATACTATACTATGACTTTTTTTCACGATTTTGGACGACATGCTATACTATGACTTTTTTTTTATCATTTTGGACGACATGCTATACTATGACTTTTTTTCACGAATTTGGACGACATACTATACTATGACTTTTTTTCACGATTTTGGACGACATACTATACTATGACTTTTTTTCACGATTTTGGACGACATACTATACTATGACTTTTTTTTTATCATTTTGGACGACATACCATACTATGACTTTTTTTTATCATTTTGGACGACATACTATACTATGACTTTTTTTTATCATTTTGGAACGACATACTATACTATGACTTTTTTTTTATCATTTTGGACGACATACTATACTATGACTTTTTTTCATGATTTTGGACGACATACTATACTATGACTTTTTTTCTTGATTTTGGAGCGACATACTATACTATGACTTTTTTTCATGATTTTGGAACGACATACTATACTATGACTTTTTTTCATGATTTTGTAACGACATACTATACTATGACTTTTTTTCATGTTTTTGGACGACATACTATACTATGACTTTTTTTCATGAATTTGGACGACATGCTATACTATGACTTTTTTTCATGAATTTGGACGACATACTACACTATGACTTTTTTTCATGTTTTTGGACGACATACTACACTATGACTTTTTTTCATGATTTTGGACGACATACTATACTATGACTTTTTTTCATGAATTTGGACGACATACTACACTATGACTTTTTTTCATGATTTTGGACGACATACTATACTATGACTTTTTTTCATGAATTTGGACGACATACTATACTATGACTTTTTTTTCATGATTTTGGACGACATACTATACTATGACTTTTTTTCTTGATTTTGGAGCGACATACTATACTATGACTTTTTTTCATGATTTTGGAACGACATACTATACTATGACTTTTTTTCACGAATTTGGACGACATACTATACTATGACTTTTTTTCACGAATTTGGACGACATACTATACTATGACTTTTTTTCACGATTTTGGACGACATACTATACTATGACTTTTTTTTTATCATTTTGGACGACATACTATACTATGACTTTTTTTCATGATTTTGGAACGACATACTACACTATGACTTTTTTTTATCATTTTGGACGACATACTATACTATGACTTTTTTTTATCATTTTGGACGACATACTACACTATGACTTTTTTTCATGATTTTGGACGACATGCTACACTATGACTTTTTTTCATGATTTTGGACGACATACTATACTATGACTTTTTTTTATGAATTTGGACGACATACTACACTATGACTTTTTTTCATGATTTTGGACGACATACTACACTATGACTTTTTTTCATGAATTTGGACGACATACTATACTATGACTTTTTTTTCATGATTTTGGACGACATACTATACTATGACTTTTTTTCTTGATTTTGGAGCGACATACTATACTATGACTTTTTTTCATGATTTTGGAACGACATACTATACTATGACTTTTTTTCACGAATTTGGACGACATACTATACTATGACTTTTTTTCACGAATTTGGACGACATACTATACTATGACTTTTTTTCACGATTTTGGACGACATACTATACTATGACTTTTTTTCACGATTTTGGACGACATACTATACTATGACTTTTTTTTTATCATTTTGGACGACATACTATACTATGACTTTTTTTCATGATTTTGGAACGACATACTATACTATGACTTTTTTTTATCATTTTGGACGACATACTATACTATGACTTTTTTTTATCATTTTGGACGACATACTACACTATGACTTTTTTTCATGATTTTGGACGACATGCTACACTATGACTTTTTTTCATGATTTTGGACGACATACTATACTATGACTTTTTTTTATCATTTTGGAACGACATACTATACTATGACTTTTTTTCATGATTTTGGACGACATACTATACTATGACTTTTTTTCATGATTTTGGACGACATACTATACTATGACTTTTTTTTATCATTTTGGACGACATGCTATACTATGACTTTTTTTTATCATTTTGGACGACATGCTACACTATGACTTTTTTTATCATTTTGGACGACATACTATACTATGACTTTTTTTTATCATTTTGGAACGACATACTATACTATGACTTTTTTTTATCATTTTGGACGACATACTATAGTATGACTTTTTTTTTATCATTTTGGACGACATACTATACTATGACTTTTCTTTATCATTTTAGACGACATACTATACTATGACTTTTTTTCACGAATTTGGACGACATACTATACTATGACTTTTTTTCACGAATTTGGACAACATACTATACTATGACTTTTTTTCACGATTTTGGACGACATACTATACTATGACTTTTTTTTTATCATTTTGGACGACATACTATACTATGACTTTTTTTCATGATTTTGGAGCGACATACTATACTATGACTTTTTTTCATGATTTTGGAACGACATACTATACTATGACTTTTTTTCATGATTTTGGAACGACATACTATCCTATGACTTTTTTTCATGAATTTGGACGACATACTATACTATGACTTTTTTTCATGATTTTGGACGACATACTATACTATGACTTTTTTTCTTGATTTTGGAGCGACATACTATACTGTGACTTTTTTTCATGATTTTGGAACGACATACTATACTATGACTGTTTTTCATGATTTTGGACGACATAATATACTATGACTTTTTTTCATGATTTTGGACGACATACTATACTATGACTTTTTTTCATGATTTTGGAACGACATACTATACTATGACTTTTTTTTATCATTTTGGACGACATACTATACTATGACTTTTTTTCATGATTTTGGACGACATACTATACTATGACTTTTTTTTTTCATTTTGGACGACATACTATACTATGACTTTTTTTTATCATTTTGGACGACATGCTACACTATGACTTTTTTTTATCATTTTGGACGACATGCTATACTATGACTTTTTTTCATGATTTTGGACGACATACTATACTATGACTTTTTTTTATCATTTTGGACGACATACTATACTATGACTTTTTTTTATCATTTTGGACGACATGCTACACTATGACTTTTTTTTATCATTTTGGACGACATGCTACACTATGACTTTTTTTTATCATTTTGGACGACATACTATACTATGACTTTTTTTTATCATTTTGGACGACATACTATACTATGACTTTTTTTTATCATTTTGGAACGACATACTATACTATGACTTTTTTTCACGAATTTGGACGACATACTATACTATGACTTTTTTTCACGAATTTGGACGACATACTATACTATGACTTTTTTTCATGATTTTGGAGCGACATACTATACTATGACTTTTTTTCATGATTTTGGACGACATACTATACTATGACTTTTTTACATGATTTTGGAGCGACATACTATGCTATGACTTTTTTTCATGATTTTGGAGCGACATACTATACTATGACTTTTTTTCATGATTTTGGACGACATACTATACTATGACTTTTTTACATGATTTTGGACGACATACTATACTATGACTTTTTTACATGATTTTGGAGCGACATACTATACTATGACTTTTTTACATGATTTTGGAGCGACATACTATACTATGACTTTTTTTCATGATTTTGGACGACATAATATACTATGACTTTTTTTTTATCATTTTGGACGACATACTATACTATGACTTTTTTTCATGATTTTGGAGCGACATACTATACTATGACTTTTTTTCATGATTTTGGAACGACATACTATACTATGACTTTTTTTCATGATTTTGGAACGACATACTATCCTATGACTTTTTTTCATGAATTTGGACGACATACTATACTATGACTTTTTTTCATGTTTTTGGACGACATACTATACTATGACTTTTTTTCATGAATTTGGACGACATACTATACTATGACTTTTTTTCATGATTTTGGACGACATACTATACTATGACTTTTTTTCATGATTTTGGACGACATACTATACTATGACTTTTTTTCTTGATTTTGGAGCGACATACTATACTGTGACTTTTTTTCATGATTTTGGAACGACATACTATACTATGACTGTTTTTCATGATTTTGGACGACATAATATACTATGACTTTTTTTCATGATTTTGGACGACATACTATACTATGACTTTTTTTCATGATTTTGGAGCGACATACTATACTATGACTTTTTTTCATGATTTTGGAACGACATACTATACTATGACTTTTTTTTATCATTTTGGACGACATACTATACTATGACTTTTTTTTATCATTTTGGACGACATGCTATACTATGACTTTTTTTCATGATTTTGGACGACATACTATACTATGACTTTTTTTTATCATTTTGGACGACATACTATACTATGACTTTTTTTTATCATTTTGGACGACATGCTACACTATGACTTTTTTTTATCATTTTGGACGACATGCTACACTATGACTTTTTTTTATCATTTTGGAACGACATACTATACTATGACTTTTTTTTATCATTTTGGACGACATACTATACTATGACTTTTTTTTATCATTTTGGACGACATACTATACTATGACTTTTTTTTATCATTTTGGAACGACATACTATACTATGACTTTTTTTCACGAATTTGGACGACATACTATACTATGACTTTTTTTCACGAATTTGGACGACATACTATACTATGACTTTTTTTCACGATTTTGGACGACATACTATACTATGACTTTTTTTCACGATTTTGGACGACATGCTATACTATGACTTTTTTTTTATCATTTTGGACGACATGCTATACTATGACTTTTTTTCACGAATTTGGACGACATACTATACTATGACTTTTTTTCACGATTTTGGACGACATACTATACTATGACTTTTTTTCACGATTTTGGACGACATACTATACTATGACTTTTTTTTTATCATTTTGGACGACATACCATACTATGACTTTTTTTTATCATTTTGGACGACATACTATACTATGACTTTTTTTTATCATTTTGGAACGACATACTATACTATGACTTTTTTTTTATCATTTTGGACGACATACTATACTATGACTTTTTTTCATGATTTTGGACGACATACTATACTATGACTTTTTTTCTTGATTTTGGAGCGACATACTATACTATGACTTTTTTTCATGATTTTGGAACGACATACTATACTATGACTTTTTTTCATGATTTTGTAACGACATACTATACTATGACTTTTTTTCATGTTTTTGGACGACATACTATACTATGACTTTTTTTCATGAATTTGGACGACATGCTATACTATGACTTTTTTTCATGAATTTGGACGACATACTACACTATGACTTTTTTTCATGTTTTTGGACGACATACTACACTATGACTTTTTTTCATGATTTTGGACGACATACTATACTATGACTTTTTTTCATGAATTTGGACGACATACTACACTATGACTTTTTTTCATGATTTTGGACGACATACTATACTATGACTTTTTTTCATGAATTTGGACGACATACTATACTATGACTTTTTTTTCATGATTTTGGACGACATACTATACTATGACTTTTTTTCTTGATTTTGGAGCGACATACTATACTATGACTTTTTTTCATGATTTTGGAACGACATACTATACTATGACTTTTTTTCACGAATTTGGACGACATACTATACTATGACTTTTTTTCACGAATTTGGACGACATACTATACTATGACTTTTTTTCACGATTTTGGACGACATACTATACTATGACTTTTTTTTTATCATTTTGGACGACATACTATACTATGACTTTTTTTCATGATTTTGGAACGACATACTACACTATGACTTTTTTTTATCATTTTGGACGACATACTATACTATGACTTTTTTTTATCATTTTGGACGACATACTACACTATGACTTTTTTTCATGATTTTGGACGACATGCTACACTATGACTTTTTTTCATGATTTTGGACGACATACTATACTATGACTTTTTTTTATGAATTTGGACGACATACTACACTATGACTTTTTTTCATGATTTTGGACGACATACTACACTATGACTTTTTTTCATGAATTTGGACGACATACTATACTATGACTTTTTTTTCATGATTTTGGACGACATACTATACTATGACTTTTTTTCTTGATTTTGGAGCGACATACTATACTATGACTTTTTTTCATGATTTTGGAACGACATACTATACTATGACTTTTTTTCACGAATTTGGACGACATACTATACTATGACTTTTTTTCACGAATTTGGACGACATACTATACTATGACTTTTTTTCACGATTTTGGACGACATACTATACTATGACTTTTTTTCACGATTTTGGACGACATACTATACTATGACTTTTTTTTTATCATTTTGGACGACATACTATACTATGACTTTTTTTCATGATTTTGGAACGACATACTATACTATGACTTTTTTTTATCATTTTGGACGACATACTATACTATGACTTTTTTTTATCATTTTGGACGACATACTACACTATGACTTTTTTTCATGATTTTGGACGACATGCTACACTATGACTTTTTTTCATGATTTTGGACGACATACTATACTATGACTTTTTTTTATCATTTTGGAACGACATACTATACTATGACTTTTTTTCATGATTTTGGACGACATACTATACTATGACTTTTTTTCATGATTTTGGACGACATACTATACTATGACTTTTTTTTATCATTTTGGACGACATGCTATACTATGACTTTTTTTTATCATTTTGGACGACATGCTACACTATGACTTTTTTTATCATTTTGGACGACATACTATACTATGACTTTTTTTTATCATTTTGGAACGACATACTATACTATGACTTTTTTTTATCATTTTGGACGACATACTATAGTATGACTTTTTTTTTATCATTTTGGACGACATACTATACTATGACTTTTCTTTATCATTTTAGACGACATACTATACTATGACTTTTTTTCACGAATTTGGACGACATACTATACTATGACTTTTTTTCACGAATTTGGACAACATACTATACTATGACTTTTTTTCACGATTTTGGACGACATACTATACTATGACTTTTTTTTTATCATTTTGGACGACATACTATACTATGACTTTTTTTCATGATTTTGGAGCGACATACTATACTATGACTTTTTTTCATGATTTTGGAACGACATACTATACTATGACTTTTTTTCATGATTTTGGAACGACATACTATCCTATGACTTTTTTTCATGAATTTGGACGACATACTATACTATGACTTTTTTTCATGATTTTGGACGACATACTATACTATGACTTTTTTTCTTGATTTTGGAGCGACATACTATACTGTGACTTTTTTTCATGATTTTGGAACGACATACTATACTATGACTGTTTTTCATGATTTTGGACGACATAATATACTATGACTTTTTTTCATGATTTTGGACGACATACTATACTATGACTTTTTTTCATGATTTTGGAACGACATACTATACTATGACTTTTTTTTATCATTTTGGACGACATACTATACTATGACTTTTTTTCATGATTTTGGACGACATACTATACTATGACTTTTTTTTTTCATTTTGGACGACATACTATACTATGACTTTTTTTTATCATTTTGGACGACATGCTACACTATGACTTTTTTTTATCATTTTGGACGACATGCTATACTATGACTTTTTTTCATGATTTTGGACGACATACTATACTATGACTTTTTTTTATCATTTTGGACGACATACTATACTATGACTTTTTTTTATCATTTTGGACGACATGCTACACTATGACTTTTTTTTATCATTTTGGACGACATGCTACACTATGACTTTTTTTTATCATTTTGGACGACATACTATACTATGACTTTTTTTTATCATTTTGGACGACATACTATACTATGACTTTTTTTTATCATTTTGGAACGACATACTATACTATGACTTTTTTTCACGAATTTGGACGACATACTATACTATGACTTTTTTTCACGAATTTGGACGACATACTATACTATGACTTTTTTTCATGATTTTGGAGCGACATACTATACTATGACTTTTTTTCATGATTTTGGACGACATACTATACTATGACTTTTTTACATGATTTTGGAGCGACATACTATGCTATGACTTTTTTTCATGATTTTGGAGCGACATACTATACTATGACTTTTTTTCATGATTTTGGACGACATACTATACTATGACTTTTTTACATGATTTTGGACGACATACTATACTATGACTTTTTTACATGATTTTGGAGCGACATACTATACTATGACTTTTTTACATGATTTTGGAGCGACATACTATACTATGACTTTTTTTCATGATTTTGGACGACATAATATACTATGACTTTTTTTTTATCATTTTGGACGACATACTATACTATGACTTTTTTTCATGATTTTGGAGCGACATACTATACTATGACTTTTTTTCATGATTTTGGAACGACATACTATACTATGACTTTTTTTCATGATTTTGGAACGACATACTATCCTATGACTTTTTTTCATGAATTTGGACGACATACTATACTATGACTTTTTTTCATGTTTTTGGACGACATACTATACTATGACTTTTTTTCATGAATTTGGACGACATACTATACTATGACTTTTTTTCATGATTTTGGACGACATACTATACTATGACTTTTTTTCATGATTTTGGACGACATACTATACTATGACTTTTTTTCTTGATTTTGGAGCGACATACTATACTGTGACTTTTTTTCATGATTTTGGAACGACATACTATACTATGACTGTTTTTCATGATTTTGGACGACATAATATACTATGACTTTTTTTCATGATTTTGGACGACATACTATACTATGACTTTTTTTCATGATTTTGGAGCGACATACTATACTATGACTTTTTTTCATGATTTTGGAACGACATACTATACTATGACTTTTTTTTATCATTTTGGACGACATACTATACTATGACTTTTTTTTATCATTTTGGACGACATGCTATACTATGACTTTTTTTCATGATTTTGGACGACATACTATACTATGACTTTTTTTTATCATTTTGGACGACATACTATACTATGACTTTTTTTTATCATTTTGGACGACATGCTACACTATGACTTTTTTTTATCATTTTGGACGACATGCTACACTATGACTTTTTTTTATCATTTTGGAACGACATACTATACTATGACTTTTTTTTATCATTTTGGACGACATACTATACTATGACTTTTTTTTATCATTTTGGACGACATACTATACTATGACTTTTTTTTATCATTTTGGAACGACATACTATACTATGACTTTTTTTCACGAATTTGGACGACATACTATACTATGACTTTTTTTCACGAATTTGGACGACATACTATACTATGACTTTTTTTCACGATTTTGGACGACATACTATACTATGACTTTTTTTCATGATTTTGGAGCGACATACTATACTATGACTTTTTTTCATGATTTTGGACGACATACTATACTATGACTTTTTTACATGATTTTGGAGCAACATACTATGCTATGACTTTTTTTCATGATTTTGGACGACATACTATACTATGACTTTTTTACATGATTTTGGAGCGACATACTATACTATGACTTTTTTTCATGATTTTGGACGACATAATATACTATGACTTTTTTTTTATCATTTTGGACGACATACTATACTACGACTTTTTTCATGATTTTTGACGACATACTATACTAAAACTTTTTTACATAATTTTTGACGACATACTATGCCATGAAGTTTTTTCATGGTTTTTGTCTACATGGCGGTTTTTTCTTAATTTTTGACGACAGACTATAATAATTTTTTTCATTACTATTGACAAAATACTATGACTTATATTTTTATGACATACATGCTAAGACATTTTTTATCGCTTACTGTACTATGACTTTTTACACTTTTATATGACACACTATATGTGGAAGATAAATCGTTGACTCTCTTTGTTTCCTGTGACACACTAGTCATGATTTGAGTTGTTTCACTTCTATATTTGAATGCCTTCCTTCTCCAACCCTCTCCAGGCAGCGTCTGTAAAGACAGTTAACGGTCGCCTAGCCTCCACCGACGCAGCAGCAGCTCTGGGAATAAAGTCTTGTCTCTTCCTCGGTGACACTCCGGTAGCCGTTTTTTTTTACTGACCTCGCCGCTTCCTCCTTCCAGCAATGGATTGTGGGAGCAAATATAAACTCATCACAGCAGCTGGCCGGCCGTCTGGACTGTGGAGCAGTCAGATTTTGTCATCTGACCTTCGGGTGGGTGCAGCAAGTCTCACAGACATACAGTGGTAGTGTAAACACAATACTGTGAAGTACTGTACTGGTACTGTTGTGTGTAAACAGTACTTCTCCCTGGGATCATGTTACTGTACAATTGTGGAAATATTTGTATGTGTAATCTACAGCAGTGAAGATGTGACTTATGAGGGTGTTTGTGCTGAATGTGACTCTTCACACAAACACCTTCTGCTCCATTTCTGCAAACAGCTGAGCAACAAGACATTCGGCTTTTAATGAGTAAACACTGATAACCTCAGTGAGTGCTCGCGCGTCAGTTGTTCCTGCATGGACGTTCAATGCTTTATGCTTTTACGCAGGAACAAACTGATCGACCGGCAGGTGTCAAAGTTCACTTTAGGGCCAAATGATGTCAATAACCAATTTAAGAAGTGAGAGTTTAAACGTAGTGTCGAAACTCATACTTTGGTATTCAGTGTTAGTTGTTGAGGTTTTGTAGTTGTAGTCCAGAAGTAACCAGGTGGTAGCAGACGTGGAAAGTGTTTGCACTTGTCCTTAACATGCCTTATGACTTAACTACAGAGTGAAAGAAACCACAAACACACCTCTTAAATTACACTTACGTTGTGTACGTTACAGTAGCTGATTTAGTTACACCGTTATAAACTACTAGTGATAGAGATGTTCAACAGGTAGGTAGGTAAACATATTGTAGAGTTTGTGGCCATTGTTCAGTTGGATTTTTACTCTTCTTTGATCATATTATTTATCCGCTTTCTTCTTTTTAAGAAGGTCTGTGTGAAGGAGTCAGAAACAATGAACTGGTCCAACAGAAGGTCATCTCATACATCATGTAAAAAAAACGAGTCCTCTCTCTGACGTACGGCTGCACAGGTAATAACCTAGTTAATTACAGTTGCTCTATTACAGTGACAATTGTGTAAAGAAAAGCATTGCCTAATTTCAGTGCTTATTTTTCATTTCGCGGAATATTTCAGCATTTGGAGAAATAATCTTATTCACTTGCCTGTGCAGTAAATATTTAAATATGAAGCTACAGTCCGCTGTCGACTAGCTCAACTTAACATAAAGACTGGAAACAGGAAACAGTTAGACAAGTCAAGCTGCTAACCAGCACCTCCAAAGCTTATTAACTTATTTCTTATTTGTTTAATCTGTACAGAAATCAAAGTGTAGGAATGACAAGTTGTGGTTTTAAGGGTGATATGTGCTGGACTATTTCTTTGTCGGGACCAGCAGCTTCCTGGTTGGCAACCGTGTGGTGACAAGAAAACCTCATCTGTACTTTAGATTAAACAAACGACATACTGCACGTTAATTACTGGGCTTTAGTTGGCGAGCTGTTTCCCTATTTCAGTCTCTATGCTAAGTTTAAGAAATACTTCACTCACAAAATGATCATTTGTTTACCAATTACTCACCACGTTACCTTGAATTCATGAGGAAAACATTTTCCCTCTCACATGCCTCCACAGTGAACGAAGAATCCAAAAACTGGAGAAAATTCTTGATGAAATGGAGTTAAGGGGGCCACATTTAAAAACAGCAAAACTACATCAAAACATTTGTTTACAAGCTCCCACACAACTCGTGCAGTATGATCCAAGTCTCATTGTCTTCCTAAACACGTGCATTTTGGCTAAAACCTTATAATTTAGAACACTTCGTCATGAACAGTCTCACGCATGGACGACTCTCGTGCTTGTGCTGTTCATATGAAGGTGTTTTAAATAGTAAGGTTGAAGTGAAAATGCACATGTTTGGAAGTACTGAGCATACGACTGGATGAACAAGACTTGGACTACAAAGCCTGAGTTGTGTGACAGTTTGTAAATAAATGTTTTGATCTAGGTTTGTTGTTGAATGCGGCGGCTTTACTTCAAGACATTTCTCCGTTTTTGGATTTTTTGTTCACTGTGAAGGCATCCAAGGAAAAAATATTTTCTTTACAAATTCAACAGAACACAGAGTGAGTAACTGACACACAAATTACAACACAAATTTGAGGGGTGAAGTACTCCTTAACTAGTTGCAGCTTCATATTAAATGTACAGACATCAGAGTGGTATCAATCCTCCCACTTAACTTTAAGAAAGCAAGAAGAAAGATTGCATGTTTCTCTAAATGTCACACTATTCCTTTGGATATAACTCTATAAAACTGTATGTTTTAATACAGTATCAATCTACAATAGTTTGAAATTGGAGGCCAAAATGTTCTAGCAGAGAAAAACAGTTCTCTTACCAAATACCTGATCATAATTTCAGCCCTAACTGTGTAGCCGTACTCTGAGGCACCTCCAGTGAAGTCTCAAACGCCCTCTACTGTGAAAGGAAAAAGCAGTTAGTCAGTGATGACTCAAACTCAAAAAGGATGTCAAAAACATAGAATTATAGTATTTATTTCATGTTTCTTTTTTGCAATGTCAACTTCAAAAAGCAATTAAATGTGCTTTTTTTGTTACAAAACGCTCTGATAGATCTGTTCTCTTCATAGAAAATAGTCTGTGCGTGGCAACATGTCGGAGGCTTCCCCACAGTTAGTCTGAGGCGCCTCTGAACAGCACATGCTTCCAAACACAACAGCATCATTATGAGTTCTTTTTCTAGAAACTTCTTTTATGTTTTTACGAAGGCTGGACAAAAGTGGTGTGAACTGGGTGGATGATATTGCATGCATGCACTTGAACGCTACATGCAACAAGCTTTAACACAAGCTTCTCATAGACGATGAGTACGAGGAGTAACACAGTGTGCCACTGATGTCCAGACTTGATCACCAGGTCAGTAATTGTTCTTCCAGCTACAGAAGAAACCACAGTTTCTCCAAAACCCTGGATGTCGCTTCCTTTTATTCCTATGTTGTCTATTTGATGATGATGATGATGTCAAAGAAACTTCATTCAATCACTCTGAATCTTAATAATAAACTGATTTGTTACTTGGCAAAAATAAATGTCTTATTCTTTGTCCTCGGTCTCTGGCTCACACTCAGGACTTTGGTTTTATAATGAGCTATAAAAGAAAACTATTTGGGCCAAAGGGCTGAACGTCCTTCAGGCTCAAACACTAAAAGTAGATGTTCAGTTTTGAACATGTCATCAAGCTGCTTGGCAACTTCTGATAAGTCGTTAAACTAACTTTTAACCAACAACTGAAAACCTTCGGAAGCTTTTCCTTCGAGCAAAGACTGCGACTTCGGGGCTGAGGTGTGATCATGGGGACAAATCTGAGAACAGAGTTTAACCCAGAACAACACCTGTGATAAGCCCCAGTTTTTCTCTCCCTCCACCGACACACCTCAGCCACCTTCCTGCCGTCCCTCCCACCATCAGTCTGTTTTGGTTCGAGCAGCAGGCCGTCAAGCCGGTCAGGAGGGGATCATGCCTTTGTTCCTCTTGCGGTCGGCCATGGTGCGACGGTTGTGGTTTGCCCCTCGGCTCTTGTTGGCCTCCTTCTTGCGTCGGTCCAGGTATGTCTCCAGGGTTTGTCCTTGGCCTTTGGGTTGGCCCACCACGTTACTGGAACGCTCTGGTCGGAAACTGGAAGAGAGGGATGGAAGGAAGTTAACCACCAGCTGAACTTCTACCAGAGCTTATGTTTGAGACAGAGGCATTAAGTGTTTCTGTCCAAGGTAAAGGAATACGTCAGTCCCCACATCGATCATTTGTGTGTGAATTACTCCCTCCATGTTATGTTAAATTCGTGAAGAAAACTTATCGCATGCCCCTGGTGAACGACTAATCAAAAAAACGAGAAATGTCTTGATGAATCGGAGTCATAGGGGTCTGAGTTTGATAACAGCAATGCTTTAAATGCTTAAAACCTCTGTTCAGATAAGAAAAAAATCTTTACTGAGGGGAAAGAAGAATGAAATTTAATGAACAGAAACCCATCTGGACAGAGTCAGAGTGCAAAGTGAACATTAACTTCTTACCCTTTCCTCTGTTGCATGGCAGCTCTCCTGGCCTCGGCCCTCTCTCTCAGCAGAGCTGGGTCCTGCACAAACTGGTCCCTGTTCACATTGTTCTGGAACAATAGTTTCACATGTTAAAACACAAACGAAGAAGAAAGCAAAGAACGTTAACATGCAGATACAGTGACCACATAATTGTAGCTAAAGCATTACATTACTAACGTCTTAACTGAGCTTTAAAATGGGTCAAAAAGATTTCATCTCTGTAATGTTGGATCTGCTGTTTTGAAATGATTTCAGTACCTGAAGTGTCTCTTCCTCCTCATCGTCATCCTCACCCTCCTCCTCCAACTCTGGTTTGTTTCCTTTTCTCAGTACCTGTGGGACCGTGAAAGGTCTGCAGGGAAACAGAGACACAAAGTGAAGATGCAAAAAAAAAAAACCCAAAAAAGTACCGTATATACTTTGCATCCACAAAAGAACATGTTCCAGATTTAGTAAACATCCTGTCAAAGTTTAAATGTGCTCATCTTGACTCCATCGAGATCAAACTCTGATGTACCTTCTGTTCAGTAAACTGTCCCCATCCAGGTCATTAGCTCCCACTTGGCTCATGTCGTATGTGTCGTCGTACTCGTCATCGTAGTCATCCAGGCTGTAGGCTTCTGCACTTTCACCCGGTTCAATAACGACCTCGTCCACCACCGTCTCGTAGGCCTGATAACGAGCTTTCTGCTCCGCTATGTGCTCCTTGTCGTTCAGCATCTCCCGAGCGCTCTCACCTTTCCTGCAGGAGTTAGAAAACACGACAAGATTACAGCTGACGTCAGGCACCTGTTCTTCTCTTCTTTAAATACAAGTATATGTTCAGGGTGTAAATGGTTTTTAAATATGTAGTTTAAATGAACCCAATTTTGAGAAGTTGACATGTTAAATTTGCATTTTCATGTTGCTTTTATTTTGTTATTTCCTGTGAACCAGGAGGTGCTTTTAATTTGGAGAGACTGTAGACAGAGGTGGCAGATGGAAATTGACGAAAGGTAAACATTGCAGTATTGTCAGTAAGACGAAGATAAAAAACACGGAAAATAGAGATGTAATAAGGACGAACAGGAAGTGTTTAACGGAGTTGAGAGGGCAACAAGGTATTATCTGCATTTCTCTGTGTCTAAATGTCTAACAATAACTTTATGAGCTAAGTTTAATGCATTGTTTTGTCTTCTGTTTCACATAATTTCTGTTATTATTTCAACTGGGTCGTACAAGTATTAACATCTGGACGTCCTACTTGGTTTTATTAAACATTTGACCAGGATTTTAAAAAGAATAAAAAATAAATAAAAATACAACTGCATAAAATGAATGTATGCACATCACGCAGACTTCAGACCAGGTGTTCACACTGTTTTAGCTGAGATAGCTGCAGGTGATATGATGAGGAGGAGATTTAATATAAGTAGAGAGATGTGTAACATTGTTTTAAGGTTGCATGCCAATTTCACTGATTATGTTTTATGACTTTGGCTACACTGCATTCTTTATAATGCCATCAAAGGTGCATTTATAATATTAATTTAAAATAATTTTTGAGTTATTCAATTCATCATATTTCTAATTTCCATTCATCTTTGTGTTAATGATCATAATTTTATCCTGTGAAGCACTTTATAAAGTCAGTTTCAACATGAGCTCAAGATAAAATCACTGATCATCCTTCTGATGTTTAATAATAATGACGATTGAGATTTTACTGCGATGAGGGTTTGCAGAAGTGTGATGAATTAGAGGTACTGACACTACAAATATCCTCAGCTGTGCATAACGACAGCTGCTCTGGCACCGTTGGAGAACCTTGGCGGTGAGACACAGTTGGTGAGATTACACTTTACACTTTCTTTACCATATTCCTCACTGACAGGTCTGATGAGTGGATATGCAAACAGATGTTTAAGTGCTTTTCTACTTCAGTTTATGGCGAACTATGGGTGTAGAAATGAGGCTCATGTATGTGTGCCCAGCATCATTATGATCGAGATTTATAAAACAGAATCAGGCGCACACGTCTTTATAAATCTGAGGAAAAGAATGTGTATACCGTACTCAGTTTTAGTCGTGAATCTTCAGAGTTTTATGCATCTGGCCCCGGGGCTTTTTCATCCTCCTGTGTGCTCTTACCTCCTGCCCTTCCAGATGCGGGACATGTCCACCTGGTCCCTGCGGAAGACGTCAAACTCATCATCATCAAACACGTTGGATCTGGTGTTCAGAACATCTGGAAGCTTCTCCTTCACTGGTCTGAAGGAACAGAAGACAAAGAGCAGGGGTCAACCAAAACTGACTCATCCTGAAGTTCAATTTCACCCACTTCATCTACACAAATGATCCGCACAGCACATTTTGGATTTGTGTAGTTAAGTCTAAAAAAGGTTGTAAAAACACAGCATGATGTCAAATAAAACTAAGACATTTAAGATATTTCATTTTATCCCAGCAGTGTGAAGTCTCACTGATCATCATGATTTAATATCGCCACCAGAGTCAGATACTTTCCATATGAGAATCCTGACAGTATGATCCATATGGCAGAAAACAAACATTAGCATTATACCCATTGTGTAATGTCACCTTGGCATGGCTCGGTCCAGTTTGTCCAGGTTGGGGGCCAGGCGGTCCTCCAGGATGTTGTTGATGACCAGCTCAGAGTTGTAGTCGTACTCCTGCAGGCAGGCCAGCAGGAAGCCTTCGCCCAGATCAGGCAGCAGGTCCCTGATACACGACAGCAGAGATTCCAGCTCTGCCTCGCTCACGGGACACACCGCACCCTAAAGAGACAAACAGACAAAGTTTTTACCTTTAAAATCCACATTCTTGTCACACAGCTGATACGTATAGCTCTTTATCTCTGCACTGAAACTCCAATATTAAATGTATTCTTTCATCTTTTGTGTATTTTTATGCTTTACATAAAGTACATTTAGCACTTGAATCATTTTTTGTCCTGGCTTTATTCAAGTCTGGACTTTAAGCACTCTGTTCTGGTATTTCAATTTTTGCAGCTTTGCTCATTTTTATTGAATCTTCATCATGATGATTTCCTGTGTGAGCACCATTTACATGCTCGCTCCCTGAGTCGTTTCTGAACCCCTGGTCTATAAGAAGATTGACAGAACACTTATCTGCAATTATTTTGATAATAAAAAAAAGTTTTAGCTGTTTTTAATGTAAAGAATTCAAACACTTTGTAGTTTTAGCTTCTCAAATGTAAGGATTTGATGCTTTTCTTTTTCATAAATGATAGTAAAGTGAATATTTTTGGGGTTTTGGACTGCTGATCATAAAAAAAACAAGACATTTAAAGAAGGTAACTTTGGGCTGTGGGAAATTATCACTGTTTACACTTTATAGACAAAACTGTAAAGAAAAGACAACAAAAGATAATAAATAGCCCACCATTTTACCTTAACGCATCATGTTACAAAAACAAAGCACATGACATTATGTGTGTGATATGATGACTAAAGGACACTGAGCTGTCATAAGCACTTACTAGATTTGCCGTAATAATTACAGAACTCACATTGTTTCCTTTTCGGGGAACATCCAACATGGCCTCTGCTCCCCTCAGGCTCTCTCCTCCCCCTTCTTCTGGCTCTCGAGCCTCCTGATGTTTAAATCCAGCTGAAGAGGCACCAGCAGCAGTAGCATCACCACCACCGCCCGCTGCTCCCTGATATTGAATCTGGCTGTGTGGTTTCCGTCGCCCAACGTAGTCCCAGGCACTCTCCACCCCCTGGAGCAGGTAGGACGTCCTGGTCTCATCACTGAGGGGAACAAGCGGTTAAGAAAAAGAAACAACTAATACTACAGACATTACTGTCTGCTGCTACTAATAGAGAGGTCTGGTTTTAAGACTTCCTTTTATCTTGAATGTCTCTCCACAACTTTATCAGATCTGCAACTAATAACTGATATTATTTACTAATCTGCTGATAATTTCCTGGATGAATCTTTAAATCATTTGGTTTATAAAACAACAGTATGCAGTATTCTACATCCCAAAATGAGGTTGGAAAATGTCTTGTTTGTCCAACTAACAGTCCCACACTAAAAGATGTTCAATTTACATTAATGTAAGACCAAGAGGAGAGTCAAATTCCCACATTTCAGAAACTGGAAACATTGTGTGTTATGTATTTTTGCTTGATAAATATTAAATTATTCAACTTATTGTTGAAGTTCTACACTCAATTTGTTATCATCACGCTAAATATATTGTACCGCTATGGTTTTATTTTTGCACGAGCACACCTTTAGCTCTAGCACACTCACACTTTAAAGACACTACCTTGTAACTTTAAGTCTTAAAATTAAACTTCTCAAGATCTTTCAGTTAATACTGGTCAAACTTAAAGGTCTAGAAAAATACTTAAATATACATATTTACATTTGGAAACACATTTCCAAAGTGCATTGTACATCTTTGTCTTGAGTTTGACTTTCTTTGCTCTGCTTGGTTAAAACAAACATCAGCTATTTTTAGGTGGCAGTGTATGCACAATGTTATTAGCCATAAAAAAAATGTTTACACAAAGCTGATAAGGATACATGACAGGAAGAGCCTGTTGTAGGAGGCTGATGTCGTCTGCGATGGGGAACTGCTCATCGTAGTCTGACAAAAACCTGAAAGGACAAGGAAACAAAATGGCAAACTCCCTTTTAAACTTTGTCGTTGTACTTAAAAAAAAAAAGTGAAACACGCCACAGAGCCTCAGAGCTGATCTCAACCAATAATTTCTACCTTTTCTCAGGTAAAAAAGCTGTGAAATGTTGCAGGATCTCCTCTGCAAATGTTTGTATGTTTTCTCCCCTGCAAGGCAACAAAATCCAGAAGAATTAATAAGTATAATTATGTTTAATGCTACTTCTGCTGAGATACACGTCGAGAGTTTGGACGTCTCACCCCTCCAGGATCGGCTGTAGGCAGGTGTGATGCAGCAGCAGGTGAACCATCTCCACTATCTTACGACAGGAGTGGGACAACCTCTTCCACAAGTCCTCCTGAAGACTAAAAGAGATTACATGATCATTTACTATCATTTTTTAATATGAGCAGGGTCTCCGTATTTTCTTTCAGCACTTACTTTTTAAATATTAAATGCAGCAGAAACTCACCCTTTATCATCAAAGTTTCTCTTCCTCACCGCCTTCTCGAGGTCAGGCACAGCGGTCTCATAAAACGAGGTCAGTCTGCCAAGAGAAAACAAAATGATCCTGAGAAGCTTTATCGAAGGTGTTGATGCGATACTGACAGTTATTAATTCATCTGTGTACCTGCTGAGGAAGCCGTGGGAGTGGAAGCTGGAGCAAGCGGCAGGGAAGATGTCCAGGAAGGCATGGATGGTGGTGGTCGAGTCACACAGGTACAGAATAAGATCTGAAAGATCCTAGGAACGGAAAACAAAACACGGGCGGGGGGGTTAATAGCCCTACCCTGTGTTGCTCATTGTTTTCTGCCTATGACATGGAGGTGGAAATCAGTGTTGAACCCAAAATGAATATGTGAATAGCTGTTGACTATCCAAACTATCTTCACCACGGTAAAGAAAACACGTATGCTAGCCGAGGACGGAGCCACTGGTGAGACTAAGTGTCTGCTCTCCATTTGGTCTGACAAAAGTGTCCATACAAGAACGCAGCTTCATGGGTGGCTAACATCTTGTTGTTGTTGTTATTGTGCTGCACATGATATGACGTTGTAGTGTGCTGCTAGGATTTGACATCAGTGGGACAGAGCGTTATCTGATAGCAAACGGATCTGGATGTGGACACCAGAGACGCATATTAATACCAGGTATAAATGTATGTGGTCATACGCTATCTGATTGCCATCCAATCTCAAAAAACGCATGTTGATGCCAGGTGTAAAGGGGGCCACAATGATGAACGGAGATGTGTGTGTTTGTCTGACCTGCTGGCTCATGGTCATGGCAGTGGGCTGTTTGTGTGCGTTTAGCTTCATGGGCTCCATGGCGGTGGCTCCCTCACAGTGGAGGCCACACTTATCCAGGATGGTGTCGAACACCTGAAGATGATGAAGAACCAACACTAAATAAACTCAGTATCACACTTTCCATATGAATATAAAGCTGCATTTTTAAAATCAGAGCTCACCTGTAACACAGTGGGCACCGTCTCATCCAGGTCGCTGTAGTAGGACGGCTGCTGGGTGAAGATGTTCTCTGGAAAAGTACCACATTAGAGTGATAGATATTGTAAATGATATTTATGTTATGGAAAAGATTACATTTTCTCTTCATCTTCAGAAAAATGTGTTCATTAAATTCTGGGCGAAGTGGGTGAAATACGTACAACACTTACGACCTGACTGTTACCCCCTTTACACCTGGCATCAACATGCGTTTTT
Organism: Cephalopholis sonnerati; assembly: GCA_019142605.1. Lineage (NCBI taxonomy): Eukaryota > Metazoa > Chordata > Actinopteri > Perciformes > Serranidae > Cephalopholis > Cephalopholis sonnerati. The sequence goes on along the minus strand of JAGQAX010000007.1, from coordinate 38,804,447 downwards.
TTTGTGATCGGATTGCTCTTCACCACATGAAAGTACAGGTGTAAATACACTCAAAACGCATTGAGGACGGATTGTTATCCGATCCGCCAAAGCACTTCTGAAGGTGGTCAGGGACGCATCGTGACCACATCAAACACAAGTGTAAATGCAAATGCGTCTCCAATCCACATGCAACAACTCCGTGGGCGAAAATAGGTAAGTGAGGTGCGCCAGCTGGACACAGGACGGAGGGAGAAGAAGACAACAACAACAACCCTCACTGGGTAGTGACTGCAGAGAAAAGAAAACACAGATGATAGCAAAGGATGGAGTCACAGTGAGACGAAGTGTCTGCTCTCCGGTTTGGTCCGACAAAAGTGTCCATACAATAACGCGACTTCACGAGCAGCTAACATCTTGTTGTCGTTATGGCACAAGATATGACGTTGTAGTCTGCCGCTGGAAATGTTTGCAGAAGAAGAAGAGGAGGATGTGACGTCAGCAGGACGGAGCGTGATTGGATATCAAACTGTTCTGGATGTGGACACCAGAGACGCATATTAATACCAGGTATAAATGCATGTGGTCATGCGCTTTCTGACTGCAATCCAATCGCAAAAAACGCATGTTGATGCCAGGTGTAAAGGGGGCCTGTGTGGAGGTATCATTCAAAAGACCCTATGATGTTTAGACAAGCAAACCTCATTGACTGCTATTCTGTTTTATTTTTTTTGTCTCTTTAATCCCTTCTCAAGTCTCCCTGACATATGGTGCATATATGTTTACCTAATCTCTACCCAAAATGTTCTACAAAGTTCTTAAATTGTGTAAACATTTGAACAGCAGGTGAAATTAATTTATCATAGTTAATGTTTTGCTTTGTAAAGTGCTGTCGAAAAAAACCAAAAACAATAATGATTAAAAAGAAACCTTGTGAAACCGCTCACCTATCATCTTGTGCAGCAGCTGGCTGTTGCCCTTTCCAAAGAGCACACACAAATCCAGGATTTTGGGAATGTCAAACAGGAAGTTCTCATAGATAATTTCTCCAAACACAGCCGGGGTGAGGAAGTTCTCCTGTGGAAGAGGAGCACAAAGCACACACACAAGGATACAGGTTTAACAGTCAAGGTTTTGTACAGGGAGTGGCAGTGGCATGACTGTGTTTGATGTGCTGTCATAACTGCTTACTAAAACTATAACTGGTGTTACTAGGGATTAGCAGATCATCACTCCCTCTGTAGAGCTCATATTTGGGAGCTGCTCCTACCTTGGACTCTTTGTGTGTGGCCATCCTGAGGAAGGTCAAAAAGACCGCCTTGTGGACAGAGCGCTGCATGTCGGCTACTGCCGGGGAGGAGGGCAGGGTGGCGAGGTCAAGGCCGCGAGGAGCGTGATGCAGGTATGAATCTAGGCATCTCTGCAGAGATTCATCAAACACCACCTGGTAGAAGAGACAGACCAAAGCAGAGGAGGAAGGGAGGGAGGGGAATTTTACAAGTGGGAAAGAGAAAACATACTCTCAGTTACGACAGCTGGTACACACCTTTGTGGCTCAGAGAGATGTTTACATGTCATTGGTCCCTCACCTGACACCAGAACTTGTCATGGGGCAGTGCAAGCAGCCACTCGAGGTCCTCTGTGATAAATTTGGCATGTTCCAAAAACTCCTCCACCTCAGCGGGAGAGCCGTCTTCTGGTGGGGATTTATAAGGCACAAAACAGCGCTCCTCCTTCCTGGCTGGGTGCTAGTGTGGAACAGATAGCACAGGGTTTGACTCTGATAAAACTCTAGGTTATTCTTGAAGCAACACAGACTGCTGAGTCTATGTCTGTGCAAAAGGAGGTGAAATGACTCACCAGTGCAGGCAGTGTGTGCTCTTTTCCCAGCGGGCCCGGCTCAGTCACCTGCTGCTCATCCAGTGGCACTCGGGCACAGGCCATGACTTCACCCTCTCTAGATTTTTTCTACCAAATCAAACCAAAGCAATTTTAAATTCATTTTGCTTCTGTGTTTTAAAAGATATAATTTTTTTTAAATTACAGTTTTAAAGTACTGAAGTGCTCGACCGTACAACCAAAGAACACGACAACCTTTGGAAACACTTGATATTATAACCTAACCCTTATAACACAGGAAAGGGATTTGATCTTTCAGGTATTTTGCTCACCAGCTTAGCCAAAAAACACAGCTACATGTTTTAATAAACAGTTTGCCAATTGAATGTCCATAGAATATACTACATATCGAGGAAATATACTAAAATGTGATATTAATAACTCCAGTCTCTCTTAATTGACACAACCACTTTACATTCTGTCCTTCACTTACCACATTATGTTTTGCCTCTAATATAATACGTCCAATCATAGACTCACAATATGAACCAACACGAAAAGCACTAAATGATAAGCACAAAATAACAACAATGCAACAAGAATATATACATCTGATAAAGTGCTGCAGCTTTAAAGAAGCTGTCTTGGTGTTAAGTATTTCCCTTAGTCTAACAAATGGTGAAACAAACAAGAGAGAATATCTATCAGATATTATATAAAACATGTTAATCAAAAACAGCTTTATGAGCAGTAAGGGAAGAAGTATTCTGATCCTTTATTTAAGTAAACGTACTAATACCACACTGTGAATATACTCCAATACAAGTCCTGCCTTCAAAACTTTATTGAGAAGTACAATATTTACATCTGAGATGTAGTGGAGGGGAAGTATAAAGTAGCATGCTATGTTAGTACTCAAGTTAAGTACAAGTACCTCGAATTTGTACCTAAGTGCATACTTGTGTAAATGAAAATGTTGGACAGTGTTAGAAAACTTATTTATGCGGGTGTCAACCCAAATATTGGAAATAATCAACAGCAGTAACCTCTACAGTCACATTAGTGTACATGAACTGCAATCCAACATCTGTAGAGAGAGACAATTGTCATCCTTTATATTTATACCTCCTGCTTGGCAGTATCTAAACAGCTGAAGCAAAGGCAGCTCGTGTTAGTTAGCTAACAGCAGCACATAATAAGCTATAAACAGCCACTGTTGTTATTCAGCCAGGTTAACATTAACTAGCTGGTTAAGTCAACGTAACCACTGCTAGCTAATGAAAAGTACTGTTGCCACCTGTTAACCACTAGCTACCGCTACACAACATCAAGGCTATCTGCGTATATCATGGCGATGTATTTAATTAGCTGACATCTGACTGTAGAACAATAAAGTCTGGTTAAATAACTTGCTAGCTACCTGCTAACGTGATTCAACTACCAAGTTGAGCCGAGCTGACAGCACGTCAATGAATGGAGAGAAGCTAACGCTAATGTAACGTGGCTAACCAGCCGGTGACTTTATAACCGTCCTCCCGTGTCTTCGTATAAAATAACTGCGAGGGAAATAAGTTTATAAATCTGCCCACCTGTCTGTGTGGCTGTCTGCTGCTCCGTCAAGCCATCTCATCAAATTCGTCACAGCTTTCAACAGTTTCAGTTTCCAAACGTTTTATCATATGTGTCGGGCCCGGAAGTGACGTAGATTTGTTGTTGTTGTTCTAAAGTGTCTTTATCGCCCCCTGGTGGGCACCAGAGCGCAGCGCCACCACAGATCAGGGTCAACATGAACTAGTCTATTTATAAATAAGTATTTTTATTGCATCCATCCATTTCTGCAGCTTATCCATGTAATGTTTTGCATTGGTGTAAAGTAATTAAGTACATCTACAGTAACTGTATTTCAGTACAATAGTAACATACAATAACTTTTACAGTTGGTAATTTAATTTAATAAGTGGCTCTCATTTGGCTCCCAAAAATTGGACGCCAAGCCACACAAAATGGGGATAACAAGTCCACAAGGAGAGTAGCACTCTTGTTTTTTATTGTTTAATTTCTGCTACACTTTTAGAAAAAGCAGAACAGTAACTTTTGGAGAAACTGAATGATTGACATATATATTTCTTGTGATTTTCTAAATTATATATACATTTTTTAAAAACCATTTTGTAACCCAAGAGAGAAGGAATTTATCTTTGAGAAGCACACCTTTTTAAAGTTATAGTTAACACTGCAGAGGGTCTTGGCCAACTCAATTGCTAAATTTAACATACTGCATATCTAAAATAAAAAGATTAAGATCTTCATTACACTAGTTGAATTGGCACCAGGGTGCAGCACCAGTTTGGTCTATTTATCTGTATTCCCTGGGCATGAACTTTAACCAAAAATAAAAATAAAAACAGATATACATAATCATATATGAGCTGGTCTGTCATTTAAAAAAAAAAGTATTTTATTGAATCCTTCCATTTCCTGCAGCTTATTCTGATGTTCATGTCAAGTATAAATATAAACACACAATCCTAAAAATGACAATGAAATGTCTGAAAAACAACATAGAGGGTACAATTGATGAAATTAAGTTATTATTATCATTAATGACATTAATAAAATGTCCAAAGAAAGTTGATAAAATGGCTGAAAAACATTTGTAAATGTAAAAAAAAAAAAAAAAAAAAAAGTAATCTAATGTCCAAAAAATATCAAAAACATTTCTGAAAAAGTTTTAATAAAATGTCAGAAAAATATAAATAATCAGAATAATGTAAAAAAAAAAATAAAAAAAAAAAGTCCTTAAAAATGACAAGAACTGCTAAATTGTCCAAAAATCTTTTGATAAAATGTAAGAACTATATTATTAATATGTCTGAAAAATATATTTTTTAAAAAAAAGTCTGAAAAATTTTAATAAAATGTCCGAAAAATATTAATAATTTGTCCAAAAATGTTTAAAAAATTGTCCTAACAACATAGAGGCTAACATTAATGAAATTAATTAAGTTATTATTATCATTAATAAAATTAATAAAATGTCCGAAAAATATAAAAAAAAAAAAAAATCTAAAAAAGTGTTGATAAAATGTCTGTTGTAAAAATAATGTTAATAATTTTATATTATATAATGACCACAGGCCCAACCCACCTTTAAATGTGCCCTATTGGCTGATATGTTGTATGGATGTATGTGATTGGTTGTTTTTCATATTTTTTTTACATTTTTTTACTTTCTTTGTCTCCTTCATACCCTTTTTTAAGTGCTGATTTTAATGTGTTTCATGATGACCCTGATGAAGGCCTGAGCCGAAACGTGTTGGTCAAAAAATAAAGTTGTTCCCAGTGCTACAAATGTTGCTGGAGTTCTACTCTTTTTGTAAAAATAATGTTAAAAATGTCCTTAAAAATTACGAGAAAATGTCAGAAACATATTATTTTCCAAAAAATGTTCATAAAAATGCCCAGAAAATATTAATAAAATGTCTGAAAAAATGTTGACAAAATGTCAGAACTATATTATTAAAATGTCCAAAAAAATGTTGATAAAATATCTGAAAAACATTCGTAAACATCAGAAAAAATGTTAATGAAATGTGTAAAATATTTTAAAAAATCTGAAAACATGCTGATAAAATGTCTGAAAGATATAAATAAATTGTCTTAATATATATATGTCTAGAATGTATCTATGTAAATATTAGATCAAATCTTCATTAAATTGTTTGAATAACTGCTGATATAAAACAAGACAATAACAATGCTTGACACATAATTTTCTTGGAAAAGGATGTTTATAAAAAAAGATTTCCATGACACACAGAGAAGGCTGATGAGGATTCCCATAAATTACATTTAGGTACAATATTTTTCAAAATAATGCATCACTGGTCTGATAAATGATCAAACTCTGCAGAACATCAAACAGTGGTCGTCTGACACTGAAAAAAAGAGACAACAATAAAGCAGTTTTATTGTCTGTGTGCTCCTGAATTTATTATCTGATTTACTGGTTTTGTGTCCGACCATAACATTATGAGGTTTAAATTATCATTACTGACCAGAAGTTCTGTCTCTGTGTGCGTATACGCTCTGAATTCAGTTCTTAATACATAGTTAAAATGTGCAATGCATTAAACCGTCCCATTTCTTTAAAACAAAATACAAAAACAAAGACTAACGACAAACAGAGAGACTGCATTTTTGTCTGCTTTCATGGCTTGTGGTGTAAACTGAAACTAAATACTTTATCTTGGGTGTTAAGCATAAAATAAATATTGTATGGCTCAAACAACAACACATTGTCTCCCATTCATCATTCATATCAAGCAGCAGTAATACTGTACCTCATGGTACCCGTTTTAAATCGCTGGCCTCTTCCATTCAGGAACAAAGAACTTAGTCTAAACAATATTACAGCCAATCACGGCTTCCAGTTTCTATCTCTAATAAATAATCATCTACAGCTCTATTCTACGCTCATATTGAATCTACAGAAAAGTAAGCATGATTTGGTAATGGATCACTTATTCTGCGTTGAATGGAGGAAAAATCTGTGACTCTGAACACAGCTGTGCGATATCAATAAATATGGATGAACAGATCTGTAGTGTTAACAGTAGCACACAGGATGTTGTTGCTATGGTGTCAATGGCTGTTTCATCCTGAACAATACTACTGTTACAGCTTGTTGTTGTAGCTTACTATATGAACAACTGGTCCCCTGAACATCAGCATTACACATCAGAAACCGTTTTCACTGGCCAAAAGTATGTGGACGCCCAAACTCATGTCAGAGGTGAACATCTTATGAGCATTAATGTGCTGCTTTATCAGCCGTCACACTTCTGTTTTTGTCTGATTTCAGTCACATGTTGGAGCCTGGCTGCAGGGGTTTGTCTCCACTCAGATGCAAGTGCGTTAGTGAGGTTTAACACTGATATGGCCGCGAGTTCATCCTCACCAACCTGGGAAAACCGTTCCTTCCTAGACCTGGCTTTGTGCACAAGGGTATTATCATGTCTCATTCTCTAACATATCGTGGTATGTTTGTCAGGTGCAGCTAACAATCAGTTTCGGTCTGGATTAATCGGTTGATTGTATTCTCGATAAACCGTCTGATGCATAACTAAAATTTCTTTCACAAATTTTCCAAAGCTCATCTTAAAATGTCAAGTTTTGTTCGACCAACCCAAAGATGCAAAAATAACTATCGTAGCAGACGACCAGCAGAAAGAAATCCAGCAAATATCAACACACAGGAGGCTGGAACCAATCAGTTTTTGGCATTTTTGCGAAAAATAAAAATCAATCACAGTATCATTTGAAGGTGGAGTCTGCTATTCTGGAGAGGGATTGTTGATATTTCAACAAACAAAGACACCCTTCCCATCAGAGCTCCTTCAGAGGCACTCACTGCCTTTCTCTTTATATGTTCATGGCCCTTCCCCTGTCCTGTCGAGGCAAGTCAATGAAGACTGGGGCACGCTCTTTGACCACATGGGAGCTATGGAGTATGAAGCTGTAATATTGGGGGGGTTACAGGAGACAATGCTGGAAATAAATAGACGCTGTACACTCAGGTGCTCTTTGTTTGTGCTCTTTTTAGCCTCCTCAGGTGCACCCCGACTCCACTCCTAGCTTTTTGGGTACACTCAAATGGACGGTGGTGAATATACACCAGAAAATGTATTTATTATTATTTTATTTTTATTAAGGACATTTTTGAAAATTGCAGAATTGTAATTGTCACCCATGTCTTTATTTTTAGTATAAAATGTATTACGCTGAGCAAATCAATCACCCCTGTGTTCTACTGTACGATAGTGCACCAGCTGCTAAGCCTTTCAGCAGGTGCAGACCAGATTTCACTGTGTATGTGTTGTACCCAAATGATATGACGTGATATGACGCCGTAGCTTCTCCTTTGTTTAACCCCCTTGTGTCCTGTGCACGAGCGTAAACGCCCCCTGTTGCTGACTGGCTGAAATAGTGTTGTGTAGCTCAGTCTGAGCCAGGTTGTGTGAGGGTTGTGTGTGATCACTGGATTTTATTTCCCCTGAGCACACACAGAATCAACAGCTGGCGGACTGTGAGGAGAGATTCTGCATTTTTTTTATTTTAAAGATTATTTTTTCTGGCTTTTTGCCTTTAATGGATAGGACAGTTGCTGCGGCGAGGACGGAGCCTGGGGCGCCTGGTCTAACCAGTTAGCCACTGACGCCCTGATATTTGGTGAATTTGACCAAAAGTGCACTGCATTAGAATCGCTGACTGCACCTTTACATGATTACCAAAGCAGTAGCTGCTAAATTTTTCTGTAAGTGCTGCAGCTCTTAAAGTTTCTCTTAATTGGAATGAAGCTGTCTAATCCAAACTTATCCCTTGTTTGTTCTGCAACTCATGTAACCAGCTTAAAAATATCATAATATCTTTTGATGCAGTTGGTTGCAAGAGTCTTTGAGGATCCATTAAGTACTTTCAGAACAGAGGTAAGTGTTATTAAACAGTTTTCTGTCTCTTTCAAAGATCTCCTGCTATTTATTTTACAGTAAAACAGATGCTAACAGTAGCTCTGTGACGCACTTCAGAGGAACAAACTCAGGCTATCGGAAACTATGAAAAACAACCCCTGACCAGAAGTGCATTTGGGCATCATGTCCACATACGTTTGGCCATACAGTATAACTGCGAGGGTTTGTCATAACAACCTAAGTAGATACAGTATATAAGTTAATTTTTCTGTCATGGTTATGTGTGATTAATATGGATAAGGTCACAGAAAAGTAGGCGAGCTGTGCGTGTATATATGATTCAGCTTACAGTATTCTGTTCAAACTATTACTGTTCTGTAAAAGAATAGATAATTCTGGGAAAAATAGTCAGCGGGATGTGCGAAGACCAAAGATTTGCACTTTGATTTCAAGAATACAAGGAATACAAAAGCTATTCAATGCTATATTAATGAAGGGCACAGATGGTAAACTATATGGAGAAATGCTGCCGTGGACGTCGAGTGCTGTTTCGTCTTATCTGGATGAAGCCACTGATTTCAAACTCTGGACTTTATGTCACTTCACGCATCTGACTCAGGCTTCATTAGGGATTTCTAATTGCATGCCGAGGATGAAGACAAGTCCGTACTGAGGAGAAATAAAGTGTGCCCTTCCAAACGTCACTGTGTAGCCCTTCACCATTCTCAATGGTCTGCCCCTATTTGGTCTTCAAAAGTCCGATTTCATGTTTATCATGTATAAAAAAATATAACATCAACACACAAACAACAAAGTCCAGCTGGAAGTCAGTTTGATGTTGACTCTTGATTAAAATTCCAGTTCAGGTCCGTGACGATTTGTTTTTGGTATGTAATGAGAAAAAAAAAAGGGAAAAGGCAGGGGTGTTAAAGTCTGGAACATAAGGATAAAATTCAAAGATGTCAGCTGCTGTTACCTGATTGTGCTTTTCCCACCTCCCGAGGAAGTGCTGCGGGCACAAAGGATTATTGATATAAATACTCTGTAACTACTGAATCTCAACAGTTGAGGCTCAATGACATCCACAGAGGGAAGGACGAGAGGAAAAAAAAAACAAGAGCAGGAGCCAAAATGGCTCATCAGTAGTCTGGGGAATAGAGAAAAGTTTGAGTGCCTGGGTGAGTATTGCACGTCAGTTCATGTTCAGCGCGGCAGTCTTTAACTCGTCTCTGCAGGCTGAGCGCTGCGTCAGTTGATATTTCTAGACTGTTGGAGGGAGCAGCTGTCAGGAAAAGGTTGATAAAACATGACAAAGAGGCTGCCACCCCCTCTGCCTGGGATCTACTGCATGTGGGAACTCTGCATGAACGGCTACTCGAACATTGTTGATAGAGGAGGTGTGCGTACCTGCCGCACAGCAGCCAAACTCCCCAAACTCCGAGAAAAGTGAGGATGGGAGGAAAACAAAGAGAAGAAAAAGTCCCCTCCTCTTGGGGTCAGTTTACACCAGATATCTCAGGTTCATGTCACGCTGGTCACAGCTGGCGTTGGTCCAGAGGAGTCCGGTGCTAGCCAAGCTGTATCTGTCCAGAGTAGGTGGTGAGGAGGAGCATGATGGAGAAGCCCGTCAGCAGGCCGGCGTTCTGGATGGCAAAGGTGAGGAGGAAGCTGCTGCCGCCTGCGTCCTCTTCCTCACGACTCACCTCATTCATCTCTGGAAACTGAGAGGCAAAAAAAACAGAGAGGAAAAACTTTTATTATAACCAAGGAAAGTCTAATTAGTTGGCATGCACCTTCTCAGCCTCTAAACTTAGCGTTTCTGAATCAATGTTGCTGCTTTTTCTTCTTGATTTAATCACCCAAATGTACATGATGAGACATACTGTCCCTAATAACGAACAGCCTCTTCCTGTGTGTGGAATTAAAGTTAAACATCATCTTGTAAGGTTTGTACAGGTTTGTGAAGGAGTCTGTTTATGTCTCATGAGAGGCCCTGTAAGAACAAACCCCCTCTTACAACATGCATCTGTGTTGACCTCATCCCTTTTCCCCTCAAACACTGACCATGTCTGCCAGAGCGATGTAGAGGAACATTCCCCCCGCCAGGGCAAAGATCCAGTTGGGGGAGAAGCTGTTGCCGGCCAGGATGCCAAAGCCCATGCCCAGGTAACAGCAACAAGCTGACAGGAAGTTAAAGAACAGCGCCTGCTGTATGCTCATGCCAGCGTTCAGCAGGATCACAAAGTCTCCTGGTAACACAAAGACAACGACACAAAGAGAAGTAAATGTATCACGGTGAGACTTGTAGTCTGGTAGACGCTCAAAGCAGCAGCCATTAGCAGTGGTCCACTCACCCAGCTCGTGGGGGAACTCCTCACAAAGGATGGCCACGGAGGTGCTGATGCCCTGGAAGACGGAGGCAGTGAAGGAAGCGCCGATGGCCAAGCCGTCGATGAAGTTGTGGAGGCCATCGCTCAATGTGATCATCCAGGCCAGGGTGCCGATGTCAGAGTAGGTCGTGCCCTTCAGCCAATAGCAGCCACCGCCGCTGCTGCCAGACCGTCCCCCGCTGTCTGGACTCTGGGAGTCCTGGGATCAACACGCGAGAGAGACACCCGTTAGAAGTTAGGACTGCAACTAGCAACTGTTTTCTGATAAGGATTTTCCCAACTCTTCGATTACTTGTTTGGTCTATGAAATGTCAGGAAATGGTGAAAAATATCGATCAGTGTTTCCTAAGATAACGTCCTCAAATGTCTTGTTTTGCCCACAACCAAAAGATACTCAGTCTACTGTCACAGAGGAGTAAATATACCAGGAAATATTCACATTAAGGAAGCTGAAATCAGAGATTTTTTTTCCCCCAGAAATATCTCAAACAGATTAATCAATGATCAAATCAGTCAACAATTAATTTAATATTTGTCAACTAACCAATTAAGCGATTAATTGCTGCAGCTCTAATAGAGGTAAATATAAAATCATGAACAAGGATGTGTTTAATAATTCGTCTGATAACCAGGCTACAAACACAAAGTTTTAGGTATTATTTATCATGACTTTTGGATGAATTACCAGATGCATTTTAAACGTCCAGTGTGTAGAATTTAGGGGAATTATCGGCAAAAAATAGAATATGATATAATGTTTTCTTTAGATAGATAGAGCCAGTCACATTTTTGCATCAGCCACGGTACTTAGCAGACCCACGTCAACAAGACCATCTTCAAAAATGTGTGTTTTTACCAGTTTACACAAACAGGTCCATTTGTTTTGGAAAGGAGGAGACCTCTGCGGATAAAGACCTCCCCGTAAAAACCTTGTGAACGTCTGAATCTTAAGTTATCAGATAAAATATATGCGCACCTATTAGTAGGTGCTAAGCTAGCAGCCCATCCCTGACTTGCCAAACAGCGTCAGAGAAACACTGATTTGAAATGTGAAACTGCTTTATTCAGTGTTTTGACAGGTTTAAATCACCTGGTCTGTTTGTTTTGGAGAGGAAGAGGCCTCTGTGGAGAATTCGGCTCCCAGTAAAAACCTCCTGAATAATGAACACTGAAGGAATTCTCACTGGGAGAAGATTCAGCTGGTTGCAATCTGCAATCCTCAACGCTAGATGCAACTAAATCCCCCAAATCAAACACACTGGTTCCCAACCTCCGTGCTGATCGCTCACACAGGTTGGATACCTCTATGAAATGAGCAGTTCAACTGAGGGGATTTTGTCCACTTAACCTCCCAGTTTGTGTCATCACATAAGTGTTAGAAGCCTGAAGGTGTAGAACTATAAAGTATTTAACGAAAAAGTAAAGTTTAGAGACAAAGCTGGAATAAAAAAAAAATCTAAAATTCAGTCTCAGAACATTATTTTTCTTCTCCTATCTTAAAATAAGTTGATTTTTACTTTAATATTCATGCAGCAACTTTTTAACTGACATCTTCCATGTTACTATTTCATTGTTTCTATTATTTTTTAAAGACGGGTACATAATGTCCCCTCATGTGTCCCTGTGACACAGGTTTTACTATCTCATTCCAGAGATGAAAATCCAATTACTAAGAAAATATAAATGCAGACATTGCAGTTGCAATAAAAAAAAGTAATCAGAAAAAACGTTGACAACTAAATGAATCAAGGTCTTATTCTCCTCCTTCCTCTGCCTCCATCTCACCTGAGGTGTTTGCGCAGGACTGAGCATGAGCTCGCCCTCCCCAGCGTCCACCTTGCCTAGAGCCAGACTGCTGGCTTCTCCGTTCTGCTGCAGCTTCTCCTTCTCGCCCTCCTCCACATCCCCATCGGGTGTCGAGTAACGATCTGCAGCGGGGTAATGACTGTGACCGTGGCTCTGAGGGACACAGAGAAAACAGACATGATCAATACATAATCCATTATTCATAAATAATATAAATAATAGATTTTGACGGATGCATTGCTGCTAGAAATGTTCCTTCCTGCCAAACAAAATAACCTTGAGCTTTGCTAAATCAATAAAAGACGAACAAAGAGGCAATTATGTTCAAGCTGACTTAAAATTAAGATATCTTCCTCAAGATGTCCCGTGCTGCTTTTGTCCCATGTGAGCATCCTGTGCTGCTGTTTCCTCTTGGGAACGTGCCGTTAACTCATAGTTGCTTTGCTGCCTCCATGAGGACGACAGCACAGCTAAAAAAGCTATACAGATATGATTTAATGCAAATGCAACCAATGCCCATATTACCCATGATAGCTTGCGATGCTGCCGAATTCCCACAGTACTTCTGCATTTAAACTCGCAGCACAGACATTTTAATAAAGTTTGCACACACAGTGGTCTGAGAGTCAGCACCACCCTCTTGTCCAAATATGGTCACAAACCAAAAGGTGACATCATGGTAGCTACGTCCATTATCTTATACAGTCTATGCTTCAAACATGTTATGTTCTCTCTGATACGCTCTCTCCTGACAGCAGGGGCTGCAAAATATTCCTGCAAGGACAGATATCTTAACACCTGCTTGGAAGTAAATCAGAATCTTTTATATCAATAAGTCGGCGAACAACATATGAGCAATGTCATAGCACTAGAAATTATTTTATTTTATGAACATTCTCATTAACTCTATTGTAAGCTAGACTGGGACAATCAGTTTTTATAGTTGAATATTTTAAGTGTGACAATAATTGATGAGGATGAAAGGGCGTCAGTTTCATAGTTATTTAATACATTTTGCCGATGCATTTGCGAATTGCGAACAGTTTTAAAAACTGTAGTCCTTTAAAGTCTTTTTTATTTAATGTGGTTTTAATATGCACTGCATTTAGATAAAAGGTCTAGGTTTACAGTTTCAAAGACAGCTGGGTATTTATCATTTGTGTGTACACATGGTCTTCTAAATTTGTCCGCAGATTACGAACAATGTCAGGTAATAAAATATTGATGAATCCTGGGATGCAAAGTTTAAGTACAGATTTATGTACTGTATGTACTGTTTGTGAAAGAGGCCCATTGATTGTAAACTTGCCTCACACCTACAACAAAGTCCCAGGTAAAGGGTCAGCTGGAGTACGACACTTCATGAATCAGTACAAACTCAATGTTGTGCTCAAGGACACTTCACCACAGCAGGTGCCCTGACATTTCAGTGAACAGATTCTCCTCTCAGTGCAATGCTAGGCAAGGCAAATTCATTTACAGAGCACATTTCATATCAAAAGGCAACTCAAAGTGCTTTATAGATTAGTCGAGTCAAACTTCATGGAAGCAAAATCACAAAGCATGCCTCAAAGGGCTGTACAAAACGTAATTTCGGTTCAATTTCAATTTCAATTTAATCTATAAAGTCCAATAACACAAATCACAATAAGCCTTAGAGAGCTTTACAGCAACGACATCCGTCTGTCCTTGGACCCTCACGGTAGATAAGGAAAAATCCCCCCCAAAAAACCCTTTAACGCTACAAAATTACACTTGTCCTCCAACATTTTAAAGCTGACACTGACAGATCTGGAGTTGCTAAGTGGCTTTTTTTTGGTGGTGAAGCACAAAAGCTGACAGCAGCACTGCAGGTGCAAATCTGGGTCAAAGAGCTTCTGTAATTGGATCAGCAGGTCGACGTGTTAATTAGGTTGGCTGGACCACATGGCTTACAGCACAGTAACCACAAGGTGGAGCAACTGTCTCACAATCGCCCCCCTTACTCATCATTCACTGCTGCTTTTTGTGAATGAAATCAGCGTCACTGGAAAAATGTATGAACGTCTGCTGCTCAGAATTTCGGGAAAGCTGAGTTTATAATTTAATTTCGGGGAAAATCTACACGGTGAAACGGTGCTCTACTTGTACCAACGTGTCTTCTAGATCATTTCAACTGTTAAAATAACTGCCTCATACACTACTACTGCACTTAGGAAAATAGTCAGAGAAGGAAGGCACAGTTGCCAAGTGGCCGAGTGCCAAAAATCAAGACACTCTGGAACAGAACAGAGTCTATTTTAAAAAGGCATCTTTAAAACAAACAACTAATTAGATCTCATCACAGTCTGAATGAATACAACACTCCAAGTAGGAAAGAAATGGAAACACAGCAGTGGGAGAACGCCTTCAGCCAAAACGAAAAGATTTATACATGTATGGACTCGATTCTAGAAATTATAAATAGAAAAAGAAAGCAATTGATGCTGCCAGTAAACCTTGTTTACAGCCTTCTAATGTTAAACGATGGTGGATCATGTAATGATTATTTCTATTACCCATAAATCTCTATATTTTTTGAAGTATTAAGTTAATTGTGTAAAATGTTTTAAAAAATAGTGAAACATCTCAAGTCGAAAGTCTAAAAATGCCCTTATTTGTCCAACAAAAGCTTGTCACAGTAAATGTTGACTCAGTTGTTTGAGCACTAACGTACGTTCAACGCTTGTTTCTTTATCTAAATATAAACAGAAGGGAAAAGAGGGCCTCATTGTCAAGTGCGACGGAGCAGAGTAAAACTCTATATAGTCCCTTAGTAATGACACAGGCTGTGGGTGAACTGTAAAAAACCCTACTCCATTAATTAAAGATTCTTAAAAACTAACACATACACAGTTTAGATACACTCCCCTACAGTAAGCTCCTGAAGGCAGTACAGTGAACTTGAATCACCAATACCTCTGGCCCTGATGTCTCGTCCAACAGGCTAAACCTGACACTGATAAAGAGATAGTAAAAGCAGAAACAATTTAAACTGTATGTCACGATGGCTCTCAGAGCAAACGAGAACTTGAGACAATGCTCGGCTGTGGTTTGTTATTTGTTAACTTGAGGAGGTATTGGAGGAAGAATGAATAAATAAAATGAGCAAGAATTCGTGACAGCTGCCACCACGTACACGCAGGCAACACACACAACCTTACACACACTTGCCACTAGTCTGACGATGCTTCCCTCAACAACTGGTTATGAAAGGGGATGTGGCATGATGGTGTGTGTGTATCAGGTGATGAATGTGACATGTAGTCTAAAGAGCACTTTGAGTGGTCAGAAGACTAGAAAAGCGCTACACAAACTGTGTCTGTATGCCTGTGTCTTTCTGTCTTTGGTCATGTTATGGGAATGTGTTCAGAAGTTGTGCCTTTCTGTTATAGGCCAACCCTTACTCCCTACCTCCACTGGCGAGAAGAGTTAATCAGCTGTCCTGTGGCTCATGAAAAATCTTTCCATCAAATCTTGTGAAGTCTGTGAATCCATTTGGAGGTTAAGCCCCTTTTTGTGATGAGTCACTCTCACTGCCTCCCCATCCCCACCCAGTGCTAAATTTCAACCTCCTGGGTGAAAACTGTGGCCGCCAAAGGGTGGTTCAAATTCTTGTGAACCAACCAAGCAACCTACCAATGATTTCATTTTGCAATCTTGAATCTCTCTTTAACATTAAACTACTTGATGAAATATCTTGTATGTTTTAGCAGGTTTACTGTATATTACTACAATAATTGATTATGGAAATTAGGAATTTAGGTCTTGAGCAGGATCATGTTGCCTTCAAATATGTTGGAAATATGTTTTCAAGCAAATAGTAATTAAAAGCCACTGAAATGGAATATTGGAGAATTTGTTGAGTCTGTAAGGACTACAATGGAAAACTGTTCTTTGCAGTATGCACTAATTTGTTTATTTTACGTGTGCACTTATTCATGACATATACTGGTATTGGATGAATATCCTTCTTTAACCGAGTTGCTCTGCCCTAGACAGTGTTTGCAAGATCCAAGTAAAAACAGTCTATTCCATGATCTGTCACCTGGCTCAGTCAACTCTGGGTTTTCCTATCCAGCCTTCAGCGAGCTCGTGTGAAAAAGGAGGGGTTGTTCATTACAAGCGACATCATCACAACCGTGAATAAAGTACTTCATGTGCTACTAATTACCTGCAACAATGTTCTGTTTTGGGGACAGCAGAAAGTCATATTAATGGGAGTGAGATGTAAACGATAGCCTATAATCTTACAACAGAAAAAGAAGATATTGAAACACTAGAAATGATTTCCAGATAGTAGGGCGAGGTTAAATTACATGTAGATATGATTATATATGATAAAAACATAAACAAAGCACTTTCGTCCGTGGCTTTTTCAGGTACGCTAAACCTTGAAGAAGAGCGAGCGAACCTGAAGAAGCCACGGGCGAAACGCATTCTTCGCTCTTAATAAAATCACAGTATTTCAGTTCAGTGTGCGGTGGTTCATGTTTATGATTTTGTCTGAGATGTTCCTGCAACCGACCAGCATCTGATGCTTGAGACTGGCTGAGCAAAGGGAGTTCTGTGCAATTATTATATATGATTTAAATAAACGTGTATAGTGTGACAGTGAGTATTTTTTGCTATTTAGTTTGACGATTAAGAAACGACTCTCATTATGTCACATAAAAACACTTAAACATAACACCACTCTCTAAGTGATGAGGTCTATCTGACCATAATGCTGCAGTTACAGTCATGGGAGTTAGTACACAGTGTGTGAATTATTTTTCAAATAAAAGACAGTCACAGTAAACCGATATATATCACGGTGTGTCTGCTATGCATGTACTCACCCCGTTTTTCTGTTTGAGAAGCACTCTGAGGACCTTTTCAGTGAAGAAGAAGAGGTAAAAGCCTCCGAACACCACCGCAGATTTGGACACGTAGAAATCCACCATGGGGTCGAAACCAAAGGCCTACCATTGAAGAAAGGAAGATGGTGTTAGCTTGTGATGAGTAATTATAGTAGCTGTTATTACATCATCACTTAATGTGCATATTTGTGAAATGAGGTGATATTTGAAACAACTGTCAAATGCAATTTTACCGATTTTAAGACTAAACTATTAGTGGTTGGTTGAATTGTTTATTGTGAACTCTACGTGTGTCTGTGCTGCATAGTTAGCTATCTAAAGACAAAGAGTAAAGTTTTAAGACTGAAAAAATAAATTCCCATGTTTATATTCACCATTAGGGTCGGCTAATTAACAATTACATCAACTAGAGCTTAGATACTGCAGAGATATTTCAAAGCAGCTTTTAATCTGAGAGACAGGCTGAATTATACATGTAATTGTCTCCCGTCTAGTCGACACAAACCTCCCATAGATCAGACCACTCACAGCTCTGAAGTATACAAATGTTTTTTTTTTCTTGGTATTCATCCCAGGTGAACTGATGCAATGAATTACACAACGGCTGTAAACCTGGCCATGATGGATGTGCACATCGTCTAGACAGAATTTAATAACACAAACAAATTTCAGAGTCGTGGGTTCTGTCTTTCTGCCCTGACGTTGAACTTCAGTCAGAGTGTTGACATGCACCTGAGCCTCCTTCACACAACTTAGTACACTTAATTTAAATTAGAAACCATACTTGATTAATTAGGGTAAATGTTAGATCAGAACTGTAATTATGTGAACATTTCATACAGTCGCTAAATGTCCTCTGTGGACATTGGACTGCAGCCATGTTTACTTAGAATCAGGTTTCTAACTGTTAAGGCTATTTAAAGACATAAGAAACACAAAGTAGTACGAGTGATGCAGCAGCATCATGTATTACCAGCACACTTCAAATGTGTCAGGACATAATGTTCTGTTTTTGTTGAAACTGTTTCAGCTGTACGATCATTTTGGAGGCTGCAGTTTTTGGTGCTGCTGAATTGCATTGCAGGTGTTTCTATTATTTTGTCAATAACAACTAATGACCTTCAAATAGTTAGTCTGAGCTAAGTGTATCTAATAAACTGGAAACTCAGTGGTTATTGCTATTTAGAAGTTAAAGGAGTTGTATATGACATTGAGAGCATTAATATAGCAGAAAAACACTGTTTGCTATGAAAAGATATAGTGGAGTAATGACGTCCTGAGCAGAGAATGAAGTCATGCTCCCTCTGTGTGTTTTGTAATCTAGAGCTGCAACAATGTCACCTACTAATGTAATCCCTAACTAATTTAATAATCGATTGAAGAGTTTAAGTAACTGTTCAGGAAACTGAAGTAAAAATTCTCTTATTCCAGCTCCTTCAATGTGAATATTCTTTCGTTTCTTACTCCTCAATGACAATCAACTGAATATCTTTGGGTTGTGGAAACAAGACATTTAAGGACGTCATCTTGAGCTTTGGGAAACACTGATCAACATTTGTCTCCATTTTCTGACATTTTTATAGACCCAAAAACTCATCAATTAATGGAGAAAATAAATAGATTAATCAACAACGAAAATTATCATTAGTTGCAGCCCTGTTGTAATCCGAGCTTCTCTATGCATTGTTGTGGTTGCTGTGCCAGCTGTGCATGCATGTTAGTCCTTTTTTGTATACCCCACTGGCTAGCTCATTGCTGCCGCTCTGCACTGCGTTCATACAGCAGTTACCTCTGATAACAGGACGCCATTGTCGCAGAGGCGTAGTGCCCACCCTCTGGTTACCCCAGTTAACAGTGTTACCTCTGTCAGCACTGATGCCATTCTTAGCGTTAGCACCGTTAGCTGCTAGCTCAGCCACCTCCATGCTGAGAACCATGTGCAGGCAATTCTGCCTCAGACTCTGAATATAGATAAGCCACGAATGTCGCATACAGCTCCTTTAAAATAACATATGTAGATTAGGGATGATAGTTCTTTTTATCCAACACTGCTACCCATCAGCCAAGAGTTGCGTTTGTGAAAAGTAACCCTAGGCATATGCATTTTCTGAAATATATTCATGATTTATTTTAGATTTCTCATGAATTTGCTTTGTTTTAAACATATCTTCTTTGACATGAGGTGAGCAGAGTGGCTGATGTATGCTTTTTAAACATTCCCAAATATAACCCTAATTTCCACTGACAATTCATCCATTTCAAAATTTAAACCTCTCCTTTTTTTAAATGATGTCTGCCATTTTTTTCATTGCTCTATTTAGTTAATGATGATGGTGTCATGATGGACACCAATTAGAGCATAGCACTCTATATCTTGATATTATACAAAACAATAAACTCATCCTACTCATCGTCTTTCTTGATACTGCATAGCAACCTCTGCACTGAGGCACTGTGAAGGAGCTGCAGCTAAGTGAGTCATGGCAGCATCGACACTACCTCTGGGATGAGCTGAAACAGGGCGTTGGAGTACAGCGTGCCAATGGCCAGGGCTATGAAGTAGAGCAGCAGTCGCTTGTAAAAGGTTTTCTTCATGAAGGGCACCACGCTCGCCCCGACCAGCGAACACAGAGAGATCAGTGTCACACACAGGATCCCATAACCCCACACTGATCAACATGAGACAAGGCAGAAGAAAGAAAGGGAGGAAGTTGAGGGGAAAAAAGACACAGAGGTAGTTAGTTGGGAGCTGATTTTTATCAGATTAATCACCAGATTAAGGACCAAAAAAAAAAAAAACGTGAACACCGATGAGTGAACCCCCTGAAAAGAAGAAAATCAACCTGTGAAAGAAAGATATCAAAGATGCCTTTCTTTCACAGGCAACAGTTGAATTTGTCGACTGAAAACAGATCATCAGAAGTGACACCACCTTTCATTTGCATTAGAAGATAACCGCCCTTTAAAGGAGTGCTTCCTGCCATATTCAATTCGATAGAGAGGAGGTGAGTAAGGTAAAATCACAGTTTACTTGTGCACAGACACACACACACGCACTTTTGTCTTAGTCCACTCAGGTGCATCTGTACCACTGTCCTAGCCTCAGGGTACACACCAGCTATCACTGCAGACACAAAAAGGGGGGCAAATGAACTTTAAATAGCCCCAGAGTGGCAGAAGGAGCACTGCTAATGAGGGGTTACATTTCAATTTGAAGGACACTTTAAGGGTGCTGTGCCCCATTTCTCCAGGATTATCTTGCACAAACTGAAATGTGTGAATCCTAAAGCCAAACTAGAAATACTGCCCCGCGGTTGTATGTCTCTGTGCACCAGTCAAGTGTCTCCCACAGTTTACATCCATGTCTGTGAAAACATGGATGCTTCACACACATCTTCCCCCCAGCAGCAGATCTATACAATCAGCACAGTTTCAAGATTTCAAGATTCAAGGTTTCAAGATTAGTGTCACCAATTCAGTATCTGACCAAATGTCTCCCCTTCTGTTCCTGAGATATGACATTGAGTCATGGCCAGACAAGTGTTTTTTTTGCTGAATATTTTGATGTCACAGTGAAGTTGACCTTTGACCAAATGGATATAAAATGTCATCACTTCATCATTAAATCCTATTAGACATCTGTGTGAAGTTTTGTCATAATTTGCGCGAGAATTCTTGAGTTGTGGCCAAAAACATGTTTTGAGAGGTCACACAGACCATGACCTTTGACTGCCAAATTCTAATCACTTTATCCTTTAGGCCAAGTAAACGTTTGTGCCAAATTTAGAGAAATTCCCTCAAAGTATTCTTGACATATCATGTTCTCAAGCCTGAGACAGATGCAAGGTCAGCATGACCTTGACCTCTAACCACCAAAATCTAATCAGATCATTGTTAAATTTAAGTGAATGTTTGTGCCAAATTTGAAGAAATTCCATCAAGGTGTTCTTGAGATGTTGCAATCATAAAACTGAGACAGAAAAGGTCACAGTAACCTTGACCTTTGATCTATGTCCATCAAGGTCTAATAAGTTCATCGCTGAGTTTAAGTGGACGTTTGCTAGTCACTAAACTAATTTATACAATGTAAAATGCCATAGGCTTGTGCTAATATCATTAGCATGTTGTATTTGTGGGGAAAATGTGCCCAGATAAAGACAAGTGTTTGTCTGTGAATGCTGCGAGTTACAGTGAAGCTGATTTGTGTACTTGTGTTTGAAATTGTCTCTATTAAGCCATGTTTAATGTGTGTTTAATGTGTGTTTTGGGTGTGTTTTGAACCAACTAAACTTTACAGCACTTCACGGAAACCCCACTGCTGACTAGCATTTTGGAGGTGTAACTGCAGAGTGACACAGACACACCACCACACAAGTATAAATGCTCACAACAGCGTAGGTGACGTATGGAGGCGACGTGCGTAGGGTCTGCTGCACAGGTATAAATCTTGCTTAAGGCTATAGCCGTTGTGGAGCCATAAAAACAGACTGAGTGAAACTTTTTTTTTTTTATCACATCTGTTAGCTGTTCTTCATGCTGCAGTGGTGGAGCTGAACCATCTCTGCATAAAAAAACCTCATAGTTGGCCTAGATCTCAATGCCAGAAAAGGTGCAGACACAGATACAAACATACAGTGCACACAAACAGAAAAGCACTGCCAGATGATTGGTGATGCAGTGAGGGTAGACCGAAACCAAAAAGCCTTCACAGTGCTTATTAGAGCCCAAGAAACCACAGAGAGCACAAAGACAGGAAGGAGAGGAAACTGATATAACCACAGGAAAGACAAAGGATTGCTTGGCCAAGGTGCATTAGTTTTGTAAACAGCCATGTGGCACCACACTGAACTAAAGAGACTTTCACCCTTGGTGTTTTATGTTTTTGATAAGATTAAAAAAAAAAGTTTTATGGGATGTGAAAAGATGTGTAAATAAAAGATGGAGATAGAAATACGGATGGATGGCAAACCTCTGGCAGGAGCTGCAGGATGGCATTGGAGTACAACGTGCCAATGGCAAGAGCGATGAAAAAGATGAGCACGTATTTCATATAGCGTGTCTTCATCAGGGGTATGATGAAGACTCCGGTGAGAGCGAAGGCATTGATCACTGTCACACTCAGGAAAGAAAAGCCCCACACTAGATGTTCGAGTGACAGGAAGGTTGGATGGAAGAGGAAGGTGCAACATTAAAACAAACTTCCATGTATAGTGTGTGGTAATGTAGCTGTGAATGCAGTTTGGGCACTGCATCCTCAACCCAACCACATTTTTTCCTTCAATAAAATCATATGATTAAATAAAGGCAATGCTAAATTATGTCAACTAAATTCAAGTTAAAATCAAATGAGGATCTCACAAAATGTCATCTGTATCAGCTGCACTGAAATGCAAGCAAATAAAAATGGATTCTCTTGCACTTCAATATCTACATGTGATTTTGGATGTCAGCACAGGACAGTACTCAACAGCTTAATTCATATAACTTGCCATTTGTTAAAATAATAAAAACATATTTTTATCTAAAGGTGGTGAAGATACTCAGAGGTATTTGACCAAGTGGGTCTAAAACTAAGGTGTGGTGCTTTGCCAAAACATCAAAAGATAAATCTGCAGAGGCATGAGGAAATAAAGAAAAAAAACATATCTTACAAAACTTTCTGACTTAATTTTGTGTTTTCAAATTTTTGTTGCTTTTAATTGTGACCTACTTAATAGTTTACCTCTTTAGGCCCCTAAAATGATTCAAATTAAACAATTCAGGAAGGACTATTCACAACTTAGACATATGCACCTTGAGACAAATAGGCATCGCCCTGCTTATTAGGGTCACAAGCCAAAAAGGTTGGGAAACACTGCTTTAACTGATACCTGTGGGAAAAGGAAAAAGGCTTGCAAACATTAGTTGAAAGTTTTTTGTGCCATTTTGTGTCCAAGGCTGCAGCAACTATAAGGTTTCTGAGAAGGAAAAGTTGGATTCAAGGTCTGTTCTGTGGTGTGACATAACTTCTCCGTGCTGAAAAAGAAACAAAAACTAGATTACGAAGGTTGGTGGTGATCCAGTCTCTAGGGAAAACAGGCATGTAAAAGAGGAGCAAAAATGTGAATAAACAACATAAGATGAAGAATATTAGATTATTATTTGGCAAATAACATTATTACATAAATATTTTGACAAATAAAATGTTTCCTTCAGCATTGAAATTGCCATCAAAAACCAGTTTTAGTTAGATTTTTTTTTGGCCAGTGCAACAAAAATCAACGGAGGAACATCCTTATTGAGTTAATCACCAGTTCCTGAAATTTATAAGACCGTCTACTGGGCTTAGATCATTAAAACAAGCAGAGACATAGAGTTGTGTATCATTTGCCTAGCAATGAAAACAGATATGGCAATTTCAAATGAAAGAACCTCATAGCAAAATGTAAAGACAGAAAAAAACGGGGCCCAGGACTGAACCTTGGGTACACCACATAATCTTTCTGAATGGATTTCCCCAAAGGAGAAGCAAAGCAGTTGCTAAGTTGTAAAATGGCCTTAAGTTATTCATGTTACTGGCATCTAGAGTCCACTGGCAAACAGCCATTCTGTAGGAAAAGGCTGATTTTGGGCAATAGTTCTGCTGGCAAACAGCCAAAAATGCTAGGCATTGTATCAAGAGCACTTGCAGTAGACGGAAGAGAAGACACTACTAAATCTGCATCAATGACATTAAAACAGTAAAAAGGTGCTGGCTGGGGCAGGGATAGCTATGACTGCAACGTGACCAGTGATTTGTGTTGATAGTAGCTCTGATCTAGTGTGAGTTATCTTGATCTCTGAAAAACATGACGCGTTTAGATAATGAGGGGGAAAAAAATCAGGATATACAAGTCAGTGAGATTTTCAGTAGAGATGAATTTCCATGGCATCCGCCTCCCTGCTGCTGGCAGATCTCCACAGCCTAGGCAAAGAAAAACAGCTCTCAAGCCAAAATAAGCTGTCTACAAGGGCAAGTGTGAGGCGAGCTGAGGGCACATGAGTGGATGATAAGAGAAAACAAATTTGTCAGTGGAGAGGGAAAGATAGAGCCAGAGCTCTGGGCTATTAAACCATTTCTCCTCTACCTGCCAAAAGATGAGATAAACTGGGTAAAAAGTGACTGAAATTTGCAAGCTGACTTAGCAACACTACAGCTCTATGTGATTAGTTC
The DNA here is from genome assembly GCA_019142605.1 of Cephalopholis sonnerati. NCBI lineage: Eukaryota > Metazoa > Chordata > Actinopteri > Perciformes > Serranidae > Cephalopholis > Cephalopholis sonnerati. The sequence goes on along the minus strand of JAGQAX010000007.1, from coordinate 38,779,891 downwards.
AAACGAGCATATAAAGCCCACTCACAGTCATTACATTCATAATGAAAGCTGTTATTTTTCTTTTTAGTGGAGACTAATGAAGTACAGTGAAGATTCCTTAAGTGTTGCTGCTTTCGGACATTACTTCTTCTGCAGCATAGAGGGCAAAACATCACACAAGCTGACCAAAATCCCCAAGTCTGTCATTAGCTAGCCATGTATTGAAATCCCAATTTAGCTTCCACTCAACAAGAGCTCAAAGGCTTGTTAAAGTGGATGGGGGTGCCAAAATGGCACTCTAGGGCTCTCAAGGACGTCCTTATGGGCGTGTACAGCCAACAGCCCGTATGGAGTTACAGTGAGTCAGCAGCTGAGGAAAGAGGAGCAGTTTGTTGCTGGGATGGTTTCCTGTCTGACTGTCTTTACCTGGATGAGATCTCTGCTGCATACTGGATGTGCTGACTGAGGCAGGATTGTGGAGAATAAAAGGATGTGTTGGTTTTTGAGCCAAACTGAGAAATGCAATCTGAGCCTTGGCTAACTGTGCCTGCTTATTTTGGCTTTCATCTCCTTTGGGGACATCATGATATCACTGTCTCCAGGCAACAGAACACACACACTCAGAGCTCAGATCTACTGAAGAAATGTGCTTTCAAGGTCTCGTTGCATTAGGCTGAAAATACAGTTGTAAAAAATGAGAGAGCAAAGGGGAGAACTTGTAATGGAGTTAGTCATTGACAGAAATGATGATGTGCACCATCTAGAAAGAGCAAAAGAGTTCAACAGACATATAAAAAAAAGCTGTAAAAAGAAAAACAGCAAACAGCAAAGTTTGACCAGACAACACAAATGACATCAGTAAATCAAAAGGTACACACTTAATATTCATTGAAAATACAATATGTGTGCATTTAAAAGTTCAGTGTGTAGGTTTCAGGGGGGTATATAGCAGAAATGGAAAATAATATAATAACTATGTTATCTTAAGTGTGTATAATTACCTGAAAATAAAAAAAAAAGTTCTATTTTTGTTACCTTAGAATAAGCCATTTATATCTACATAGGGAGCAGGCCATTGTCTATTGAGAAAGCCATGTTGCACCACAATGTTGCCTGCGCAGCGCCGCGGATCTGGAGCGACCAGCGGCGCGTACCCTCGCCTACTGGATGCGTTTGTGGAGTGCCAAGCAGCTTGGACCACGAGATCACAAGATTACGGGTGAACTACAAGCTCACATGGGAACTGCAAAATCACGCCATAAAAAGCTATTGATAAAGTGTGAGACAGACCAAAACAACAGTTCATTCAGAAGGATGTGATTTTTAAAAAACTGAGAGCTTACAATCCGTAGTCTGTGCATTGTGTTTGTATTTTGAAATTTATCGGATGCTGTGTGCGTTCAGTTTCTGGTTTGGTGCAATCTGAGCTAAGTGGCTTGACGCACTATGGACACACAGTCACTGAAAAATAGTCCTGGTGCGTATCTACGTCGAAGTAGAGCGCCGTGGCGCTTCTGGGACACTCCAGAGACTCTGCGCGGTGAGTGCCATGGAAACAAAGCTATTCACTAATATGGGAGCGTATCTGCGGTTGGAGAGGAAGAGATCTCTGCAGATAAATCAGCTTCCGCTAAAAACTTCCTGAATGTCTGGATCTTACATTGTCAGAGAGGCGAGCACACAATAGTATGTGCTCAACAAGTGGCCCATCTCCGACATGCCAAATATCATCAGAGAAACACTGATTTTTAGCGTGACGCCACTTTATTCAGTGTTTTTACTGGTTTTAATCACCAGGTCCGTTAGTTTTGGAGAGGACGTGACCTCTGCGGGTAATTCTGCTCCCAGTAAAAACCTCCTGAGCAATGAACACTGAAAGAATTCAGCTGGTTGCTATCTGCAGTCTTCACCACTAGATGCCACTAATCCCCCAACATTTCACACACAGTTTCTTAAAAGGATAAGGCTGCTGATACTCTACATTTTTGTTACCATCAACAAATTCTATAAAAGACCAAACCCAACAATATATTGGTTGGTTTAGTCTGTTCTCACCCTGTCTGTGTTTCTCAGTTTCTCCTAAAGGCATAAATCTGTTTTGAATGGGTCATGAGATATTTTTCATTCACAAAAAAGGCTTCAGTATCTTCACATTACTCAAAGCAGAGCGAATCCAAAATTTTGTTGGGGACTATTTTTAGCTGCACATTTGGTGCACTAATGAGTATTTACGACAGCAGGACAGGAGTCTGTGGTTTTAAGTCAAAATAAACTTAAGTGGCCAAGTTCATTGTAATGACCAAACATGTCACTCAGTGCAACAGTGTGGCTCACTGATGTGTTTTTAATAGTTTTTGGACTGTTCTGGACAGTTGTTGGAGCTCTATGGCACAGGGAATTAATCCATTTAGATTTAGCTACATGTACAACACTTGTTAGCAGGATCAATTCATTTTCGGTTTGCTGTTTCATTGGATTGCTGATGTTAAGTAAAATATCAAGAATCACCAGACCTATCCTTCAAATAAATATAATGTAACTTGATGTTCATTACAGGAATTTTCAAAGATACTTTCTGTGTTAACAAGACAGACAAATAGCTAACATTTTATATTAGTGATGAATAAAGAGTGTTCACCTTCAGCATCTGAGGGCCTGGCGGAGGGGTCACTGCTCGACTCCTCCTCTTTTAGCGCCTTGCAGGAGCCAGCATCCAACTGCTGCAGCATGGTGGGGCACAGCTCCCGGAGGCCCTGCCCATCCAGCCGGGACTGCTCGCTGATGCTGTAAATGGCCAGCGTGTCTGCAGGCAAACACTGGAAAGGAAAACATACCCAGTCAGTTGGCCACAGAGAAGTTTTTTTTTTTTTAGCTTTTTTTTTTTCATTTATTTTTTTACTTGATTTATTCATTCATTTCTATTTTTCATGTGTGTGTGAAGCACTTTCTGTGTGTTTAAAAAATGCTATATAGGTAAAAGCTTTACTTACTTAACATTTTCTGACATTTCATTCATAAATTAATTTAAAAAAAAAAAAACAATACAAGTTATAGCAGGGTTCCCATACGTTTTCATGAACAAATTTCCTTCCTTTTAATAACTTTTCAAGGACCCATAAAACAAAATGTTCTGGCCCGTCATAATTTCAGCTACCTGGCATACATTAAGAGAGAGACAGAACGTGAGGAGGAAATTTTGAAACATGATGGTAAACAAAACGTCACAGACTGACGCATACCAGAGCTACAGAAAAGAAATTACATGACATGGAAGTTTATCCACCACAGATTACTCAAACAATTTCACTACACACAACAAAATTCTGTGACTTTTCCAGGTCTGGAAAATGTGACTTTTAAATTCCACGACTTTTCCAGATTTTCCATGATTGTGGGAACCCTGGATTACGATCTAGGCCATTTCCATTAATTCTACATAGTTTTTAATAAAATTTGAAATTACCAAACAGTCCTCATTTTCTTTCATATTGTTTCTAACTGTACAGTGTTTGCCATAAGACTTGAGATTTAAATAAAGCTGCGGATCATAGAGCATTAAAAATGTCTACTAGGAATGTAGAACTGGACAAACACAGATGGAGAGGATGCCTAACAGCCACTAAAAAGGAAGACAGAACATATACAGCATCATCATCTTCGGAAGTCTCTCTCTCTCTAGGGTATCAAACCTCAAATGTCACATTGAAAAGTCAAGAGAAACTGTATCCACAGTAAATATTTCACTGCTATATTGAGACACATGAGCCAGTTAGACTTTCATCTCCTGAGGACAAAAAGTGAAGCTGAATCAAACCTGAGTGGAGCTTTCCACAGCTGCAGAAAATGTATTAAATATTCTATTAAATGATTACATAAACTATTCTCAGCGTACACGATAAAACATTCATCGTGGCAGCCATTAATATTGGAATGCAAAGTGTTCAGGGAAGAATGGCCGTCCCTGAACAGGTGATTAACAACATGCTGGTGACACATGACTGAATATTGGCCGACGGTGGCAGTTTACTTCTGTTTTCTGAGTCACACACCTATACAAAACAGGCACTACCTGTTTGTGTCTTTATATATTTATACGGGTAAAGAAAGCACCAGACATTGGTGTGTACAAAAAAACAAGATCCAGGGAGTCTCAAATTATTGCAGACAACTATGGAAAAAAAATCAAGGCACTTTCCATATCTCTAATTTTGTTCTTTTACCAGCCTCACCAAAGAGCACCTGTTGGGCCAGCCATTAGAGCCAAGCAGCGTCTTTTTTTCCCCATTGTAACCACCCAATGGTGTCTCCTACATGTAACCTTCACCTCTTGTTCTACCTAATTTCTTTGAAGAGTTTATAGCTTTGCCACCATTACTAAATCTATTCAAAAGCAGATCAGCAAGTGAGTCAATCATCCACGACACTAAGCGTGGGAAATATGCTAAATATGTGAGCTATCTGGCGCCGGTGGCTCCTGCTTCTTCCAGGCAGGACTAAAGCTGGATTTACTCTTCTGCTTCAGTGTTTGAGGGGACTCTGAGGCTCCGCCGGAGGTACTGACACAGCGGACATGTACCTCCTCAAAAATGTGAATTCACATCATGGCTATAGAGTGTCGACACAAAAGTTAGCATCGCCCTGGTTCCCTTGTTAAAAAGCCTATAAGATTATTCCAGTGGATTTTGGGTTATTGCAGAAAATAAACTCTGTGGCAAACAGATATGTATGACTCTTATACATTTTGTTCAGTAAGATAATCCTCACAAATGAACACTAGTTTTATGATTTTTGAAGCCTAAGTGCAATCACCAAATTAAAAAGCTAACGTTAGGTTATAAACAAACTACTCTATAGTTGCATGACTAAACAACACCACCATCACCAGGCCACTTGTTAGCAACCGCCTTTTTTGAGACACATAAAAGCTTAAAAATGCACAGGTGGGGTATTTACTTGCGTATTTAATGTTGTAGAACAAAACATGAAAGTCTCTTGGGCTTGTGTTAACCACAGACCTTTTTACAGGCATCTAACAAAAAAAAAAAAAACATTCAAAAAAACCACTGACTTTGAGACGAGGGAACCAGGAGTGCTACATGCTAACTCATTTCTTGGTTTTAGGACTCAATCCTGGAGCACTCTATACGGACGGTACACTTGTCGATTGTGAAGACAACACATATTACACCAAAGAAAAGATCGGTAGTTTTTAAAAGTTAAGAAACAATTTGAGATTTAATGATTCAGAAAAGGTGCTCTGGGGTGTTTTATGTGTCTCCCTGTTTCTGGCTGTCAGGTTTTGCCAAATTGCTCGGCCACACCCTCCTGCTCTTACCTGATGGGAAACAGGATTGGTGTGAAAGAGCCACTTTGTACTCCTGCCTGCTTTCGTTGCTTCGGTTATTATCCATTGTTTACACATCATGCAATACTTTTTAGCGCATACAGTTTTCATAGATCAAACACTCAACGGCTCGCTGACGACTGATCACACACACCTCGGACTGGAATTGTTTGAATCATCACAACTGATGGACGATTAAATAAACACACAGTAACAGTTACTGTATGAACCTCCCTTGTTTGTTAAGGCCTACAGAAGCCAGTTGTAACACTGGCAACACCCTTTTCCCGTGTGAATAACCTTCCTTTTACTACTCCACACCACACGCAATATCATCACAACGATAGAAGGTCAACATACTCGAGATATATCAAGCTCAAACACCTCTACAGAGCAGTACAGACCCAGCTGAAGTTATTCTACCTACACTACAGGTCTTCAAGGGTCCAACATTTTCGCACCTGTCTAAAATGGTCAAACTGAACACCAACCCGAACGCGACGTACATAACATACTGTTTTGTAAAAACGGGACTCGATCACAAAGGGAGCCCAGAGTAACTGGATCTAATCCCGAAGGCAGAGGACTGAAAATACACTGGCAGCAGTATGAAGCACTAACAGTTAACATGAAGCTATGGTTGAAGAGGCTAATGGTACTCATGCAATGATGATGACTGATACGAGTCCACCTTGATCCACTCAAGTAGAAGAGATATTGACACACAGACCCGTAATCCAAGACAAATAGAGCAGCAGCCTGCTGCACCAGCTATGTGTACGTTCAAACTTAGTCAAACCTAGTTAAAACAAGGGCTGGTCGGTTGGTTGAAATGATCTAGTCCAACCAAACTCTCGTTGAGCAATTGTTGGTGTTCTTTTCATAGAAGGTTGAGGTGTCCACCAAAGCATTTTTATATCTCTGACATGTGACATATGAACCTTCCCTGACCCTGAGGACATCTGGGGCCGACCTGTTGACTGTCCCAAAAGTCAGAACAAGACATGATGAAGCAGCGTTCTGTTATCATGCAGCACAAACCTGGAATAACCTCCCAGATGATGTTAGATAAGCCCTGACACTGAACATTTTTAAGCCAAAGATAAAAACGTTCCTTTTTTAACCCTGCCTTCTCCACACTGTAATGACTCCAAACTTATTTTTAAACTTAATTCTTAATCACTTTAAACTTGTCTACAGTTTTGCTATTTTAATGGTGATTTTCAAAAACAAATTTTAACCTTTTTTTTAAATCTTTTTTCCTCTTTGCTCATTTCTGTGTCCTTTATGATGTTTTATGTTTCATTGCTCTGTAAAGCACTTTGAATTGCCCTTGTGTACGACATGTGCCATACATATAAAGCTGCCTTGCCTTGCCTCAGTATAATTTTATCACCTTATTTCATTACAAACCAACTGTCAGTTCCTGAGCCTCTAGTGTTGAATTTAGAGCCTAAGTTTAACAAGAACTGTCACATAGCTGGTGCAACCCGGTGCAGGATCCTACGCAGACCTGATGAGACTGAATGTAATTTAGACTGGGCCGACCACCGACCAGTTTCTAGTAATGAAGACCTCTAACTCATGATGGGACCGCTTCAGTAGCAGATCAATGTCGGCAGCAGTCATAAAAGAATTCAATAAAATGAAGCTATAAACTGTAACTCTGGTTTAATTTATGAAGCTACTTATGAGCTTTTAGCGTAATCTTCGTATCCAGCAGCAAGATTATGCACACTATATATTAAACTATGTAGCAGTGCTGAAATAATTAGGGGGATTTATCGATTAGTCAATAGATAATTTAAAAAAAAGATAACTAATTTTTCGTTCCAGCTTCTCAAATACACACATGCGGTGCTTTTCTCTCTTTTACTTCACTGTATATACAATATTTTTGGGTTCAAACTGCTGGTCAGACATCAACTTGGACCCTGGGGAAACCATAATGGGCATTTTTTGTACTGTCAAAATCCTTTTAGAGTCTCTGATGATCTGTACTGTTGATTCCATACTGTGTATTTTATATCCAACACAGTACAGGAACAGATGGCAAAAGCAACGCTTGAAGAAGTCGCAGTGCATCTATGCCAACGCTGAGTAAGGTCTACAGAAAGTTCTTTTATTCTTATATAATGTTTCCTAATTAACACTTGGAGGCAAAAACATAACATTATAAATAAATAATACCAAAATGTGGTTGTTTCAGGTGCAGAGATTCAATTTGCACCTGTTATCCAGGCCACAGAGGGGCATCCTATCAACTCAAAGTGCGAACACAAGATTTAAAAAAAAAAAAAAAAGCTTTTATTCTCACCTTGGAGCTGTTGGATTTGGGAGGTGAGGTTGCTGTGGGTGTCTCAGTCGCACTGCTGCTGTCACTGTCACCTTCACCCTGACCCTGGCTGAGGACAGCCAGCAGTGAGCGCAGCTGTGGCACCGTGATGGTGCTGTTGTCTCCATAGCGGGACAACAAGTCCTGGAGCACCTGGGCAGGGGACTGTGTCTGACCTTCCCCCTGACATGTCACACGGCCCAAGGGGCAGACAAGCACAGCCAGGGCCAGAGCAAACATCAGCTGGGACTGGAGGAGGGTGATGGTCAAAGCGGCACGGCCATGAGGGCGCCAGATAAGCATGGCTTCTTCACTGGCTGACGGGCGTTAATCTGTCGGGGGGGGGGAGGATAACAGGAATACTTTTGAAACCACAACAAAAATAACAATGCTTGATAAACTACAAAATTAGCAACAGGAGCACCGAATGTACACACTATTTTTTTCACAAAAAACTCCACAGATACCTGACAAAACAGCCAAACATCTCAAAATTTTGTTTGAATCCATCTCAACACATAAATTAAATACTAAAATCATGTCTTAAAGGTTCAGTGTGAAGGATTTAAATGGTTTATAATATTCATAACTATGTTATCATTGGTGTATAATCACCTGAATCCAGGAATCATTTAGTTTTTGTCACCTTGGAATGACCCGTTTATTTCTACAAATGGAGCATGTCTTTTACCCAGAGTCCGCCATGTTTCATCAAACACTGACTCTAGATAGGGCCGTTTATGTTTTTGCCTAACCTATCGTAGTTCTTCTACATGCTTGGCACACTGGAGAAGTTTCAGTTGGTTCTGCCACTAAATACTACACACTAGGCCTTCAAAGTTTTATTCTGCAGGATTTTCCTACAAAACAAACAATGTGCACAGGTGTGGTTGGGACTTCAGACTATAAGCAGCATGCATCCAAGAGGAAGACACAGCACCGAAAAATGCAAATGTAGCAAGGCGAAATGCAAAGCAAGGCTCGTTACAAAATGAGGGAATCTGGAGGTGGGTTTCACTTTCGCTGGCGATACTGTTGCAACCAGCAGCCGACAATTCCTGCACAGTATACCTTTTAAATTAATCAATATCTGATCAATAAGAAACAAAACAGAGAATTTGAAGAAGAATTCTATACCCATTTTTGGCACTCAACTGGTTTGAATACTAAACACAAGAACTGTGGGTCAGTACTAACAAAAGAGCACTGACACCTAACCCAGGTGGGGACTGAATTTATTTTGAACAGTGCCACTTTAGATATGTGAATATCCAATTGTTCAGCAGGTAAGGGGCCGATCCTGACTGCAAATTAAACACCCAAACTCTACTCAAAGGCCCACTGTTAGACAGCACAAAGCTCCTAACTGACGGAGGAGGAAACCAGTGGGACAAACACAGCTACCAATTACACACAATTACAGACAATTATAGCTCACATTCACCAGACCACATAAGTAATAATCGGCAATGCAATATAGTAACACTCTTAAACTAAAACCAGACATGCAGGTTTAGTCTTACTATCTGTATGGATAATATGGAGTCTTAGCCAATCGTCCCATTAAGATTTAGTGACTGCTTTTTCCTCATCACTTAAAATGTACTCAGTTTTACACACACAAGAATTGCAAAAAAATCCTATTCTAAATTAGCTATGTGGGTGGGAAAATAGTATGCACACATGTCGACTACATACAGGGCTTCTGCAGGTCCTTAAAAAGTATTTGAATTGTTTAATCTAAAAATAAGGCCTTAAGGCAACCTCCTCCATTTTATGTTGCCTTAATTCAGTATACCATGCATCTCTATGTTTTTATCACAAATGCAAAGTCACTTACTCATCACTGCATTCTTTATGATTTGGTGGGTTGGACGTCATTGACCGCTCGCAGACAACAGCACTGGTATATTTTTATCTATAAAGCAAATCTGGGCAAACTTCCGGCCTACTTCTGTTCCCTTCTGTGTGTCAGCTCTGGTAGTTGCCAGCTACGCTCCTCCAGGTGGTTGCTTTTTAATGTACCCCTGGTCTTAACAGATCTGGGGCAAAGTGCATTCTCTTACTGCGCACCTTGGACATGGAACAGTCCTCAAAAAGATCTAAAATAAGAAACACTTATATCCATGGATGAATTTAAGGGCATCATAAAGAATGTAGTGACAGAGACGTGTGCTTGTTTTTCCTGAGAGGCCACTGTGTTTGAATAGTTATTGTTTATTGTGGATTTTTTTTTTTATTATATGTTGTATTTGTTGTATTTTAATGTGTTTTGTTTGGCTGCTTCCTCGGCCAGGTCTCTCTTGTAAAAGAGATTTTCAATCTCAATGGGAGTTCCTGGGTAAATAAAGGTTAAATAAACAAAATAATTGGTATTAAAATCTCATAAATCAAACTTTCAGAAGTCTTTAAACTCAAAGGCACGGGTGAACGCCTCTCAAATTGACGTCACACAGATCAGGATAGTGGAACCAACAAAACTCATATTTCTTTTCCAGCCGGGATGCTTAGAGCAGAGGATGCACTGCCTGCTAGCTAGCTGTCACTGTACCCTGGGTGACATGGGGGGGTGTAAATTCAACAAAAATTGGCTATTTAACCAAGATTTTCACAGCATAGCTAAAAAAACAGTATAGGGCGTTGTATACGAGGCTCAGTGTATTATATGCATAAGTTTTTCAAACACACAGTGGCAATTGAGGCAGTTGTAAGGCAGTTGGAAGGCAGTTGGAATCTCACATGCAGAGTGAGAAACACAAAATCGTCAAGAAAACCCAGCAACAAAACGCCAAGTATTTCCCAAAAAAGTCATGTTTTATGCTGCAATAAACACTTTATTTAATTCCGAGTTGCATTAAAAAAGTCTTAAGAAGTCTTTCTTGCCTCAGGCTGTAAGAACCCTGTTCATAGCGCTTCCACTTTTTCCATCCCCGATACAAACTTTCATGTACACTCACAACACACACAGGGCAACTGTAACGTTCCCGTCCCGTGAGCTCAAACACACAGAGCACTGATTCATTTCAGAGCGCCCTGCAGGTCCACATGCAAACCTGAGCTGAATAAACAGACCCATTCATTTCTGTGTGGAGAAACGCTCACCTCTTCCTACAGAGCCTCTAATGATAGCTGGTGCGTAAAGCGCTTCAGTCAGCCTGTCTGCCCCGAGGCTCCGAGCGTGCTGAATAATGCCCACAGGTTACCTGGGAGTAGAGACGGAGTCGGGGGAATAGCGAGCTGAGAGGAAGAAATGCCCGAAGAGAGCAGCAAGCTCCTCAGGAGTGCAGTGGACTGTGGAGAGGAGAGAGACAGATAAAACAAAGGTTACGACTCACCGGTGAGGAAGAAAGAAATAGGAAAGGATGGAGGAAAAGAAAAGGGGCAGTGGAGAAGAAAAGAAACCTGAAATGGCAGCTGCCAGCTTAAATGTTCTGTGTTCGCTCTACCCATCGACTTGCCTTCCTCAAATTCCAATCTAACTCTCAGGCCACGAAGTCCAGCACCGTGCCAAACCCACATCATTCCTTTTCTGCATTGAGCATTGCATTCATATTCGGACACTGTACATAAAGAGAAGGCCATTTAGTTTGCTGCCAGAGGAATCTGATAGCGAATCACTGCAGCTGCAAACATCTAGTTCAGCTGCACGCTGCCAGCCAATCAAGTTTCTGTCACCGAGGGCTTGGAAACTCCAGAAAACTTGCTTACAAAAGGCAGGAGAGTCGAAATAAATGAAACTCCCCTCTCTTTATATATACTGCAGACACCCCCTTGAGCAAAGTGCTCAGTGGCCAACAATGTACATCTGTGTCTGTGCTGGACAGCTGTGTGGAAATGTGACACATTATGAATGTAAAGCAGAACATTTATGAAAGAGTTGACTTCTCCCCAGATAAAATACAACTTTCAAAAGGTCAGTCTGTCAGATTTCCTTTTCTTCTAATCTGCGTTCACTCACCAACTTTCCCTCTCAGAGCTGAGGAGGCAAAGAAAAGAGTCTCCTCTTCAATAAGTCACCCTCTCCCCAATGAATTGTATCCTCTCTCCCAAATCTTCCCCCTACGCTTGCTCTAATGAGGCCTTATTCTGAAGCACGGGGAAAACAGGGTACAGAAAATAAGAAAAAAAAAAATCCTTTTTAAAGTCTCTTTAGCTCCAATTTTTCATCTCTCTCCCCTCCCTCTTACACAATCCTTGTAAAAGTTGCAAGAGCTCTGAACCTTGCCCTCCTTACTGCTGGCTGCTATTGTTACTGAAACACAGGTTGAAGCCAGGAGTGGATAATGGTGCTGTAACAGTTAGCTGATTGACAGAGGCAATTACACTATTTGTTGACTTTTTATAGACTGAATGATGAATCAAATAATTATCATTCATTACAGCTCAATTAGAAAAGAATTTCTGCACACTGTCCTATTACTTCCATCCATCCATTTTCATCTGCTTATCTGGGGCTGGGTCTCGGGGGCAGCAGGCCAAGCATAGCACCCCAGATGTCCCTCTCCCCAGCAGCGCTTTCCAACTCCTCCTGGGGGACCCCAAGGCGTTCCCAGGCCAGATGAGATATGTAATCCCTCCAGTGTGTTCTGGGTCTAACCCAGGGCCTCCTACCAGTGGGATGTGCCCGAAACACCATAGATACAGCATAGTGTCCTAGTGCCACTTTTTCATTAAATACCAGATGAGAAAGTCTGTTTTTGGCTAAATTATTAACGTTAATACCTGAAAATTCAATTTTATCCTCATCATATTAATGCAAAAATTCTGAAAATGCAATATAACCTCAATCAAGTTCTTCCTGATGATTTGCAGCATTGCCAGCAAAGGTTTGACGCAACCAGAGATATTAAAAGGATAGCTAAATTAAATTGAGAAGGATGATAACCCTGGCCATAATAAAGACAAGTTCTATCATGGTAATGATGTGGTATACCGCTAATTTTATGCTACTAACTTGGCCAAACGTCCTCTTATCAACAGGAAATACAGGGTAAATAAAGGTTAAGCAAAAACAGAAGACAAAGCTGTATTATCTAAAAGGTAGGTAAGGTAATATATCACCCAACTTCACTTGAAGCTCTCTCTAGTGGTGTAGCTGCTATAAAGTACACTGGTCAAGAGTTTCACAGGTGGATAAACATCCAACAATAAGCTCTGCTCCTCTGCCTCTCACACTGTTTTCCTGCAGCCACAGGTAAAGTGATATCGTTCTCCTCTTCCACATTTATTTTTCATTAAGAGGGAGAGGAGAGGCAAGGCGTGTGAAGAAATGTTTTGGAGTGACTAGAGGCAGCAGCGTGCGGGTAAAACACAAAGACAGACATGCCCTGGATGAACACGTGCCTCCTTAATATGTTTACATTGTGTAGTACTGTGTTGCAATCCAACATGTGGATACACACACGGGTTAAAGGTAGAATACATGTGGGAAAACAAGCACTGTATCATTTTCATGACATTTAAACAATGGCTGTTAACAACCAAGGCACGGGTAATATAGCAGTGGAAACAATTTGCTTTGGGAAATGACAGGGTTTATGGGAAATGTGGTCTTCAGTTTGGGAAACAAAGGCACTTACAATACCAGTGGGAACACGGAGGATCCATTATTACATCAATGCACCACAAGTAATCTGCCACTGATGTGTCAGTGTTTGGGTTTGCAAATCAACTAAGCCATTAAGTTAACTATGTTGTAGTATCCTTTCTAGATTCAGTGAGGAGATGGTAGGGAGATGGTGATCACGGTAATAATGATAGCTGTTGTTATTGGTACTATTCCTGGTGCTATCATGTAGTACAACTCAGCTTTCAGACTGTAATGGTCATTCACTGCCCTCCTCGCACTTCCTCCATGCATATTAACACAACTCTTATCTTCTTTCTTCCCCACTTTAGTCTCATGTTTTTCTTTCCGTACTCTTTTGTGTCACACTTTTGTTACATATTAATACATTTAAAAATATAAAAAGAGATCATCAGCCAATTTTAGCCATTTTTTAAAATATATTTCAGCATTATTCATAAATATATATGCACTAGCCATCATTATTTAGTTGTTAAAAAACGGCATTAATGCTGATATTTATTTTATTTCGATTAAAGTTTACTACTAAAAATAGGGGTGTCACGGTTCTCTAAATCTACAATTTCGGCTTTAAGGTCACGATTCAGTTCAACTTTTGATTAAATCTTTTTTTTCAGCACTGAAGGCTATGATTCATGAAGACCAACAGATCTTCGTTTTTATGCTCTGACAAGTATACTTTATAGTTTCAGACTTTATTTAACAAAATATAACAGAATAAATGGTATCAAGTGTGATATGGCTGCCACAATACACTTGGCAGTAGCTCAGTCCATAGGGACCTGTGTTGGGTCGCCAGATCAAGTCCCAGAATTTGAAGTGTGGACTGGTAGCTGGAGAGGTGCCAGTTCACCTCCTGGGCACTTGAGCACGGCACCAAACCCCAACCGCTCGGGGCACCTGTCCATGGGCAGCCCCTTCACTCCGATGTCTCTCCATTTAATGCATGTACAGGTCCCGTTTGTGCACGTGTGTGTATAATATGACAAGGGAGTGAAAAAACTGAATTTCCCACTGGGAATAATAAAGTCTATAAAATAAAATTAAAAAATTTAATTATTTTTGGGGGGAATGTGCCACACTGAGGCCATGTCGTAAATAAGGAGCCAGAAGAAGAGCCACTAGATGGAAACAGAGCACTTTACAGCAACAGCTTGAGTTTCGTCACCTGCAAAAAGCCGCTCTGACGTCATATAAACTCTAGTTTTCCTGTCAACAACACGTTACTTGATTACATCATTCACGTTACAGGAAAGGCAAAATGTTGCCACACTGGTGACTTCAGGGAATAATCTGGGATTTTCCAAGTTCCTCCATAATCTCTGACTCAGGCAGAGGCCATGGTGTCATCTGCTTTTGATGATCAAAATCAAAAGCTCATTTTGATCAAATTTTGATTTAGCAACAAAATCGTGTCACTCGGTTACATCGCTCTCATTACAGGAAAAGCAAAACGTTGCCACATTAGGAAGAACCTGGGATTTTCCACATCTGTTTCTCCATAATCTCTGTCTCAGGCAGGGGCCATGGTGTCATCTGCTTTTGATCAAAAGCTCATTTGATCAACTTTCTCTAAATCTACAATTTCAATGGACTTTTGGCTTTAAGGTCACGATTCAGTTCAACTTTTGATTAAATCTTTTTTTTCAGCACTGAAGGCTATGATTCATGAAGACCAACAGATCTTCATTTTTATGCTCTGACAAGTATACTTTATAGTTTCAGACTTTATTTAACAAAATATAACAGAATAAATGGTATCAAGTGTGATATGGCTGCCACAATACACTTGGCAGTAGCTCAGTCCATAGGGACCTGTGTTGGGTCGCCAGATCAAGTCCCAGAATTTGAAGTGTGGACTGGTAGCTGGAGAGGTGCCAGTTCACCTCCTGGGCACTTGAGCACGGCACCAAACCCCAACCGCTCGGGGCACCTGCCCATGGGCAGCCCCTTCACTCCAACGTCTCTCCATTTAATGCATGTACAGGTCCCGTTTGTGCACGTGTGTGTATAATATGACAAGGGAGTGAAAAAACTGAATTTCCCACTGGGAATAATAAAGTCTATAAAATGAAATTAAAAAATTTAATTATTTTTGGGGGGAATGTGCCACACTGAGGCCATGTCGTAAATAAGGAGCCAGAAGAAGAGCCACTAGATGGAAACAGAGCACTTTACAGCAACAGCTTGAGTTTCGTCACCTGCAAAAAGCCGCTCTGACGTCATATAAACTCTAGTTTTCCTGTCAAACAACACGTTACTTGATTACATCACTCACATTACAGGAAAGGCAAAATGTTGCCACACTGGTGACTTCAGGGAATAATCTGGGATTTTCCAAGTTTCTCCATAATCTCTGACTCAGGCAGAGGCCATGGTGTCATCTGCTTTTGATGGTCAAAATCAAAAGCTCATTTTGATCAAATTTTGATTTAGCAACAAAATCGTGTCACTCGATTACATCGCTCTCATTACAGGAAAAGCAAAACGTTGCCACATTAGGAAGAACCTGGGATTTTCCACATCTGTTTCTCCATAATCTCTGTCTCAGGCAGGGGCCATGGTGTCATCTGCTTTTGATCAAAAGCTCATTTGATCAACTTTCGATTTAGAAACAAAATCGTGACACCCCTAAGTAGAAATATCCTTTCTGACAAGTTTACAGTTGTAACATGTCCAGTCAGTACATGTCTTTTTAAGGATATAAAAGTTCAAGTGATTTTAATTAAATGTTTTTTCTTATATTATATGTAATCCAAAGAACATTAAGACTTCTGAAACTCTCGTATAACAATATCATCCTCAAAAATACAGCATGGACTGTGCTCTATCCGTCATATAGCAGGATAACCAGTGTGGAATAGCTGTTTAAGTGCTGCCTGTCACCCTACTTCCTCCCCAGGACTTGGTATGAACCTTAAATATACACATGGACTCATGCTCCTAAATAAGATCTCATTTTGCTCTGGAGAGTGCACACGTCCAGACAGCGAAGCTACAATAAACAGTGAAGGAGCAGAATCCTTCTTTACTGGCAGACCGTCGCCTCGGTCTCAATGTGGCTACGGTCCAATTAAAACAATGTAGGTGCTGCTTTTAAATGTCAGCATGTCAGGTCATACTGATGTCACCGCACACTCAGACACACATGCATTTAGAGTCCAAGGCCTATTTGTAGCCGTGGAGATAAAGGGTGGTGGTAAGAGACAGGCAGTCTGCAGCAGGGATGTTAGTCCTTCACCACGACGGTGAAGGCCTCTGCCATGATGTTAAAATATGAGTTTCACAAGGGAGCCAACAGCAGAGGAGAGACGAAGGAAGAGCAGGACGGGAAAATGTTTAGTCACAGTCTGCTGGACTCCAATCCCAAGGGCGTGCAGCTGATTCCAGTCTGCTCGGTATTTCCAATCGTTCTCTGTTCTTAGAAAGTCACCGGTTTACCCTGCTTCTTGTTTATCTTCCATCTAATGACGTTTTCTGTCAGATTAGAAACCACAAACAAATCAGCACAAAGAGGCGACTGCCAGTCAAGCCACAAGAAAATCTATTAAATACAGAAAACAGAGAAAGTGCTGAACACACACAAATTACTTTCATTTTTTCACCAACGTCACCGGGAAATCAGGGCAACAGGGAGAGAGTAAATCCACATGTTGTGATTAGGCTTAATCAGGCCAAACCAAACAGCGTTATCAGCACTTATGTCACACCTGGCACACACACACACATGGTCCTTCAGACCCGCGTAAACACACCTCAGTGATAAATTTCCATTGTCATCATCAATTTCGCCACCTGACTGAGCAGAAATCAAATCTCTGCTGGGTCACAAGTCTAAGAGGAGCTCTGTAGGAGACGCTGCCAGTTCAAACTCTTTCCACCAACCAGCCCGTGAACGGTATCTGAACACAGAGTGGCACGCAAGGGACCGCTTGCCCATTTTGCCAGGATTTATGTAACCAAACAGCCATCACCACTCGAAACCCACACATCTTTTAAATAAATTAGTGAGTAATTAAGGTGCCGGTGAGCCGAACAACACTCTCTGAAGCACCTTGGAAAAGTGTTTTTATTAGAGGTGTTCATCAGTTCGCTGTAGTTCTGCAAAGGTAACAACAAACTCAATCAAGGCAAAGTTATGACTGATAAAAGTGCTGATGGAAACTCTTCTGACACTGCACTTGTCTGCTGGATCATGACTCAGCTTTTATCTGTCTTAAAATATTTCCAAGAGAAGGCATCCTCATTTATTTTGTATCCTGCAGCAACAACAATAAGTAAAAGGATTATCAGTCTTATAAATGTAATCCATCCGTCTACTGTTCACTTGTTTGGTGGTAGGTGACAGGGATACAGTGCTTTTACGGACAGCTGTAAGTCTAAACTCAACTTCATTTTGGTCGGTATCTTGATTTAACTGCCCTGTCATGTGATAAACTAGAATAAATTCAGAGGCAACGACAACCGGATGAAAAAATGAAAAAAAAAAAAAAAAAAAAAAAAAAATAGAAGTAAAAGCCACTTGAGCACGTATTTATATTTAGTAATAACATCTGTTTAATATGATACATCATATGGGTTATGATGGTATTTAAGTTTGCACAACAGTGTCTGCATATCTTGAAAAGTGTATGGTAGTGGACTATACTGAGGTTATGTTTATATTTACTTTATTTATGTGTTAGAATACAGACGTAATTTGTTTACGCCAGGTGTGGCAGTTCAGTGTCCATGACATAAAGGACGACATTAAGTGTGTATTGGTTTGGATTGTAATATGTTTTTGACCGTGTTACACAGTGTTTAAGTATAAGAATGGGTAATACATGACAATATATAGAAACAGGACATCAAGACAGCAGTGGACCGTACTAGGTGTAACTTTGGAGGGACATGGCCTGCCGTTTTGTTTCCTTATCTGTATTCTCAATAAACCACATTCAACTTTTTCCCAGCATCGTGAGTAATGTGGATTTCCAGGAAAGGAACAGGAACACGAATCACAACCGAGAGACCACACAAACCAAGTGGCACGGGAACTTTGGTATGTTGAAACTGCCACTACACTAGGTACAGCTGTATTTACACTCCACAGACTGTATCAATATTCTTTTGTAATACAAGACTTTAAATGCACAATAACCCTTGTTCAAAACACCTTTAGTCCCGTAATCAACACATGGTCGCCTGTATTAAAGCTTTACATCTCAAACAGCTCTACAGGTATTCAGATACATGTAATTCAATGCAGTCCAATGATTCTTGACGTTGCTGTACATTCTGGCTAATAAATCCCATTTTGCTGCGATAAAAACAAAGACTGGTGCCAGACAAATGAAAGTGAAGACTTAATCTTATCAGATAAATACAGTTTTTTCCTTTATGGGCAACACTTGGGATCAAATACCCCAACAAAATTTCATTTATAAAACTACTGCAAAGAAATTCACTAAGAACGTCAGCAAAATAGAACTGTGGCTTCTCTAATATGATAAAACAGCAAATTATTTCCATTATAAATCAATCTACGGGTTGTTTTCTCGATTTACTGATTAATCATTTTGACTTTAAAACAGAAAACAGTGAAAAATGCCTCTCATGATGTCAGAGAGTCCAAAGTGACAGGTCTTGCTTTTCCAAAAATCCAAAGATATTCAGTTTACTATCAAGACAAATAAGAGCAGCAGCTAATTGCTTTAGCTTTACACTGGGATAATTATGTGTTGTTGTGGTCCAGAGATCCCACCCTAAAACTCCTGCACCAGCTGTTCTCAGACATTTTTCAATAAAATATTTTTTGGTAGAAGAAAGCTTATATAAAAAGGTACCATACAGCGCTGCGCAATCAGTATATGATTTACTAAACACCAACCTTGTAACTAACTAAGAATCCATCACTAAATTCATGGCAAACACTAAGACAGCATCGTAGCTGCATTGAACTGTGTCTTTGTGATGAGTTGCACCTACAATTTAGTCATATGATCATTTTAGGAATTATGTATGACTGATATTCTTTATATTAACATTTAAAAAAGTCTCTCATACCCCCTGCAGTACTCTGAAGTACCCCTATGGCTGCGCATACCCCCATTTAAGAAACACCGACATAAAGCATACTGTACCTTTTATGAATTAAGACCCACAAAAGCAACCTCCCCTCTTGCTTAGCGTCTTCTTAAATCAAAGCAGTCTGTTCCTCAAAGCATGCTCTGGCTTGTCCTCTCACATCTGCACACTCACCTGTCACTTTATATACCACTGGGGCGAAGGGCAGGTTAAGCTGTACATCGACTCATCAACCTTTACCCAAGGCCCATAATTGTTGTTTCGCGCAGCCCTCAGGCTGATATCATCAACCAAGACTGTCATTAGATGAGAGAAAGATGGCTATATGGGCACCCTGCTGGTTCACTGAACTCATTGTCCACGTGCTCCACTCATCCTGAGTACACAACAAAACACCATTCACCATAAAATTAAAGGGTTTGGACATGACTTGGTCTGGCTCAACCCCCTACTTTTACCCAGAGGCCAGCTTAGAGGTCAGAGGTCAGGAAGCAGAAAGCCACAGAGCACATGTACTTAAGTCCCGCCACTGAGCACAATTCTGAAGTGCTGGTCTTTCTTTTTTTTTTTAACACTTTCTCTTAACTAAATTTCAAAAAGAAATGTACTACCTTAATTTCGTTAACAGCTGCAGTTGTAGTTACTTAGAAGAATATTCTCTTACAAGCAAAACATACAATAAGCTCTGAAGATATGACATTAACATGGCGGCAGTTATTCCTTCCTGCATTAAAAAAAGATTTGTACACAACTGATTTAACACCTTAAAACTCTGAAAATGTTTTTACCTTCAGCTGCATGAGCAACATTTTGAATGCAAATCATCTACTGTCGGTAACTTCCTCTTTCCCTTTACAGTACTGCTCACAGTTCACACATATTTCCAATGAATTTCTTGGCTTTAAACAGTGTTGAAAATTAGCACCAGCCACCAGCCAAATGCTGGTAAAATATGCAAGTAGCTGTGAGATCTGCTTCACTCACCAGCCAAAACACAATGGTTATCTCTTGAGTGGCTGGATAATTTTGGAGTCCACCAGCCACAGTGGCAGGTTGACAAAAAAGTTCATTTCCCTGGCTTCAAACCAATTCCATGAAAGAAGTGTTTACAAATTCTGTACATACATGAAAATAAGAGCAATATGTGGTGTGAATATCAACCACAATAATTCAAAAGTATAAAGTATTCTTTGCATTATTATACAAGCTAACGACAGTAAAGTTTGATGGCTGTTTGTACATTGCATGATGACAAAACATACATAGATGAATGGTTTAAAATGAATATTAAATCAAACTGTTTTCCATATTTTTCCAAAACTTTTCCCAATGTGGAAAGAAGAGTGGAAGTTATGCACATTTATAATGACCACACTGTGACTGCCAGTTTTTCTACAGGATTTAAAGCTTCTATTACTGTCGGGCTCACCAGAGGGCTATCAGATGAATTTAAAGTGATTTTTTCTTGTTAATTACACTGGCTACTGCAGAATCAGACGATGGTGGAATGTACCTAAGTACATTTACATAAGTACTGTACTCTTTTAGCAGAGAAATTATTCTCCGTTCACTGCCCAGGGACTACAGATGGAAATTGGCTTATAGCTAACTCCAGCAAAGTAGCTGTGCACTGTCCCTGTTAAATACATAACAATAAATAAACAACAAATAAATAAAGGTCTGGTGTGCAGGATTTAGCTGCATCCAGGCAGCTGAGGTTGCAGATTGCAACAAGCTGAAACGTCTTCTGTGTGCCAAGCATGAGGGAGAACTACTGTGGCAGACGCAAAATGCGAAAACCTATTACATTGTATATCAAGAGCCAGTGTTTGGTTTGTCCATTCTGGGCTACTGTAGAACAATATGGCGAGCTCTGTGGAAGAGGACCCACTTCATATGCAGATATAAACGGCTCATTCTAAGACATCTGATTTTAATAGCAATAACTTTGGCTAAAATCCTTATTACTCAACTGGAAAGACGACTGCCCCCTATCCTTCAAATTAGCCCCCCATAAATTACGTTATGTGCTCAATGTAAATTTACGTACTTAATGTAAAGTTGTGGAGGGGAGGCTGCTTTCAAAAACATGGTAAAAAGGCAATGAGCAACTTGAAAAGAAATGTCACAGAAATTGAAAAAAAATTACAAAATTATTCTAAAAAAAATAAAATATATAAACATTTTTTAAAAGTAGGGTAAAAAGAAACTGTGTCTTTAATTATATTTTTTAAGTCACAGAATAATTATAATTTTTAAGAACTCTTTCCAAGTCATTTCCTTGTTTATTTAACTTTCTTTCCATTTTTATTTTTTTTTTATAAATTTCTTGATATTTTTCGGGGTCATTTCTTCTTGTTTTTAAAGGAAAATCGGGTTTCAGAGGGTTAAATGAGCACAATCCTAAATATCTAGAGCTGTAAAATGTAACACACAATAATGCAACAGTAATACTACTCCAAACACACCATAATGGCAACAATAAGTACTTTTCTTTTCATTTACTATTGAAGTAGGTTAGGTAGTTTGGCTGATACATAGCCTACTTTTACTCAAGGTTTTGAATGCAGGACTTTGGCTCCTTCTAACACTGGAAACAGATTGATTTGGAGGGAGAAACAGCATCATCTAGTCACACGATGAGGGTGACCCATTGGCAGGTTTCCTGTATTTTTCCTAGACACCCACATGTCTGCTCACACTTCCCACTGCTCTGTTTATGATTATTATTCTCACAAATACAAAACGAAACCACCGAATGATGGAGAACATCACACAATGACTCACAAAGCATTTACTCCTAACTTGATGTAGCTACATTATGTTAGCTTCTATAGCAAGTCTTGACTCAACAACACGTCAGTATTGGTGAGATAACCGGGAGCGAGAGACCTGTAATGTGTGAATAAACACCCTCACGGTTAATTACGAGCCGGTCTCAGTTGGCTAGCTAAGGTACAGCCAGGTGATATTAGCCGGCTTTTGATTAGCCGTGACAATTAGCTTACCCGGTGATGCTGCTGGGGGCAGAAAATCAGGCTTGACGTCAACTCCTCTTTAACAGCAGCGTCCCTCTGGCTCCGACACACCGGATGTGTCACTCTCACACTCTCACGGGTGGATAAAATGTCAGCAGGATGTCTCCGGTACGTTCACAGACGGACGGGACTGAGGTTTTTTTCTTTGCGTCCTCCCATTCAAACACACAGCAGCAGCGCGTGGAGGATGTGGTGGGGTCATTCTCAGTGGTGACGTCGACGGTTCGCTCTCTGGGTTTTCAAAATGGCGGTGTCTCCCTCTTGTGGCCGCAGCAGGTACCGCAAGACTACACATTGAAAATGCCTGTATGTGGACACAGGCCCAAACATGATCTGCTCTCTTTATTTTCAGCAGTGTGTTATTTGCTGTATGTGAATTTGTGTTTGATTGTTTTCCTGCTACGCATATACATGTAATACCTTATTATATACAGTCTGAGATAGGGACACAGTATACTTTCAATGACAGTGACCGTTGCGCAGATGGTTAACCCTTTCAAGCCTGAGCAAATTGACTTTATGTCTTCTAAAAACACGAGAAGAGGTCAATGAGCAGGGAAAGAAGAAACGACCCAAAACATTGGCAAGAAATTAGTAAAAAGAGAAAATTAAAAACAAGAAAATTAGTTAAAAAGAAAGAAAGAAGGAAAGGAAAGGAAAAGAAAAGAAAAGAAAAGAAAAAAGAAAAGAAAGGAAGTTACAAACAAACAAACATGGAAATGACCTGGAAAAGGTGCTTAAAGATTCTAATAATTCTGTAGCAAATTTTAAAATGAGATAATTATAATAATAATAATGATAATAATAAAAAACACAATTTTCCCCCAGCATTTTTCTTTTTTCCTATTTTTTTAAATAATTTTCTAGTTTATATGAAATACAGACAATAAATATAATCAACTGCTGCATAGATAAATAACTGAAGTGTCCACCTCGTCAAAACAAAACAACATTAAATAAAAAAAAAAATCTAGAGCTGTACACATGTAGACCTATCTACCTGTTATTTTTATTAGCAAAACATTTTTTTCAGTTTTTAATTTTTAAAAAATGTTTTTGTTTCTTTCAAAGTAATAAATTCAACATTAATAGATACAATACAATAAATACATTTACCATACTGTATAACTTGTTTGGGACTCCAAGTTCAAAGTTTAGAACTGTAACATTTTTATTTATTTATTTATTTTTAAATAAATATCTCTATCTATCATTTTTTAGGGTTGGCAGGTTTAAGGTTAATTGTGTTCATTGTACAACACGGGGTTACACAGCGAAATGCAGTTTTAGTCCGTAATGCTACACAAGAAAAACAAACAAACAAACATATTTTTTATGGTATACACACACACACACATACACACACACACAGGCACAAAAACATAATAACAATACCACGAGCTGAAAATAACAACAAATGAAAGCGGGAAAAAAGGAAAAACACAGGAAATAAATAAATAAATAATACAAAAATAATAATTAATCTTAAAATAAATACCACATGTCGCCCCACAAAATTGCTAAATAAAAAAAAGCATATTTATTCTACACACCTTCTCATAGCGGCCGTTTATTCATGCTATTAAAATTTGTTATTGATATTAGATATTATATCGATATCCTCCGATTTTCCGATGACGTATGATGCGTCAGGCGGAAGTTGTTTTTGATTGCGGAAGTGTAGCGACAGATGCTGTAGGCGCAGCCTAGTGAAGCAATTTGATTGTTGTAATTTGACCGTATTTTGGTTTAGCTTTATGTAGGCGTCTGGGAGCTTCAGTAAACAGCTCGATCAGGTAAGAACGGAGATAAAGTTGCTCACTAGTTGCTCGATGATCAACCGATTTAACTCCAACTGTGCTTTGCTAAGTTAGCTAAGTTAGCGCGGCTAACGCGACGTCGTTGCGAGACATTCATCACTGTAGTGACAGGACAAGCGAGATATCAAGACCAACGGAGGGGAACAGATATTTTTATGACAGCCAGAGCATGTCAGTAGACCAGAGGGTTTCGAAATGATGTAAAGGTTATGTTGTGTCACTTATTAGTTGAGCTAAAGGGCCCATAGTTTAGCATTTTGTCTAATCTGCTACTGGACCTGTACTGACTTGTTGTCAACATAATTCTGACCCGAAATGTACTTAATTACCAGATTATAAAGGAACTATAGATGATAAATATAAAGTAAGTATTGTGATAAGATGTGGTTTAGCAGTGGAAGAAGTATTAAGCTCTTACACTAAAGTAAAACAACAAATACCACACTGACAATACTCCACTGTAGGTAAATACACCGCCTTCAAAACCTTACTTTAGTAAAAGTATGACTCAGCAAAGTACTTAAAGTATGAAAAGTGAATTTTTTATCATGCTGTCAAATGTTCCTGTAGTGTTTTACTGTTATTATGATGTTTTGGATCAATGTGTCTGCTGCATTAATGTGTAAGTTGCATTTTACTGCAGTATTTGTATATAAAATCTTCATCTTCAAATGAATAAGTAGCTGTCAGATAAAAACACTGGAGCAGAAAGTATAATAACTCCCTCTGAAATGAGTGGAAGTGTATGGTATAGAAAATGTGAAATTCAAGTAAAATACATAAGAGTTGTTCTTACTCACATTTACTTTTTAGACATCAGCTGTTCCTATTTGTCATTCAGTTAGTTTTAGCTTCCTGCGTTTATTACTTTTTAGAAACATAATGTTACATTGCCCATGTTTTAATAAGAGTTGAGCAGAAAGAATTTGCATGGGGAAAAAAAACACTGTCAAAACATATTTTACAAAGCATTGCTGACTTACTTTCTCCTCTAAATGTTGTTATAAATGCCACATTTCCAACCATTTTCTTGGTAAACCCAGTGGAACAACACTTAAGACTAAGTTTCCTTAAAGATACAAAGACAGTAAAACACTGAACTGCTTTCAAGCACCTCCACCTTTCTCCTTTTATCAGAGCCACACCTCTTGAGCCAAACTGTTCACAACTGGCCTCTCTTTACTCTTTACTGTGTTTCTGTGGGCTGTACAGACTAGCCAGGAAGCCCTGACGGCAGAATCAATAAAAGCCATCTGACTATTAGTCAGCATGCTGATGAAGCGTTCTCACGTTTGTCTTCATTTGATCAATTAAGAGTAGAAAACCTCAGTCAACCAAATGGACCCTCCCAGCAGAGTCATTGCTTTTTTCTAAATATACTCAGACTGAGTTGTGGCCTCAGTACAGGGTGTGAAGTGACTCTTTGTGCTGGTTTATACAGGACATCGTGTGGTCTTGCATACTTACTGAATTGATTTACTTAAAACATGTTTTAAATACCACTATTTCTATACAGTTTGTCAGATTTCCAGGAGGACAGTTGTGAAATCATAAAAAATACCTTTTGTTTGTTGAAAATAACTCAAATTCAACTAGAAACCTCCTGGACATGGTTGTGTTTTTTTTTTTTATGAATTTGGCTTTTAGCAAACCCGCCAATAAAGCATTAGTTAAAGTCCCCTTAAGACTGGAGTGTTTGCCCATTCATATGTCCTTGCCAACAAAAAAAAAGCTGTGGGTTAGGCACTGTGGCTGTCACTCTTCCAAGACACTGAAAATGGAAGGTGGAAGAACAAATCTGTCGTTTACACACAGCATGTTTGACATCAACTGTAACACAAATATACAATATGTTGTCTGCTACAGGCTAGTGTTGTCAGACACATTGATTTATCCACACTGAATATTTGAAATAGCTTCAGTACTCATTTTCCGCAGTATCAATACACCAGTACCAGCTGTGCTTTCTCGCTCTGTCTTATTGTTAATACAATAAGACTACAGTCATTCTGTTGCTCTCTGCTACTAACCAAGCAAAGAGGAGTTGTTGTTGCCTTGTTATATTTTTATTTTAATACAAATTTTAAATGCTATGCCCCCAATGTCAATTTTTCCCCATGGTATCAAGATAGTATCAGTTATCAATGTTTGAAAATACGTGCTCTTGATTTTAGGGCAAATGGCTCCTTTTAAATAAAGACAGATTCCTCAGGAGGTAACAGTATCCTTGGTCCAACTGGCAGAAAGCAGATTGGTAAAACTGTCATTAAAGTGATTGTTTATCAAAGTCAAGCTCCTATTAAAGCAGGAATCCCTTCTGGGTGTTTTTTGTCCAGCTTTGTGACAACACTACTAAAGGTGTTAAATGGGTCAATTCACCTAAACCACAAAAAGAAAAAAAATTCCCACATTTCCTCTTTTGGTTTCTAGCCGTAGCAGATAGTTTTTAGTTTTTCTGGGGGTTTTCAGCAGATATCCTGCAAAGATTGAATCACTTTCACATTAAATGTTTAAGTGAAAACTGTGTGTGGATTAACTGGGGAGACCTGGATATCATTTTTGGAAAGAACTGTCGTCACTGAGGTTTTGAAATGTCTTTTTTTTTAGTGCTTTGAGCAACTAATTTAAAATAAATTTCATCTCCATCGCTTTGAGTTGATGGCAGGACTTTCAGAGATGGATTACTCAAAAATGGTCTGCATGACTGCAGGGAAACGATTCAGAAAGTAAAATGGATGAGCACATTTAAAATTATGAAGCTATCAACATCTAGTTTCGGGCAAGTACGGATTGAACTGTAAATAACAATAACAGAGGGTTAAAAGACGCTCTGACTGGGAGTGCACATTGTTTACTTCAGGTGCATCACCACAGAGTTTAGGTACAGATTTCCTTGAATATAGTATTCAATCTTGAGTTTCTCTTCAGTGTTCCAGGTTGAGCTGTCACGATGATGGACCACACTGACATCAGTCTGCAGCCGGAGGAGCGAGTCCGCGCCCTGACCAAGAAGGGAAGCTCAGTGGAAGTTAATGACGATGTGCCACCACGTCGCTACTTCCGCTCCGGCATGGAAATGATCCGCATGGCAAACATATACGCAGAGGAGGGCAACATTGAGCACGCCTTCCTCCTTTACAATAAATATATCACGTAAGTGTTAACAGTGAAAGCCTGGACTGAGCTGCTCATCAGCCTTTTGTGTTTGATTGTGTCACATACCTAATTTAAGTATTTAGTCTGGTCAGTTTACACAATTAAAAACATTTAATATATTGTGGGTTAAAATGTTAAGTTGAGAGGAAACATGCAGGACACTTCAAACAAAGATCTTCCTCAGGATTTGGCTCACTTAATAACTAAATAATTCAAAACAAAAGTAACCGTAGCATGTCCTCCTTTAAATTTTGTGATTCGTCCAATCAACAATAAGTAGTTTTTGTTTACAGAAAAACCAACCCGAGTCTACTTCGTCTGTCATTTCTCTGAATTACAGTTTTTTAGGTCATGGTTTTGAGCAAGCATTCCTGGTATAAGCATGACAAGATTTTTTTTTCTTCTCACCAAGGCTCTTTATAGAAAAACTTCCCAAGCATCGGGAGTACAAGACTGCCAACATTCCAGAGAAGAAGGACACACTAAAGGTACACAGACAGTGTTTATACTCTCCTATATAACCTATTTTAATTGTTTATAAGGAAATGCTGAAGCCAAACATTTTTCTTTCTTCTCCAGAAACTGAAGGATGTTGCGTTTCCTCAAGCAGAAATTCTGAAAAAAGCTCTTTTGCGGAAATTTGAGCAGGACTATGCACAGTATCTTGTCAAAAAGGTAAACCGTCTGTCACCTCCTGACACTCTGGAGGGAATGTGTTAACAGTCTCTTATATTAATTGTCTTTTTAATTAAGTATTTTGACACTAAATATATGTTATGTAGGTTACTACATGTAATGTAATAAACAAAAATATCTAATACACGTTTACAACACAATAAGCACTGTACACTGATTTCTCAGTGTGTTGTGTAAACCCTAAATGGGGTGAAACATTAATCAGCAACTGCATACCATAATAAAGGAGGCATTTGTTCATTAACAGAGTAAATGGAGGTAAAACAATGACATCGACCTTGAATAGTCACATTTTGTGTTGCAGTGATTTACAGAGATATTAAGTCTAAATCAGCTTAAACCTCACGTGAATTACTCTGCAACAAAACTGCTGTTGTAGAAGAACAAAACCAAAAACGAGTCCACCTGCTGAAACTCTAACTGGCATGTATGTGATGTGTTTTCTTTATGCTCAGAAAGCTGAGCAGGAGGCCTTGGCGCGGGAGCAGTCCAAGCAGCGAGCGCTGGACGCGGAGCGGGAGCGTGTGGCCGAGATGCAGCGTCGGCAGCGGGAGCAGGAGCAGTTCAGTGCCTTTGAGGAGATGATCCGCCGCCAGGAGCTGGAAAAGGAACGCCAGCGTGTGCTCCTGGAATTCGCCACCCCTGCCACGCCTTCCCCAGACACACCCCTCCTTCCAGGCATCCAGGGCCCCCCGCAGGTCTCCCCCACCCCCCCGCAGAGCCCTGGGGACCTGTCCGGCAGCACCAACCACCAATACAACCGCCCCCCTGCAACCATCGGCACACCTGCCACCGGCCCACCCACTTTCGACCGCTCGCTCAAGCCCGGGTCTCTGGTCAGCCCGGGGAACAACAGTGAGTTAATCTTTTTCTAACATGAGGGGCTGGCCTTCAGAGGATTTAAACACTGCCTGTCTCCTGCTTTAAAGTATTTATACTTCTGAGCTGATTTCTTTCCCCATGACTCACTTCATTTCCTGTTTACACCATGCCTCGTTTCAGGACATCACAGGAATCTAACTTTCCCATTCAGCTTTTCTTTATTCATCTGCATGGTTTTTGCAGATACAATGGTGGATGCCCTTCGGCAGCTGGCCGTTCCTGCTGAGCTGTGCCGGAGCTTTCTGAGGCTGGCGGAGGCCAACACAAGCCGAGCTGTAGAAACTTGTGGCATCCTGTGTGGCAAACTGGTAAGACTCTGGAACAGAGCGGCTGTGTTACACCAGCGGTACTGAATCCCTTTCTGAATAGATCCATACAGGAAGCACAAACATGTAGGTGCTCATGAGATGTTTTTCATCAGGTATTAGTAGTTTAATCATCAGTGAAGCTACACATTTTCATCATTGAAGTGGTTAAACTAAGACGTTCCTTGTTCCAGTGTTGGAATTAATGTTTCAGGATGTTTTCTGCGATTCATATTTATAAGGCTATAAATATATATGGAATGTGGATTTTGAAACCAACACATCAGCTGACTTTTACCCCAGAAGGGTAGAACATTGTCTGACGCTCACTGTTCCAGATCTGCTGTGGCTTTTGTTTGATTTATTTCATTCCCTGGTCAGTTTAACTTAAAGCTCCTTGCACTTTTTTTAATCAGCATGACTAAGCGTTTTCCAGCCCGCAGCAAACCAGTCAGTGCTCTGTTAATTTTGCTCAGACAGAGTCCTTGGGTAGCTTTTTGGCAGACGGTCTCTATGCATAATTTAAAGGACTGCAATAGTGTGACGTTGTTTTGTGTTTGTTCCAGACCAGAAATGCATTTACTGTGACCCACGTCATCGTACCAAAGCAGTGTGGCGGACCGGACTATTGTGACACAGAAAATGAGGAGGAGCTCTTCCTCATACAGGACCAGTACGATCTCATCACCCTGGGCTGGATACATGTGAGTAAAGATAGGCAAATTCTGGCCACAGTGTGGAAACCACAAAATCAGCAAGTGCACTGCTGCTCTCAGGAGCATGAGCTAATCCTGCTGTATCTGAAAGGAAAAATGCCCTCTGGAAAAACAGGAAGAGAACATGTGATGCAGTGAATACCATGCTTTGTGTCTGGTGCAAGTACTTTTTTTTACATGTAAGGAATTTGTCACGGTGTTTTCGTGCACAGTAGTAACAGAAAAGAAAAGGAAAATCAAGTACTGTCATTGTCAAGAAAGATAAATAAAACAGAAAAAAACAACAAAAATATAAAATACAACATATGTTTTTAAATGAAGAGCTGTACAGTTTTGTTGTAGTTCAGTGCAGTGAAATTAAATTAGACAAAACCCTTGTACCAGGAACCAAAATCATACAGTATGTGATTTGTGTAGTGAAAACCAGTTGATGTAAACCTAAGTCTGTCCACTCTGTGTTTCCCAGACTCACCCTACACAGACGGCCTTCCTGTCCAGCGTCGACCTCCACACACACTGCTCCTATCAGATGATGCTGCCGGAGGCCATCGCTATCGTCTGCTCGCCTAAGTTTAATGAGTGAGTCAGAAAACTGCAGGCGTTTCATCATTAGTAACAGTAGACAAGTGGGGGGAAGATGTTTGTGTTTCAGCTCGGCCTCGTTCTGTATTGTTGCATGTGCTTGTCAGTGCCACCATATCTTCTCTGTGCTTAAGTGTGACCGTGTGATTGTGTTTGCTCCAGAATCGGCTACTTCAGGTTGACGGATCGAGGAACAGATGAGATCTCCACATGTAAACAGAAAGGCTTTCACCCTCACAGCAGAGACCCACCTCTATTTACAGTGAGTACACCTCCACCTTCACCTCTGTCTGTTGCTGAAATATTTTCCTCTTAAACCAAGTGGAAAAAACACATAACAGTGTTCAGACTGTTCGCCTGTTTCTAATACAACTTTCTTGATACTAGTGCGCAATTTGCTTGATTCGGTCTTATTTAAAGAAAATTCCTCAAACAAATCCAGGAAACTGTAGTGTGAACAAGTGTGATCATTTAGCCCTGGGCAGACCTTTTGTCTTGTTTTAAAGGGTCTGATTTCCCATATCACATAGTTATGTATATTTTCATTATATATTTTTTAATGTACCTTTCTGTAATGGCCAGCATTAATGTGTGAAAATTTGGGATACATTATAATATTGGCACGTCATCGGTATCAGGGGTGGCTGTGGCTCAAAGGTAGAGCATGTATATGTATAGATGATAATGACGTGTGGGTCATCCACTAACCAGAAGATCAGTGGTTCGATCCCCAGCTCCTCCAGTCAGCATGTCAGTCAGTCCCTCCAGAAAATTGTGATCTTGTGATTGCAATAATTAACGCAAATTCAATAAAAGTCCCGCAATTTTTCCGGAAGTCATCACACATGCAACATCATTTGAAACATCATCACATGGCGCTAATGTCATTGCAGTATGGAGAAACGCTCTGTATTGACATAAGAACTGTCCCTTTGTTTAAATGCATACAATATGTGTTGAATTGATTCAGATGTTATGTTTACAGAAGATGTAGCTTACATGTTGTTTTACAGTCACATTGTCTGCTTTGAGAGCTACAATATTCACTCAGGATTATTGGAGTCCATGTTTTGAAACTAATTCAATAAAGCTAAAGAAGAGAACTGAAACATTTGCAGCTGTTTTTGGAATATTCACTATGATTATTATAGCAAGTCATTACATCACTTATTTTTTGGAGCCAGTAGTTTAAATAAATCACTTTTTTTTTCCCCTGACTTGCAATTTCTGTCATTAGCTGCAATTTCCCGCAAAAAAATCACATAAAAATGCAGCAATTTTTATCGCAATTTTTGCTGTGAGATCCTGGAGGGACTGCAAAGTATCCTTGGCCAAGATACTGGACCCCAAATTGCTCCCAATGGCCGCTCCATCGGTGTATGAGTGTGTGCAAATGGTCACCAAGTAGCAGGTGGCACCATGTATGGCACCCTCAGCCACTAGTGTGTGAATGTGTGTGTTAATGGGTGAATGTGACATGTAGCGTAAAAGTGCTTTGAGTGGTTGGAAGACTAGAAAAACACCATACAAGTGCAGTTGATTTACCTGCAGATAAAGGTTTTAAAATGAATAGACTGAGTAGTTAAATAACATGTATTTTTGATTGTTACTGCAGTGTCATTGTAATGGTGTCTTGTAAACCCATGAGGGTTGGGCACATGTAAGTGTGCCAGATCATATATCAGTATCGGCAATCAGCCAGAATGTTGTGGAAAGTTTTGGCATAATAATACATACATATGTTTTTACAAGCAGTACTGCATTGCATCTTTTTTCTGTTTATATGATCAAACTCTAACTCTGATCTGTTTCTTCTTTTCAGCACGCGGGACATGTCAACATCACCGATGACACTGTGTCCATGATGGATTTGCGGTGATTTTTTTTTCTTTTTTTTTCACCAGAACACTCATAGACTGTCTGTTTTATCAAACTGCAGACATTTTACTGGATAAAACACTCATTTTATTTTCAGGACGGTACTGAGCAAATGCCGGCCACGAGTTTACCATTTATATGGACTTCAATTGTTCTCAAAGGGAACAACATTGTGAACCGTTTTGTTTTTTGGTTTTTTTTGCTCTGTAAGAAAAAAAATCCACATATTATTGCACTTTCCAAGCATACATACTATCCACAAAACAGACTGGCAAACCTCCGGCTGTTCAACCCCTCTGTTTTTGTCAGTGTGTGCGCCACTTCTTTCCTGTTCCACTTTTGTTTTTGTTATTAATAAAACATGTATGTTTGTCAGTGTCTGGTAACCCAACCTTTGTTCTGTAATTGCCATCAAAGTTTGGTTTTGCCTGACAGATAAAGTGCCAAGGACGAGAACATTCACTCGCTGTTGAGTTGTTCATTGTGCAACATGAAGTTCAGTGTGAAGCTATAGTTTGTAATCTTTGTTGTGTTTCCTTCATAAGCTGTCGAAGTGCTACGAGTGATGGGAAATATGAAAGCCAGTTGTAACTCAGGTATGCAGGCAGTGCTGCTGCTCTGTATTATATTTTTATATAAAACCATCACTCCACACCATCCTTTATCTATGAAGGGGTTTGTTTAATTCCTGCTTATGATGGACTCACCTCTGACATGTTCTTATTTCCTTATGTTTTGGGGGAGGAAAGCAGTTGGTAGTTACATGTATGATGTGTCCGTGCTTTAGAGGACGTGTGTGCAACAGGCAATCTGAATGTACCTCCACATCACTAACCACCTGGCCAGGATTCATGCCTCTAACCATTTTTGTTTGCTCCCTTCACTTGATAGAAGAAGTAAATGATTAGCCATAATAACCGTATGAGAATACCTTCGATGAATTAAATGCCAAGTCAAAAATAAACTCATTGTAGATAAATTTATTCTGCATGTTGTCGTGTTTGTCCAGTTGGTTACAAATTTAAAGTGATACAGAGTAGAAAAATATCTTTGCTAGGTTACATGCAAGAGAAACAAGATAAGTACAAACATTTAAACTGAATATAAGGGGACTATTGTGTATGCACCAAATGTAGAAGATGGTTTAATTATAAATACCACAGCTGTTCTCAGTCTAATGAGCGTACTTTGAAATGAACAAAGGAGCCAAATGTGGGCGTCATAAACCAAACTAATCTCCCACAGATGATCGGAGACATTTTAAAGATCAGTTTTTAATTGATACTCATGAAATGAACGGATTCATCACTGAAGACAAATCAGTGCGTCATATGGAGTATTTATACAAGGATGCTTTTATGATTTAGTGTTAATGAGTCACTTAATGCAGTTAGAGGGACGATGAGAGCATTAGAGGAATACTTCACCTGCAAAATGACCATTTGTATGTCAATGACTCACTCCATTAATGACCGTCACCTTGTTGTTACACTGAATTTGTGAGTAAAAAGTTCTCTCATGCCTCCACAATAAACAAAGAATCCAAAAAAGGTGAATATTTGTAATGAACTGAAGTAAATGAGGTCCACATTGAACAGCAAAGCTACATCAAGACATCAGTTTACAAACTCTTTCGCAACTTGTGCAGTATAATCCAAGTCTCATTTATCCAGTCGTATGCTCAGTACTTCCCAAACACATGCCCACACTCACTGGCCACTTTATTAGGTACACCTTGCTAGTACTGAGTTGGACCCCTTTTTAATTCTTGGTGTCACAGATTCAACAAGGTGCTGGAAACATTCCTCAGAGATTTTGGTCCATATTGACATGATGACATCACACAGTTGCTGCAGATTTGTCGGCTGCACATCCACGATGAGAATCTCCCGTTCCACCACATCCCAAAGGTGCTCTATTGGACTGAGATCTGGTGACTGTGGAGGCCATTGGAGTACAGTGAACTCATCGTCATGTTCAAGAAACCAGTTTGAGATAATCTGAGCTTTGTGACATGGTGCGTTATCCTGCTGGAAGTAGCCATCAGAAGATGGGTACACTGTGGTCATAAAGGGATGGACACGGTCAGCAACAATACTCAGGTAGGCTGTGGTGTTTAAACCATGCTCAGTTGGTACTAAGAAAATCTCCCCCACACCATGACACCAGCAGCAGCAGCCTGAAGCACTGATACAAGGCAGGATGGATCCATGCTTCCAAATTCTGAGCCTACCATCTGAATGTGGTTTTTCCAATCTTCTATTGTCCAGTTTTGGTGAGCCTGTGTGAATTGTAGCCTCAGTTTCCTGTTGTTAGCTGACAGGAGTGGCACCTGGTGTGGTCTTCTGCTGCTGTAGCCCATCTGCTTCAAGGTTGGACGTGTTGTTGCTTCAGAGATGGTCTTCTGCACACCTTGGTTGGAACCAGTGCTTATTTGACTTCCTGTTGCCTTTCTATCATCTTGAACCAGTCTGGCCATTCTCCTCTGACCTCTGACCTCTGGCATCAACACTGGGTATTTTCTCTTTTTGGGACCATCCTCTGTAAACCCTAGAGATGGTTGTGGTGAAAATCCCAGTAAATACTCAGACCAGCCCGTCTGGCACCAACAACCATGCTGCGTTCAAAGTCACTTCAATCACCTTTCTTCATCATTCCGATGCTCAGTTTGAACTTCAGCAGCTCGTCTTCACCATGTCTACATGCCTAAATGGACTGAGTTGCTGCCATGTGATTGGCTGATTTGCTGATTAGCTATTTGTGTTAACAAGTGGTTGAACAGGTGTACCTAATAAAGTGGCCGGTGAATGTATGAGCTCTGCTTGAGCAAGGTCCCCAATTACCACAACTGATAAAGAATCTCCGCCTTTTTTGGAGTTCTCCATCATCATAGAGGAATGTGAGAAAAACAAACTGTCTTAACAATTTCAAGATAACACGAAGTGAGTAACTGATAAACAATTGGTCATTTTGCAGGGAAGTATTCCTTTAACCCTTCGAAACCTGGAGCAACAAAACTTTTCTTGTGCTTCTTTCAGATGCCTTTCGCAAACATTTACACATTGGCGCAATTTCTTTCAAAAACATGGCAACTTGGTGAGAAATGTTACACAAATTGCAAAAAATTAATAAATTTAGAAAATTATTTTTAAAAAGTTAGGGAAAAACTTTATTTATAATTATACTGATTATATATTTAAAATTGTGTTATAGAATTATAAAAAATTTAAAGCTCTATTTCAAGGTAATTTCTTTGTTTTTTTGTTTTTTTATTTACTAATTTTCTTGTTTTTAATTTCATTGTTTTTAAAATTAAAAATTCTTGTTTTTCATTTTTTTAATTTTTAAAACTTTATAATTATAATTACTACACATTTAAAATTATGTTACATAATTATATTTTTTAAGCTCTATTTCAAGGTAATTTCCTTGATTTTTTTTCTTATTTATTAATTTTCTTGTTTTAAATTTTCTCTTTTTACTAATTTCTTGCTAATTTTTTGGGTCATCTCTTCTCTCGTTACTCATCGATGTTTTTGAAAGAAATCAAGCCAGTTTGCTCAGGAGTTGCGGTCTGGCTGGAGAAGAACAAAATCTGAGGCACTCAGTTTCAAGACAAACAAAATAAAAACATAAAAATCATTAATTAAAACATTCATGGTTTTAAAATTCTCTTTTAAGAAAGTACGAATTAAAAAAAATGTCAGGAAGACAAAGGGAATTGGTTGTTCCATTCAATTTTTAGCCACTGGCTCAATCCATCCAGTCAGCCCTCAGTTTTTCTCTGCATTTAGAGGACAGCGGACCACAGGCAATAAAGTGACCAGAAAGTAACAGATGACAAAACAATAAACAAACAAAAAACTTCTACCTCTACGTCTGTATCTATCTATATTTGTAACTTTAACTCACTTCTCAGTGCAGGCCAAACAAGCCACTCTGCCACGTGTCGTATTGTGTTGTAGGGCTTTCAGAGTGTCTCTGAAAAAGTACGCTGACACGTTAATTACAGAATCACAGCTGCACCGTCGTGTCAGCGTCTAGATGATAAAGTCTGTAGTAGCTGCTTTTTGTTCTTGGAAGCTGAGGCAGTTTGAAAGAGCTATAAAGTAAGAGGGAGGGACAGAGGTGTCGCAGCTCACTTCTTTAGCATCAATGGCATATTTTTCTTTATAAAAATAAGCATCTCCACATTTTTGGCCGACAGCTTGTTCCTCTTGTCGTCTACAACATTCCCTCCCGTGATGAAAAGTTGCTTGCTATCCACATTTGTGCACGGGGCGCACAGGTAGGTCCGTGCCGCCTGTGCGAGAGCAGGAAAGCGGCTTTTATTGTACTGCCAAAAAACAAGCGGCTGTCCGTTTCGTGGGATAACCGGCTCCGACAGGTAGAGGTTCATCTGCGACGATGCTGAGCTGCAGGTGTCGTCCTCGCCGTGTTCCCCGTCTTCATCCAACAGTTCGGCATACATAGCATGCAAGGAGCCAGCTCGTGGGACTTTCTCTGGGGGCTCGGAGTCGCTCGCTGCCAGACTCCCCTCACCGTTGTGCTGCTCCGGTCCAGCGGCCAGGACATCAGAAAGCAGCTCACGAATCTGGGGCTTGAGTGCGTCGGGAAAATATCTGTCTTTATACCTTTTTATGAACAAAGAAAACAAAACATTTAATTTATTTATTTCATTCGTACGTTATGCTTAACTCTTGCTAACTCTCTATTCTGTGGTCTTATTATTAACTCCTCCAAATGCTTATTCCTAAAGCAAATTCAGCCAAATTTGAAGCCACTGTATTCACTTTAACTACTTAAGCAATGGCTCCCTTTAACAACCATTTAGACAAAGCTTTGGGGAGCCTACTACTGTTTTTTTTTTTTACATTTTACATTGATTCTGTATTCAAATGTTTTTTAATACTAAGGCCATGTTTACACGAAAACAATCCACTGACAACAGAATCGTTTCTCATTTTCCCTTTTTGAAAAATGTTTCGCCTTCAGACAACAACGTTTTGACAACAATCTCCGTGCACATGGATCCGCAAAAATGACAAAAAAAACGTTGTAATATGCATGCCAGGCCAGTAGTTGGCAGTGTGACTTTGTAATGAAACAACATGTGCCTGCGCACATGCGCTTCCTTCTACAGAGCAGCAAAGAATAAACAAACAAAATGGCAACCACACGAACGTTTGCCTGGAAGGACGACTAGGTGGTGTTGCTACAGTAAATCTACACTCTGCTGGAGAAGCGTTGTTAAATTCAACACGGTGAGCAGCACAAATAGAGCTCGGGAATTCCGCCATTGTTGTTGTGATGGTCGACTTTCTCGTGCATGCCTAGTGATCGGAACCGTAATGAGCATGTACGAAAAACATATTGCACATTTACATGACAACGCAGACAGTGCTGTTTCCAAAAAATTGCACTCAAAAAGTTGCATTTTCAGGCACCCAAAACACCGTTGTCATGTTGAAATTGTTGTCGTATAAACAGGACCTAATTTGCCCACTTTCTTGCCTGCTCTCTACTTAAAGGATATGATTGGTATTAATCAAACTAAGGCTAAGCTAGGCTAAGTGACTAAGGGGAACAACAACTTTTAAACTGGTCCTCCAGCAGCTGAACAGGCTGAAATGTAACCATTTAGGGCATGTTCACAGTCAGCACATGCACAGGTAAGTCGAGCTATGGTTATAGCTCCACTAGGCCATTTAATTGGACTACTGTCCTTGTCTCAGTATACAAGCATGGGAGGGGGATCGATTTTTTGTACAAAGTATGTCCGACTCTACTACAATAGGTTGCGATACGCCTCTTTACACGTTAAATGCTTTGACTTCCTGTTCAAAGCCCGGGGCAGAAACTGTTGAGCATACGCAGAGTGCCTCAGGCAATTTGGGCCCGATTCGCTGTACATGCAGGAGTAATTCGACTCCTAATTGCATTATCTGAGTGTGTTAGTCCGACTTTGAGAAATTCCATTTAGTATGACACTCGGACAAACACGTTTATGTGTATTTTAAAAGTCCGGTTTTAGTCTGACTAACACAATAGATGGCTTTTCTGTAATGTCATGTAAACGTACAGACAGTTGAAGTGCTTTTTTTGCCAGTTGTCAGGCTCAGATTTTTATTTGAAGTGTCTGACAACATTATGGAAAGGATCCCTACAGTTATAGACCCATTTGTAAAAGAGTAAGATCCTTTTTGTTTAACCAGGAACAGTCCCCAAATCTCTATCGCTAAACCTACCAGACTCCATTTAAAAAAAACAGTAATTTTATCATCATAAAACACATTTCATTCAAGGTCAACAGAAATAAAATTAAACTCACAAAACCATCTTGATTCGTCGTTCCACTGTTCCAACCATTCCCAGGTCCAGTTTGGTTAAAATAAACCTTTGATTCACCCAGTCAGATGTGACAATATGTTGAATCTATACACGCTAAAATTACTGTTTATTTAAATGGAGTCTGGTGGGTTTGGCAATAGTGATTTCAGGGCTGTTTCTGGGAAAACAAAAAGGATTTTACTCTTTATTAAAAAGGTCTATCGCTGTAGGGATCCTTTACCATAATGTTGTCGGACATTTTAAACAACAATATGAGCCTGTTAGTGGAAAAACAAGCACTTTTAATGGACATACACTGATGGTGCGCTCATGCTCAAGCGTTTACTTTGCAGCCTGTTTCTCCGCAGCCAGCTA
This sequence comes from Cephalopholis sonnerati, assembly GCA_019142605.1. Classification (NCBI taxonomy): domain Eukaryota; kingdom Metazoa; phylum Chordata; class Actinopteri; order Perciformes; family Serranidae; genus Cephalopholis; species Cephalopholis sonnerati. Next base: position 38,740,799 of record JAGQAX010000007.1, on the reverse strand, counting down.
CAGTCCCCTCACTCAATACAGGACCAATTTAAAAAACTGTTGTTCCCATCAGTCATTTAAACATGAAATTGTGGGAAAATAAGATCCAGGTTGGAGGATATCTAACTTAACAGCTGGACACACACACAGGAGTGTGAAGAATGTGTGGATAAAGTATTCTCACCTGGGATCGAGGACTGTAGCGATGGTATACAGGCGCTCAGATTCAATGTCACGGAATCGCTTCTGGACCGCTTCCAACAACGTGGCTTTAGACGTTTTGGCATCCTGGTCAGTCTCCGCCATCTTCTCAAGAAGACGGGTTAAAGCTCTGATGGATGGTATGACGTCTGCAGCCGATGCAGTCGATAAGCTGATCTGCTGCGTGAGCTCCTCAAAGGGGGCGAGAAGGGAAATCATATTTTCCACCAATTTCCACTGACTGTCTGTGAACATGGCAGGTAAGTCATAGTCCGCTCCGTAAGCAGAGAGGGCCCGTCTCTGCTCCAGCAGACTCTGCAGCATATACAAAGTACTGTTCCACCTGGTGGGTACGTCTTGCTGAAGCCTTTTAATAGGCTGGCCCAGCTGTTTCTGAATACTTTGAAGTCGGGAGTAGGCGAGCTGGGAGTGTTTGAAATGACTGATGATGCGTCTTCCAGAGGCAATTATATCACTGAAGCTACGCTGTGACAAGACTCCCTCGGACACAGCGAGCTGGAGTGTATGCGCCATGCATGGCAGGCTGGGTAAATCTGCATCCCTCATGGCCTTTTCCATGTTCTTGGCGTTAACCCTTAGAATAACGTGCACTTTTTCCTTAGGGATTCCCCATGTTTGGAACATGTCGATGAATGTGGCAGCAAGCGCCTCCACCGTGTGTGACCCTGAGAAATCTTGAGAATAAAGAACTACTTTGTGTAGCTCGAAGTTTTCGTCGATAAACTGCGCGTTGAGGCTCAACATGGACATGGGACATACATTCGAACTCCAAATGTCACTTGTGAAACTGAAAGATTTGATGTTGTCCCTCATGAGATTGTCAATATGTGTGTACACTTCTTGGTATAACTGTGGCAGGCATACGTCAGTGAAATATTTACGTCCTGGCAGAATGTAGCGTGGATCCAAGTAGGACATGAGTCTTTTGAACCCCTCGTCCTCCACAATAGACAGCGGCTGGTGATCAAGGCATATGAATTCCATTATTTTGGCAGATATTTCTTTTGGTTTCTTGCTGGTCTTGCTGTAGGGTTGCTGCTGTTGCAGCGTCTCTGTCACTGGCAGCTGAGTGAGCGGTGCTTGAGCCGCTGAACGGAACCGCTCCCTCTCTGCCTTGGTGCTAGCGAGCTTTGAAAACTCGTCATATTCCTCTGCGTGCCTAACCTTCAAATGTCTGATGAGGTTCGTGGTGTTGAATTTTTTTGGTTGCGATCCTCCGCGTGGGATTTCCTTGGAGCACACCTTGCAAACTGCAAATTTACTGTCTTTTTCAGAGACGTGGTAGAACTGCCAGACCGGTGACGCCATTTTAGCAGCGTGTAGAAAAACTGTCTAAGCTCTCAGGTCACTGTGGTCATTCTGACGCGTCTTCCTGTCAGTACTGAGAATTTCCTGATGCTGCTTCCCCTCTGATGGTCTCTCATACTGTGAGGAGTCTGGTGAGGCCAGGAACAGCTTCAGGGATGAGCATCAGGTCACTCAAGTGACCTGTAAGACAAGACAGATTCAGTGTTAGATTAAACTGTCATGCAATAATATCAAGGTAATTGTGGTATGACAGGAGAAAAAGTTATAGTTAACGACAAAATCATCATAAATCTGTAGTCAAGGAAACAACTAAAAATAGTGTAACTTGATAACAAATCAGTTTTATCAAGTACAGAGGAAGAAATTAATTAAAACAGAACATTTGATGTTAACTAGTAAAGCAAGATTTACACTTCAGCACTGAATCGACAGCACACTTCTGTTGGGAGGTGCCCCGGGGGGCATCATGATCAGATGCCCAAACCTCCTCAACTGACCCTTTGTCGACGTAAAGAAGCAGCAGCTCTACTCCAAGCTCCCTCCAGATGTCCGAGCTCCTCACCCTATCTCTAAGGCTGAGCCCAGACACCTCACTAAGGAAACTAATTTCGGCCGCTTGTATCCATGACCTCATTCTTTCGGTCACTGCCCAGAGCTCATGACCATAGGTGAGGGTTGGGACGTAGATGGACCAGTCAATTCAGAGCTTTACTTTCCGTCTTAACCTTCTCTTCACCACGACGGTATGGCACAGCACCCACATCACTGCAGACAAAGACCCCAAGACACTTGAACTCCTTTACTTGAGGCAGTAACTCTCTCCCTCAAGTTTGGGGGTGCTGACTCTCGTCCCAAACACTTCACACTTAGCTGCAAACTACCCCAGTGCATGCTTGAGGTCAGGGTGTGATGAAGCCAACAGAACCACATCATCTTCAGTTAGTTAATATTCCTTTTATTACTATTCAACTGGACAGCGGTCACTTTAATGTTGTCATCTGTCACTGCAGCTTCTGTCAGCTGTCAATGAGCTGTCAAGCTGTCATCTCAATCGATGTGGTGAATCGTCCCCTGCGCAGAGAACTGTGGGTCGGAGTAGCCAGAAATACACACTGGCTTGCATACTGCAAAATGCAACCGGATGTAGTTGAAGACTTTTGACATATTGCATTTGACACACTTTGTATTGGGACACACTAAATCATTTCTGTCATACTAAATAGTTTGGTAGTATGGGTATCGGATACACATGATTTTCCGTGTTTCCAGTCTCTTTGCATGGTGTCCTTGCATCCCCCATGCATCCCTGGTGAGAGAGACTAAGACGCAAGGAAAGAAAAGCAAGTGAAGGAAACAAGGGTGCAATATAAGAGACTTGGGCTGCACCTAGAGTCGTGAACTCGGACTCCAGCTGAACGCAGCATGTGTAAAGCACACTATTGCCTTGGCCTAATTTTCCACACAGTTCAGCTGGCCACCAAATTCCAGCTTTTGGGCCGCAGCACGTTAGCAAGTGGCTCACAAAGCTGCACAACGTTACCAGGCAAATCAATCTAAAAATAAGTACAGTTTGACCTTTTGTTGTTTTCCCATGTGCACCTTCAAGGCAGACTATTTGCAGTCTTTACCACTATGTATTTCTTCACCGTTACTTCCTTGTATTGAGGTTCTTGTCACTGCAGACTCTTCTTGGTCTAGGTGGGCGTCTACAGACGCATGAACCCTCTGACATGTAAAGAGGGTTCAGGTAAACCTCCAAACACACCGCTGCTGCGATGACAAACCAGCGACGCTCACAGACAGCATGAGGCCTTCACGGAGCAGCAAAGCCTGCTGAGCTAGCACAGCAGGACAGTTTCACAGAGCAACATGAAGAAGTTCCTCACATAAAACCTGCTGCTGTCATTATTTAACTGGCTTTAAATTAAGCTTATCGTCCACAGCTCTCAGTGTTTCATTACTTTCTCTCCAACGTTTCTTCAGCCTGTTGGCGTACAATCGAAGCTAGCCGCATTAGCCGCGCAGCATGCTAACGTCAACTTCATCAGGCAAACCTGCAAAATAAACAGTAAAATAATATAAAAATAGAAAAACTTACAGCTCCCAAGTTTTAAGTCAGGTCATAGACAGCCAGTGCAGATCCATCCTGAGCTTCAGATACAAAGTGAGTCCTCCTGTGAACCACTGACCCTCGTTTAGAGAGGAGCTTCCTGTTGACGCAGCGACTCTTCAGCCGACAATGCTAAAAATAAAACCTAAAGAATAAAGTTACTAAAGGTTTTTCTGATGGTTTTTGTTGTCAAGAGAAGAACCAGCATGTCTTGGTCCTCTGCGTTAGGTCCCCAATGGCGGACAGAGACGTTGTTTTTTTTTTTTTTTCCTCTCTTCTTCTGTCTCTTCTGTGCAGTTTACGGCGGTTGACATTCACATGCGTTGCACTACCGCCACCTAGTGGACATTATCGGTGTGGCAGTGTTCACCCACAGTGGTCCTACTCCCCTAAATATCAATGCATAGATTATTGGGGGGGAAATAAAATGAAATAAAATAAAATAATGAAAACACAAGCAAAAACAAACCCGTACAATATTAAAAGATACATAATAAAGAGGTGAATACGCATTATTTGAAACCAACTATGATCATCTGGCAATGTTGTTTACCATGTTTCTCAAATGATGAGATGTCTTTGAAGCTTTTTGTTTGTCTGCTTGTTTTTAAATACTTCACATGGGACATCCCAGAATGTCTATAATATAAGTTCAACAAGTTTTAGTGAGGAAGAAACTGAAGAAGTCTGGCTTATGAATGTGACGTTTGTGCTAAAGACATGGCAATCTTTTTTCTTAATTGTTAAAAAAAAACAACAACAAGCTCCAGAAAAGTCTTGCTTGGTATAAAGTGATGTAGAAAACCATAGCTTGTTCGACTCTACATTCAAAAATTAGACCACACTTTCTGTAATAGGGACCAATATCTCATCAGTCTCCCAGTTAAGTTAGTTTAGTTTAGTTCAGACATACAATAACCGAGAAAACTCCTTTTTACAGAAGGAACATTAGGGAAAACATCAGGTCTAAAGTTGTGAAGGAATTTATTGCACAGATAGTATCTGAATAAAATTTTAATATGAATTTCTTTAACTTTATTGGGGGAGGAGAACATCACTTTCCAGTGCTGAAGGGAACTGGGACACCGACTTTCAATAGAGGTCTGAACACCCCAGATATGAGCATTATTACAAGAACCAGCGCTCCTTGAGAAACTTTGAACCAAGTCTTTATCTTGCAGATGTACAAGAAATGTCTTATCCTTGCTGTTGGGTAAACTCTTCACAGGTAGCTGTATAATTTAGTACTTCAATACACAAAATAAACCTAATAAACCTTGGTCATACCATTCCTTTATAAACAGGATCTTATTTTTGTAAACAAGCCTTTTACACATGTTTTCAGACACACATAGCAGGAGAAAAATAGAGCTGATTTTTTAATCACAATTTGGAAATCTCTAGACACACGGGGGACACCTACTGATGTTTTAAACACCATGAAAAAGTGCATGATATGTCGCAAAATAGACGTTAAATACAGTATATGAAGTGCTGAGACAGTATGACATATTAACATATGTATGATATATGTGAAGTATGATATAGTAAAGTGTTGTATGAGGTATATGATATAGAATATAGTCAAAGTAACAGTTGAAATGATATCACCTAATGATACAATCTAGTGTAATATGGCATACACTGGTAAAACAGCATGTTAAATCTAATATAGTAATGTATGCTGCAGTGTAGTTGGCTATGTGTATAACATATTATGGTGTTGCATAATATAATTGTAACAAGTATGATACCACCACTACTACTACTACTACTACTAATAATAATAATAATAATAATTAAAAAAAAACGTTATTCTTGATATAAACTTTTCTGTCACACAATGTTGAATCACGAAAGAAATCTTGGGTTTTGCTTATAACAAGACATGGTGTTGTATTGTGAGAAATTATATTGTATTTTAACTATTCTTCCACCGGGAGGCGGCAGAGCGCCTTTATTATAAGTGTTATGCCGTTAATAACGACGAGAAGAAGAACGTAAACAGGAAGCCACAAAAGGTGAACAGTTTTGTGTTGTTGTCGGCAAATCCTGTGATTTTTACCTAAAAATCTTTCAGATCGCCACCAAAACTCAAAATGGGGAAGCGACAGCACCAGAAAGACAAAATGTGAGTATCAGATTCATCCTGAACAATTCAGCGCAACATATCGCTCGTTGTTTTTAGCTTAGCATGCATGCTACCGAGCTAGCTAAGCTAACTTAGTGTGTCTTTTTTCCAGCATCACTTTAGGTTTAACTTTTTTAAGGTTGGATTGTTATTTTTTTAAATTATTTTCTTATTATTTAACGTTATGTGTTTGTGTTTTGTCCTCGTCATAGGTACATCACATGTACAGAGTACACACACTTTTATGGAGGGAAGCGAGCAGGTACGTTGTATATTTCTTTAATTATATTTACTTAGTCAAAACAAACATTAATAGTCTGAAGCTTTGAAGTTACCGCATTAGAGCTTAAATTATTAGTCAATAATAAATCGGCCACAATTTTGATAATCAGTTAAACGTGTAGGGCATTTTTCCAGCACAAATGCCCCAGATGTGAAATTTTCACCTTTTTAAAATGTGAGGTCTGCTTTGTTTACTTTGGTCTGACATTGTAGTAAATTTAATATTTTTGGGGTTTAGAAATGTTGTGTGGACAAAACAAGAACACCTGGTGAGGTCACTTTAGGCTCCAGGATTTTGTAACAGGCTCACTGTTTTCTAAATTTTGTAGACCAAACGATTAATCTAGAAAATAATCAACGTAATAATAGGAGCATAACAGTTAAAGTTGCAGCCCTTTTCCATATGCTTGTTGGAGGAAGTACTCAGTTTTTTGTTTTTTTTTTAACTTGAGTAAAAGTAACAACTGTATAGAAGTACTCTGTTACAAGTAAAACCCCTGCATTCAATTTTTATTTATCTAAAAGTACAAAAGTATTAACATGGAAATATACTTAAAATGCCAAAAAGATATTATTAGAAAAGTCGTAGTTATGGGTTTATCTATATAAGGAAGCTGTCTGTTCCATTTAACTCAATCACTTATGGAGAAGGGGTGGGATTTAATAAGTTTATACTAACTCCCACTCCTTTTCAAATGTGCAAATCAAACTTTTCACTGTGCTTTTCATTATTTGTAAAAACATCTTTCTGTCTGTCTGCGTGTTTGCACGTTCATGTCCTTTTTTTACATGTTTGAAATAAATACCAATATATCGGTATAAAATAAAAGTACTTATTGTGCAGGATGGCCCGATACAGAGTAATATGTAATATATTTTTGGTTTGTAATTACTGATGTATTAATGTGTCCATTACTTTAATGTTGCTGCTGGTAAACATTTGGCTAATTTTAATTATTTGTATACTGTCGGATAGCTTTACACATAACCATATACCATTATTAATTAGTTTATATTTTGTTTTTATAATTTGAATTTAAAATGTAATACTTCACAAAGGTAGAATTATTGCAGGACTGTTGATATTACTGTGGTTCCCCACAGTAATATCTTCTCTTGACTCCTCTTCAGTGCCCGTATATGTCTGCCAGTTGCAACCAGTTCAAGAGAGGAATTATTTCCCTTTTCTAGTTTTATTTGAATAACTTTCAAAAACCCAAAGAGGTAAAATTATCTAGAAATTAATGAGCATGATTAGATGAAAGACAGAAAAATCTAACATGATTTTTGTATGGCTGAAATGTTTGGGTTTTTTTGTTTTTCTCTTCTGCTTTTCTTTACTGTTAATAATCTTGCAACCAGTTGTGATGGACTGTATTAGTTTTAGCTACAGTAGATGTTCCTAATACACTGGTGCCTTGGTACATAAGACAACACTGAATTTAATATAAGCTAGTTAAGCTATTGATTCCACTCGTCATTGTCTTAAAATTATTATGTAGTGCAACTGCTTTTGAAAATGTCTTTGGAAAAACAAGCAGATGTATGGAAATGAATACCATCTGATGTTTATACTTTTCAGAAATCCCACAGTCAAACTTCAGACGGCTTCCGTTTGACCACTGCAGGTAAGAAGAGACTTGTTAACCACCTCCAGCCTCCAGCCGAGGTACATTAGGTCTGCCTTAGCTGCATTCAGCACACAATAAGTTTGCTATTAGACCAGCAACAGATCCTGGCCATGCTCCTCCACCAGTAATGGAGGACACATGACAGCAGTATATTGCACAGATGGGAAAAATCTGTGTAATAAAATCTGTGAAAATCTGCCTGGATGTGGACTTTTGCTGCATAATTGTGAATTATAAACCATCTGTCCCATTCTGAATTAAATGTTTTCTCTAAAACATTGCAGCTTGTCCCTTCAGCCGTTTGAGTATCCTGTCTGTACCGAGGAGGGAGTCGTCTTTGACCTGCTGTAAGTACATGATGCTAATAAAAAAAGACATCATTTTTACAACAGGCATGCTGGAGTGTAATGCCCTCGTAGGCGACTGGACAACAAACAGATAAATGTCATTATCGAATCAGTCACCCAAACCAATCAATTATCAACTGTGTCTTACTGCTTGCTTTGGCCTGGTAGCAGAGGGATGTTGAGGATGACTTTAATGTTTCATCTGTTGCATTATTTGTCTGTCACCTCAACATTAGTTCAGGTTAAGATTTCTCTGCGACTTTCTACCCATGGAGTTCAATCCTACTTCAAGCCGTGTGTCTGTAGTGTTAGTGTCATATTAAACACATTATGAAAGGAAAATTGTTAGGTAAGATAAATAAGATGAGGATGAAGGATGTTTGTTGTATTGTAGCTCAGCTCATATATATTGTGATATCTGGTTGATTACATCCTCTCCACTCCGTGTTTCAGGAGCATTGTCCCATGGATCAAGAAGTACGGCACAAATCCGATCTCTGGAGAGGTAAGCAAACAGCAGACATCTTACAGCATGTTTAGTCAACAGACTGCTCTCATTTAATCTACTGCCGTCTTTATATGTGAAATGTCTTCATGTACTTTTTAAAGAAAATGGAAACTTTTCCTTTCTGTTTGTGTAAACACATTTTTGATCACATTGTTTTTGTGACTGCACACTAACATTTCAGCTTTCCGTCTTTGTCACAGAAACTGGAAGCCAAGTCCCTCATCAAGCTAAACTTTGCCAAGAACAACGATGGTAAATACACACGTGTTCAACTTTAACTTTAAAGGATTCATGTAGAAAGCTGATATTGTCATTACAGCTTCATTTCCCTGATTCTAATCACCAAAATCAGCCAGTAGTTTGGAGTAAAAAGGCCAAAGCTGCTCTTATCTTTCCGCCCTGCTGTGTCTGAGTGCGTCTTGAAAAAGAAAATTAGACTTAAAGAGTGTTAAAGGGTCATTTTTTGGGGGTGGATAAGAGCAAATTAAAGCAAGTGGAGGAGGAAGATGTGGGAGAGGTGATATAAATCAGTAGGAGCACAGTACATGAGGTACTTCGTCTTCTTCTGGAGGAGATGAGTTTTCAGCCCGTGGCAGCAGATTGAGAGCGACTCTGCCGCCCTGCTTGCTTCTGATCCTCTTTTTCTTATTTTGTTCCAGGAAAGTATCACTGCCCCGTTATGTACAGCGTCTTCACAAATAATTCTCACATCGTTGCCAACAAGGTCACCGGCAACGTGTTTTCTCATGAGGTGGGTGAACTCACACACTGTCTTTGCATTGATCCTCATAAAAATACTTTTGTAACACAGATCAATGTCTAAAATTACACACACACACACACACACACACACACACAGATGTTATTGATTTTGATTTCAGTGCGATACAGTGCAGATGCTCAGCCCACATGGTCTCACAAGATGCTGCCTTACATCACATCGAATTAGCTGTGTACAATAAATGTGCCAAAAAGAATAAAGGTTTTCACACACGACGCAGGACGAGTTCCTCTGGTTTGAAAGATGAATTTGACAAAGTAGGCGACACGGTGCTTCGGGGGTTATCATTGTCGCCTTCCAGCAAGAGGATTCCTGGTTCGAAACCGGGTTGGGGGAGCCCTCTGACACTGGGCGAGAGGCAGGGTACACCCTGGACAGGTCACCAGACTATCACAGGGCTGACACATAGAGACAGACAACCATTCACACTCACATTCACACCTACAGACAATTTAGAGTCACCAGTTAACCTGCATGTCTTTGGACTGTGGGAGGAAGCCGGAGTACCTGGAGAAAACCCACGCTGACACCGGCAGAACATGCAAACTCAGTTTGAACCAGGAGCCCTCTTGCTGTGAGACGACAGTGCTAGCCACTGCACCACCGTGCCGTAGACCAATTAATCTAATATTTTTTGTGCACATATATAACCATATGCTCATGGGCTTCTCGTGGTTGTGATGATTCACAATTTTTGTAAAACCTATTTTATTGACTGTGTTATACACACTGCTGACTCCTCACTCTCTTAACCAGCCATTGGGGGTCTCAAGTCCACCTGACAGTCTCCTAAAAATAACAAGCCTTACCGTCCTTTCCCGGGAAAATATTTTTTGTGTACGTGTTTGACTGAAAGCTCAAAGACGTCTCCGTTGAAAAACCCTGTTTACTGCTGACTCCTCACTCCTCTTAACCGGCCGTTGGAGGTCTCAAGTCCTCAACAAGATCTCGTGGCACAAGGCATTTCTGGCAGTCAGGCCCGGCTACAAACAAGCCTTACCGTCTGTTGCACTCTGCATTTTCGCCTTCATTGTGGCTCTAACTAACATCCAGGGTTGTAGCAGCAGCCAGCAGCCAAATGCTGGTAGAATATGCAAGTGGCTGCAAGATTTGCTTCACTCACCAGCCAAAAAAAACAATGATAATCTGCTGAGTGCATGGTAGATTTTGGGATCCATGAGCCACAGTGGCAGCTGGACAAAAATGCTCATTTCTATCCCTGCTTACATTCATAGAAAAGTTTGGCCTCCTTTTGAACCAGAGCCTTTACAGACGAATTCCACACCCGAAATATTATGAACCGCTAAATTTAGGCACGTTATGAGATGAATAAATCCCCATTTTTATCATCTTCTCTGCCATCTCGACTGTAAGGGAGCCAGGAGGGACAACTGAGTGAGATTTAACTCTTATTTGTCCCACTACTGTCATGCATACACGCTGGACACACAGCCTGTCATATCGCTTTTGAACAAAAATGAACTTGTGTTTCTCTTTCAACTAAATTAGCGACCTTGTTGTGTGCCAAGAGAGGCTTTTGTTTTATTTGATATATTTCTGTTTCCACTCAGGCTGTTGAGCAACTCAACATCAAGACCAAAAGTTTCAAAGATCTGCTGACCGATGAACCCTTCACCAGAAAGGACATTATAACACTTCAGGTGGGAGGTTGCTTTGTTTTGATTAAAAAAAATTAACCCTAGGAAAGAGACTGACCTTTAATCTGATGATGAATACAGTTTTGTTTTGTTTTGTTGTTTTGTAGGACCCCACAAACTTGGATAAATTCAATGTGTCCAACTTCTTCCATGTGAAAAACAACATGAAGGTGTTGGATCCAGGTGAGTTATTGATCTTGAAAAAGGCTAAACTTCATTTAAGTTTTGAGTCAATGGAATATGAGAGTACTTTGGTTAAACCGTTTACTCCTCTTGCTCTTCTTACCCCTGGCACGGCTCAGAGGAGGAAAAGGCCAAGCTGGACCCAGCGTACCATCTGAAGACCACCAATCTGGAGACCAGGGAGACTTTAGCTGAGCTGTACAAAGACTACAAAGGGGATCAGCTCCTGGCGTCCACCATGAAGGAGCCCGAGGCCAAGAAGACGGACAAGTTAAACGCTGTAAGCAAAATCACTACGATGCTGAAGTTACTGAAAACAAGACAAAGAGAGGAATATGAAATGGAAAAAGAAATTTATGTGGAGAAAATATTTATGGAAAACCACTTAACCACCGCAAAGAAACTAGGCTTTGGTGTCTTAAAAATCCTCCTGGTTACGGAGGTTGTGACGTATCAGGATAAACAAAAGCTAACAAGATAATGGGCGCTAATCATTCGACAGATGCTGGTACAAATCCACAGACTGTCTAGGCCTGGTGTATTGACTTTGATACCAGACATTTAAATGTGTGTAATTTATCCGTGTCCGGCAGGAGATAGCACCCTCCGTAGCTTTAATCCCATGATTACTAAAAAAAAAACACCAGTTCTCTTTGACTGGAGGTTAAATCTATGATGAAGAAGGCTGAACTCTGACCTCATGGATGAGAGTAACGAAACAGTGCCTTTTCCTGGAGCTCCCAGCCATGTTACATTGTCTGTTGTCGGTTCACGTGTCATGGAGATGGGTCTGTTGACACGGTAACTTAGTAGAAGTTAGGATTTAATTCATCACTCTTTTAGGACGAAAAGTTTAGCATCAGAGATCGGTTTTTGAATGGGCTGAATTTACAGTGTGATTATAATGTGTAAGATGCATAAACACTTCCATTTGTGCATAAAAAAAAGATTTTAAAAAAAGGAATAGGAAAAATAAACACAAGTGCACAGATACACAGAAATGTCCTTGTCGAAACAGAGCTTAAAAAAATTATAATCATGCATCAGTGTAGATGTACATACAAGTGAAGTAGTGATGACAACAAATATAACATACTTCTCATAATGAACGTGACCTACAATAATAGAAAATATATACATACACACGGCTGTGTCTCATGAGTCTTCAACTAATCAGAATGTCAGTGGTTTGATCGCTGGCCTCTGCAAGGTGTCCTTGGGCAAGATACTGTTGGCTGTGTCACTGGTGTGTGAGTTATCGCTCCTGATGGGGTGTGTATAAATGTGTATAAATGTGTGTGTGAAAGGGTAAATGCTGACTTGTGATGTAAAGTGCTTTGAGTGTGCTATATAAATGCAGTCTGTTTACTATTTACACACGTACATACCAAGCATAGACTGTATATAAGATGGACAACACGTCTCCACTTAGCCCCACTGTACGAAAATGAAGCCAAAATATCCTGGATACAGCTGCTGCCATCTTGCACTGGTGATGTCATTTGGAGCCAGAGTCTGCGCAGTAGCGATCTCTGCAGTGTGGAGTTCCAGCTTGTACACTTGTCCGACAAATCATGAGCAGCGCCATTGATCACCAACATACCGATTGGCATACAGCTGTCAATCATGATATCAACCCCCTTTTTTATAGCATCAAATAACTAATTTAAACCAAACTCATGAGAAAAGCAAACACTTGTACTTTGAGTTTTTAGTTTGGCCCGTGGTGATTGAAATGTTTTTGACACAGAAGTGTCAAAAACTGCAGTTCTTTTAATGTCCACATGAGGCTGGCTCCAAAAGTGTCTCAAAAGCTGATTTCAACATTCGTGACAACTGTACGGGGATGAATATTTATATAACTCGCCTGTTAACATTTTATCAAGGCTTAAAGTTACGCATAATTAAGGGTGTAGCCACTTTGAATGACAGGCTGTCTGTTGATAGCGTCCTTGGCTTCTCAATCAGATTACTTCTGGCTCCGAAAAAACAAGATAGCATCGGCCGAAATGCCAAACTTGAGGCTTCAAATGGCAATCCACAAGTCAATGGGTGACGTCATGGAAGCTATGTCCATTACTTTCACAGTCTCTGGTCCACACATGTAAAATTAATTAAAAAAAAAAAAAAAAAGAAATGAAAAAGACATTTAAATGAGTGAAGATTGAATGTTGAATGAAAGATCTTTTTGACCTTGGAAATAATAATTTGACACAACAGTCCTAACTTAAGCGTCCACTGAATGGCTTTTTCCTGGAGCTCTCAATCATAGTTTTTTTGTTCTTTGTTTGTTCATGATAAACCGATGAAAGACGAGAAACAAAAACAATAACACAAGAAGATGCGCGGATGGGGTGAAAAAAATCTGAGGGCCTGCAAAAGGACCCCACTTAACACATTAAAGACAGCTGTATGTGCCAACAAACAGACATAAATATTTTCTGAATATTTAAAAAAAAAAAAATTATATGATCTCCTAACAAGTGGTATTAAAGATACTAAAAAGACCACAAAAAAAGACAGAAAATACAAATTTCAAACAAAAATATTAGAGATTAATAAAACAAGCAACAGGAAAACCATGAAACAAGGATTACAGTCGTACCACACAGTGTTCAGGCTTCTTCACTGGAAATTGTCTGGACAGCTTTTCTGATTCTACAAAGTCCAGATGAGCTTTACTGAGATGTAATTTTAGACTCTTTTTAATGCAAATTCAATTCTTCAGTTGTGCTGCTGCAGCATTTCAAGAGAACATTCATTTGGTGAGGTGTAATTTTTACTGTGTGCACAGGAGGGAGCCAAACACACAGTAATACACTGACATTAATGTAGGCAACAAGATAAACAACTGCATCCAGAAACAGAACAAAGAACGATTACAGTGCTGTGAAGAACATAAATAATGTTTTACATCACAGGAATTTAAGTAAGAATAAAGAAAGACTGAGGCAATAAGATCATGTCAGCGTCTGAAATATTAACCTGAGGGAGAAATCGAATAAACAAAGGTGTCTTTAGTTATGCAGCAGGTTTATATTCTTTATTTTAAAACACTGTCTGGATACTTAACCTTCCTGCATGCCTGCTCTCAGTTATTATAAGTCAGGATTAACTGCAGGGGAAACAAACACACACAGATGTCTAACAATAAAGGTCAGCCGCGGTCATGTTAACACTGTGACTGTGTCCTTGAATAACCGGGGAGAATGAAGTCAATTCAAACGGCATCAGCAACTCTTTTCTTATCAGCTCTGCTTTTGATGCTGCGCCGTGTTTCTTCTTCTTTTTTTTTATTCCTTTTTTTTTTACGCCAGAGCTTTTCCTTGGTTGCTCTCCGTCTCGAGTTCACAGTCGAGGTGACGCTCTGACAGCATCTGAGAGAACAGGGAATATAGGTCAGACGGAGCACACAAGGTAAAGTCTGGGCTTTCATGCGCCTTCACAAGAACTAGAGCAGAAGAATGCTAAACCAGGACCGGAGAGTAGACTTGAGCTTTTGAAATCCATTTTCACGTCTCTGCTTTCATCTCCCCTCAGTTGTTATTCTATTGACTTCAATAACTCCTCCAGTCTCACTGCATTGTTTGTGGTATTTTTGGATGCTGTATGTTACTATTCAGCTACTCTACTATGACTTAAGCCCAAAGAACCTTAAAGCATCTCCAATGCCCCTTAATTATAAGATGTTAGAAATCTATCCAAGCCGCAGAGGCTGAGGTTCTTAATCATACAGAAGCTGCAGAGGCTGTCATTAAGCTAGTTTGCACTTGATGCACCACTTAGCGCAAACGAAGGGACCCGCCAAGTATGTGTCGGCCCTGTTGAAGTTCCTCTGAGCAGAAAACCTGCTTAGTGCGTTAAGCTGCTCCTGATCTCCAGAGGAATATTTCACTTCATACAATAAGGGCTGCAAAATAATGTTTAGTTTTAGTAGTGATTTATAACTGTATATATTGTATAGTCTCCTAGAGTGCAGGAATGTAGTTAAAAAACAAAAGATATGAACTTATAGTGAGCAGCAAATCCTCACATCAGACATTTTTTAATCACCGATTGATTTTCTTTTCTTCGACTAATCCCAACTAGAGGGTCGTGGTCCAAAAAGTGTGGGCCCATTCTGAATGGACCATAAGGGACTCGCAAACGTGTCAAGTTTGTAAAAAAAAAAAAAAAAAAAGCACACTTTACTTTTAAGTGCAGCAAATTTCCAGCACAGAGCTTTAATTTTGTAGTGCTGTTTTCTGCTATAGAGAGTGCTACTACAGCTACGACAGCTACTTGACAGAGACAGCAAACTGGCTGAACGACATGGCCAAACGCAAGCATGACATTGAGTGAATTCAACTGAGTGGACCTCAAACTAATGACTAAGGAGAAAGCTGGACCCCAGTGGCTGGACCAGTTGGGAACCACTACATTAAACAGCCCAACTCGCTGCTAATGCAGACTGCACTATTACACTTAAAAAAGTATTTCACTGCTAGAGCGATGGTCTTTCATTAAACTAGGCTGTCTATGCAGTAGAAAGAGGCAAATACTTTTGGAATTGGTGCTACATGACCAGAGAAAACAGAGAAAAAGGGGCTGTGACATTTGCTTTTGCTCAAGAGGTAGAAAAGCTACAACTACCAGAATGCACTGTACTGCACCAAACCAGTAAACACTCCCACTGGTGGGCGATGTAATGCGAGTTGCTCAGTCTAAACACAACATGCTGGTCGACTGGTAACGAACAATCTCGCATTACACTTGAAGAGTAAGCTAAAATACGTTTCTGAAAACATTTGAGGTAAGAAATAGGCAACACAGCAACAGAGTCTTGGTTCATATTTGATCAGCACTGAATAGTTTTGCCATTTGATCGGAGTTCGTAGAGATCGGAGAGAGGGGGTGGGTCTCTCTCGTGATCCACTTCTATACTCTTTTACCCCTTTTCCACCAAGTTAGCTTTGCTTCTTAAACTGGCTGCATTCAGGACTCTTCAAACCTTGGTGCTATCTAGGGAACCAACCTGTGTGAAATCAAGGATGTGTCATCAACTGAAGTTGCACAATGCACAACTGAAGCAAACAGTAGAAGTAACATGGTGGATTGCATTGACTGCCTGCCACTTTTGTGACGTAATCATAGATACTGTATTTGTTTTTATCCAAAAACTTAGCAGAGACCGACTATTAATGAGACCACTGCACGCTCTTTTGCCTTCTCCATCTTCTCTTTCCAACCTGACATGCCCACTGATGTCATCAAGGTTCGCACTCCTGCTCCTTTTTGGTTCCAGTTGGGAGCCAACTTTTAGAGGTCCGAACCAATTCATTTTTGGTTGAAATGCCTCTGAACAGTTCAAATTTTAGGTGCTGGAACCAGAATGGAACCTGATCCATGTTGGTGGAAAAGGGGTATGATTGTCAGTGGCGGTGGTGGTAGACATACAAAAATGCGGAAGTGCGATCTGTAGTTCAAGCAACAGCCGTAGAGCCAGCAAAAATCTGCTGGGTGACGTGAAACGCGGTGTTTTGACTGGCAAATGAGCAGGGAGATCTGGCCACTGGTCAGATGGAGGGAAGAAGTATCCATTGAAAAGAGCATCAAATAACTGAGACAGAAATAAGACAGAAAATCTTAACTCAAAGTCCGCCTTCTTGCTTTTTTTAGAGCTTTCAAGCACATCTCATCCCATAGTTTGTATCTCAACCTATACACTGCCCCTGTTTTCAGTGCTGGCCCATAATGCACAGGTCGCGTGATGATAACAGGGACAGCTGTGGCTCAGGAGATGGTGGCTTGTCATCCGCTGAATTGTGAAATGCTCTGGATAAAAGCACTATATAAATTAAATCCATTTACCATGACATCCACTGATTACATGCAGCTGAAAGCTCTGGAAAAAGCTAGACAGTGGACCTCAAGTTGGGGGTTTTTTCATTTTTATTTGGTCCAGCAGCATTAAGTAAACTTCTTCGATATCAGTTGATCAGTCGCTCTGACTCGTGCTGGTGCCAACTCTTTTCTGTCTGTAGAGAAAAATAAAAACTAATATCTACATTGGAGGACAGCTGTAACAAGTTCACCAACATCATAAAAAGTATACATTAACAGCAGTAGTGTTTTAAAAAGTCGAGTCTAAAAAACATGACATAAAACATGTCTTATTTTATTTTTGTCTCTTTCTCCCCAGGCCCACTACTCTACAGGCAGAGTTTCCGCCTCCTTCACATCCACGGCCATGACTCCTGCAACAACACACGAAGCAGGCAAGTGAACATCTCGCACAAAAACCCCTGTGCAGATTCCCAGCAGACAGAGACATTCACCTCTTCTTTCTTTAGTCGCTTTAATCGTTATCTATCCAGGGGAGACCGGCTAGTCACGCCTGCTCTTTTTGCAGCAAAGTGCAGCTTCTTGCTCACACAGCTGAATGTGGCTGCGACTGGGAGCTGCTCAGTTCGCCTGTGTTTTCTCCTCCTGTCAGCCTCTGAGCCGCTCCATGGGAGAGATTTGCTGTTATGCAACTGTATAGTAGGTTCAGTACACTTCAGAAGAGGAGGACAATGTTTGGATTTAGTGACCCAGTTCAGTTTTCTGAAAAAGGCAAGCCATATATTTTTACGGATGTGTGCCTTAGTCTGAGTAACACAGAATACCGAGACATGTTGTCTTTATAGCGTGCAGATATATTTTGAAATGTGGGCTGTAATATTCAATGCAGGAAACGATTTATATATACACATTTTTTTTCCTCACTGTTTTTCATTCAACTCGTCAGGGCATATATATATCAGTAGTTTGTCTTAATGCCCATTTGCAGACAAGTTAATATCCATACTCTCAGGTAAATACCTTTATACATGGAGAGTTATAGTGATAATATAGATTAAAGGTCCAGTGTGTAGGATTTAGGAGGATATATTGGCAGAAATTGAATAAAATAAGAATGTTTCCTTTTGTGTATAATTACCTGAAATAAGAATCATGTTTTCATTACCTTATAATGAGCCGTTTATATCTACATAGGGAGCAGGTCCTTGTCCACAGAGATTGCCGTGTTGCACCGCCATGTTTCTACAGTAGCCCAGTTGAGACAAACCAAACACTGGCACTAGATAGGTCCATTCACGTTTTCACGTTGGCCATCTTAGCAATGGTAGAACACTGCTTTGTAATGTGAAACTGCTTTATTCAGTGTTTCTGCTGGTTTAAATCACTGTGACTATTTGTTTTCGAAAGAAAGTGACCCCTGCGGAGAATTCAGCTCCCTGTAAAAACCTCCTGAATAATGAACATTAAAGGAATTTTAACCGGGAGAAGTGTCAACTGGTTGCAATCTGCAGTCCTCACCACTAGGCGCAACTAAATCACCCTAAATCTTACACATGTAAAAAAGACTTAATAAAAATACTAATAACATGTATATTTTTTTAATCCATAATGTCATTGCATGTTGTATTCTTTCATTTTTGTAATTTTTTAATTGTTTTATTTTATTGACCTCAGTGCAACCTTCGTGGCAGTTAGTTGCCAGCTTTGCACATCTATTTCATTGGTGTTATTTATCTTTATTGTCAGGGTCCCTGGTTCTTTGTATTTTTTGAAATTGCTTGGTATTATTTGCCTAAATCCTGCAGTGTTTTAAATCCTGGATCAACCATAAAAAGCACTTAGTAACTTTGTTTTAAAAAGCACTTTATAACCAGAGTTTGTTGTTGTTGTTGTTCTTCTTCTTCTTTTTCTGTTTCTTCATATTATGCGTCTTCTTCTGCTTCTTCGTATGCTTATGCTTCTTCTTTATTTGTCTTAATAATAATATTATTCTAAATTAATATCATTATCATTATTATTATTAGAAGAAGAAGAAGACTGAAAATAAATGATAAAAAACTAAGAAATTAAAGAAAAAGATTAATTGAAATAGGGAGCTGTAATAGAGATACAAAAATCAAAGTAAGAATTAATAAAAAAAAAATAAAATGAAAATACATATACAGTAAAATAATAATGAAAGATAAAAGAGAAGATTAGGAAAGGATTTAGTATACTTGAGTAACCATGTCCATTTAATTTTTGTCACATTTGTTTCTATATGAGACCCCTTTTGTAAGATTGAGTATCATTGTCCTGTACTGAGGCTAAACAGTAATTTAAAAAAGCTATTTGGATTTAAAGATCGTTCACAGGAGAATAACGCTCGCAAGAATCTAAATAACAACCTGCACTGCAGAGGCTCTGAGGGGATTTTAAAGGTCAGAGATCTTACCTGCAGCAACGTCAAGCTGAGACTCATAAACAATCAATAAAGTCTTAAGATTGCTTTTTCTATATAAATAACAGTCCCTGCCTGGTGTAATCTCAAATGTTGACATCTATAAAGACGAATTAAAGTAGCTAAATGTGTGTGTTTATTTTATAGATGCCATTGCAGACGACACTGTGCGTTACCAGTATGTGAAGAAGAAAGGCTACGTCCGTCTGCACACAAACAAGGGAGAACTGAACCTGGAGTTGCACTGTGATAAGGTAATGACATGTTGATTTACACGTACAACACAGCCATGACATCACTGACCAAGTAATAAGAAGAAATCATTGTTGTAGTATCGGGGAAAAATGCTGCCAGGGCCTTTAGTTTCTACTTCTTCTGAACTTGAGACAAGAGAGAGGGTGAAATCCCAACTGTTCTTGTTACTGTACTGACCCAGCCTTCAGGTTTTTGTTTTATATTTCGACATGATCACCGAAGGACAGAATTACAAGCAAAAAGGGACTTTGAGGTTCATTTGAAATCATACGTCAGGTCTTTCCAGCCCTTGGCAGGTAGTCTTGGAGGGATGTTTGAGAGATAAAACGTCTAAAAAGCAGTGTTTCTTCAGGCCTGTAGGAGCTGTTTTTAATGTAACTTTATAGTAAATGTTTGATGTTGGCAATGCAGACCAGGAACATCTAGTTTTATAAATGAGGCCTGTTGTTTTTGACGCTGAGGCTCTGATTCAGGCTTGGCTGATTTAATTCGCTGGTATAAGGTTCTGAAATAATGTTGTTGCAGTGTAGGTTTGGCCCGAGCAGGTGGTTAAATCGTATTTAGGGCGACACATCCAAAACACTGAAATCAGTCTCTTGCAGAGTCTGTCCCCCAGGTTGCCAAGTTTACATCTTGGCAAAAATGTGTTTCTTGTGTGCCTCCGTTTTTTTAAAGTCAGGTGTCAGCGGCTCCAGAGAGACAGTGTGAGTTCCAGGAATGCATTTCTGCCCCGGTAACCAGGCGCTTCGTGCGCTTGGTTTTCATTGGCCTCTGAGCTGTCGAATCAGAATAATGAGGGGAAAGTTGCAGCGGTTAGACAACCTGCCCTCTGCTCCCTCCCCATCCTCCTCCCCAGTGGTTTCCACACAAGATTGCAGCTCTATTCGTGGCCTGCTGTTTATGAATTAATGAGTGCCGCTTCACTGTCACATACACTCTCAGTCACACAAACCCAGAGCCCACCTCCCTGTAAAGTGCCCATTTGCTCGCCCAGCTCTGGATGTTTCCGTCGCCTCTGCCCTCGTTGTCCCCGGCTTGGGTGAAGTGTGAGGGGGCAGATGTTGGAGATTGGATGACGCGGCCTGTGCCTTAGTCACACATGATATCGAGGAAGGTTTATTATATTCAAAAGCACCGCGGATAAAGTAGATAGGTTTCACCTGAGTGGGAAAGAACAGGATGACTGTATTTAAATTTACATTTTAACCTGTCCAAAACCATTTTTAAAATCTAGATTTTCCAATTATTTTCTTTTAGTTGAGATTAAAAACGAAGAAATGACATACAGATAGCGGTGTAAATTGAAGCTGGGGTAGGCAGAAATTTGGAAAATACACCCTCCTCCTGCAGCTCCTCCCACTCTGTCCTAAGCCCCACCCACCAGATAACAATGGACATATGCATGTGCTTCATACAGTAGCCCAGTGTTTCCCATATATTGATTTATTTTAACTTAATTCATTGTAAAGTTGCATGCAGCTCATTTAATCAGCCCCTCCTAGCCCTGGTCTTACTCTGTTTATCAGACCATAAATGAGACAACAGTTAGCTTGCTAGCCATCCCACGGTCTCTGCCTCACTGCTGAGGAATTCTTCCCTTGGAGGAAAGTGGGTAGCAGCTTGGAAACGGACTGTCGATCATTGGCTGTAGCGGCTTGAATTGTCCAGTGCCAGGTGTCACAGTGGGCTGGTGGCCAGTGGTCAAACCTGTGAAACGGCAGCAACAGAAAGTTTGCTGATCTGCTGGCGAGTCGGGGCTGTCCAGTCCCCCGGAGCTGGGGTTTGCGCTGGCTGCAGCTGCTGACTGGGGGTCCATCTCCTGATTTGCTGCCCACTCACTCCCTGACAAGGTGGTCTGTAGTGGCGGGCAGTCAGGCAGAGCACACAACATGATTTGCGGCCCTAGCTAAGGTTAGCTACATAAACATGGACATAACGCCACAGCTGTGAACCTTTGGCTCCAGGTTAGCAGAAGGCTAAACTGCTAGCAACATTTTCTCTCCAGCTCTGGAACGCTTCGTCGATACTGACACGTCACAGTCTAGATTTTCTTTTCTGAAGCCTGAAAACAGATCCGAGAGGAGGTGCAGAAATCTAGTTTTCTCTCAGACCACTTGAATTACAGTATGGTCAAAGTTTATCATGGGATGAGATTAAACTGTCTACACCAGCTTTAACGTGCAGGGAGAGGGAAAATGCCCCAAAGGAGTTTGTAAGTGGTATAAAACTAAAAAAGTGTACTCGGTGGAGAGCAGATTTTTCGAAGTGTGTCTGAGGGCATGTGGGTAGGGAACAGGGAGTGCAGGGAGGCTGTGTGTCCAGCGTCTGCTGCATGACTGTAGTGAAAAGATGTATCGAACAGTGAATGCACCTGGTGAAGATGACAGATTTGCAGTGTTAAAAATGCTATGACAGAATAGTTTGTACCTTTCACAGTGTTCTGCAGATGCTCCAGTGTGACAGGAAATGAAACTTATTTTTGTCTGTATTGGTTTTCACGTATTGCTTTGTTGTTGTTGTTGTTTTTTTTGGATTGTAGTCTCCTGATTTTATTTTTTTTTTTTTTTTGCTTATTTTGTATTTTTTTTGTTGTATTTTTTCTAAATGATGAATAGTTTTTTTTCTTTAGTTTATTCATTTTAAAATTGCTTGTTATTGTTTGTTTTTCTCCTGAATTTAACGAAAGGTGCGCCTTATAAGCCTGTGGTGTCTTGGACTTTCCTGACACATTGTTATTTTTCATTATTTGATTTAATGCAGCCTGTGTGTGTGTGTGTGCGAATCAAATAAAATAAATTAATTGATTAATTAATTAAGAAAAATTGGACAACTACATAGGCTATTTGGAAGCACATGTAATGCAAACGATTCTGGTAGAAAAATTGAAGTAAATTAAAAAAAAAAATCTGTTTTATTCTGTAGATTATTGGAATTATTTTAATGGGTTTTGTGTCCCTCAGGGCTTTGTATTTTAGGTTGAGTGCCTGGGGAAATAGAGGAGCCTGCAAGCATTTGTGAATTGGGACATTTTTTACATTTCTTTTTTTTTCTGTCTGCGTCAGCAAACATTGTTTCCATGCTGACATAACTGATTGCTGACAATTTTAGGCCCCATTTTAGGCATGTTTCTAAATTGGATTGCATTTTAAACATTCTCAAGCTCAAACCTGCACACAGAAACACAAAAGCATGCATGCAGACACGCTGCATTAACCACCATTACAGGGCAGCAGCAGATAGAGATCTCTGACGTGAGAGATTCTGGTTAGTGGCAAAAACACAAAAGGGAAAGCCTTGTATAAATTTGTACTCGTTAAACATTTTATTCACACATTTACTATTCATCTGATTAGATAACTGTTTTTAGGTGTTCTTTTCCACGCTAAAGATCAATTTTAAAGCTTAAACGGTTAAAGTCAATCCATTTTTTGTGCAGTGGTTTAAACAATAAGCCTCTTTGTACCAGATTGCTTTGAAAGTCTGGGATTTATAATAGAGGGGAAAAGAGGCAGAGCGTTGAACCCCAACAGGAAGATTGAGACGTAGCGGGGAAATAAGACCAGTAGAGCTTAGACGAACCTGTCACACAGCGAAAGGCCAATGAATAAAAATAGTTTTTAACGAAAGCATCTGGTGATTCTTGGAAACCACCAGCCATTGTTGCCAAGGGGGAAAAAGTTAGTTCCTCGTGCAAACACACACACAAGTGTTCCTCAAGGCTGTTGACGTTAATAACAGTAGACCTGACCGACGTCATAGGCAAATCCACGCCTCCCGCTTTGGGGGCAAATGCAGGCTCATTTCACACAGTGCCAGTCAGTCAAAATTAGCTTCTCTCAGTGTTTGTTTTGGCAATGATTTACAAGAAAGTTTTTATGACCCCGGATATACCTTCAGCGAGAGGAGAAAAAAAATCCAGATGTCTGTTTTTTACAGCAACAAACAGAGCTTTGTAGAGGACTGCTGAGCCTGACTTCTAGCTGTATAGATTTGTGACGCTGCCTCAGGCAACAGTTGAACCCTACTTCATTGCAGACTTGTGCGTAAAACACACTTTCTAACAGGTCAGACAGAGTTATAAATGTGGGACTCTGTTTATGTGAATGCAAAGCTGTCAGCTCTACCTGGAAGTTGAAATATAAGCTGCCTCTCTGTAGCTGTCCAGAGTCTTCTGAGACTCCCGTCACTAGAGGAAGCTGTGAACAAAGACGTTGGCGTCAGATGGCTGTGTCATCCCTCCTCTGTTGTTTAGCCCCTTGACATTAGAGAGTCACAGTTTACCACCCAGTCAGCACTGGACTGTAGTTAGTCAGTCTTTACAGATATATTTCTATATGTTGTCTGTGTTTATACGCAGTAGTTTCCTGTGTATTTTTATACACGTTGTCTACTGCAGTGAGGTATGAAGTGATGTCATGCTATTAACACCTGCGGCCGTCGTGTTGCCTTGTTTACACAGCATTTATTTATATGTGGTAGATTTAAAGCAGTCAGAGAGACAAATAATGTTTAAATTTATCACGGCAGCTAAATCCTCTGCACTCTGATGGCTTGTTATGTAGCGTCTGACCGTATTCTGTGCAAACATGTCAGGGCTAAAATCTGTTAAAGACCCCCTCCAATGGGAATCAAGTTTTTAACCGTGTTGACGTGTCCATATGGTTTTTTTTAATATGCTACAGGGCATTTCATGAGTGGATTTCCGCCTTGGAACTGCAGTGTACTAATGACAGTCTCAAAAACCCAGATTCAGACAGCATGGTTTGTTACCTCACAGACCTATGGAAACAATACCATGATCTTGTAGAGTTGGGCTTCCTGTTTCATTAGCGTAACGCTACAGTGAGACGAGGGTATAAGAAAAGCCAGGTGTAGCTACTAGGGGTGTAAATCACCAGTTTCATCGCGATATGATATTATATCAATTCTTTGGACAATGATACTATATTTTCTGATATTACAAAGTCTGCCACGATATGATTTTGATTCAGGGGTCTGCGATCGATATTAGGTGATAATAAATGCCCATTTAACACAGTCTGTTACAGAAGAAGCTGCCACCGCTTCTTTTTTACTTAAGGCCATAAAACACATAAACAACGCATAAATAATAAGTGCAGTGACTTTAAACTGACTCGACTGACACATGTAAAACAGCACATGGGATAAGCTAGCCTTCAGGGCTTTCTGACAGAGAGACCTTTCTGGAACTCAAACTATTATCTTTTTCTTAAAACTTCAGGAATATCTGGCTTAAAGCCCTGAAGGCAAACGTCTCCAAACAGTCTTAAAACATGGATTAACAACAAGATCATTCTCCAAAAGTACAACATTCAGCTCAGTAATAACTGTCAAGGTTCATGACAAAACAGTTGTTTTTATGCTAATCCCCCATTATTAGCGTAAGCATGTTTACATTGCATAAATTAGCCTAGCGGCTAGCGGACATTTTTTCTTATCTTATAACTCAACAGATTCCATGTAACATTATTTTTTCTTGGTCACCTTTGGTTTAAGTCACTGCATCTCCTAACAGAACAGCTCGGCTGAATATCAGTCTGCATGCACCTTTTTTTTTTAGATGAACATTGTTAAAACAGAGCGGCCTCATGTTGCTAAAGCAAGAAGTTAGTGGAGTGAGACGCTCATCCAGGCAGGTAACGTTACGTCATGTTTTATCTCGTAACAGCATTGTTTACATACACCATGTGATCGGTCTGTCGTCCTGTATTTTCTCCGAAATCCAAAATATTTCCACTCTGCTGATTTATTCCCTAGTAAGTAATGTTATACTCATAGTCTTTCTCTTGGCTGTTTGCCATCTGCCTGCTGCTGTTTGACAGTGACACAGACTTTCAACATAAAAGCCTATGCTAAAGATGACGATATGATCGATGTTTCCACTTTGCATCGATGTGATGGATCGTTGATCGTTACATCGATATATCGATCCAGATCAATGGATCGTTACACCCCTAGTAGCCACATATCAGTATTTTGCAGGCTAAGTTTCACTTTGACTTTAGTTTGTCAGAGCTGGCGACTGGGAATAAACAAGGTATATCTAACATTAATTTACTTAATCTACAGAACTCTTTATAAGCTGTTTGGTAAGGAAGTCAAGCCTGTTACCTTTATGTCTCTAACACTGTGGATAGATGAAGTGAGCAGCTGAGAAGTGGGTGGATATAGAGGCGGGGCGAATTAGCTTATTCTTAGATGATAAATGGACCACATTTATTAAGCGCCTTTCTGTCTAAGTGACTAATTAAAGCGCTTTAAAGCACAAGCACCATCCACCCATTCATACACACATTAATACAAGGTGCCACCTGCTCATCTAAGTGTTAACACTTACTGGTTCAACGAGCAATTTGGAGACGTGGAATGCAAGGGCCAGGGACTGATTGGTAGGCGACCACTCTACATCACTGCCCCATACTAAGTGAGGCAAAGGTGTAGGGGTACATTTAAGCCATTTTAAGGAATGAAGGATTTTTTTTTTGCATGGAAAAAACTTCTGTATATGTCATTTTAAAGAACAGAGTTAAGTTTTTAGGCATTAAACCAATGGCAGTAGAGTCTTATTTGCTTATTAAATAAGCTCTGACCAAAGACCAATTTAGGTTTTTGACATAAAGTGAAATGTGTTTTATTTGAGCATGTGGACATATAACCACATAAATGAGCAAGTCTTGTATCTAAATACATCATGCACGCAGTTCAATCGTATTATGCTCTTTTTCCTTTTTTTCTGAACATATACTGATCAGTAATAACTGAGAAAACCTATATACAAATGCATACACACGCACAGAACATATATGCATACATATACACATACAATAAAATGAAAATAAAAATACAATTAAAACAATAATAATATAATTTTAATAATGAAAAACACCCCACCAGCCCTACCCTTCCATCACAATGCTGATTTTATGTCACAGAGGTAAGGTAATGAATAAGAGGTGACCAAACCTTATCAAAATATAGAAATTTATCCATAAGAGTGTGTAAGAGTGCAGTAACTTTGCAATAATGAAGCTATAGGAAAGAAAACACTGCTGAGTGTTGCTTAATTTTCTTTTATCACCAGACATTCCTAGAATAATAATGAGCAGCTCTGATTCAAGTTGAATTTGAAGCATTTTAGATATTAGTTTGCAAATGGTGATCCAGTAGGTCTTCACTTTGGGACACGGAGCAAAACTGTGGAGTAGTGTGTCTTGGTTTTTGACTTAATATAAACATGGAAGCACCCATTCATTGTGATCTGTGGCTGTGTTGTAAACATGGCCCCATTCAAAAGGAAATATTTTATGTATGTATATTATGTCTGCCATCAGATGATATCAGGCAAGGCTGTTTTAAAGTGAAGTAGCATCAGACAGGTATTCACATTCACCATCCACTTTATCTGAATGTATCAAGGTTGAGGGTGTGATTGTTGATGGATTTTTGGCACACACACACACACACACACATCACTTTCAGAAGACTCGGCAGTGATGCCTGACAACAATCTGTGTCTGTGCTTTTGTTTTGGCTGTGTTCACAGCGCTACTTACTAATTTTACAACTCAGCACAGATTCCAGTGGGCTTATAGAGCAGCTGATATTATTGGCTGTGGAGAGCCCATTCAGTATGCTAAAACTGGAATTGGGTTCATAAATAGCTGAGAATAGTTGGGGAAAAATATATTATTTATTTGGTTTTATTGTGGGTGTTTTTTTTTTTCTAAAAAAAAAATCTCTGATGTTCTTCTCTGCAGGTTCCCAAAGCTGGAGAGAATTTCATCCGTCTGTGTAAGAAAGGCTACTACGATGGGACAGTCTTTCACAGATCCATCCGCAATTTTATGGTAAGGACTTTGACTAGATGATAAAATGCTCTTCTGCAGATTTGCTTACCTCCACCAAAGCCACCGGTGTACTTTAAAATGGCTTTGGCACACTCTCATTTCCACAATGGCAGGTTTAGGACCAAAATAAAATGCCACCTTTGGCTCTGATTGCTGGTTTGGACAGATTATATAGGGTTAAACAGGAATAAGTGGGATGTTATTACAGGTTCTTTGCACACAAAAAAAGGTCTAATCTTAGCAATTTTGCGATTAGGTTGTAATATTATTTTAGTGTCTATAGGTACTGTCCCTTCACTGGAAATGTCACAGGTTGAATTCTGGAAACTGGCCTCTATGTTATCAAAGCAGTAATGTTAAATAGAGGTGGGTGAATAAGGACTCCTAGTCAGTGATTATCTACCATCGCCAAAGAATAACTGAGCTCAGATACTCCTCAAACTCCTCTGTGTTACTGCAGCAGCACCCAGAGCTCCCCGCTTATCCGCCAGCAAACACCAGCCAGTGGGGACTCAAATCCTCTTGGAGTATTTTGGTAAAAGGAAACTCAATAAAATAGCTTACAGTGGCTGAGGCTATACAACAACTTACCTCAGCCAGACTGCCAGACGCTGCTCTGGATCAACAGGATCCTGGTAGTTGGTTTTTTGCCCCCTCAGACGAGGCGCTCGCATCCCCAGAAGGACCTCAAACTGTCCCACCAAATTCCAAAAATAAGTGTGGAACTGGCTGTGGTAAAGCTTTAGTTCCCGTATGAGGCAATAAAACTATTTTTCTCTACCTTGTAAAATGGACTGTACCAAAAATCTCCTCTTCTTTTGCCAAGTGAGGAAGAGGACAAGGTCAATGTTCAATGATGTTCAATCCGTCATTTTTTTTCTGAAGACTGAGCTGGCACAAATCTGTTTAAAGGCCCAGACACACCAAACCAACATCAAAGAACTAGTGGTGATGAAGGCCGACTGTTGCGTCACCTCACTTCGCCTGTGTCTTGGCTAAAAATCTGAACTTGAATACACCACAAAGACTACAGCCAACTGCCATCTAGCACATGCGTTCTGCGCTTACATGAGAGGAAATAACTCTCTGTACCAGCAGGTGGTGGTAGGTTGTGTTCGTCATTCAAAAAGGGAAACCAAAAGACAGAAAGGGATGACGCTTGGACGCTTGATGACGCTAGTTAGCCAGTTAGCATATTAAGAACTCAACCCCATGTTGAAAGAACAAAAGATACTTACCGTACGCTAGCAAACAATAACGCAATAAATTACAAAATATTTCTGCAAAAGTGCTCAATGGCGAAAGAAGTTGTTTGTTTCAATCTCACGCCCTCTGGACTTTGGTTGTTTGCTTTCCTCACTTCCTTGTCTCTTCTTGTACACTGAGCTGAACTGACAATCAGAAGCCCCTTTTATATTGTCTGTTCAAGGCAGGAATATTGCGCTGTTATTCCACCTCGCAGTTCTGTGTAAAAGGTACGATCATGGAACTGGTGGGACAGAGTTGTCTCGCCTCAGGAGAGTCAGGAATGGAGGCAGTAACGGTGCCAAAATGATGCCTCAATAAACGGGACAGTTGGCAGGAAGAGATAATGGGCAGCACGGGTGTGATGTTTTGATGACATGTTATGCGTGCGACCCACTACTGGAGATTTAAAAAGTAGCTGTTATCAGTTAGCGGCTGACTAAAAGGGGAAGAACAGTGGCCAAAAATGTCCACAAATTGGGAAAACAATGAGGTCTGGGAGCTCCTTACCCACCAAGCAGAGGACGAGATCAGCTGCAGTATAACAGGGACAGTAAATGATTGTTATGCCCTTGTTATTGTTTGTAAAGTGCTGCCGAGGTAAATGTTATGTGTCACACTAATGCTGAGGTGTTACATGTCACGCCTGTCACATCTCCTTTGTGTCTGTGATGCTCGCACACTATTTAAAGTCAGACATTGGAGTGGAATGATGCTGCTGCTGTTTGGTTGTGTGTAAAAATGCAAAGGTGGTGTAAAGAAGGGACTTTTTAGCGGCCTTATAGTGTGGCCCCTGTGTAAAAAGGCCTAGAGAATTTAACTCTCCACTGGGTGCCGCCAGGTTCCACGTCAATTCAATATGCTGAGTTGTCCAAAAAGGCTGTGGACAAGGGTTGACTAGTGCCAGTGGTTTGGGACACACGGCAAAAACTAGGCGACAGGCACTCACCGATGACCCAACATTGACTGACAGCTGACTGGTGGCCTAGTGTCAACTGTGCCATTTTGCTTTGCTGCTGGTATGAATAGTTTTGATGTGAAATATTTGCAGACGAGTATTTCGCATTTTGCATTGTCTGTCACGCCCCCAGTGTGTGAATCCCTTTACTGTGACATCTTATATGAAATTAAGTGATTAAATTTATGTGATGATAACTCTGGATAGACTAGATTTAGGTGTGTTTCACTTCCACCACATCCCTGTCTTTAAGTGTGAGCCACTTCCTGTCTGAGTAGCTTCAATCTGAAATATAAATGAAAACCCAACCATGCTGTATTTTAGTGTCATTATCTCATATTTTGTTGAAATAATTATGTGTTTTGGTGTTTGCTGTTTCAGAGATGAGCAAACACAGCTTTTTCCTCCAACTGAATCTTCTTAACCAAGACTGAGAATCTGAAATACAGGTCTCTGTGTATTTCAGAGCTGCAGCTCCCATAATTAAAGTGGCTCTGAGTGGACATCTGGTCTCGAGGGGACCCTTACCTTTTTTTATTCGGTCCCATGGTTTTCATACACTGAGGCAAGCTGTGAATTGTTTATCCGTAATTACTGTGCCACTTACGCCTTCGACTTATCCTCAGCAGCTGAAAGGGACAGGAGGGTGGCCTCGGAGAGAATAATTTCATAGCAACAAACACTTTTAAAGTGGTGTGTTAATGGGAACAGAGTCGTGGCCCTCACTTCCCTTTTTAAAGCAGTTTATCAGGACCCTGCGAGTGAACTGCACATCCTGACACAGACACATGTGACACTTCTTAAAAATTTGACAGTTTTACTTTGAGCCTGACGGGGTAGCAGCCTTGATGGGCCTGTCATGTTTCAAACGCTGAGAAGAATTGTTCACGCCGATGTGATGCAACGGCTTTCCACGTGAGTTTGCCTAAGTAACACATTATAGTGCAGTCTTGCAGTTTCTTTCAACCTGCAGTCTCCATTCAGTCAGAGAACATGAAGGCGTTCGTCGGCTTTGATTCATGTTTGCTGAAACAAACTAAAAATATCACCAAAAGCACAGTTTTTTCAGGTGATGTAGTTTGACATGGAAGTGAAAGAATCAGACTGCCTTTTGTTTTGTTTTTAACCATTTAAATTATTTGAATTAGAACTGGACAGATATTGAGATATGAGACTAGATATCGTCATGGATTTTGGATATCGTAATATCACAAGTGTTGTCTTTTTCTGGTTTTAAAGGCTGTGTTGCAGTAAAGTGATGTAATTTTCTGAACACATCAGACTGTTCTAGCTGCTCTATTTGTTTGTGTTTACCCCCAAAGTCATTATATCCACATTACTGATGATTATTTATCAAAGATCTCATTGTGTAAATATCAAGGTATCTGCTCAAAAATATTGTGATATTTGAGTTTTTCCGTATCGCCCGGCACTTATTAGAAACAGCTACTTGAGCACTTTTCAAAATCCACTTTACAAAGTGCTTCACAAAGGCAGCAAAGTTAAACAGACAATTCATAAATTAATCAGGTTTTAGAAGAGAAAAAGATTTTTAAAAATGATATGGTACATTTTTTGTGAAGGAAATAAGACTGTTAAAAGAAAAATTTAAACTAAAGTAGAACCAGGAAAGGCTCTTTAATAATTTGTGTTTTAAGACTGGTCTCCTGTGGTCTCTTAGGTGGACGGTATGTCGGAATCTGTCGCTCGTTAAGTTATAAAATGCTCCATTGTGGCTGAAAAGAATGTCCGCATGCTTGGAATAATAATACAGCTAATTGACTGATATGTTTAATAGTATGTAGCTGCTAGCATAATAGTTCACCTTGCTGTTATGCTGCACAGTGATTTAGCGTTAGCTAGCTACATGATTGCTCAAAGATTTATACGTGACAGCCTGTCATCAATGTTGAGCACTTTTAATTAATAACATGTTGGATTTGTGTAAATGTGTATATTCAGATATACTTTAATTTTTGGAAATAAATAAATTAAGACTTAAATGAAATGATTAAACAATAATTGTAGCTGCTACAAGTGATAGCCGAACAGAATTTCATTGTACCTTACAATGACAGTAAAGCTTCTTCTTCTTCTTCTTCTTCTTCTTCTTCTTCTTCTTCTTCTTCTTCTTCTTCATTTGGCATCCCTCCTGCAGTAACTCTGAGGACTTCATAGGGGTCACGTACCTCCTGTTGAAGACCCAGGCTTTAAAATGTTACAACATACGACAAATAATACTCAAAATAGGCTGTTGTGGCTGTGAGGACGTAAACTAAGACTTCTAGTGAAAAATGTGCCACTATGAATATTAGAGATGTTCCTGGCAACTAATTTCCCCATTGACTGAACGAAAATTTAAATTAAGACTAGTCGACGATTCTAAAAAAGGAAAACACTCAGAAAAGAGTCAAAATTTAGCACAATTTACTAAGTATTTGAAAAATTGTCCCAAAATAATATTGTGTGCATTAAGAGCCCTGTAAAGCCTAGATTTTAAATGCCGCTGAAGTACGAGACACTTTGCGCCGTGCGGTATGAATGTGAACATGACGGCAACTCTTATCTGACAGAAATGATAGCAGTTCACTTTAAAGTTAATAAAATGACATCTAAATTATAATTAAATTCCAGCTGAATTGAGAGGCATTTAGCTCCGTGCAGTATGAATGTAAACCCTGCACATTATCTGACAACAACTCACTTAAAGTTAACAAATAATATAACATCTCAAAAAAGATTCATTGCTGCTGAATTCATTTTCTAGATCAAAGTACTGCCAAACAACACTGGTTTTGTGAGAGGACATCTGTCTTATTTAAAACTCCAGTCTACTCCAGCATTACCGCAGGGAGGGAGGCTGCTGTCTGACGGCTCTGTAGCCCCAACTAGTGGCGGGTGGCTGCATGACAGTTAAGCAGCCTTGTACACGGATAAAACACTAATTGGTTTAACCGGCTAATATTTCTGGTGCCGACTAATGAAGGGGAGGACATTTAATCGTTTAAATCCCTAATGAATATCACACTTGTCCCAGATGAATAGATTGTTCTTTATGTTTTTGCTTTGTCCATTTGTTGCTGTTGTACGTGGTCAGCGAAACAATTTCAAACCAAAAAGCAGAAAATAATCTTAGCAGAAATTATTATTTTGCCAGCCCTTTGCGCACAGTGTCTATGTGTGTTGTTGCACAGTAACATTAAAAGGACCCACTCGTCAAAACTTTGCTCGACAGCAGCACTGGTGGTCAAAAGCCTCAGTGTGTCTTTAAACAAGACGTCTACAGAAATGCACAGAGCAGTTCTCTACTATATAAACAATAATAGGAAAGTTGAGCCTTAACAATGAACAATAGAGGCCTGTATCCTTTTTCAGTGACTACTAGTGCTTACAAGAACAAGGTTGGATGTGTGACAAACGGAAATACTGTAAGGTTAAATTAAAGTCTTATTAGACCACTTTACAGGAATGAGACATTTTCCTGTTATAAGTAATAGGAGCAGCTCTTTAATGTGCAGCAGCTAACGTCACCCAGACCTAACAGAGTTTCTTTTTGTTTCCAGATTCAAGGAGGGGACCCCACTGGCACCGGCACAGGTAAGATGAGGACTGCACTTAAACCACATTTAGAATTACATAACACGTCTTTGTTGAATTATTAATAGCTCCTTTTTGGAAGCTTTGCGTAAATACCGCTTGCAACTCAAGATGCAAGTCAAGAGTGTTACTAAATATACTTTGTGAAGGCACATGGGAGTACTGACGACACTTCTGCACACACACACAAAAAGACAGAGAGATGATGTAGATGGAAGGAGGCTGAGTGTAGAGTACAACATAGGGGTGTGGTGAACAACCAATCAAGCAGCATTTGGTGTAATTTTCCTGTTTTAAAAGCCAGTTTAAAAGGCAGCTGAGTGTAATTGAGAGCGAGGCTTGCTCATACAGTTAATTCCCTGCCTTCATGTCGTCTGTGCTGCTCCGAGGGCTCGCAGTACAAAGTGTGCTTTGTGTCTGTGGGCGTCTCTGAACACGACGCAAAATACGTCCACCATGACAGATTTATGAAGGTGCAGAATTCCTGGCCAGTGGGTAAAACTTCTCCTCATCACCTGGACTGAACAACATGAGCACACAACTCATGAACAGACCTTTAACTGGATTTTAAAGGTGGATTTTAAAGGTGGTCTCCACAGTGTTTAACAGTCCTGTACAGGGTTGCAAAACATTGGTAAATTTCTGGAACATTTCAGGGAATTTTCCAGGGAAAGTTAAGCAGAGGGAATTTTGTTTTTTTTTCCACAACTTTATGTGGAAGTGCTTTTTATGGTGAACTTATTTGGGGGAAAGTACTCATAAAGTACTAGGTCTATGGTAGGAGTGGTACTGACAGTAACCATTATATTGCAAAAAGTGATATACCAATATGTTAATAATACACATATGATGGTTCCCAACTGGTGGGTCCTAGTTCAAAAGTGGGTCACGGGGCCATTCTGAATGGACCACAAGTGACTCGCAAATGTGTCAAGTTTATAAAACATACACTTTATTATAAAGTACAGGGAATTTCTAGCAGAGAGTTTTTATTATGAAGTGATGTCTCCTGCTGTAGAGTGAGTGAATAACAGACAGCTACTTAACAGAGACAGCAAACTAGCTCAACGACATGGCCAAACACAAGTATGACACTGAATTTATTCAACTGTGTGGACCTTGAACTAATGGATAAGGAGAATTCTGGACCCTGTGGCTGGACCAGTTGGGAACTACTGATGTAAATAATCCAGTGCTTCTTAAATTTATTGTTTCTTTCTGTTCTTGCTTTGTCTACCTGTCCTCCTCCCCACACTTTTGAGTTTAATTCGGCAGGGTACACCCTGGACAGGTCACCAGACTATCACAGGGCTGACACATAGAGACAGACAACCATTCACACTCACATTCACACCTACGGACAATTTAGAGTCACCAATTAACCTGCATGTCTTTGGACTGTGGGAGGAAGCTGGAGTACCCAGGTTAACTCGCACTGACACAGGGAGAACATGCAGACTCCACAATGAAGGGCTCCCCCACCCTTGAGTTCGAATCAGGAACCCTCTCGCTGTGAGGCGACAATGCTAACCACTGCACCACCGAGCTGCCATACACATCTAGTGAAAATCTTTTATCGTGCCAGCCCTAGTCTATGGCATGTTTTGGTTACTAAAAGTTTGCCCAGAGTCGCAAAGGTCGGGCAATTTTCGGGAAATCGAAGATAACAACCAGCTGAAACTTCTCCCGGCTAGAGTTCTTTGAGTTTTGAGGAGGTTTTTATCAGGAGCTGAATTATCTGCAGAGGTCTCTGTCTCTCCAAACCAAACAGACTAGGTGATTTAAACCAGTAAAAGAACTGAACGAAGCAGTTTGCTATTATGTTGTTTGGCATGTTGGAGACTGGCCGCTAGCCCAGCACCTGCTAATCTGTGCTCATCTTGTTTCTCTGATAACTTAAGATCTAGATGCAGGTTTTCACTGGGCATCTGCAGAGGTCTCTGTCTCTCCAAAACAAAAGGACCTGCTGATTTAATCTGTTCTCAACACTAAATAAAGCAGAGGGCAGCTAACTTTGTTGTCCGATGCGAAAACACAAATGGCTCTACCTTTAGCCAGTGTTTGCTTTGTCTGTTCCGGGCTACTGTAGAAACATGGTAGAGTAAAATGGCGGACTCTGTGGATGAGGGCCTGCTCCCTTTGTAAATATTAACGACTTATTTTAAGGTAATGAAAACACAACCATTCTTATTTTTAGGTGATTATACAATGAAGAAAACATACCTATATTATTATATTCCATTTCTGCCAATATATATCCCCCTAAATCCTACACACTGGACCTTTAAGACTGGGAATTTTTGAGAGAAGAAAATAAATTCCAGTATAAAAATTGTACCTTTTGAATAGTGAACTTATTTGGAGGGGAGTCATAGGAGTTGTGTAGTTACTTGCATGTAATCTTGTGTAATATTAAGAACAAGGCAGGCAGCTGCCATGAAGCTTTGGACTTATGTCACTCATTTTCTTGTTTTCCTTCTGCCTGTTTGAAATCTCTTGCAGACAACAGCTGGGGTGACACATTTCATCTTTTGTTTGATATTCTGCTTTTTGAAGAGGTAATATGTCTGCTCCCATGCAGAAATAAAGATTAAAGACTAGCTGCAGGAACACTGGAGAAAAAAAATAGCGTTAAATTTTGAGACAATCAAACATTTGTGTGTTTTAATGCGGGGAATTGAGATGGCAAAAAAAAAGATATTGAGCCATGATGTAATACTCTCCTGACACTTGAGTTTTTGAGATTAAAGTGTCAAGAAAATCCCACGAAAATTGCCCACACATTTTGAGTGAATCCCTCTCACACATCCATCCGGCAGACTGCTCACTGTAGCGTTAACACTTTCCACGAGTTCAGAAGAGCCTCATTTATCTAAAACCCCTTCACAACCAGACGCTTTGGAGAGAGAAATGTTTTAAACATTGACTTGTAAATGAAATCCCAGAGACGCATTCAAAATATGAAGCGAGAAGCACATGCGCACATATTTTAAAATGCCCAAATAATGCGTTCATTAGCAGAGATGCTTCACAGCTGTCAGACAGCAGAGGATATTTTAATACTCCTGCTTTCTTTCCAGTTAACCCTGGTCAAAGTTTGTGGTTCAAGTGTTTGTGTAATTCAAGCGGCTTTTCAAATGAACATTAGAGAGAGTGCAGTTTGATTTATTGCTTAACTCTTTGGTGAGAATTAATTTCCCTCCTCATCCTCCTCTCTTGCCCTCCCTTCATTTATGATCCGGTCTAAAATGTCAGCGAGTTGATAAATTATGCAGAAATGTCACAAGGGGAAGTTGACGGCTGCAGAAAACCTCTGAAGGGTTGATTGGTCGGTAGCATGCGTCCACACCACAGCATAAACACACACATACTGTACCTATACATGTGCACAGTGTTTCCTGCACGTACACCAGCTGGCAGGACAGTGAAACACACCTCAGGGCGACAAATCCTCTTCCCCTGTCGGGAGCCAATAAGCTCCTGCAGTGCGTATTCCTGTATACTCATCATGATGATTCTTAATGATGAAGTCAGTCTGAATTAATGATTCACAGCTGAAGGCTCTCAACATGGCTCCATGTTCAAGGGCAAACAGGCCTTATGAAAATACATGGTGCCTTATTTCTGTTTCTCTAATGGTGCAGTCATTTGAATAGATGGTACGGGTAGGGCCAGCAATTTGTGTCGTTTTATACAAATTGTATACATCTTAACAGGTTCACTCTTATTTTTCAATATAAAGATGTAATGTTGTGCATTGGAGCTGAAAATTAAAGACTATACGAACTCCATCTTAGCTGTTTACCCCCCAAAGTGTACTTATTTCTGTTTGCATAGATTAAATAACAGATGGAGCAATTAAATGACAGATTAACACTGTGAACTGTCGGCAAACTTCTGCCCGAAAATGCCGACAAAACGATTTCCTTAAAAGAAAAACAGCCCTGCCTTACCAGCGACATAAATCTCTGAAGATGTTGGAATTGATTTTTATGGACAAGAAGTGAGGAGTGTTTGTCCAACTGTGTTTAAAGTTCTCCGTCTTCTTCACAAGGATGTTTTTGTTCATACATTAAAGGTGCCCTGTGGAGGTTTCTTGTAAACAAACTCGGGTTATTTTTACATTCAGTGTTTCTCACCCAAATGCATTGTGTGCATCCTTGAGGCTGTTTTAAATACATTTCCTTCCTTGTTAAACATTTGCAAAGGTGCATTGTTTACAGTCACGTTTGCATCAGCTAACAGTCTCCTTTCCCCCGTGTTGTGCTGATGTTTTCCTACATTTACTGGCTGTTAAGTGGTGATCAGTGGGGAAGCAGGAACCCCACCTATGGTTTATTACTATCACTTGATAGACATAAAGTTTATACACTGAGATCCCGGGACAGGCTGCAACTTTGCTTTTTTTATACTGAACTAAACCAGGTGGGCTTAATGCTGTTCCAGTGTGTGATTTTAGACAGCATGCCAGTGCTCTGGAAGCAAAAGAGACATGATGGCCTTGATGTGTAATACAACAGTGTCAGCCTCTGTGTCAGGCAGCACTTTCTAAACAATAACAATGGCATAACATGTCAGTAACAGTCATTTACCAGCCCTGTTATATGGCAGTTGATCCTGTCTCTGCTCAGACAGTAAGGAGCTCCCAGACTTCATTGTCTCCCCAATTTGTGTACATTTTCGGTCGCTGTTCTTCAGGAGCTGTTTATAAATGTGTAGGCCTATCGTCTGTAGGACAGATGTAAAGCTGTGGCAGCCCTGCACCAAAATAATCAACTTTTCCAAATTTACTACAGACTGATATTTACGGAAGAAGGGAAAGATATCTGTCGGCTGTGATTGGTTGTTCCTCATCACATGACACATGTGTTCCAAAATTTAAACTCGGTTTATCTCAGAGCGCAGCGATCACGGTCTTTGAGCATGCCTGCTGTGCGTCCACATTGAAAACAATGAATTTGAGGGCACAAAAAAAGTGGCATGTGTACGGCCCCTTACAGTCCCTCTTGTTCCCACTGCCATTCTCTTTATGGGTCCATGGCCTTTCCCCGTCCTGTGCACGAGCATGATCGCCCTGTGTTGATGATTGGCTGAAATAGTGTTGTGTAGCTTGGTCTGCACCATTTTGTTTGTTTCCCATTTACAGAGCTACAGCTGTGTATGAACACTGTAATGGATAGTTAGCAGTGTATGAGATTAAAATCACTCACTGCACCTTTTCTTTAAATGAAAAACAGAGATTATGACTTAAACATTAATTCCTGTTTGATCAACTTTTACATCCTGTTGACATAATCCTCTGCATTCTGTTTTGTCTGTTTAATATCGTTTTCCTCATGTTGTCTGGCTTGCATGCACTTCATGTTTGCTTTACCACCTCCCTGCATTCAACAGGAATGTGTATTTTATCTCATGTATACCCATGCACATACACGTGCTTCTGTTCATGATATTGGAGCACACAAAACAGAAATGGGGACCTGCTCTTTGAAACAGTCTGCAGTGCTACTAGTGGTTAAAAACTTCACAGGGTGCCTTTAATAAAAACAGTGATGCAGTTTTATCTAGATAACCTATCAGATCTGTTTCTATACTCTTAGACTGAGATATTGTTTAACTTGAATACACCTTTTTTTGCCCAAGAAGAATAAATAAACAATATATAGTTGAACCTTTTTTTAAAAAAATGGTGCGAGCAAACTGAACACTTTATCGTATATCATACTGAAATGTCACTGTATTGGGACACCAATAGACCTGTTTCACAGCAGATATTTTCCTTACATTATCTAAACATTACAATGGCTCTGTTCCATGTAAGTATCCTAATAAACAAAGCAAACAAGCAGCAACGTCATAGGTTTTTAAACTAAACAAATATTTGAGCTTCACTTACAGAAACTCATTACGTCATTAACTGCAATAAGCACTTTCCAGGAAAGATGATGCTGAAATTGTCTTGCTAAACGATTTACTGTCCGTCTCTCTCACTGTCTCTTGGTGTCTTTCCTTCCTCTGTCACCTGCTTCCTTCCTTCCCAGGAGGGGAGTCCTTCTGGGGAAAACCTTTCAAGGATGAGTTTCGGCCCAACCTGTCTCATACCGGCCGCGGGGTTCTCAGCATGGCAAACTCTGGTCCAAACACCAACAAATCTCAATTGTAAGAAATGTTTTTTAAAAAAAGCCTAAGCTTTGTACGATCACTCTGTGCTAGAAAGTCAGTCAGCAGAGAATTATGTTTTGTTTTTTACTGTCTCTTCCTTCCTTTGATTTCTTTCTTGAGGCTCCACAGGTGACTAAGACAACAGAATGCACAAACATTTTTATTTAGTGATACGTGGTCATTTTGGCAAATTTAAAAATAAATTAGACAAGAATTTCCTTTAAAAAAAAAAAACAATGTATAGACTCATACAGAGGCAGTCCCTCCTCTGTGACGATGTATTTATCAGCAGAGATTCTGCCTGTATTTTCCTATTTTCTGTGCTCAGGGGTCTTTATAAAACAATGTGTGGGATCCATACTGAAAATGTACATACGGATAAACGCCCAAAATGGCAGTACCAAAAAATATTAGACAATTTCTACAATCAGGCTTCCACCTCACCATCTGCATCGCCAATTTCCTGTCTCCAATATGTTCATAAGCATGGGTCAAAGTTTCTCACATCAAGTCTGTTTCTTTAGATCACAAATTTTGCGTGGGAAGTGGCGTACACCTCTTTCAGGTCTCGTTTTGTATATATGCAGTGTTTATAAATGAGACCCCAGGACACTTTCGGGGGTATACCCCCACAGCAATCAGGTAAGGTTCTGTAAAAAAGTAGTAACCAGGTGCCAGACGGCAAGCAGCAGAGGTGCAACAATACCTCCATCTGGATCATGGTATTCATTAAATAATCAACAATCCAATATCATTAATGTAAAGTCAAAATATCACTAAATATCGTCATCTTTAAGATACAGCTTTTTTTAGTGCACTTTAAACTGACTCCACTGACACAAAGGGCTTTCTGACAGAGAGACCTTTCTGGAAGAAAAAAACATCATGTTTTTCATCAAACTTCAGGGATATCTGGCTTAAAGCCCTGAAGGAAAACTTCTCCCAACAGCCATAAAACAGATTAACAACAGGACCATTCAAGAAAAAGTGTAACATTCAGCTCAGTAATAACTGTCAAGGGTCAGAGACCTGTCAGTTGTTTGTTGCTAATCACCCATTATTAGCTTTGGCATGTTTCCATTGCATTAATTAGCCTAGCGGCTAGCGTACATTTTTCCTCTTCTTATAGCTTAACAAATGACACGCAGCAGTAATATTTATCTTACTCACCACTGGTTTAAGTCACTGTATCTCCCGACAGAACAGCTCGGTTGAATTTCAGCCTACATGCACGGTTTTTCAGACGAACATTGTTAAAACAGAGCGGCTAATGTTGCTAAAGCCAGAAGCTAGCGGAGTGAGATACTCGTCCAGGCAGGTGACGTCACGTTGTGTTCTGTCTCGTAACGTCATTGTTTACATGCGCCATGTGCTGTCTGTTGATCCTTCTTTTCTCCGAAATCCATAATATTTCCATTATGCTGATTTATTCCCGAGTAAATAACGTTATCCTCATCGTCTTCCTCTTGGCTGCTAACCATCTGCCTGGCTGCCGCTGTTTGACAGTGACACAAACCTTCAAAATAAAAGCCTATGCTAAAGATGACGATGTGATCGATGTTTCCACTTTGCATCGATGTGATTGGATTGCTGATCATTAAATCGATGTATCGATCCAGATCGATGGATCGTTACACCCCCACTACACATTTGGTAAAACTGAAACTGTCATTAGAGATTTTTTTTTTTATTGACATAGTCTCATGCCAATCGCAGGTCCCTGAAATGAATCAAATCTAAATTGTGTCATGGCAGACTTTGGGATATCTGCAAACATTGTATTATTGTCCAAAAAAATCAATATAATTTTGTATCGTGATGAAACTTGTGATTTACACCCATCATAGAGACACAGCACCCAATAAAAGCATATATAGTGAGGCAAACACTTACCTTAACGCTGTCATGTTCACTGGCGAGCGTGTTTACAAGCATTAACCTACAGTCCTGCATAGTATATCTTAAAAAGTCAATTGAAAATAATTCTTATTTCTGAAGTATAAGTGTCATTAACCTAACACATTCTTTGTTTTTTATTATATTTTTTAATACTTCACATTTGGTAAAACTGAAACTATCATTAGAGATTTTTATGTGCCTCTAAAACTAATTTTGTTCTTGGTAACACTTAATTTAGCATTTACTGTTTAGCATTCATAACTGTTTATTGAAGTAGTTGTCATAGGTTAGGTCATAATAGTTGAAAATACTGTAATAAATAATAGGCATCATATACATGCTTAAAATCATATTGCAATGTGTTTATAAACTATAAAGGAGGAGCTCAACAGACCTTTTGTGAGAAAAACCCATAAATGTGTTGTTTATCTTTGTTATCTTTGTTTTTGAAGGTTGTTCTGTTCTGTGTGCTTAATAAAACTAAAGTAGTCGTGTAAACAGACTGAACCGTAAAGGCAAATCTCCTTTTTAGACTTCTTGTTTGTTTCCATTACTTTTCACTTATTCATTCCCTAAACCTTAAAATTTTTGAATATTTTTACAAATAAATAATAATGTTTTTGTTCTGTTTTCTCTCAGCTTCATCACGTTCCGGTCATGCACCTACCTCGACAGAAAGCACACGGTGTTTGGAAGGTAAAGTGTGTGTGTGTGTGTGTGTGTGTGTGTGTGTGTGTGTGTGTGTGTGTGTGTGTGTGTGTGTGTGTGTGTTAGTCATTTTTTAAATTGACTCCACTGCGGCTTAGCAACAGTGTTTTGTGTAATTTAGCAGCCGAGGCAGATGGCTTTGAAAGGTGACAATCCTGACAGACACTCGCTTAATGCTCAGTGCCATTTACACAAACAGTTGGGTCAGTGCCACATGTTCTCTTCAGCTCTTCTTTATCTTTCCTGTCCTCTTGGTCTCCTCCTCACTGGCTGTCTCTATTTCTCACCCTCTCATATTATTCTTTAATACATATTTGGTTCCTCTGGAGCTCCAGACAGTGCAAACTGTATTGCGACTTCCAGTCTGACTCCTGGCCAAGAGCAGTGAAAAATTTAGTAGATGCTGAATCTAAACTGAAAGGTTCTCTCTTTGTGCTGAGCTGAGCATGATCTTAAATGCTTGTCTTTTTTTGGAGAAAGCCCTGGCTGTTGTCTAAAAATATTCAGGCTGCTTTCATCTGGCTGATTCTTCACATGGTCAACACACTTAAAAAGCTTCTGCCTTAACCCCGCGTCCAGCTTTTTATCTTTTCCAGACGGTAGTCTTTGCACATTTAATGGGACTGGTGATGTCAGTCCACTTAACCTGATCTATACATAATGTGAACTCTGTCACAGAGGTTCTTCTGACATGCAAATCAGACTGGACTCTTTGTCTTTTTCTGTCTGGTTGATAAAGTGTTGCCACAGACAGGTAGTTTGACTACACTCTTACACGTTTAAATGCTCTTTCTGGATCAGGGGTTTTGAAGAGGATGTTCTGGTGGCATTTCTTAAGGCTCAAAACGTGTGTTCTGACCAAGGTGGCAAATTCTTGCCTTGTGTTAGTCATGCAAACGCTGCAGCTGGACTGTTTTTTCTTTCTTTATATTTCACATCTTGTGAATATTTGCCCATAAAGCTTCTGTATGCAACATCCAAAGCATTCATACAGCAGCAAACCGCTGTTTGTTATGTAAGGACATAGTGGAGTAACGGTGTCCTGACCTGAGCATAGAATGAAGTCATGCTGTCTCTGTGTGTGCTGTAATCCAAGCTTCGCTGTGGTTTGTTGTGGTGCGCTGGTCCGGCCACGTGTGCATGTTAGCACATGTGTGTATATCACTTGCAAGCTCATTGCTGCTGCTTTGCACTGTGCTCATACGGCTGTTACCGCTGATATCAGGACAGCATTGTTACAGAGGCGTAGCTCCCAACCTCCCGTTCCCTCCTGGGTAACATCGTTAGCTTTGTCAGCACTGTTGATGTTTTTTAGCACTGTTTATGGAGGTAGCGCTGTGAGATGCCAGCTCAGCCAACTGCATGTAGAGAACTGAGTCCAGACAGGTCACATGCTCTGAATTTCACATGGAGCCTCTTATACAGCCAATAGATTGGAGGGCAGGTAACATGAACTTAAGTGCTAAGTCAGGTTACAGCAAAGTACAACCGATAGCTGGAATCAAGTAACAAATCCAGATTTTCAGATCTTCCTGTATAGTCCCGTGGCTTCACTCACTTTTCTCTGAGCCCTCCCCTTTCTTGTTCTGTCTCTCCACAGTACTGACGTTGAGTCAGACAACACGCAGACAGCAAGAGTTTGTCCTCCATTTCTGATTGTCGCTGACAATTGCTCAGAGTGATTATAGTTTTGTATTTTTTTATTAGTTTTTATTTTTTTGTTTTTAATTCAGTTTTGTTTCAGTTAGTTTCCAGAGTGGGTTTGCTCCTTTCTGATTAGTTTTTGTTGTTTAAAAATGTTTCGTTTTAGTTTAGTTTCTGTTAGTTTTACCTTCAGTTTTAGTTTAGTTTTTATTATTATTGGTATACGGGGGGCAATAGACAGAATAGGTATTAAAATACAAACTCACAGTCTGTGAAATTGACAAAGACAAAAACTAAAGACATGTCCTGTGTGTTTTTATTTGATTTTAGTACATTTAATAAGTTCACCATAGAGCTTCAGTTAGTTTTTCCTTTTTTTAATTAAGTCTTCATTTTTATTTCAGACAACAACAATGTTTTAGTTTAGTTTTAGTTAACTATAATAACCCTGGCTTGGATGTGTATTTGTGTCTATTTGCGTCTTTGCATTGACTTTTGCAGCCTGTGAAAAACTAGCTGTGTGTGTTGTCTGAACACATATTAAGGCTTTCATTTTCATTACTGATCAATGTATCAGCTGTTGTGTCTTAATAATTGGTTACAAATTTAGTCTATAAAATGTCAGAAAGTATTGAAAGATGCTGATTATAATTTCCACAAAGTGACCTCACATGTCTTGTTTTGTATGACCTACAGTCTAAAACCCAGTGATATTCATTTATGATATAAAACAGAGAAAAGCAGCAAATTCTCTCATTTCTGAAACTGGAACCAGCAAATATTTGCGTATGTTCCTGCTCAAGTAATTGATAGGTTAACTAATCACTTAATAATTTGTTTTTGTAGTTTATTTCTATCTCTAATAATTAATACTGCCCCTACTGTGATCTGCCTGTCCACAAAATCTGTTTTAGTATTTCTTTAATTAGTGAATTGGCAGTAGAGCGATGACAGGAAATGAGAGACAGACAGAGAGAGATTGTATAAACAGCCAGAAATACTCTTAGGCCCCTTTTCACACATGGAAACTGCAACATTTCAGGTTTCAAATATCTGTTTTTTTGGTGTTCAGACAGACGTCTCCTGGAAAAATTCCATGTCCATCCTCTTCCTACATAAGTTGACCTTTCACTGACCCAAAATGTTCTTTTTTATCTCAAGTGACAGCACTGCTGGAGAACAGGGATGAATCAAAAAATGAAC
This sequence comes from Cephalopholis sonnerati, assembly GCA_019142605.1. NCBI lineage: Eukaryota > Metazoa > Chordata > Actinopteri > Perciformes > Serranidae > Cephalopholis > Cephalopholis sonnerati. The sequence goes on along the minus strand of JAGQAX010000007.1, from coordinate 38,695,857 downwards.
ACACCGCATATACAGAGTGATCGTACTTCTCACACAGGAAGTCTAATGATGATGATTTTTGTATGTAGTATTTTGTTTATCAACGCCGACATTTTAATCCTCTCAGAATATCTTCAAAGGGGAGATGTGATGCTTTATGTTTGCCAGCTGGCTTTTACCTTTAATTTAAGAGGAGCATAATGGGCTAGCTTTGTCTGTGTAGTGGTGGGCAATATGATGATTACTGTGAGAAGATATAGAGAACACTGAGTCGGGCTGCTTTTGTTGGATTTTTATATCATTTTTGCATCGTCTCAGGGGAGTACTTTGATTTGTTTGTTTTATTTGTTTTTCCAATGCCATCAACAAAGTGTCATCTGTCTTTTGTCCCTCTTAATCCACGTGAATGCAGCGTAATCATCTTGTATGAATACATAACCAAATATATTTGTCTGAAGGTCAGTGAGTCATCGAGTGTGGGAGCTCCTCTGTTCATCTGAACATGTGGAGGCACAGCACATGTGGCCTGAGAAGCCCCCCCAGCTACAGTAGCTATTGGGTGTACTGATTGTGTGTCTCCTCACTCCACACATGGTAACAGGGGGCCCCCACAGGAGCAGCTGGATAAAGACTTTGCAGTTTAAAGAGCAAAGTGAGAGCAACTTCTTTAAAGTGCTCTGCAGCAGGGGAGTCGCTAACAGATTCGCCTCTTGGCCCTCAGCTTTTTGACAGACTCTATATCTTCAGAGGTTGTTTTCTCTGCTGTGTTTACACCATGAGGCCACTGTGCTGATAACAAAGACTATAAACATTTGCTTTTTCGCAGCAACTCGTGTTCGCTGTTGTCTGAGGAATATAATGAGGTCTGCACAAACCCCCCCCAGCCTCTGAAGGATAAACTTATTATATAATAAACTTAAATATTACAGGTTGAGATGGTTGTACACAGGTTCCTTTAATTCATGTTTCTTTTAGCACACCTCACTCAAACGGTAGTAAATAGCGTATTTGTTGGGGACTATTTTCAGCTGCGGATTAATCCGCATTTGGTGCTATAGGGAGTATTTAGGCCAGCAGGACGGTGACACAAAATAAACTACAGTGTGTGTGTACACGGTAATGAAGAAACATATCACCCAGTGCAACGGTGTGACTCATCGATGTGTTTTTAATAGCTTTATAGACAACAATGGCGCTATAAGGCACACAGGGAGAAGATATGGGTGTAAGGAATCAAACATTAAATTCCCATCTTCCCCTCCACCAAACCTCAGAGTCAACTGCAGTTCAGCTGCCGTTCATACGAGAGTGATGTGGCGTCTGGCTCAAGGGCACTTCAGCAGGATGGATGGTTTCTCAGGGAGTTTAACTCAGTGTCATCTTTATCTTCGAAACCACCCTAAAGCCCTCGTGTCATTAATGAAGACATCAGTATTTATACAGGAAATGATATTTTGAGTGGTAAAACTGGCTGAATTAGCAATGAATTTATTCCACAACTCTCCGACGGTTACATTTTTATTATATATTTTGTTTTGCTGCCTTTGTTTTATCTTCCCTGTCGAAGATCAAAGTGATCTGGGGCCTGTGCGGCGAGCCCAGGTCTCTCCTGCTCTTACATAGATGTATAAAGGACTTGTCATGAAGTACGGTTTGTGTGTCTCTCTCTTGCAGGATCGTTGGTGGATTTGAGACACTCACGGCTATGGAGAACGTGGAGAGTGATCCCAAAACAGACAAACCAAAGGTAAGAATCAGTGGTGTTTTCAGGTTATAGTTTGGCGTAAACAGAATTTCAATTTGCTCAGAAATGTATGAGTGTAGAACAGAGTGTCTGCAGGTCCATAAAAAGTTGTAAAGGTGAAGTGTGTAAGATTTAAGAGGATTTGGTGGCATCTAGCAGTGAAATGCAGATTACATCAGTTGAATCTTCTCCTGGGTAGAATTCCTTCAGTGTTCATTGTTCAGGGAGGTTTTATCAGGAGCTGGAAAATCCGCAGAGGTCTCTTCTTCTTCAAAACAAATGGAAACAAAACAAAAACTCTGAATAAAGCAGTTTCACCTTACAAATCGGTTCATCTCCAGTGCTCTTCGGCATCTTGGTGACGACAGCTCGCCCACAACATGCTCACTCCTTTTCTCTCATAAGTTAATGTTTGCTCACCTTTTTCTGATCCAGAGATTCATGGAGTTTTTACCTTAAGCCGAATTATCTGCAGAGGCCTCTCTCCAGTGATTAAAACTGGTAAAAGCACAGAAAAACGTATTTTCACGTTATAAATCCATGCATCTCTGACACAGTTTGGCACATGGCTGCGGGTGGCTAGTGACTTTTTTACTTCTATAACATAAGATATACATGTTCAGGAGGTTTACACCAGAAGCCGAATTATCCAAAAAGGTCTCTTTCTCTCCAAAACAAACAGACTAGATGATTTAAACCAGTAAAAACACTGAGGAATACAGCTTCACGTTACAAATCAGTGCAACTACGGCACTGCTCATTGCAGCTGAGCTTGTAACTACAGTGGCTGACGCAAAAACACAAATGGCCCAATCTCGAGCCAGTGTTTGGTTTCTCTGATCTGGGCTACTGTAGAAACTTGGTAGTGCAACATCTTAGTAAACGACAACCTGCTCGTTATGCAGATGTAAATGGGTCATTCTGAGGTAACGAAAATGCAGCAATTCCTATTATTAGGTCATTATACACTAAAGAAAATATACTAATAATCTCATACTCCATTTCTGCCAATATATCCCCGTAAATCCTACACGCTGAATATTTAAATATCCTAAATTTAATTTGATATTGCTTTAAAAGTCATTACATATTATTAAATCTGAATTTGTAAGGTCATAATTACCATAAGCATTTTCCATTTTTCCATATTTAGATTCATTCTTGTCAAAATGAGTCAAGCTCTTGTGTGTGAAATTACTGATGTTACAAATCTTTAAACCCACCACTGAACCTAATAATGTCTATTTCCTTTATAGCTGCACTTACCTGTTGGCAAAATGTAGATTATAACTCCCTCTAATAACCATATTCAGATATAAAACCAATCTCCACACAGGACTACTTAACTTTATACTTACCTGCAATGCTTGAATAAGAAAAAGATGACTCGTCCAAATATCAGTGTTAAATGTGGTTTAAAATTATCTTGAAAAGGTCTTTAAAAGCAATAAATTTAAGCGTCTGATACCTGTCGACACCCTTTAGAAATGTCCCTCCATGGGTTTTTGTTGGGTCAAATTACATCTCATTTTACAATCTTGAAATGTAGCTGATACCCCCGGCTAGAGTAAATTACAGAGTGCAACTGTAGAATCAGTTTAAGTAGATGACTAACATTAAAAGCAGCTGAGGAGAGCAGGAGCCATGGCAGCCTTTTGACCCGTACACTGATCGTCGGAAGGTCTGGTGGTAAGACAAGAAATGAAGCAGTGAGAGATGAGTTAGAGATGCCAATGAGGAGCTAAATTCAGTCATTCAAAGTGTCATTCTACTTTTCTAAATTACAAATACACTTGAAAAAACTAACAAATGCAGCTACACGTTTAAATTGATATCAGTGTCTCATTTTCCCGCAGCTCTCAATAAGTGTCACGCAAAACTGGAAAACTAGTATTTTATTTCTACATGTTTTATATAGATATTTCAGAGGCTGGCTGGTGTTTGATAGTAGAACTTAATATTTTATATGTTTTATTATTTACAGGTCATTTAATGGCAGCCAGCGTAAAAGCACATTACTTTTTGAGTCCCATTTTTTCCCGTGTGTCTGTTTTCCAGTCGGAGATCAAGATCATAAGTGCGACTGTGTTCGTGGACCCGTACGAAGAGGCTGACGCTCAGGTTTGTATCTGTCTACATGAATAACACTGACTGCGTGATATAACAATTTCCTCCACACAAAAAAGTGCTACCTGCTGACTGTTAGATTTCTGCAAAGAATGAGTGTGTGTACTTACAGAGCAGAGCGTTGAGTGTTTGGACAATGACACACTTTTCATTGTTGTCGTTCTGCACAGCGGCACGTCTGAATTGAAACGGTGTGAAATTCTGTCAAACGCTGCACATACATCACTCTGCACAGTGAAGGTCAAACATCCGAGTGCATAAGAGGGAAAAGACAGTTCTGCCTTAGATAACTGAAATAAAGTAACTGTTAACTGTCAGACCAACTGAATTACATTGATGCAAAATAAAAAAGAAATAAAAGGCAAGAACTGACTTTAAAGAAGCCAGCTGACCAGTTTTCCAATAATGTCACCAAACCATACTGAACACCGTGGCTGGTACCGTGGCTCTTTTTATATACAGTCCCTTCTGTTTTTAACAGCGCAGCAGGACAGTTGAGGGACGCATTTGATCCTTCGCTAAGTCCCACACCTTGAACACAGACTGACCAATCATAGCATTGCATCAGCCAGCTTCAACAATGGTCCGACAACAACATGGCTGCTCTCCATAGTTTTTCTTTATTTTCAGGCTGGTTTTTTGGATTTCGAGCTAAACGTTGTGTCTGGGGCACTTGTAATACTGATACTTGTTATCCTGAGTGGTTGGAAGGAGATATACTTTTCTTCCTCATTCCAAAAGCAAAATCAAAAACTGAAAAGTGTAGGGTTAGCTCGCTCGCTAGCTACCTAAGGTATAGCTTACTGAATCACATAGTGTTTATATGTGTGTTTGAAATGTGTAATAGAAATTATTGCTCTAATGTAGTACAGGATCTCATTCCAGATCTTAGTGCAAGTGTGCCAAAATGATATCTGACTGTAATTGTTTTTGTAAGGTGGTACAGGAATAAGTGCATGAGAAACTGATCTAGTGACGCGTTGCTGTCTTGTGTTGTGACTTGGATGTAGAGCAGCAAGTGTGAAATTTGAGTTGTTTTTTAGGATCTGATCTTGTGTCCTTTTGAAAAGTCAAGGCATTATTATAGTTTGAGTGCGGTGCAGTGATGAGTCCGAAGGGGGAGGTTACCATAAATCTTGTAAGCTCTGTTGTTTAGTCTTGGTTCAATGGTTTCCTTTGTGGTGAGGGACCATATGGGGAGACGGGATATTATCGAGAGAATGATTGCATGTAGGCATGTGTCTGAAACAGCAGGGGTGCGATATGGTCGGATCTTGTTATAGACATACAGATTCTGGTTGAGCTGCCTTTGCTTTTTCATGATTATGACAGTGAATAAAGATCTACCCTGCTTTACAGGAACAGTGGAGGTAAACAGGGAAACATTGCTGATATTCAACCAGCTATGTGTCATTGCAGTGTGTGCAGATGAACGATGTTTGGCTTACCCCAGAGCTCCCTGCCCGTCCGGCGGCAGAGGTCCGAGCGCTGGCGACACGGGGGGAGCAAAAGACCGTTCATATGCACACAAGGCAATGACACACAGCTGGTTGAAAATCAGCAAAGTTTTCCTTCCTGTCTCGATCACCAGAGATGTAGTGGTTCACTTTTACGCTGTGATGTGTAGCCTATAGTTGGGCTTTAGCTACCCACTAGTCTTTTTAATCTTTTTAACCTGTTTTTACTGCTGAGTGAGTTTGACATTATGGATTTATCCCTGAACCCCTCTGTCTGCTTCTCTCTGAAATCGCTTTTACGTTCTCCAAAAAATTGATAATACTTCTACTGTGAGTGTAAAAGGGGTTTTTGTCCAGCGCCCTATGTAGACAATCCACCCGGAGCTTGTTGTCCCTCCTGCATTCGAAACATGCACAGAGCAAGTGTCAGCATGGAAGTAACTATTACTGAGCATTAAGTCCTGCGGCGTAAGCGTCGCCTCTGTATCCTCTGATCTGGCGTGCAGTTGTTGGGATTTATATGATTTGCTGTGATTTCAGATCGCAGCGGAGCGAGAAAAGGAGCTGCAGAAGGAGGAGGAGGAGAGACAGCAGACCAGCATCGCCCAGAAGAAAGCCAAGGAAGAGCAGGCGCCAAAAACCTTCAAGGCAGGTGTGGGGAAATACATCAACCCTGCCACAACGTAAGGACACACAATTTACTATTCACCAAACTACACTCTGCTCCTGCTGTGGTGGGCATCGCTGTGACGTGTGTAAAATGCATAAGAAGAGACAGAAGAAGAATATTTATTCCACCTTCCAGGCAGAAGTTGGATTATAAAGTTAACCCAGCCTCCACACAACCATCTCACAGGCTGATGTAATGTCCTGAGAAACAGGATAGTAATGAATGGATGATAAAACATGAGGATTACACAGCGACACAGAACGAGCAGAAACATAATGTGCAAAATTGCCAATTATATAGAAGATTACCTATTTTCCCCGTGGGGATGATGCAGGTTTATTGTCCCGACCATATTTCAGCTGAGTTCAGGTATATTGTGTTGTTTTTCTGTGATATTACGACATATTTCATTTTAGTTTTCTTTATTTTCTTTTTAAGTTTATGTCTAACAACACTTGATCTTGCCGTGTCGACTCAACATTTGGAACAATTTGCACTTGTACTTAAAGTTTACTTTTCAAAATAATGTCAAATATGAAATATGAGAAAGAGACAGAAACTTAAGATTCTCGTCTCTTTGCTTTATTAAATTCCTGATTGCCACATGCGTTTTGTTTTATTTTGGTTTTGTTTTTCTTTCTTGGACACTTTGCATAACAACCCTGTAGTATTTTTGGGAATATTAAAATTACTGTCATTATGCAAATGAAGGTGCATTAACTGCAGTGAAAGTGTTGTACTTTGGCTGAAGTGTGCATTAAGAGATAAGTAGGCTCATGAGTTTTCTCTCTTTGATGGTATTTTATCTCCAGAATTTACCCACCTGATCCTTCTCCTGTCATCATGTTCACATATTTTGTGTTTATACATGTTAGTATTAATGCTCCTGAATAACAGTCAGTCCATTCCCCAGACAATTAAATGTAAAAGTGGCACACTGGGTGTTTCAGCAGTCACTGATGGTTGTTTTAAGGGTTTTGTCAGAGAGAGGATACTTGTTCATTTGTGCATTTAAAGTAAGATGGACCTTTATTCATCCCAAGGGAAGTTGTTGTGCAGTAGTTGCAGTACAAAGTAGGAACAGTGCAAATATAAAATGATGAAAAGACTATTGATAAAATGCAAAACAAACATACACAGTGCCATAAATACAAACAGGTAAGTAGTATGGGTGTTGGAGCCTGTTGGAGCGTGTATTAGCACACATTCTGAACTAGGGATGTTCCTGGTGACTAAATGAAAATTTTGATTAAGACTAGTCGACTAGTCTAAAAAAAGGAAAATAATTAAAAAAGTCAAAATTTAGCAAAATTTATTGTTAAGTATTTCACACATTGTCCCCCAAAAGATATTGTGTGCATTAAGAGCCCTTTGAAGCCGTTAATCACAATCTTCAACAACCATGTCGGACTTAAATGACACTGAAGTACGGACGCTTTGCGCCGTGTGGTTTACTAATTGGTTTAACCGACTAATATTTCTGGTGCCAACTAGTGAGGAGGCAGACGTTTAATCGTTTAGACCTTTATTCACGCCCATCCCTACTCTGAACACAAGTTAACAACCGAAGCATATTGCTGTTCACACCTGTGTCTATCATGCGTCTCCAGCTGACCACTTATTTGTAGATTTTGTTACTGCCTGCGTCACTTAAGGCCAAAATACACCAGACACTATCACAGCAGAGCGGGTTCATTATAGTCAACTGAAGCTGCTACACTGACCACGGAAGCCACGCTTGCCTGCATGGACGCCGCACTGCTTTTTTCCCCTGTGTGGGGCTCCTCCGCCCTCCAATAAGTGAAAATAACTACATAGAACTGTGTAAAAAACACAACTTAAATGAGCACTTCATTGTGCCAGAGGCAATGCAACACAGCAGAGCAACCGTGTGGGTGTGTTTACATTTCAAATTAGAACAAATCAAATCATTGTGTCCTGTCATTAAAATCAGATCATTAATTCAGTACCAGTTAATAAAGCCTACACCAGTGGTTCCCAACTGGTCCAGCCACGGGGTCCAGATTTCTCCTTAGTCATTAGTTCAAGGTCCACACAGTTAAATACATTCAGCGTCATACTTGCCTTTGGACTGAAGCTGGTTTTCTGTCTCTGTCAAGTATCTGTCCGTACCTGTCCGTTAGTCACTCACTCTACAGCAGGAAATGGCACTTCAAAATAAAAGCCCTGTGCCAGAAATTCACTGTACTTAAAAATGAAGTATGTTTTTTACAAACTTGACACGTTTGCAAGTCACTTGCGGTCCATTTAGAATGGACCCATGACCCGCTTTTTGACCGCGACTCACCAGTTGGGAACCACTGGCCTACACTTCCAAACCCCGCAAAACCAGCTGCACACACAGCGAAGTTGGTAGCAACCACATGCTGCGAAAACGGAGTTTGTGTAGCAGGTAAAAAACCCACTCTGCTTACGTGACATGTCGTGTCAGAGCCTCATGTATTTTGGCTGTTACACCAGAAGGTCAGAGGACCCTGCACACAGTTATTACAGCCACGCTCTCGCTAGCTGCTCGCCAGTTAGGTCAGCTGTTGTGTCAGTGCAGTATGAGATATCACTGTCAGCAGAATTTAACACGTCTCCGTCCATAGGGCAAAATGATGGACAGTCATGCAACACTTCATCCATCCATTGTCATGAAAACAACCACCACGTCCTGCATTGACGACATAGTCCCTGTCAAGGATCTATCGAGACATTGGATCACGATGCCTCTCGTGGTTGTTCACTGTCTACATGGGATCAGACCGACCAAGGCGCATTTTATAACCAAGTGTAAACAGGATCATAGATGTTTATGAGAAGAGGCATATCGCTTGTATTTATGTATTTTCAGCAGGATTGGAATGACACACTTAATTAATAATTAGCAGATGAATTAATAGTGAATCATGTGTTTATGTCTGACTTGAAGGGAAAATCTGTTCATTGTTGTTGCACAGCTGGTTTTGAAAAGCGTCTGTCTCTGAAGAAGAATTCTGAAAGGCCTGTCTGCTACAGTACACAAAGGCATAAACAACCTGATTTACAAAGAGAAAAGAGTTATGAGGAGTTAAAAGGAGGTAAAGAGCTCAGGCAAAAGGAAGACCAGATCAGAGAAACACATAATCTACAAGAAACAAGAGGCACACATCTGTGGAGTAAAACAGCTGATTGTCATATTATATTCAATTTCCTTTAGAAAACGTTTGGCTGCCGAAGATGAAAGCGGACCGTCCACCAGCGGAGTGGCGCCCAAGAAGTCCAAAGGCAAGACCAGCTTTGGGGACTTCAGCTCCTGGTAGCACCGACACACTCGGCATTCACCAGTCTGTATTTTCAGTGGTCGGGTTGAGCGTGATCAAAATTAATTTCATGCATACTTGTTGTCTATCGTCTCTAAGTAGTGTTGGCGTGTTGTGGAACAATTAAAGTTACTTTTTTACAAAGATAGCTTCCTAATCTCTTTTTATACGTCTGTCTTCAAAGACACAGTGTGACCATTGATTTAAACACCATGTATTGATGTCGTTTTGATGCGATGAAGCGGCAGTGTAAAGATATCAGCACTTATTAAGAGAGCGAGCCGTAGTTAATCTTATCTTCATCACCCAAGACAGTCCAATCAATATTTGGGCTAAAACCATGTGATCGATTTCTTTTTGTGCTGGGCCGTTTAATCAGTGTTTGGTCCAGGATGGTCTAATCAGTATTTGTGAACATGATTAACTCCCAACACCAGACTGTGTTCATTTTCTGGTGAAGAATGACGACATGCAGCCGCCTCAGCTGTTAGCCGTTTCTACTTTGGCTCAACTCCCAAGTGTTTTTAATGGATTTGCTTGTCACGTTTCCATAATCATTTAGCACAGCGCTCCACAGAAAGAGTTATAGTTATTGCATCAGGTGGCCCACACATAAAAAAATGAATCTGGAGCTCGGTCACTTTGTTATGTCCACACTGGGGGTCTGATTACTTTAGGACGTACTCTGATTCCTCTTACCGAATACAAACAGTTTGATTTTTCATTTTAACGACTGTGCTTTCACAAAACCCTTTTGTAAGTCTAAATTGACAAAAAAAAGTTGAATGTTTGTATTTTTAACTGTCATTCAACATCAGAGTTTAACAAAAAGTGAGCCGAAAATGCTTTCAATTTTTCATTTTCAGGGAACAACATTAAAAGAAATTACACCATTGTTGTTAGTTGACTGTGGCATGCGGTTACGGGAATAATTGTTGCATTGGATTGTTCTGTTTGCAACAGCAATTTTTAGCTTTATAGTCATGTCTATATTGAATTGGCATCATGGTGTGTTTTTTAAAAAATCTGCTGTGATCCTCTGTGATGGCAGTTTTTGTTCCTGTCAACCCTTTTTTTTTGCCAGAAGGTAATTTCAAAATGTTGTACTGCCGTTGTTTTTGCAAGATAGACAGCAAAAGTTTTTGATCTGTAAAACTTGCAGGCATTTACACAAAGACATCATCCAGAGAGCGCTCACTGGGTAAAACAAAACTGGTGGAAAAACATGATTTAAGGCCTTACGTTTTTTTAATCCTTCATCCAAAAAAAAATCTTAATGCACGGAAACCTTTCACATTGAGTCTGATGTGTTTTAATGTTCTATTCATTGTGAAAATTCGCAAATTTCCCCCTTTTGCCTCTCTCCACTGGAGTTACCAATCTGGCTGTCACCACTTCCTCCCTGTCTTTCATTTGGCACCGCAGCTGCTTGACGGGGCGGAGCTGTGTCCACATTCTGTGTGTGGTCCTCTTCCTCTTCATCATCATTATCCTCCTGAATATTCCTGAAAGTGAATTATCTGAGTTATGAAATGATTCTGTGCACCCCGTTCCTCTGTCTTGTCACGGCTGTGTCCCGCCGCCACATTTTCTTCACTGGTTCTTGGTCAGACGTCTCTAAAGGCTTCTGACGGATGTGAAAAATGCAGAAAATCGAACCTGTTTTTGACATGCAACAATTTCAGACAAAAAATGGATTTATTGCAGTCTATGACGACATCAGTCATGACATCAAGCTTCGAGTCCCTCACCAGTGTTTTCAGGTTGTTTTCGTAAAGATCTCAATCTGGACTTAAATGCCTAAAAAACAGGAAAACAGCTTAATCTTTTCTTATTTGTCTTATTTTGGTCAGCGAGCGATAAAACTGAACATTATTGCTTTATTTATGTGGGTGTATACACAGACTGGTTACACCTCAGCTATTTAAGCTTCTGTTCATTCCCCTGCTGCTCTTTGTGATCACCTTCACTGTTTTAATACAGTCAAACGTACAATTTAGATGCTCTCATTTACATATATTTGTGTTTCTGCTGTCTGAAAACTGAATTAGCATAAAATAGCAGTTTGATTCATAAAGGCTACCTGTGAAGTCCTCTGACAAAACAAATCAATCATAAAAAACAATCAAAGGAAATCTAAAATGGCCACCATGGACATGATGTACATTTTCAAACAGCCTGTCGTTCCTTACACACACTTCACTTTCTATACACTAGAAACGTTTGCGGAGAAACACCGAAAATAGCAGCAAATGTAAAATCTTTCTTGGTCTGAGACAGGCGCGTAATTGCATGAAGCTGTGTGGGATCATTCCTTTTAGGATCCGTGTTGCGCGGGTGAAACAGCGGTATTGGTGATAGCACCCTTGTGTCACATAACACATAATTTATTGCGTGCTTGGTTATCGCCCTAATGCTGCTCCACTCGAGCCTCATTATTTAGCTGTGCTCTTGGCAGCAGTTGCCAAGCTCTGGGCTTTTACCTGAATGAATACACCCTTGAGCGTCCTCAGTGTTTCACCCCATGCCTGAGCGAATCGAAGCTTTGTAAATACGAGAGGTGGGAAATGAAGTTGGTGCCCTCCAAAACTCGAGTTCCAGACCTACACGATTATCCTTTTCACACATGGAGTGCTAAAAGTGAGCCGCAGTGTGATGGGGAAGTCATTCTCAGTCCGTCTCCCAACTGTCCAGTCAGCACAGAGGCATGAAATGAATTCCAGCAGGCTGTAAAGTCACTAATTTAATGAATAATTGAGGTCTGTGGTTCTTGCAAGTATTAGATTGGTGACTTGAGACTGGGGAGTGACAAGCACTCAGTAACCTTAGACAGTAAGTTGCACACATAATACACTCACATAGCCAGTTTATTAGCCATACCTGTCATGTAGAGTGTAATGAAATCCAATACAGCTACTTAACATATACTGTGCTTATGGTGCTTTCAATATTTAGGTTTTATTGACATTTATTTGTTTGTTTTTTACAGGTTTTGAGAAAGTTTTGTGGTAGTTTGTAAGCTCATATTTGACTGCATCAAAAATAGATGGCAGTGGGAGTGGGTTAACCCATGGATATATAAAGAGAACTAGATACAGCATTGAAGGGGGGACTGCCCATTGTTCCAGTGGTTCAAAATTCTGAAGCCACGTTAGTCCAAAAAATGTCCCAACGGACTGAAGACCCATTCCTCCCACAGCCCATTAGCCCAGTAACAAACGCCCACTGCTCCAATGTCCTATTCCTCCGAAAATACACACTCCTTGCAGTGAGACAACCCAATGGCCAGCAAAAATGTTTGCATTGTACATTTACGTAAACCACGGAAACATTACATCTGTCAACAACACTACAGTGAAGGTGTGGTTAGGTTTAGGAACAAAAGCCACTTGGTTATGGTTTGGAAAAGACCATGTTTTGGCTTATGACACCCATGTTAGGTGACACAAAAGCAGGGAGGGCTCACCAAAAACACCCCAGTGTGGTGACTTAAACGCCACTTGGAAACGCTACGAAGGGTTGGTAAAAAACAACCGTGATTGATGGCTCAAACACTGCTGGGAAACTTAAACTAACTGCAGGAAGTATTTTTGGAGAAATGGGACTTTGGAGCAGGTGTTTCGTGTTTAGGGTAACGGGATGTCAGAGGAATGAGCTGTCGGTCCAATCGAACATTTTTTGGACTGTTGGGGTTCTTGAATTTTGGTTGGCGCACGAAGCCAAAAAGGTTCAACTTCCTGGGTATAAAATTACCTGTATCTTCCACATCAGGAAGATCAGCGCATAGAGCTAGCGCACTGGAGACTTCGCCGTCCAAGCGACTAACCTCTGGTTTAGCACTCCACCAGCTTGAACGAGGAAAAACATGATTTAATTGTGCGGCTCTTCTAGACTTAAGAAATGTTATTTTGCTGAATAATTCTCTCCCGATAGTGAACTGAATCATTTCTCAGGGGTTGTGACACAAAAAAATGTGTCCACTGATTTACAGACGTTTCTGTCACAACAAAAGTGTATGTGGGAAAAGTCTTTTTGGGCTCGATGTCATGTGACGGAAACAAAAGTTTGGCCACTATGTCAAATTAGCTTCAAAGTCTGGTGCACTTCCTGGGGGGCCTGGATCAGCCACTCAAAGATTCATAACAGTGAGTTTGTTGTTTATAAATATTGTGAATATGAATGTTAATTTTTGACTTTGGAAAAAATAGTTTGACAGAACATATCTGAACTCAAGGTCGACCAGCTTTTTCTGGAGCTTTCTACTGCATCTCAAAGTCTTTCTCCACAGATGGAATTTGCTCAACCTGTGTGTGTAGCATTTTCATCTCCTCCAATCAGAGATGAGTTTGTCACTCAGCCTCCTCACACTCTGTTTGGACACCTACAGGAGGCCACACTGGCACATGTGTGATTTTTCTGGTAAGTTTCTTCATTATAATCTTGTACTGTGTATTTAGATAGCTGCTTGATGTTTAAATTTGATCAATGTCAACTGAATGTGTCCAGCTCAAGACGTTAAGATCCAGCGTTTATCTCACCTGACATGATAAGGAGTTCTACAGCATGGTGAACCTGAGACCTCTACAGGTAAAACCTCACATTATTGAGCTCTAAGCATACGCAGTGTTCAGAAAGTAAATGTTGCCTATTACACTTTATAAAATTACAAACTTTATAACATGTTTCACCCAGTTATACTTCAGTTAATAAGCCTCCAGGCCTTCAGAATATATTCTGGGAAAAATCCTGAGAGAACAAGGGTGGCCACATCTAATTTATGCTGTGCACAAATTTACTGCTCAGGCCTAAATTGTAGTTTATCACAGAACAAGCATGCAGCATGTGACAGCTAAATGACGGCTAAACAGTACTCAGCAAATGCATGAATGTAGGTTTGAGGGAAGCTAAAATATTTGCAGTTTTACAACTCACCCCACACAGACAGTCAGCTGGAGAATTGCACCAAATTTGATGGAAAAAAAAAAAGATTTAACCAATTTAATATTGATGCTGTAATGCCTCTTTATATAGACACATAGAAAAGACATATGGAGCTCTAATTTGCAAAAAAAAGGCTTACATGTACAATGAGCTGAATTTCACGTAAATAGGGTTGGACTTGAAGGATGGTATTGATTATTCGTAGTGGTTATAATATTTTAGTATTTATAATCTTTTCTACGTATGTACTTGTTCTTTCCAGTGTTATTATGTTTTATATTTGTGTACATTTTATATTGCTATATATTTGTGTGTCATTCTTTTATCTTGTACAGCACTTTGGTCAACTGTGCTTGTTTTTAAATGTGCTGTATAAGTAAGTTTGATTTTATTTGATAATACAAACCTCTTGCAGTATGATCTAGCGATGGGATCACTCCAGCTGCGACAGCAACAGGCCCAGACACACCAAACAGACATTAAAAAACTAGCAGCGACAAAGGCTGACTGTTGGGTTGCCGTATGACGCCTGTGACTTGGCTAAAAAGTTACACCTGAACTCACTGTGAAGACTATAAACAAGGCCAACTAGCACGTCTGAACTGCGCATGTCTGAGAGGAAATATTCGTCATTCAAAAAGGGAACAAAGGATGTTTACCGTGCACTACCAAGCAATAAGATAACCAGTTATGTAACCTACATGCTGAAGAGCTCAGTGGTTAACAAAAAGAAACCCTGCATAATATAGCAAGTTTGATTTGATCTCACGCTGTCTTGATTTACGTTGTTAGTTGCTTTTCTTACTTCCGTCCGTCTTCTTGTACGCTAAGTTGAACTGCCAATCAGACGGACTCCACTGTCTCAGACGCTGATCAACATGCCAAATCGGCTGAAAAAAGCCAACAAGGGCCGACCAGTTCCAACAGTGTGGGACGCACCACAGAAATTGGGGCAAAAGACGATCACCCACAGCTCGACATCAACCAACAGCCGACCATTGGCCCGGTGTGTGAGGGCCCTTGAAGCAAATGTGAGCCAGTGGCTCCTTCCCTACTTCCAGTGCCCTTGGTCACGCCCACACCCACCTTCAAATTCTGCCTTCATTGCGATCTCAACTGCACATCTGTTAATTTTCGTGTCTGCTTCTTGCACAGCTGTTACATTATTGCATTGACAGAATCTGTCCGCAGACAGACAGACACCTGTCACACACCTGGCACGGTACTAAAAACGTTTTCTGTGGTAGTTTCCACCACAGTACTGCAGGTGTCAGCAGGACCAGATCTGCCAAGATGACACACACACACACACACACACACACACACACACAGACTAACAAGCTGAAAACAATACCAGCTGTCCTGACGTTGTCATGGCTGGTAATTAAGGTGATTATCGCACTACATGTAAGCAGCCTTTTGTTCTCTCGGTCCCGTTCTGTTCAGATTCATGGCTGTAATTTAAAGTCTGGGCTCTATTGTCATCTTAAACACAGGAAGCAGTGCTGTTTGGTTGTTTACCATTTCAATCCCCACACTTTAGTGCATTTCCACAGATAGATGTGGTTGTTGTCTTTGTGCTAAGCTAAGCTAAGCTAACCAGCTAGTGGTTATAGTCTTATATTTACCAGATGGATATGAGAGAGGTATCAATCTTCTCATCTTACTTTCTGGCAGAAAGCGAAGAAGCATATTCCCCAAAATGTCAAGCTGCCCCTACGTTGAGGAACGTCCTGTTTTTTTAATGTAACAGGAAGACAAGAAATTGTTTTGCCCTCCAGGCAACTTCTAGTTTCAATTAAGATAAGCTAGCTTTAATAGGCAGGAACAGCTGTTTACAATAAACACACTTATTAGGTATCATGTACACAGTTTTTATACGGGATCTTTAAAATCATTGGTTCTGTTTGGATCCAGTTTTATCTCATATATATAAAAGGCCAAGTAGAGGACACAGTCTTTATAAAGTAAAGTTATCACCCCACCTCTTCAGTACTGTAATAAAAATTGACCAGAATCTCTCAGTGTACGTGCTTGAAATTGTAATGTGAGTCTGTGCACATCATCATCATCTCTTCCCTCTCATTCTCACTTTTTATTTCCAGGCCTCCTTTTGAAGTCGACCATTGAGAATAGACATCAGCAGAAATACTGTAGGGGGAGAGAGAGGGAGAGTGGGTGAATGTTGTGTGGAGTTACTCACTCAGCAGTCAGTTTGTTATCAAGTTCAGCATCCTCCTCCAGATTCTGAGACATTCGAGGATTATTATCACGTTTTAAAATCTCAGTCATGACAATGTCATTTGAAGTTCTGCTGTGTACTCATTCTCAGTTCTCTGGCCCTGATGTAGGGCCATGTATATGCTATGTTTAAGGGCTATAACTAATGAAGACATGGCTTTAATGTCCGTCAGTGAGTCCATCGCTTTGATCCAGACTGAAATATCTTCACTATTGGATGGTTTGCCAGTGGGTGAATCCCACTGGTTCTGGCGATCCCCTGACTTTTCATCCAGGACCATCATCAAAACTTTAATTTGTCCAGTTGGTTTACAATCAGGGCGGCACGGTGATGTTTCCTCTGGTTACTCCAGCTTCCTCCCACAGTCCAAAGACATGCAGGTTAATTGGTGACTCTAAATTGTCCGTAGGTGTGAATGTGAGTGTGAATGGTTGTCTGTCTCTATGTGTCAGCCCTGTGATAGTCTGGCGACCTGTCCAGGGTGAACCCTGCCTCTCGCCCAGTGTCAGCTGGGATAGGCTCCAGCCCCCACTGCAACCCTCAAGAGGATAAGCGGTTACGAAAATGGATGGATGGATGGATGGATGGTTTACAACCAAATTCTTGTAACACCTATCCTATTTTTTGTGTTTAATGCTCGTTAGCATGCTAACATGCTAAACTAAATGTTTAACATGTTGAACATTATACCAGTCCCTCAAGGATTTTGCAGGCTTTTTTTAAAAAATAGATTTTATTTCTGAGTTTTTAACACTTTAGCAAACACACAAATGCAAACATAAGAAATACAGGACAAAAAAAAAGATGACAAAATCTTAAAAAATAGGTAATAATAATAATAGAAGGAGAAATTATAAGATAAACAATAACACATTGCCAGCTAGAGGAAAAACAGTACAATTATATGCCAGTTCGTACTGTGACCACAGAGGTAAAGACCATGGGTGGTCGGGGAAGGATGAAAAGAGACTTATTGTCTTATCGTCTTGGCAGGGCAAAGCACAGTGCAAGGAAGTGGTCCAATGTGGTTAATCAGCTTGACTCCTCACCCCCTTTGATATGTTCAATAAAGGGTCCCCAGATTTTAGGAAACTTGATGAGTTAGGTCTAGTCTAGGATATAAAAAAGCTGCTTAAAGTAACTTAGCCTGATTAAAACTGTAAACAAGACTCTGATCATTTTTCACTATCAATATTTAGTTGTTTTTAGTGCTGACTAACAGTGCTGCATTTGCTTGCAGCGCTGTATTGGACAGCATTTCAATCCGCCTCTGATTAGGCAACAAATTTCCACAATTTTCATTTTGGTTTTAGACAGTGGCTTTAACAATGAATAATATAATTTCTCTCAGCTGTGGCTGGCCAGAAAACGCTTGGCTTTCATAGAGATGTTTCCCTCCAGAGCCCAAACAAACATCCAACCTTCAGTCTTACAGGCCCCTGGGGGACCTAGCTGTCAACACCAGTGTTCAGACCTTTTTATATCTCTCCCATTCAAAATTATAACCATGAGCTGTCTGTCTGCTGTTATTTCGCAGGGCAGCCCTCCATTTTACACGCAGCAACCATTTCACTGGAACTGTTTTGAAAGCAATAGAGGTCACTTGTTACTTTTTAAGACAAGGAAATGAATCACCCATCCTGGAAAAGGAGGTAATCTGTGACTCTCAACACTCCCTTCCCCTGCACCACAGCAGAGGGCAAAGGGTTTGTTTGAGCTACATCCCAGCTGTAGCTTTTTAATCTAAAACATTTATGATGTTACACAGTCCGGGGAGAGATGTTGAAGTGAGCAACAGAAACTCTCCACTATCAGAAAAGCTCCTATACAGACACTTCTGTGCTCAAGGTGCTGATGTCAGACCTCTACGTGGTCATTTGAGCAGCTAAATTTAGAGCTTTTAACAGATCGTCATTTAGTGATACATGACAACATGTGACAGCTGTATTAATTCTGCGGACATACAGGTTTATGTAAAGTAATAAAACTGTTTAAATGTGCTTTGAGCATCACAAGCTGTAACATAACGTCCAAAAATACAGTTTTAGGAGGCCAGTTGATTGAATGTAGCTGCCAATACTCTTGCTAAAATTGTATTTATACATGCAGACATGGAGAAATGTGTGTTTCAGAGTTTTATTAATGTACATACAATTTAAAGTGATTGAGAAATATTATTACGACTACTTAATGTTATTAGCAAGCTAGCATTAGCTTTGTCCATTAGTTCCGTTAGCTCAGGGTTAGGCTCTTTGGCCCCTCTCCAGTGGCTCCCTGTGGCTTTGATAGAGAACTATATGAACATGGATAACCATTATACTTTTTCAGTTTCAGAAATTTTAATTTTCATCTACTGTTGTCAGCCTAAAGTGATTCTTGCATTCTTTAACTGTAAAAATGTGTGGCCTATACACCATTTTAAAGGAAATACTTTAACATTTCTGGAACTAAAATGTGCGCCCTACGTCTGTGGCCTGGCGCCTTTCCCGCTAAAAACATCTCAAGCGATTGCTGCAGTAGTCTTGAGTCTTCCTAGCTAGGCTGGCTGTTAATCCCAAATCCAAAAAGGGAAAAGTGTCGGGGGAAAAAAAACCTATTCTTATTCGAATTTTCAAAAATAGCGAAAATAAACATTAATGGAAACGCTAGAAACTCGAAAAAAAGGCCGAAAATTCGCAAAAAAGTTTTTACGCTTGGAGGGGGTGGATTTGTCTGCATATCGATAAAAGGAAAATACGACTTTTTGCTATGGAAACAGGTCTTGTGGATAAACGATGACTGGACTGGATGCCACGTCACACGTATACGTTGGTGGTACACGGTGGTCTCCTTCCAGCTATTTCCGACAGGACTCTTAACATTAAAATTCCTCCTTGTTGTCCCTTCTTCAGGATGGCTCGGTACGCGGTGAATGCTGACAAAATGGTGACCAGAGTTCTTCCAAACGCCGACAGGTCGATCAGGAATCTGTCCATGATCAGTGGTTGACTGTCAGCCGAGTGTGTTGTTTGTTTTGTGGCAGAGAGACGCTCTCTGATGACGTCATCTCATGGCGCACTCTCTTCTCAGTAATTGCAAAATAATAACAAATGGAAACGAGCATAAAGTCGCATTTTCTTTTTGCGCATTTTCACAAAATTTCGAGACATTCAGATGGAAACCTGACTATTAACAAGATGGCTGCACAAGCAACAAAAGAAACCCACGAATGTATATTCTTTCATAAAAAGATTTAAAATTTAAGATAACTATCATATTCTCGTAGTTTCAATAACTCTTTATAAAAAGCATTACAAAAAAATATGATATTAGTGCACTGATGTCATCGCTGACGACTTTACATTGTTATTGCTGATGTGATTTGTGCATGAGAGTCCCACACTTTGACATATCGCCACCCCCCGTCCTTTAATGGCATACGACACCCAAGGATGTCAAGAATCCTGCTTAAAAACAAAATTTTAAACATCAGTTCTGGTTTCATGGGAGTGTCAGGTCAGACATGTTGACCATATCCCATCACCTCTAATCCTTTGGACTGAAAATTTTACCAAGCCAGTTGATTAAGGTATTTATGTAATGTATTTGCCAACAGCTCCCACACAGTGAGGCTGGTGTATAGACCTGATAATAATAAACCATAGTAAAACGCAGTTGAAATAGAATAAGTCTTCATATGAGACAAATGCTGTACATTGAAAATCATTTAAAAGTGTCTTTATACCTGCTTACAACAACACTATAATGTGCTATAATGTTGTTTGTGTTTGCAAAGAGCTGGTGCACGTCATTGTAAACTTGAACATCAGTAATGAGGCTTTTCAGGGTGTCTCTAAATCATTTTTATGCTTTTGAGCCGCAGTGGAGAAAAAGGCACGTCTCCTCATTTCACATCACATTTTACCGGTGGAACAAGGTGTTTGAGAGGTGGCACTGAATCATAAGCAGCCTCACACGGCGACTCGACTCCTAAATGAACTGTAACTGCAGCCTGGATTTGTGTTTAGGTTCTTGTTTGTTCCAGAGCACTTTCTTGTGAATTCCACTTTACTTTTACTAGAAAGCAGAGATGGCAAACAAACTGTGCTGATGCTTCCTCTGTGTTGCCGAGCAACAAAGGCAGCTGCTGGCTTTGTGTGTGAAAGGGACGATCCAGGTAATTTGATGCCTTTTAAGGGACAACATGAAAGGGGTTTGAAATCAACAATGCTGCTGTTCCCAAATATGATGTTTTACTGGCTTTTCTTTGTGGAAGGGGGCTGCAGGGACTTCATCAAAATGGCCTCTTAATGCTTCCAGCATAATTCACCAGACCTTTCCACACATCAGACACAAGGAGATCAAACGAAATGATCATGATTACTGCGGGGAAATTGGGCAGCTGCAGCACTAAACAGAAACAGAAAAGAAAAAAGGTTAGAAACAAGAAAGCAGGGGATGGATGTTGTGTTAAAGGTTTCATTCACCCAAATCACAAAACACCTCTCCTCTGCCGCTACATAGCCACCATCAGCGTGCCCGATTTTTATTATTAAAGTCATTCAAATTATGACCAAATAAACCTTGAGAAATCAAGAAATATATCAACCTGCATTTAACTTATTTTATGGGCAGCTGAGAGCACTGGAAATAAGCCGTAAACACTATTTTTAAGGATGTGTTAGCAAAGCAGTGGCTCATTTGCACATCCAGCAGATACTGAGCAACTTCAGCATTCGTTTAGAGTCGTGTTTCTGTTCATCTGATGAATTTAAGTCCAATATTAATCCTTTCTTTTGGCTCTGGTTTGGTCTCTACCTACTCTTAGCTAAGAATATCTAGCTCATTAGCTGCTATATGCTCCGCTGTGTTCAACAAGTAGTCGCTAACATTGTCTGTCAGCCATCTGCTGCTAGATTAGTGTAAAGGTCGAGCCACACCAAACCAACGTCAAAGAACTAGTGAAGACAAAGGTCGCCGTCACCTCATGTTGTCTGTCTTGGCCAAAAAGTTGCACTTGAACACATCGCAAAGACTACAAGCCAACAGCCAACTAACACTATGTTTTGCACCTGCATGAAATTGATTAACTCTCCATACTGGTGGGCAGTGGTACTCTGTGTTCATCACTCAAAGAGGGAAACTGAAAGACCAACAGGATGGGTTCAAGACACTAGTTAGCTACTAAGCACATTAACAACACAACCAGATACTGAAAGACCTAATTATATTCAAGCTACGGTGCGTCAGCAAACGATGACACAAACGATTACAAACTGTTTCTGCTAAAGAGCTCAATGGCTAAAAAAATTATCTTACCAAATATAACACGATGGTTCAAACTCATGAAACAGCCAAAAAACTGCTGACAAGGGCAGACGAGTACAAACGCCACACACCGCAAAAACGAGGGTGACAGACGCTCACAGACTGCCCAAAACTGACCGATGACGGACTGTCTGCTTGGTGTGTCAGGGCCCTTAGAGTGAACCGTACAATAAGAAATTTCAATGCAAATACATTGATTGCAGCAGCTTCAAAGTGATCGCTCAGATTTTTTAAAGGGGTTTTGTAAGATTCACAGTGTATTACCTTCAGTTGGCCTACACGGTGGTCAGCACAGCCCCACTTTGGAGAAGCAGGCTGCAGTATCGACATAGAAGCTCAGCCATATACTGCTGGCACTACGTATTTTTAACTGCAGAACTTCTGTAAAGCAAACTTCAGACTAAAGATTCCCCTTGCAATGACTTGGAACTACATGCACCCATTTGCAACTAAATGGCCTTGCAACGTCCTGCAACAGTACAGCTCACATCGAGGCACCAAGCTGAGACTGGCTCTTGCCAGTCTATCCCAGTTTGTCTGTGATATGACTTCTAGCGTTGTGTTTGTCAATTTTGTTCGAGTAGCTCTTTAAACTGGTGTTATACAAACAGGGTGGTGCCTCCAAAAGATTTATGAGCTCGTCTTCTCGCTCCTCTGTCCAAAAGTTGGCCATGTGTTTCACTGCTGCCCCCTTCCACAGCAGTACATTGCGTAGCTTTATATGTCGGTACTCCAGCCTGTTTCTCCAAACTGGGAGTGTCTACTGGATTAATACCTCATACAACCCCACTTCAAAAAATCTGAGCCATCCCTTTAGGTTAATAAAGCCTCACAGATCTTGTACAGTATTACCAAGTTTTACCATGCACATTGTTTTCCATTCTATAAGTGACTTTGTCATCAAATATAGTTCTGTGCAGGCTGTTCAGAGCCCTCTCTCCGTCCATGTCCTGTACTGTTTTGAGCCAGTTTCCGGCCCTGTGCCAGACCCCTCCTAGAAATGCCCCCCATCGTGATGAGGCGAGGGTTAATTGGCTGTATTAGCTCTAAAAAAGGACTGGCAGCAGCTCCAGACAGCAGTAAAACATCTGACGTCCGCCCTCACCTGTTTCTCTCAAAGAGATAACTGCTAATGTGACAGCCTCTCTTGTTAAGTTGGTGCGTCAGCAGAAGATCTCTGACACTGCTGTTTGGATACACATCTCTGCCTCAGTCCCGTCCTCTCAATGACATCACTCGCCTGCCCTCCCATTGGACGAAGCGCCTGTCAGTCTGACACGCTGACCAACAGGTTCAGCTGAGGGGAGTGTGGCAGATGCAGTGCTGTAGCCATGGCGACAGTGGATGCTGAGCACTGCCACGACTTTGTGTAGGCAGAGTCTGAATGGAGATGACATCACTCAGGGAGACAGGAGAAAAACAACATCTCCTTCAGTTCCTGTGTCTGTTTTTCTGCCCGTGACGATAACACCAAATGCTATTTGGAGACAAAGACGCTGGTTTCTCTGGACAGAAATACCTGGAAATGAAATCTGAGTCTTTCAAAAGCGGAAATAAACAGTTTGTCTTTACCATGTAGTGTGTAAAAAGATTTAACCAGTGATAGTGTATGAAAGGCAGTGCTGTTAGTTATTAGTGTGTGTGGACTGTGGTCAAGGTTTCAGTGTCTTTGCCAGAATGATATTCCTGGAAAAGCTTTTTGTTTAAATGTAGAATTATTCACCATGAAATATAAAAAATGCCAGAATAAAACGTACTTAATTTTTTTAATTGATAAAACTATTTAAAAATTAGAAATTCCCAAATATACCAAATATTGTTTTAAACTGTATAAAAACGATGAAATCATCATCTTTTTTTTTTTGTTTTTACATTTTTACAGGGTTAAAAAGTTTAAATTGTGTAAATGTAAAATAAATAATGATAATAATGGCGGCACAGTGGTATAGTGGTTAACACTGTCGCTCCACAGCAAGAGTGTTCCTGGCTAGATCCCCGGTGCGGGAGCCCCTCTGTGCAGAGTTTGCATGTTCTCCTTTCTCTGGGTACTCCAGCTTCCTCCCACAGTCCAAAGACATGCAGGTTAACTGGTGACTCTAAATTGTCCGTAGGTGTGAATGTGAGTGTGAATGGTTGTCTGTCTCTATGTGTCAGCCCTGTGATAGTCTGGTGACCTGTCCAGGGTGAACCCTGCCTCTCACCCAGTGTCAGCTGGGATAGGCTCCAGCCCCCCGCAACCCTCAAGAGGATAAGCGGTTAGAAAATGGATGGATAATAATAATAATAATAATAATAATAATAATAATAATAATAATAATAATTTAAAATTGAAAAAATCACAAATATACCAAACAATATTTTAAAATGACACAAACTGACAATAATTCAGTACAGAAAAAAAATCTGAAAAAGGCCAATTGTTATTTTAAAATGTTAGAAAAAAAGTGAAGCATCCAAGTAAAAAAAAAATAAAAATCAATATTTATAAGTTGAAAAAGCTTAAATTGTGTAAATGTATAATTAATATACCAAAATACCAGAAAAAATCTAAACATTACAAAATCACAAATATACATTTTTTTGGTTAAAATAGCAATAATAATTTATTTTTTTTTTTTAAATCACAGATATACCAAACAATATTTTAAAATGACACAAAACAATAATTTAGAACACAGAAAAATCTCAAAAATGTCAATTATTATTTTAAAATTATAGATAAAAAGTAAAGCATAAAAAAAAATCACAAATTTATAGGGTGGAAAAAGCTTAAATTGTGTAAATGTAGAATTAATGTACCAAAATACTGGAAAAAATACAAACATATACAATTACAAATATGTTTTTTTATTAAAATAATAATAATAATTAAAATTAACAACAATTTAGAAAACAATGATGTAGAACACAAAAATCCCCAAAATGCTAATTACTATTTTAAAATGTTAGAAAAAAAAGTAAAGCATTAAAAAAAATCACAAATTTAAAGGATGAAAAAGCTTATATTATTTAAATGTTGAATTAATATACCAAAAATATCAGACATATTTAGACATATACAATCTCAAACACACAATTTTATTTAATGTAAAAATAAGACATATGAAAATATAAACAATCCCAAATATACCAAACAATATTTAAAAATGTCACAAAATTAAAAAAAAAAATTAAAAATACACCAAAAGTATTTTTTAAAAATCAGAAACAACTCAAATGTATTGTTTTAAAACAAATTAGACATTTATTTTGTTTATCTATTTAACCTTTATTTTACCAGGAATATTTCCACTGAGCTTTAAATACTCTTTTATAACTGACTCCTGGATTAGACGCTGTATGTTATTGCTACATGTCACATATTTAAAACATGACAAACAACTGCCAAACATCTAGATTTAATAAATAAAAATTGAAAGATAAAAACACTTCAGTGCCACTTAACTGACTGTTGTATGTAGCTGTGATCAGCTTAATCAGCAAAACCAAATGAAAGGCCAGTATCAGCCCAGTTACACCAGTATGTAGTTACTGGTTGTCACTTGTTACTGTTTTCCTCAGCGTGTACACTTTTCTGCTGTTTCCCAGGTGACAACATGGGGACAAACAGTGTACCTCTGCTGTTGTTTGGATGCTGTATACCTCTTCCTCACTGAGTCTCCTCTCCTCCTCCCTCCCTCCCTCTCGCTGGCTCTGACTCACCGCTCCGGGGATGAGGGCCCGGCCCCTCCTTCACATGACATCAGAGGGCTTGAAATAGCAGCAGCATTAAAGCTTCCAGTCATGGGAGCCTGCTGCGAGGCCTGCAACCCAGGGCAACCACTTACAGCTGAAAGGGGGGGGAGTAAGTGAGTGCGGGAGGGACGGATGGACGGACGGGGGTGAAAAAAACAAAGTGACAGAGGAGATAATGAAGTGGCGGGAGCAACAAGTCAAAGGGGGTCATTGGCGCGACATCCTCTGAGAGCTAATATCACACGCAGATGGGGTGCAAAACACAAGAGCCGCAATTATTTTCTGTCAAATTAAGTACTTGTGCCTGAATAATTTTTCACTGGTGGATCTTCTGTGTCGCTCATGCTTCTTTATTGTGTAGTTAAAACACTAAATATACACGATTGTAGATGCTTCAGTAAGTGGTGACAGAAGGATTCAGATTTTC
The DNA here is from genome assembly GCA_019142605.1 of Cephalopholis sonnerati. NCBI lineage: Eukaryota > Metazoa > Chordata > Actinopteri > Perciformes > Serranidae > Cephalopholis > Cephalopholis sonnerati. The sequence continues at coordinate 38,669,923 of JAGQAX010000007.1, read as the reverse complement.
TTAAGTAAAAGTACACCATAAAATCCCTTTTACAAGTCAGTTCCTTCCTTTAAAATACAAGAGTACAGAAGTATTTTTAGCTACCGTAAAGTATCAAACGTTCTTTCTCTCAAAAGTGCAGCTTCTTCCAAAGTCAGTTAAAGTTGATAGCTATGATAATAAGACCCACAAAGTTCAGCCCTCAGATTTAAGGGCAGCCCATTCACCCAACCTAGTCTCAAGTCATCAAAATCCGGTGCTTGGGCAGTGACTTGTGGTGTCAGACACTGACAAAAAACCCATCCTTTAATGTTGGCATGATTCGTGGCCGGTCACTGTTATAGTTTATTGGCACGCAGTGGTGTCAGGAGGAAACGCAACCAGACAACAACGAAAGTTAAGGTGGTGAAAGTCCGACGAGGTGCTCTTGTCCTGTAAGATTCTTAAGCCAAACCTTGTTCTATTTTCCTAAACCTGAACCATGTGCATTAGTAGTTGGAGGAAAAAAAATGTCAAATTGCATTGTTGTTCCGAACTTAGTGTGTTTATTTTGAAAGAGACAGTACGTAAATGGTAAATTTCCTATGAAAACAGAAGTTTATTTTGAAAGAAGGCAATACATGTAACAGGCAGAACTTGACACGGCATCCCAGAACGTCAACAACCAACACACCCAGGGTACCTTGCATGTCGTACCTGGACATGGAAATACCATGACCAAACGTCGATATGTGACAAGGTCTGAGTGGGAGAGTTGGACCAAGTCACAGTATCCCTGACCTTTGACCTTTGTCCTATGACCGTCGAAATCTGTCCGGTTCATCTTTGAGTTCAAGTGACCATTTGTGCCAAATTTGAAGAAATTTCCTCCATGTGTTCTTGAGATATTGCATTTTTTGGAAAGGGACCGACGGACTGACCAACCTGAAATCATGACTCCGGCCGCAGCTATCGCTGGCGTGAAGGCATGAAGATATTTGCATTCAAACAGCTTTATAAAAAGCAAAGACGATGATGGCATAATAACTTGTGGCTAAATCAAACTAGACTGTTTCTGCCGACAAAAATCTGAAATAAATAGATAAATAAAGTTCATTAGAGCAACTCTGACACCTTCTGCTGTCTGATTTATCATCACACCTGCTGCCTGCACCAACATCAACAACCAACCCAGGGCACCTTTCACATCATATGTGGATGTGGAAAGTCCATGACCAAACGTCGATATGTGACGAGGTCAAAGTGAGAATGTGTTGCAACCCCAGATAACAAGGTTGGCATTGTACGTTTACTCAAACCACGGACATGTTACATTTGTATGTAGCAGATATGTTAAAACTTTATGTTTCAACAATACTGTGGTGGCACGGAAAATCACTGATTATGGTTAGGAAAAGATAATGTTTTGACTTAAAATACCCTGATTTGGAGACACAATTCCAACCGGAAATGCTGCGGCGTTCTGTGCCACTATCCCCGCTTGAAAAATAGCAACAGTTTGCTAGAAAACACCCACTTTTGGTGGCTAAAAAGCCTCTGGAAAAACAGCAATGGGTTATTTAAACACAACTACTTTTGTTTTGTTTGTAGGTGTCTCGCCTGGGTGTCACGTCATCCATCTTTTCCCCCACCTCCGATTGATGAAGTCAGCTCATATACCATGTCACTTTAGGAACGTTGATATGACACATATAAAAAGTACAAATGTAATGCTACTGCTGCAAGCAAGTGAGTTTAAGTATCTCTGAGATAGTTAATGATTTGGTGCAGCATCTGCAGTGATGCGGGTGGTGTGCCGGACCATCATGGTGAAGAGGGAGCTGAGCCAGACGGCAAAGCTTTTGATTTACTGGTCCATCTACGTCCCAACCCTCACCTATGGTCGTGAGCTCTGGGTAGTGACTGAAGGAATGAAGTCGTGGATGCAAGCTGTTGAAATTAGTTTCCTCAGTAGGGTGTCTGGGCTCAGCCTTAGAGGTAGGGTGAGGAGCTCGGAGTAGAGCCGCTGCTCCTTCACATCGAAAGGGGTCAGTTGAGGTGGTTTGAACATCTGATCAGGATCCTCCTGGGCGCCTAGAGGTGTTCCGTGCTAGAGCGCGGCTCAGGCCGCATTTCCCTGACGGAACCCGACCAGAGTCCGAGACAGTTATAACCGAGCCCAGACCGAACCCGACAGCCTTTCTGATTTTTAAGTCCGAACCCGACCCGAGCCCGACGCAGTTTGTTACCTGACATAGATATTGTTACCATGGTTACAGCTTCTATGTTCAACGTGAACACACATGGACAGTGTGTAAATGCCCATCAAAAGGCTGCTGTTACTCACAGTCAAACACGCCGCTCGCGCAGCAGCACAGCACACTAACTTAGCTGGAGTGGAGCCTGTGATGCGTTCAGGCATTGTCATGAAATTCCAGCACTTGAATAGGCCATAGCACAACACAGCAGCATGTCATGTGGGTCAAACCTGAACCAAACCTGAGCAAAATTTCTGGTCCTGTCTGGCCCTGTTGGGCTTGAGTCGGTGATACTCTGTTCTGGGCACGTCCCACTGATTGGAGGCCCTGGGGCAAACTCAGAACACGCTGGAGGGATTATATATATCGTCTGGCCTGGGACTGCATAGGGGTCCCCCAGGAGGAGCTGGGGTTGAAAACGGATGGATGGACTTTAACTTGTATTTTTATAGGGTGGTATTTGTACTTGTACTTAACTAAAGGATCAAAATACTTCCTCCTTCACTGCTCCTGTTTTAGATCATCTGGTAACAGAGAACAGCCAGACTAGATTTCATGTACAGCTTACTTCAAAGAAGGTCAGTTGGTGAGTAAAGCTCCATCCTCCCTCTCACTCTCCATGTTTCCCTCACACCCAAACACTTACTGTGTATCCTTATCTGTCTCCTTCCTGTCTCATGCACAGGACCTGTCTGCGCTGATGGAGTGTGAACAAAAGAAGAAAGACAACCACTGGACGCCTGAACCATGACACCGCTCTCCCAGCGTGAAACCCCCCGCCTTCCCCACACACACACACACACACATGCAGAGACCCTCCTGTGGAAAAGCCTGGACTGTGTGACCAGAGAAGTAGGTCAGGAGACATGAGGACTGTGAGCATGAGAATAACACGCGCCGACATAAACAGCCAACACCACTACATCCTGTCTATCTGCAGCCATCACAACAACAACAACAACAAACCCATCCTGCTCTCTCCCTCTCTCTGCATACAGGATATGGTCCTTACAAAGTAGAGGTTAGATTTGATTCACACTGGGGGCCTGCCGCTCTGAAATATGTATGCACTAAAAGTACCACGAGGTACTCGGGATAAAAGCATCCACTGCTCAGTCGTCTCTAACCTGCATGAGGAGTATTTTGTTAAAGATGCAACATCAATGCTGCACAGCGGCACCTGCACCTGAATAGATGCTTGTTAGGTAAAACTGCAACAACACTGTGTCTTCATCAGGTTTACTCAGACCAAGAAGATCACTACATACATATATACATCCATAATTTATACGAATACACTTTGTACAACATACAAAGGTTGAATTTCAAAACGAAAGAGTGCTCGCAAAATGTAGCATCACTACCAAAATAATTCCACTCAAAACCATTATTAGATTCAATCAAAGATTCAAAAATATGTATGAAATAAAACCTCAACCTTAACCTTTAAAAGTCCCATGTTGTTCTCTTGTACGCAGTTATATAGGCAGGGGCGTAGTACCAATTTCCAGGCCCCTGTGCAAAAGCAGTCTCTGTGGGCCCCCTGCTTTCCTCTCTTGATCCACGTCTCTCTCATGCACTTTGAATTTCTTTCTTTCCCTTTCTTATCTTTCTTTCTTTTCTTTTTTGGATCCACAGTTTTCTTTTCCTGGGGAGAGACATGACGGTAAACTTTGCAGCTCCGGCAGCACAAGGCCCCGATCACACAGAAAATGTTTTGCAGGTTCCAAAACGAGAGACGCTCCGCTTTTTCAGGAAGGGGACTTAAAGGGACAGCTGCTAAAACTGAGCCTTTCAGACAGAGGGTTAATACAGGCGCATTCAGGCAGACTGTACAAGAAAAATAATGTGTTTTTTGAACATTAAAACAAGTGAACATGTTCCTGTAAAGACCTAAAACACAAGAATGAACTTACAAATTAACATAATATAGGACCTTTAGACGTAAGGTTTTTATTTCCCTCAGTCTCGTCTTCTCAGGCAGTGAGTACGCTACAGTGTGTCGCCTTCCAACAAACTCCTTTTCTAACGTTATGAATAACTGTCCCGTTTCTGAGCTGCTGTTTTGAGTCTTGGAAGCATTTTCTTCTGTATTTTCCAATAACAGCAGCCGCTGCAAAACGTCGGAGGATAATTTTTACTCTCACTGGAACTAATTACATAACGATTATTAGTTACAGGGTTTAGTTCTTTTTAAAGTTGTGATTTTTTCCCAGTGATTTTATATTTTCATATTATATTATATTATATTATATTATATTATATTATATTATATTTTGTACTTTAAACTGGCTCCCAGTATGTTTTGGAAAAGATTTGAAGATTTTACTGATTACTTTTAAGGCTCTTCAGTGTCTCACTCCTAGCTATATCTCCGACCTTTTAGTATCGTACACACCAGGATGTACTTTGAGGTCCTCCGGCAGGGTACTCCAGCTTCCTCCCACAGTCCAAAGACATGCAGGTTAACTGGTGACTCTGAATCATCTAACTATGTGTCAGCCCTGCGATAGTCTGGCAACCTGTCCAGGGTGTACCCCGCCTCTCGCCCAGTATGAGCTGGGATAGGCTCCAGCCCCCTGACAGGATAAGTGGTTATGGAAAATGAATGAATTCATATATTATAGTAAGTCAATTAAAGATTTAAAGCTATCAGATGCTCTGCTGATTTACAGATATATATTTTACCTCAAATAAACAATCAATATTAAGAAGCTGAGAGGACCTGCAGAGTTCGGTGATACTTCTGTGTGGATTTGTCATTATGAGTATCTTTTTATGCATTAAACAGTTTTATCCATTGTTAATGCAGGAATATTGATTAGTGTAGCCTTACACATTAATGCAGATTAGTGCAAAATAACTCCAAACATGCCATCATGTGCATGCATTAGGGCTCTATATTCATGTCCTTTTTTTGTTTGTTTTTTGCTTGTGCTACAAAGAAGTGACAAAACATATGACGGCAACAAATTTAGGCAACCTTTCATATCACACCTCGCACAAAGTACAGTTAATTTTATTTATTTATTCTTTTTTTTTAACCCTTTATTTACTTTGTGCACATTTAATACAATAGTTTTAGTTCTGTTTACATGTGCATGTCCATGTTTTCCTACATCTGTGAACTTATCATTTCAAGTCTCTTTTCTGTAATATGAAATGAGCGCTGACACTACTACATGATATATGCAATTTCATCTTTGGCTTAATAAAAATACTTGAAAAAAAAAGCAACAAATTCACAGTAAACAAGAACAGATGTACACATATTAGATTAAATTAGAAAAATAATCTTCTGCACATTGGAAAAACTTTAGTTTGCAGCTGTAAATCTTGATTTTCTACCTGCAGATTTCTATTTTTCATTTATTTTTCATATTTTTTAAATCTGTCAAATAAGTAAATTAAAGTGTTGCACAGTAAATGTGGTTTCACACCAGTCGCTGGCATTTTCTGGAAGTATTCAGTGTGCAAACAGCAAAATTATAACCTGAAGCTTAACTAACTCACGCTGGCTTTTACTGCTCTCAGTCGTTTCGTTCTTTCTTACTGCTTTGCATCATTGTTACTGTCACGACAACCTCCAGCTCCGCCTCACCTTGACAGCCTGAACATGACGTAATCCAGTCAAACCAGGGTCTACATGTACAGTATGGACACGCGGGGGTCACGTTCAAGAACACAAAATATGCAGCTGATTTATTGCAGTCATGTGAGAATGTTGCAGCTTTAAGAACAAGGCAGGGAGTGTGAGATAAATTAGAGGCTGACAGGCTGCTTTGTGCTTGAAGACAAGCCAGGCACCTCAAGGACATCAAAACACGAGGCTGTGTGGGCATCAGAATCACAAGTGAGGAGTCGGATAGAAAGTGCTGCGCAGAGAGGAATCATCTAAGTATGTACTGCCATAGCAACTCCGCTCCATACAACTTAATCAAGTGATTCATGTCTTATTAATTTTGCTGCTGCAGTTCTCGTAATCTGAGTTTACTGATGATCACAGAGCTCCAGATGAATTTACAGTTATGGATGTTTTCATCATACTCTGTGAAACATGTCGGAGCCATGAGGACATACATCAGTCATGAGATCAGCTGTAGTGACGGTGACACCTTTTAAAGGGTCAATGAAACCAAAAAACAAATTGTGGCATTACTGGCTTCTACTCTAGTCAAGTTAATTTGATTTATATAGGCTCAAGGCTTTTCAGCAATGATAGATAGTTTTATTTTTATTTTCCTCAGGGTTTAAGTATTTGATATTTGCCAGGTTTTGAAAAATGCTATTTGGAAAATGAAGTCAATTCACTCGACAGTGTCTGACAAACATCTCTGTATTTCCATGTTAGGCTAGTGTATACTTCTACTTTTTACTCCACTACATTTATTTGATAACATTAGTTACTAGTTTGTATACACACTCACTGGCCACTTTATTAGGTACACCTGTTCAACTGCTTGTTAACGCAATTAGCTAACCAGCAAATCACGTGGCAGCAACTCAGTGCATTTCGTCATGTAGACATGGTGAAGACGACCTGCTGAAGTTCAAACTGAGCATCAGAATGATGAAGAAAGGTGATTTAAGTGACTTTGAACGCAGCATGGTTGTTGGTGCCAGACGGGCTGGTCTGAGTATTTACTGGGATTTTCACCACAACCATCTCTAGGGTTTACAGAGGATGGTCCCAAAAAGAGACAATATCCAGTGTTGATGCCAGAGGTCAGAGGTCAGAGGAGAATGGCCAGACTGGTTCAAGATGATAGAAAGGCAACAGGAAGTCAAATAAGCACTGGTTCCAACCAAGGTGTGCAGAAGACCGTCTCTGAAGCAACAACACGTCCAACCTTGAAGCAGATGGGCTACAGCAGCAGAAGACCACACCAGGTGCCACTCCTGTCAGCTAACAACAGGAAACTGAGGCTACAATTCACACAGGCTCACCAAAACTGGACAATAGAAGATTGGAAAAACCACATTCAGATGGTAGGCTCAGAATTTGGAGTCATGGATCCATCCTGCCTTGTATCAAGGCTTCAGGCTGCTGCTGCTGGTGTCATGGTGTGGGGGAGATTTTCTTAGTACCAACTGAGCATGGTTTAAACACCACAGCCTACCTGAGTATTGTTGCTGACCGTGTCCATCCCTTTATGACCACAGTGTACCCATCCTCTGATGGATACTTCCAGCAGGATAACGCACCATGTCACAAAGCTCAGATCATCTCAAACATGACAATGAGTTCACTGTACTCCAATGGCCTCCACAGTCACCAGATCTCAGTCCAATAGAGCACCTTTGGGATGTGGTGGAACGGGAGATTCTCATCATGGATGTGCAGCTGACAAATCTGCAGCAACTGTGTGATGTCATCAATCTCTGAGGAATGATTCCAGCACCGTGTTGAATCTATGACACCAAGAATGAAGGATTAATCTACCTGTGAGGTGACACTTCTAACCACTGCACCACCGTGCTGCCCTAATGTACTCAAATAAACAAATCCTAATCCTAATTATCATAAATAATAACATGTTTCTACACTTATAAATTGAGTGGTCAAAATAGTAGAAACACTGCTCAGTATGAAACAAGACGACTCAGCACCACAAACTGCAGCCTCCAAAATAAATGAATCACCCTGCAGGGAGGATTTATTGCAGGGCTGTCGTTATAGACTGTTTTCGTTTTGGTGAAAGGCATAAAAAATGTGTCTGCATGTGTATCTAATAAACTGACAACTGAGCATGGATTCTACAGGATTTGATGTGATGACATAATCATTTAACTTCTCATATAAAACATCAATGAGAGGCCACATATTCTTCCCCACATCACAGAGTGTAACAGCTTCCTGTGATCAGATGAGAAATATTTCTGTGTGACAGCCTTTTTTGCCAGATGCTCAGTTTCAGTGTGACAGTCTGATGTATCTGCTCATGCAACAAATTTATGTTTTCTGTTTCTTGCAGTGACCTCAGGCTGGCAGAGTGGGCAGGTGTGAAGCTGGTTACCTTTCAGAGTGAGCAGGAACTAAAGCAGACAGAGGATGGAGAGATAAACAAGCTTAAAGGGACAGTTCACCTAAAAACCAAAAATACATATTTTCCCTCTTACCTGTTTTGCTGTTTATCAGTCTAGATTGTTTTGGTGTGAGTTGCAGAGTGTTGGAGATATCAGCTGTAGAGTTGTCTGTCTTCTCTCTAATATAATGGAACCAGATGGCACTCAGCTTGTGGTGCTCAAAGTGCCAAAAAATACTGTTGAAAAACTCAACAGCAATGTCTCTTTACAGAAATCATGACCTGGTTACTTAAGATAATTCACCTTGTTGTGAGCAGTTTCATGTAGGAACTATAGCTGATCCAATACCATTCTTTCCTTTGCGATACTGATACCTGAACTTCTGTATCGGCCATACCAAGTACTGCAATTTAAAAAGCATTGTTGTATGGCAGGGCTCGGTTTAAACCCTTCTTGTAAAACATGAACAAGTCGTACAGAGAATAAGTGCCATAGAACTCTCTTTCATTATTTAGTTTGACATTTTGCTAACCGCTAACGTCAACAAAAATCAGTTCTTCTTCTCTGCTCTTAAGCCCAGTTCAGACCAAAGATTCACAACGTTGCAATGAAAAGTTGCAGTGGTGTGATCTACCAAACAACACCCACCAAATGTGTATTTTGAATTTGGGGTGAATTGGCCCTTTAAGGAAACAACGAAACCAACTGGTAAACATAAATTTTTAATCTGACAGTGTTATGAAGTAAACATGTAGTCAGTTTGTGAGGTTTACGTCTTGTTTTTGGGAAGAAGTCTTTTTAAACTCCATCTTCCAAAAGCTAATGGAATATTTATGGTTTTTATGCATTCCTATTTCTGTTTTCAGTTTTTTCTTCATATAATGTGTGAACTTACGAACCCCCCAAAGGGTGCCCAGCTCCTTTATTCCACACGCACACTGCTCACACACACATATAAACAATGAAGAATTCTTCTCATGATACACAATATTCATATTCAACCTTTCACTTAACTTACAGCAACTGCAGGTTAAACAGAGCGAGAACAGACTGAGAAGCTCCCGGGAAATCAGAGGTGAGATTCAGTCGTCACCTCGAGCCTTCGCACTCTTCAACTGAGATAAAAATATGAAGCTGAACAATTTTATGAGGTAAGACAAAAATATTTTATCCATCTTGTGTTTGGGCTCATATTCCAACAAATTTGTTTCTTTATATACTCAATATACCATCTTTATTGCACCGCATCTGACTGTGTCTTTGCTTGTTTAAAAAAACATGGTATATAAAGTTGGGCGACAGGGTGGTGCAGTGGTTAGCATTGTCGCTTCACAGCAAGAGGGTTCCTCGTTTGAACCCAGGGTGGGGGAGCCCTTCTGTGCGGAGTTTCCTCGTGTCAGCGTGGGTTTTCTGCGGGTGCTCCAGCTTCCTCCCACAGTCCAAAAACATGCAGGTTAATTGGTGACTCTAAATTGTCCGTAGGTGTGAATGTGAGTGTGAATGGTTGTCTGTCTCCATGTGTCAGCCCTGTGATAGTCTGGTGACCTGTCCAGGGTGAACCCCGCCTCTCGCCCAATGTCAGCTGGGATAGGCTCCACCCCCCCATGACCCTTAACAGGATAAGCAGTTATGGAAAATGAATGAATGAATGAAAGTAATGGTTTATAAACTCTGACACTCACCATGTTAGTGACAGTGGGCAACCCAGTCGCCAGAAACAATGTTAGCATTGTTTGTTTCTGTAAAGCTCGGACATGTTACATTTGTTAGTGTGTGATGGACATGTTGAACTTTACACGGTGGTTAATGTGGTTAGATTCAGGCTCAAAAATCACTTGGTCATGGTTAGGAAAATATAATTTTTTGGCTTAAAATACATAGTTTTGGGGAAGAAAAAGCAGCAATATCTCAGAAACAACAAGCGCTTTTTATGCCACTATCCCTACAGGACACGTTGTGATGTTTTGGTATAAAAACCTCCACTGTGACAGCTGGAAAAACAACAGTGTGTCACTATGAAACACCCATATTTTGTGCCTAAAAAGCGGCTGTAAACACAGCAGTGACTTGCTAAATCACAGCTGGTTTTGTTTGTTGGACTCGAACAGTGGTTTTACAGCTTGGCAGGCGTCTCAGCATGTCATCCACCTCCTAATGACAAAATCAGCTCATATGCTGCGTCACAAATGTTGATATGATATGTATGAAACATTCATGGTTTGCAGAAATGTACAATGCCAACATTTTCATCTGGGCTGCAACAGGTCTTAGAGAGGAGGGTGTTGTGGATGGCTTCTCATTTGCTTTTAGGAAAAATAAATAGAAATACATCAGAGGAATGCAAAAAAGTTGAAAAAAACTCAAGATGAAAGCTGATTAGTTTTGTTTGGAGTAAATGCAGATGTGTACTGAATCTATTTTTGGGTGTAGAGGAGGCCGTCTGGCTGCAGACTACAGCTGACTTCTAGGTCAGTCAAAATTAGAAAAAGAAGCGCCATCAGTGGGAAACTCTGCAGGTCTCTCAGTTTTAAACTAATTACCTGACACTCTGCCAGCCTGACACTCTCCACTCTCAGTCTGAGACTCGCACATCAGTAGGGCGACCAGTGAATTTCATGCTCCACTGATTGTTTTACATATAAAGGGCATTTTCTGACATATTTTCTGCCAGGCCTGTACTATTTAATCAGACGTTTGGCCTCTGTGGTAAACTGACAAAGTTAATTGCATCTCTCTTTCACGCATATCACAACCGACACAGACCACTTCCTCTTTTCAGCTCTGTGTTTCTGCAACATGCTGATGTGTTGTTTTCATTATGTGTAATGCTCTTGTGGCTTCCAACGTTTGATTCGTCTCATAATGTCAAACTGATGTAACTTGTGACCAATAATTGGACTGTTTGTTTTTGTTTCTTAAAAGCCAAATGTGTAAGATTTAGGTGGATTTAATAGCATCTAGTGGAGAGGCCTGAAGGCTGCAACCAGCTGAAACCTCTCCTGGTTAGATTTCCTTAAGTGTTTAATATTCAGGAGGTTTTTACCAGGAGCCAAATTATTCGCAGAAGACTCTAACTCTCAAAAACAAACGGACCAGGTGAATAAAACAGGCGAAAACACTGAATAAAGTAGTTTCACATTACAAATCAGTGTTCCTCCAGCGCTGTTTGGCACATTAGAGACAGGCTGCTACCCAAGCACCTGCTAATGTGTGCTCGCCTTTTTTCTGTAATAACTTAAGATCCAGACGTTCAGGAAGTTTTTACCAGGAGCCAATTTTGCCAGAACAGACCTGGTGATTTAAAATGCTAAAAACACTGAGTAAAGCACATTCATGTTACAAATCAGTGTTTTTCCGCTGCTGCTAACTGTGGTGGCCAACATGAAAAAAAACAAATGGCCCTATCTGGAGCCAATGTTTGGTTTGTCCGTTCTGGGCTACTGTACAAAACACACAGTGAGTAGTGACTGACTTTGAACACAGTCTGTGTGTTAAAAAACTGCGGTAAAACCCTCCCGCTGAGACGAATATTCTAAAGGCGCTGTATACATGTCCAAAAAATGCAACTAAAACCAGAATAATACCAGCATATCCCACATCTCTTAACTGGAAAATGGTATGTTTGGAAAAAGGCCGAATTCAGAATATTCAAAGAAAGATGCTGTTTACATGACCCATATCAAATTTGGAATACTGCAATAGTCTCAGTATTACTGGAATACTAGTGTGAATGTAAACGTACCCACTGACAGATGTTTTAAAAAGATGCAAAAATAAATTGTGAAACATCGTGTATGTATTTCAAAATAAGATTAATCTGAACATGAAACATGAGATACAATGTGCATTAAGATAAAACATTTACAGCTCACTTCCCTTTGCAAAGCAGGCCCTCGATAACAAACAAAAACATTACTTATATTAGTCTTTTCCCAAAAATTAATGACGACTTCACGCGATCCACAACTTAATGCCATTGAAAATTTATTGTGATATCTGATAGTTACATTAGAGTGAAAACAGACATGTGACATGGCTTTACTAAGACAGAATGCAAAGCAATGTAGTCAAATAAAAAGCATATAATATTTGTTTTTAAATTTAGGAAAAAAATAATAATAAAACAGGCACGACATATAGCCATTATAAATACAACATGCTTTAGACCTTAAACTGTAGTTTAACAGTCCTAAGAAAAGAACTTGTACAGTCTTTTCCCCTGTATACCCATCCTGCCTTTGATCAACATCCTTTCAGGTTTTCAGAAAGTAACAGAGCTCAAAAAGTAGGTAGCCAGTGTCACAATAAAAACAAAAATAACAATAAAAAGTAAACAGTTTTTTTTTCAGCAGCAAATATCTACATTTTTTTCTTCCAGGCTGCTTTGACGCTGTTAAGTTCAGAGAATCAAAACATTCTACAGAAACACAATGTCATACGCGACAGGATTTCTCCTCGTTAATTTTGGTATAGCAGTTAAAATCTCCAGGAGACACTCGACCCCTGGCTTCCTTCCTGCCCACTGACACATGACACTGATGCATTCGATAGAACCTGGTTCTTATTTGGTACAACACCGGCGGTGACACTGGCAACTGCTTTTTGTTGGTTCGACTTAGACTGACTGATCGAAGGGAGAGTATAGAGGCTCTGCAAGCGACCGCTGCTGGCGCCAACGTGGAGGTCCTTTGGAGGAACTGGCTGTGTGCACGTAACCAGTAACAAGTCCGACTACTGTCGGGCCATTCAGTAATGATTTAAGCTGATGTCAATGGCCTGGTACCAGATTGTTTTGTTTCCAACTTAAGCTCCCAGTGCCTTTTTCTTTGCTCTGTAAGTTTGTTTTAGTTCTAACTTGGTAAACTTTACCAAAGCGGCTGTGTTTGGACATTTTCAGTCAGATATGTTCATCATATCGGACAGTGAAGGCTGGCTGACCAGATAAAAACTGCATCCCAATTCAGCAGCTGCAACCTTTGCGAAGGACGCAGCCCTTGAAAGTGTGTCCTTCAGAGGAACTGAAGGCTAGTGCGGCCTCAGGGACATAAAACCAATGATGCATTCAGGCGCTCCTCGTCGACTCCTCAAGTCAATTGAAAGTTGACAAAATAATCACAACACAAGGTCCATCTGGTAGCTGTTCTGGAGCTTTCATTACATCACACAGTCTTCAGCAGATAGAGCTGCCCAGAGGAGTTGTACATGTTCAAATTTGCATTCCTCTGAGCACTTTACAGACTTCTACGGCCCCGATCAGACAGTGAGCGTCTTGGCGTCTTGTCCTTAGCTTAACTGCTACATTAATGTAAACTCGCAGATCTGTATCTTAAAAATCCGCTTTAAAAAATGGACAGGCGGAGGGCGCTCGGGAACTGGATACTGTTGGTACATGAGACTCTCAGAAAAGGGAAATCACAGGAAGTAGCACCAGCTAGTTTCAGAGCTTTGCCTGAATGACGGTTGGTTCAAAGCTTGTTTTAGGATGAGTCAGGGACGGTTTGACAATTTGCTGTGATCTGTCGGGCCTAATTGCGTTTGATAAAACATTAGAAAGTAGCTGAGGCTAAAATTTGTTCTGGTATTTTTTTACAGCTTGCCTAAGGCGATGATGACAGTTAGCTAACGTTAGCTTGACAGCACGCTACCACTTGTTGTCATCCTCACTTTGAGTTTTTCCAAAGCAGTGCCTACAAAAAGGCAGAGTGCCTGAAGCAGAAAAACACGAGGTCCTCTGCAACGCAAAAGCAGCGAGATTAAAGCTTCACCATCATCGCTAACAATTACAAAGACTCACCCCAGGCTGCTAAATCATGCTCTGTCTGATGGGGGACTAAGCCAAACAAGTGCTCAGAAAAACTGGATATTTGAACATCTACACGTGTCAAACGCTCCGAAACAGCCACCAAATGGACCTTGTAGTTAGATTATTCCGACAACTGCTGTTTCCAAGGTCAAGAATGAACTTTCAGTCTCAGTAGTTTTCAAGTTTTTCACCAGGAAATGGCTGACAAAGTGGTGAATACCAAGCAGTAAACTCAGTTCATGAAATGTAGCCAGTTAACCAGCACTGATGACCACAGGAACACAAATAACAATGAGGTCATGTCGTATTTCCCAACTTTACAAACTGACGAAGATCACTTGAATGCATCATTTAAGAGTAACATAACACCAGGATGAGAAGTTTGGTCTCTCCCTCTGGTGGAAAGGTTTCACACCCGGCATCACTGATGGCTGCAGTCCGTAACCACACCCACCAGTGATGTCAAAGTGTGCTGACACACCCTGGAGTTCACTTCGACATCACTGCAGCCAGGTGAGTGAACAACAAGACTCTTTTAGTTGCTGAGTTGCTCTTTTAAACAATGAATGTGCAGATGAACACGGAGTGCTGCGTTTGAAGGAGTGCGTAAAACAGAATAGACCTTGTTTGACCTGTTAAGAGTGTAGAAATGCAAACTTCAAGGGCTGCAGCGACTTAGCCCAGGAAGCTAACACTATCAAAACAATCAATCACATAGATTCAGGGAAGTAACAGTTAATGTTGGGTCAAAACCAGCACAGAAATTTACAAGTTCTCAGGAAATACAATCAGGTATTCACAACCAGTGTTGCAAAAAAGCTAAGGACCTCCAATATGGCCGCCAGAGGGTTTGTTTCATCACCTGAAATCCCTCTACACAGGAGACACTGACTGTGGTGGCGAAAGGGTCTTGGTAAAGGCTCTCCCTGCGACATGGTGGGAGATTCCAGCTCGCCCTCAACGTCTACATGGCTCAGCAGAGACCTAAACATCGGCCCTCTAACGGGCTCTCACCACACAAGCTAAATAAACAAGCTAACAGAAAAAAAACAGGGATAAATCACTTCCAAACAAACTAACCTGGCTCTCGACCTCACAGATCACCGGGAGAGAAACCAAACAGCTGCGAAAGAAAAAAAACAAAACAAAAACAACAGGACAAATAAAAACACTTCCAAACCAAAAAAAGAGGAGAAACAAAAAGAGAAATAAACTGTCTGAGGAAAAGAAACTAAACATTCACTTTTGTGTGCAGGCGTGCATGTGGGCTAATACACATGCATGCACACACACGCACACACTCACACCCAAACACACACTCACACACACACACACACACATACAGACGCACACAGCCAGAGGTACAGTGAACAAAAGTGCTTCAAGTTGGGGAAGTAAAAGAACTAACCCAGTAGAAATACGTATAAAACCTTAAATATGTTACTTTATGTACAAAAACTGTAACACGGGCCAATATCTCAGCTGTTTATGTCTTTATATTTTCAAGTAGGTATCACTGCTAACTATTAAGGGTTTGCATTGTCAACGTTTTTACGATAAAAGGTCGTGTGATCTGACTGACCTTGCCGGCAAAGTAATCAATCACTGCTGATTTTTTTTTCTTTTAAATCTCTCCCATCCCGCCCTGCCCGACCTCCACCTCAACCTGCTGCCATCTTGTTTTTAGCCTTCCAATAAAAAGTCAAACAAGCCCTGGGCATCCTGCACACTCCAAACCTCCTCCTCTATGCTTTACTCTGAGAAATAATATACTGAATATCTGTTTTTTGCACCTCTAAATCTTAACGTAGAAAATATAAGTGTGTATGTATACCAAGTCTCTGTTGTCCAAAGAAAAAAAAAAACAGGGAAGAGCTCTATGAGGATTTTGGTGTTGTTGTTTTTTTGAGGGCCACTTTGAACCAGAAGGGGGGGGAAGACACATCGGTTCACACGAAGGTTTTCGGAGTTATGCACTGCACAACAGAAAAATAAGAGGGGAGGCTGATCATGTTTTGAAGAGGCACAAGATTCATACGGCTTAGAGGCAAATCAAAGAGAGGAATCACACACTCTAAGAAAGAGAGACGGATAAGCATTTAAAGTGCAAAAGACCTACGAGAGCGGGAAGGAAATGGCGGGATTTCTACGATAGCAGCAAAGAATCATCGGAAACTACACTTTTCTCAAGCGGGGAGGAAAAGCAGAATTTGTCGATGTAATTCAAATCAAATGATGTAGAAGCGTCTTTACAGTCTTAACGGAGACAACGAAAACCCCTCAAACTGTCCAGGTCGAACTTTCTTTCCGTCTCCAACAATCTGTCTGTGAGAAGGCCATTAAAAAAAAAAAACAGATGTGAGTGAACAAACTTTTTGCCTCTAAACTGAGATGAACCAAAGGCCTCTGCAAAGTGCAAACGAAGTAGCATCGTTCAAGTATGTCACTGTGTAATGCGTGACCACACACACACAATGCATATACACACACGGTCATATGCATATATACATATGTGCATGACAGCAAATATATTTTCAGAATCCATGTTCCAATATCTACGTACTACGAACATTTTCATAGTATTTATGGATATGTCATCATAGTATGTGTGTATATATATTCATATGTAGCTGTGTCTCTTATTGTTTCATTACTAGACAATGGAATAATACAGTCTGCCCTAATGCTTTATGACATGTGGCCACTGATGTCAGGTTCCCCAGTCTAGAAAGTATTTCTGCTTCTTCTCATGTCTTTACCACTTGTGGTACTGCTGCAAAATGGGACCAGCCACAATCGCACTTAGCCAAACACTACAAATATTTATATATCTATATATTTATATATTTATATATATATATATATATATATGTATATATATCCATTTATGTCCAACAAATAGGTGCTGCTTCCAATGTTTTTTGGGCGCTGAAAAGTACCAGAAAAGGGGGGAAATTAAGAAAATTTGTAAGAAATAAAAAGGAAAAAATTTAAAAAAAAATATCAGGAATAAAATCCCACACTACTGCAATCCCATCCTTTGCCATTAAAAAAAAAAAAAAAAAGCAAGATGCTGCTACATATTTGTAACTACAATAAACTCCCTTTCCCCTCCGCTCCTCACCCGTCCCTGATTGCTCATTTGGACATTAGCAAAGAAAAGCATGCTCAGCTATAGGCAGAGATACAACGAGCCAAAAAATAAAAAACAACTAAAACAAAACATGACAGACTTGACAGGGAAATAAAATGCTAACCAGTAACATCCATCTGCCATCAAACCAAAACCTTACCAAACCCAGAAGTTAAAACTAGAGCAAATAACATTAAAATAATCATCATCCGTCTCGCTGGGCGGGCGAAATAAAGAAAACAAAGATGTCCCCTCAGTGAAGTCTATCTCCGTTCGCATAGTGGTCGCCATTATCACCACAATCACTTGTAAGCGTGGTTCGGTGGGGGGGAAGGGGGTGAGAGTGAGCGGGTGGGAGGGTCAAACCCAAAAAGGTCCGGCGCTGCGAAGGAGAACACACAATCTTTAAAGTAACGACTCCTGTGACGTGATTTTTCAACAGTTGCTCCACTTCCTCGTCGTCGTTTTTTTATTTTTTTAAATGTCATTTGTTCTGTTCAGTCTCACAATGAGCAGGTGGGTGTGTGTGCACGTGGAGGAGGCGAGGGGGTGGAGGCTGTTTTTTTTGTAAAGGGGGTTCGGGAGGGGGGGGCGGGGTGGTCGATGGTCGTCGCTCCACGCAGTTCAATAAAGAGCATTCCAAGGTCAGAGAAAGAAAAGAGGAGCGTCACTCCCATCCGTTGTCCTTGATCATGTGAGCCAGCTCGATGATGAACTTTCCCTCTTTGTACTTTTGACTGCTCTCAAACGCGTGTTCCTGGTAAAAACAAAAACAGAAAGGAGAGGAAAACTTTAGTGACAAGCAGTGGTAGACTGCACATTTACTCAAGTGATGTACTTAAAGGCGTATTTCACCACCGGAAAGGTTGTATACAGACGCAAATACTTTTGAAATTGGCCACATTACCAGAGAAAACAGAGACAAGGAGCTGTGGCATTCCCTTTGCCCAAGAGCTAAAAAACCTACAACTTCCAAGATGCACTGCTCCACACTGGACAAATAAACACTCCCGCTGGTGGGTGAACTTGTTCATGTAGGCGATACTGGCATGGCTCCTCAGCTTTCTCAGCCAATATAGCACGCACTGACATCAACATAAAAGTTGGCATATTGTCCCTTTAAGTTCATAAGATTATTATAGATAACAAATATTACAAATATTATGAAGAATGCAGTGAAATTTTTTCATCATGACCACAACAATTTAATCTCCAACTAGTGTATTCAATTCTTTTTTTCAGTTGGCCATTTTGATTTTAGGGAAAAATTTAAGATCACAAAATAAAACTCGCAGGTGTAGTTTAGCCATGTATACCAGTAAAACTAATGATATAACAATTTGAAAATTGCTATGATCACTTAAAATTTCAAACAAAAGGGATTTCATGTGTCAAACAGGGTTATGTCAATGGTAGCATTTTCAGATGAACTAGACGAAAAACAAAAAAAAATCTTAACTCAAGGCCCTCTTACAAGCTTTTTCTGGCACTTTCAACCCCTCAGTTGTCAATATTGCCTTTTATACTGTCTGTTCAAGGCTGGAATATCACTCCTTTATGCAACCTTGCTGTTTTGTATATAAGGTACGATAGCGAAATTGGGGGACAGAGTGGTCTTGCCTTTAATCCGCCACGGTAGGTAGTAACAGCGCTGAAACTGTGTGTCTGTATAAGCAGGACAGCCATGAGCGGAATGAGTGTGACGTTTTGATGACGTGTTATGTATGCAACCCACCGCGGGAGATTTAACAAGCAGCAAATAGCAGTTAGCGGCTAACTCAAGCAAGAAGAACAGCAGCCGAAAATATCTGCAAATTGGGAAAACAATGAGATTCGGGAGCTGCTTACCCTCCGAGCAGAGGACAAGATTAACCGCCATGTAACAGGGACGGTAAATGATTGTAATTGCCACGTTATGCCACTGTTTTTGTTTATAAAGGGCTCCTGACGTGAATGCTATGTCACACTACAGGCTGGCACTAATGTGTTACATGGCACGCCTGTCATGCGTCCTTTGCTTCCACGATGCCTGGATGCTATTTAAAATCATACACTGCAGCAGAATGATGCCGCTGTCATTTGGTGAGAAGAGACTTCGTAGCGGCCCTATAGCGCAATCTCAGTGTAAAGGGTGAATAAGATATATATCTCCCTTGGCCCCATAAACAACATTTTGTTGTGTACTTCAGTCTTGTAATAACAACTTGAATGATCTCCATGACAACTGAGCAAACGAGACGTGGTTGAAAGCTCCTGTAATTGAACCTTGAGTTTAGATTATTTTTGTCAAACCGCTGTTTCCAAAGTAACTATTAATTTCACTGATTTGTGTGTCATTTCTCCCACGTAGAGAAACGATGTGAAATGTTATTGTAGTCTTGAAAAAGTGTTTTAGATGCTTTTATGTAAATCATGGAGAAAACTAAAAAATGCATTTATTTTAACACTGCAGAGGAGGCACACATCACGTAATAAAGTATGCAATAACCTAGCAGTGAATTTGATTTCGAGTCAAATAGGCAGAGAGACAAATATACATTTATTCATCCGGCCTCATTATCTGAGAGAAGCAGGACGTTTAGAGATGCAGAGGGAAAACAAAAAGCGCTTTTTAAGAACTGCAAATGAAGCTTTCCTCCAGTGACCAAATCACCTCCTTTCAAATATCTCAACTTCCTGTCTGACAACACATCTCCTGAAGTGCTGTATGATTTCCGGCATATGTCCCAGTCCTGCTGAGCTTCAGGAGAATCAGGATGTCGTTGTGGGTCTGTGTCTTTGATTATTTGCTCAGCTCTGCTTTGCCTTGTAAACCAGCTCTGCTCTGCTTTGCTTGCGGGGGCCTCTCGGAGACTCTCTAATTGTTTTTGTCACTGAAGGAGCGCCTTTAAGTGAGTCCCTGTCTTATACTTTGTTCAGTTATTTTACACCCTTCTATAGTCTTTTCAGACAATTACTGGGACAAGCCTCTTCAAAATGGCCTGACATTTAATCACTGTAGACTCTCAGAGGTACCAGCCTGGCTGTCTGCAGCCAACCTTTCGGCACTGTAATTATCTCGCGCTCTAGGAGACCACAGAGTGCTCAATCTCTGAGCCTAAATACAACCCTGAGCAAAAAAAAAACTGTCACCATGGCTTTAAGAAGCAATGCTTTAATGAGAGCAACCTTGTTCCTTTGACCTGTAATAGCATCATTTGTCCCCTTGCAAAGCCGAAGAAACCACATCGTGGTGCAACAACAGAGCAGCTGGCGTTAAGTGGTGCATCAAGAAGCATTAAGAGGGGAGAGTAAACAGCCTCGGGTGAAAGTTTAAGGGGACTTACATATTTCCAGCCCAGGGTGGTTTTACAGTTTTCACAGTAGATATCAGCCACAGCATGTAAACCTGTGAGGAGTACCCGCTCCTCAGCTGGCCCGCAGCCGACATTCACCCTGCAGGGAAGACAGGAAGTGGAGAAAAGGTCACGGAGGTCAGGGAGAGCAGAGGAAGAAGAGCTAAAATTTTTCACTTAAAGGTCCAGTGTGTAAGATTTAGGGAGATTAAGTGGAATCTAGTGGTGAGGACTGCAGATTGCAACCAGCTAAAACTTCTCCTGGTTAGGCTTTCTTCAGTGTTTATTGTTCAGGAGGTTTTTAGCAAGAGCCGAATTCTCCGCAGAGGTCTCCTCCTCTCCAAAACAAATGGACAAGGAGATTAAAACCAATAAAAACACTTAATAAAGCAGTTTCACGTTACAAATTAGTGTTTCTCCGATGATGTTTGGCATGTCAGACAAGGGCCGTTAGCTTAGCACCCTCTAATGTGTGCTCATGTTTTCTCTTAGGCCCTTTTCCACCGCAGGAACTTTTAACATTTACCCAGAATTTTGAAAAACCTTGGCATGTTTCCACTGAAATTACTGGGGGAAAAAACTTTCCCTCAACCCCAAACTTTCCCTGAAAAAAAGTACCCAGTAGGGGCGTAGGCAGCACTCAAGTATTCAAGGTAAAAATACTCATTGTGAAGCACAGTCCCTGTAAAAGTGTACTTAGTATATGTTAATATATTAATTATTTAAAAAATCTAACTAAAAGTTAAATAAAACTCCCAAAACTGAAGATACAAATAAGTGAAAATATTCATATTTCCAATGTTATCTCAATTATTCTCCATATATGATATATTAGGTTTTTCATATATGAGATTTTACCAATTTTGGGGATTTTTTCCTTACATTTAAAACTGTTAAACAAATTCCAGGTGTCAAAAATACATTGCCATCAAGCTAAAAAAAAAAATGCTTAGACCTCCTAAAAGATGACATTTTTGAGATAATGTTTTATCTGACAACAGTGACATTTTAAGAGCTTATCTTATCTTTTTTATCTTCACATAACTGTAATGGAGGAAAGTATGAAAGTCTACCAAAATGGAAATACTACAGTGTAAATACTTCAAAACAGTGCTTAAATACAGAACTAAATAAATAAACACTTATTTGGTGAGGGAAATTTAATGATTTTTCTGGATTTTTTTGTATATTTGTACTTTCCTACTAAACATTACACCATTTCCTCCCAGTAAACACTGTGCTGCTGATTAACCTCGAATTAAAGGAAATGCCACAGACAAATAAATCATTATAAGTAACTGAGCTTCATGTAGACCTCTGCCAAATGTATCTGTTCTTAGGCTACGTGTCTTTTTACCAGCAAAGCACCAAAAACATTGTTCAGTGGATTTCACATCGGGCATGATTGGAATGATTTATTTGGACCCCAGTGCCTGTAGAGTGCTTCTTTCACTCAATTCATTCTGGCAGGTAGGAACAATGTAATCCAGAGTCGGGTGGCACAAAGCAGTTGCAGCGTGACACCTGAAAATGTCTCAGACCTCCGAGGGGGGCGAGAAACTTCTGTGTGGTTCATGAAGACTGAGAGCCAATGCCCAAAAACCAACCAAGCAAGAAATAAACCACTAAAAGTGGCTCATGGGTTTAAAGAGATGGATGTTAACCAGCAGCTGCTGTAGCATCGACTGACATGGATGTTTTTTGGATGTCTGGTTTACATATAACCATCGTTGCAACAGCATTTCAAGGACCTGAGTCACTTGAAAATACAGTCATTTCATGCTGTTGAAACATTTATATTTAACACAGATACAGCCCATTTTTAACATAATGGCACGGCCTCTCATTACCTGCAAATCACCACATCAGTGCTTACTGGGTGTAGTTGGCAGAGAGTGGAATCAGACTGGTTTTGACTCCCTATGTTGCTACATATCCACCTTCACAATGGGAATTATCTACATATTTAAGTGTTTTAAGATAACCGAGATATCCTACCCAACTCCACGTAAAGAGGTAGTCTAATATTGGAATTAAGCATACTGTGGTCCTTTTTGTGTGCATACAAATTCTTACTCCCGCAGGATGAAAATGTATGTGCACGTCATGCTAACACCACTGGTTACAGTAGTGCGCTGGTAAAATGTTTCATGGGTGTTTGGACAAAGAGGCACCTCAGCTGGATGCAATAGTTTTTTCCCGAGGGTATAAGAACTCAAGATGTTTGGATACCATTTTTTTACCTTCTTGATACTTAATCCAAGTACAGATCCAATTCCATTGTGTTAAATAATAAAATGAAAACAACTCTTTTCAACACGGATAAATAATCATGAAGTAATTCATTGTTGGATTTATTCGTTCATTTAAAACGCTGCTAATCTATGCTGGATCACAAAACTTCTGAAAGGCATATGACTGCACCTGGAGCACTTCCTGGAAAGCTGCAACAGTGATGAAGTAGAAGCCATTTAGAGCAGACTGCCACGTTTCAGCGATACTTTAAAAATGGTAAATAGAGTGTTTTGATGTTGTATAGGACATCAACAACCTTAGAGGGCTCAAAGTTTATTGATAAATTACATGGCATCTGATTAGTACATAGACCCGCATACTCGCTGATACCTAATCCAGTATTTTAAGCAGTACCAGAGGAAATGCCTGCACTGGTATCTGTAAACATCCAACTGCTCCCGCATGGGTGTATATATATATGGGGATATTGGACAAAAGCATCTGCAGCGTGAATCCAGTGTAGTGTAATGTGTTTGTTGAAACAGATAATCAAATATGACTACTGGGAGTAAAATCTGCTGTGAATCCTGCAGTGGTAGATGTGAACTATACCCTTGTATCCCTTGTTTTTGTTTTTTATGTGTGGCTTGTAAAGATACCTGCGGCTCCACCTGCCTGTACATTGTTTAAAATTTTGTGCATGTGCATCAAAACAGAATTTTGACATACGTGTGCAGTCATTGTGACGGAAACTATAAACAGCTGCACAGAAAACAACAGTGAACAAGGGTGAAAGCAAAGCAGTAGGTGAAGGTGGAGGTGAAGGAGAGACAACAGAACTCTGGTTTAAACTCAAACAGGCACACTCAGTGTGAACACGGTTTGTAGCACCGTCCAATAGATTAGCTGCTTGTGAGTCCACAAAACTTTTATTTACAAGCCCCAGATCACTTGTAAATAACAGAGTGTGAACCTGAATAAATGCACAGACAGAGCAACAAAGAAAAGTTTTCCACTCTGGAGAAATAAATTGTAGGTGTGGGTCTCATACTTACACTGAATTAAACAGATAGGCTCTTCCTTGACTGCCTTGAAATGACTGAAACGAGAAAGAGAGACAGAGAGAGAACAGCATGTAAGTAGACGATACAGAGCTGCACCACACCACCGAGTACAAGAATGTCAGCAACTGACGCCCTGGGGTGCTTTTCTCCCAGTAACTGCTGTGCATACTTGTTCCTCCACCTTGTTGAGGCTCCCACACACAAGTTTGGCTGGAGGTAAGAAATAAATTGAGGCTCAGAGAGGCGGAGATGTCTGAGCAAGCCTATCATCAACACATTAACTTTAATGATGATGAAAGAGATGTTGTTGTTTCCTGAGAACTAAAGTTGGACTCTCATTTCCTCGTTGCTCATTGTTACATCATACAGAAGAAATAAACTCAAACTTCAAAATTTCTTACCAATACTTGACTTTCTGCAAAATACTTACTCGCAAATAATTTTAAAAAGCTGCTGGCGTGTTTAGAAACTCTCCAAATACAGGTGGGAAGTTGTGTTTTAAACTATACTTGCCAAAATCAATTAGATTAGACAAAATCTAGAAAGTCACATGTTTCCCTGCTGCAAACTAAAGACATCAAGCTTCATTGTTGACAAGCAGCATTACAGATATTCAGTGTATTTGCAGAACAACAAAGCAGCTTCTACAGCAGTGTCTAACAGCTGATAGGAGAGGAGACTTTAATGCCTGAACAATGACAAGAGTCTGAGCTTTCTGAATGAAATGTCAATAAAAACACAGCCAAGATGCAGTTTAGTTGGATATTAACACACACACACACACACACACACACACACACACACACACACACACACACACACACCGAGAACACTTCTGGTGTTTTAATGATTCTGCTAACCCTAAAGTACATGCTGAAAAACCTGTTAGCTCCAACGCACGGAGGGAGGAACAAGTTATGTTAAAGGTCCCCTGTGGCGTTTTCTTTTAAACAAATATTGTTCTGTTTACATTCAGTGTTTCTCACCAAAATGCAGCGTGTGTGTGTGTGTGTGTGTGTGTGTGTGTGTGTCCTTGAGGCGTAACAAACACATTTAATGCATTTCCTTCCAAATGAGGGTAGAATTAAGATGCATGTCTCTGCAGATCTACACAGAGAAAGGTGTTATGGGTAATCGCATTTTGCAGGAAAGTCATCTTGCACACCAAAATCTCCTCAACTCAAGCCAGACAAACGTCCTCAAATGACACTTCTCATGCGTGAAGCCTGGAGACTCAATAAAGCAGTTTTTTTATAATATTTTAAAACCTGCCTTTTTAATTACCACTTGCAAACACTGAGCTCCGCTTCTAAATGTAAAAAAAGAAAAGAAAATGATGAATAATTAGTATTAATAATGAGAAGAAAAAAAACTGAAGAAAAAACAAGGGGGCTAGGTAAAAAAAATAAATAAAAAAAAAAACATAAAATAAAAATAATTAATAAATAAATAAAAATGATTTATTTTTTAATAAATCAAAATGTATCAAAAATTATTCATTTACTTTTAAATAACAAATAAAATATATAAAATAAAAAATATATATTGAAACCTGACGCATTTACATCCATATTTGCTGATTGTCTTCTCTTAGGGCCAAGTGCAACCATTTTTGGTTGCACATGCAGGCAAAAATCTGTCATGTGTGACTAAATATTTTTATTGGTTGCAGTGCACCTGATTTAGCAGGTCTGTTTCTGTATGTAGCGTTACTTTCTCCCCAAACCTGCCCCACGTCTGCCTCAAGTTGGCTCTGACTCTGATATTCTTCTTCACTGAATGCCAGTAGGGTTTATGTGTGAAATCGCACCCTGTACTCCCTTCAAGCAACAAACCAACCTTAAAACAAGGTTATTCAAAATTAAGAAAACTATTTTGCTTTTTTTTTGTCAAGAAAAATGTCGTGCTGCCTGTTACACCTGGCTCCAGCCCTGAAGACCCAGCCCAGACCTGACATAATCGTCAGAGGTAACCACTCCACCACATCTCTATTAACACGTCCCTGGTAAGTTGCCAACACAAAACATAACACAAATATTCTGCTGGTAGCAAAGACAGACGGGACTGAGTGTTTCATTTAAAAGTTTGAAAGATTCCCATGATTTGGAAACAGTTCAGTACTAAAAAATGTTTGTTGAAATACTGAAAATGAAGTGTACTTTTTGAAAATACCACATTTTATTCTATTAATAAAAGACTGCATCATGAACTCAACTCTCGCCAGTTGAACCTGAAGGATTAAGTCAATTTATTATGAACAAAATGTTGACAAAAGTACTTTAAATATTAAATAAAAGTACAATTAGATAGGAGAAATCATAAAACAACAGATAAATGAGTTGATACAAAACACAAAATCAATCATGTTGTGGTGATGAATGCAGGAGGTTAAATAAAACCTGTCTCTATAAATATCCCGCTGCCCGCCTGCTGCTGAGTCCACACATGACGTTACTGTATATTAATGTAAACAGAGCAGTAAAGCCGTCACAGTGGGTGACGACAGAGCCTGCCAGGCTTCTCTCCTCCGGCCCCGTCATCCTCGGCCGGCAGACAGGCCCCAATCGGCTTTGCTTTTTCCATTGCAAATGAGTGCAGGCAGATAAGTTTGTGGCTGCGGTTGAGGGCGCTGAGCTAATACCGCCTAATAGGAGCACCAGCTGCCTCCCTTCTCCTCCGCTGACCACAGCCACCACCACTACTACCACCACTGAGGCTCAGGGGACGGTTTGTTGTAAGCGTTTGTCAAAACTGTAAAAGTTTCATTCGAGATAATAGGTTTGGCTTGGAACTCATTCAAGAACAAGAAAAAAAAGAGGATTATTATTATTTTCTCTGCTCCCCTCGTCTGGTCGCTGTAGGTGTTGATGTCTCACTGTTACATCCTCCCAGCTCATTGTTTGTGTTTGAAGTGAAGTCTGCACACACGGACAGTCCAGAGCCACAAGACATGTGACCTTTAGCTGCGAGAGGGAACTAGGTCGGTCCCCGTGGAGTCAACAACAAGTCCTCTCCACAGTGTTTATAGTCCAGGGAGGGGAAGGAGGGGGTTACTCCATGTGACAAGAGCTGGGTGTCATATCTGAGCTTCACTGTGGCTCAGCCATCAACTTAACCACTGGCAAAAAGGGACGGCTCCGTCTCTCGCTGCCCTTATCTGTTTCCCACAGTCTATTTTTACTTTGGCAGCGTTTTTGTCTCTCCACCCGAG
Source organism: Cephalopholis sonnerati (assembly GCA_019142605.1). NCBI lineage: Eukaryota > Metazoa > Chordata > Actinopteri > Perciformes > Serranidae > Cephalopholis > Cephalopholis sonnerati. The sequence goes on along the minus strand of JAGQAX010000007.1, from coordinate 38,642,899 downwards.
CTGCCGCAGCAAGCTTCACTCTACTGTAGATCACTGGGCTACAAAAACACATCAGGAGGCATGAGGATGCTTGTCACATAGTCCGTTAAGAATCTAACAGCAAAATCCTTCAGGATCAGTCACAAAAAAAAAAAAAAATTGGATCATGTTTTTTGAATGCAGACAGCAGCCAGACAGCATTTGGGGGCTGCACTAACCCCCTCCAGACTCCCAACAATCCTATTAGACGGCCCAACAGGATCCTGCAAGGATTGTTTCCAAAATGTAAGAGCAGAGAGAGTCAGATGCAGGCTGGAAGTACTCCCACAGGTTTTTTTTTTCTTTCTCTTGCTGCTTAATAAAACATGAGCAAACGGGGAGTGTGGTTACCGAGCTCGTTTTCCTTAAGCTGCTGCAATTGCATTTGTTTTAAAATGCTTGTTCCCAAGAAATGAATTCTACAAAGCAAATCTCAAAATCCCTGAATCCTCTTGACCACACGGGACTGAAGGGAACAATACCTCGCACAGAGAAATCCGCTCCTTCAGCCAAACACACAAAATACAAATCCAACCCCGAGAGGCAAACATGCTTCAGCAGCGAGTTCTGTGACTGTCTCGCAGACAAACTGCATCTGATTTCACCAAAATTTCACACAAAAAGCAGAGGAGGGGTGGGGGCATTTTGGCCCTTGTGAAATAAAGATTAACTTGAAGCTATTAACAAACCTGCTGAGGTCGACTTTTACCATCTGTCTCAACAGATGCCCGACTGTGGTAGGTGAGGGTTCAACTCCAACTTAAATGCCCAAAACCAAAAAGCTATATTTAAATTCAATTTAAGGGGAGTATTTTTAAAGGATTAAGCATCTGATGATTACAGTCTTACACTATGCTAAGCAATACTTTGAACATTTAAAGGTCCACTGTGTCGGATTTAGGGGGATATATCAGCAGAAATGGAATAAAATAAGTGTTTTCTTTAGTCTGTAATTACCTGAAAATATGAATCACTGTGTTTTCGTTACCTTAGAATGAGCTGTTTACATGTTTCTGCTGTAGCGCAAACCAGACAAACCAAACACCTGCTCTAGATAAGGCCACTCGTATTTTCCTGTCAGCCACCATAGTTAGCTGCCCCCCCCAATCACGAGAGCGTCAGAAAAACACAGATTTTTTTTAATGTGAAACTGCTTGAGTCAGTATTTAACAGTTTAAATCACCGGTTACACTTGTTTTGGAGAGGAAGAGACCTCTGCAGATATTTTGGTTCTTTATAAAAACAATCTGAACATCTGGATTTTAAGTTATAAAAGAAAAAAGGGGAGCCAAGATTAGCAGGTGCTAGGTGAGCAGGCCATCTCCTACATGCCAAACAGTGCCGCAAAGACACCGATTTGTACCATGAAACTTTTTTATTCTGTGCTTTTATGGTTTAAATCGGCAGGTCTGTTCGTTATGAGGAAGAGCAGACCTTTACTGATGATTCTACTTATTGTAAAAACCTCCTGAACGTCTGTATCAGAAATAACGTGAGAACAGATTAAGTTCTTAGAGAAAATAGATGAGCGCACATTTGCAGGTGGAGCATGCCGAATAGGGTAAGAAATACTAATTTGTGACGTATATATATCTAGAAAGTTTTGTCTGGTGGTTTCATTAATAGCATTTTTGCATGCTAACATAGATAATTAGCACTTAAGTGTCATTTTAACCTGCTGGATGTGCTAGAAGAAAATGTTGGAGGAAACCAAAGTCACCCTGTGAGCTACACAATGTTTGCACCAAAATGTAATTTCAATCCCTCATATAGTCTACTTATTGAGACATTTCACTCTGGGCTAAAGTGGTGGACCAACCGGAGCCCCTCTGCTAGTGTAGCTACGATAAAGTTTAATAAAACCTCGCTGACCTTGAATACGCTTGGTTTAATTATGATATTAAAAGAGAGGGTGGCGGGGGGACAGTAACAAATTGACTGCCACGGTTACGTCAGTCACATGTAAACCATCAGAGTCTTGGCAAACTTCCAGCTGGAAGAAGAGGAAGAAAAAAAAACCCCAAAAGGAAGTGCGTCTGTTAATGGCGAGAAAAGAAAAGTGTGATCAATCCATTAGAGGGGCTTCCATCAGCCTGATGGGTGGGACGAAGCCAAGGTGCTGAATAAAACACTCAGCCTCCTCCTCCTCCTCCTCTTCCTCCTCAGTATTCAGGCTGCATCGTCCCGCTCCAGGACCACGTTCACACTGCAGGCCTCTGCTCTCAAAGTGCCGCTCACACTGCTATCTGATTTCAGGATGGTGCTCCTATCTGCTGTAGGATGTAACCCATATTATCTGATAAAAATATGAACTGACGGCGATGGTGAAGAGATGCGGCGTGCTCAGGATGACAATGACAACAGATGTCGGATCTGATTTTGTGGCTGCACTTCTTGTTTTCAGCATGTTTTGGGAGAGGATGTTGACTGAATTGAAGTCAAGTCGGTGATGGTGTTTTACTTGATGGCCTTCATGCTAACAGAGCCTTGTCCAATTGACCATTCACTAGTTATTGTACAATCAGCAACTGTCATGGGACAGTGTGCATGGAGCTGTAGTAAGACTGATACTCAGTTTATAAAGAGTGTGAGGGATGGTTTCTTTCCAAAACCAATAACAAAATTGCAAGGAATCAATTATTTTCTGCGGGTTTGACTACCCTAAAGCTAGCGTGCCAGGCTAACTAGCTTACAATAGAGAGTAGTGGTATTATTTCCAAGGGTTAAGGTGCATAATCAGGGTTCCCGTGGATTCTTCAAAAGTCTTAAAAGGCACTGAATTCATTAATATAAAAATAAGGCCCTAATTAATATTAAAAAGTCCAAAATAAATCATTCAGAAGTCTTAAAAAATGCTACCAAGTGGGACATTATGAGTCTTTTCTCTGACATAACATCATAAATTCTCAAAATAATTGCTCACATCTATGTTTTTTTTAACAATTTACCAAAAGTCTCTTGCATTAAGGTCACACAGGTCAGGACAGCAAAACCAACGACACTCATATTTCATTTCCAACTAGACTGCTCAGAGCAGAGAAAAAACTGTTTGATTGCTATCTTTCACTGTGTCCTGGATGACACGAGGAAGTGCGAAGTAAAAAAACCAACATTTCGCAACATGGCTCAAACCAGTACAAGGCAATACTTATAAGGCTCAGTGTATTTTCTGGAAAAAGTTTTTCAAACTCAGCTCAATGGGAATCAAGGCAGCAGAGTCCCACATGCAGAGTGAGAAATGGAAAACCTGTCAACAAATGCTTGGTATTTACCAGTTTTGCTCCGCCCACGTCTTCGTCACAAGATAAAACAAGCCATGTTTTATGATACAATAAACATTTGGGCAAAATTTTCCCTAACCCTTAGTAACTGATGTTGGTTCCTTTTTTCAGTTTTGGTTTGTGTAAAATTGGTCTTAAATTTAATTTCACGTAGCATAAAAAAAGTCTTGTAAAGTCTTAAATCCGTAGCAGTGGCGTAAGGAAGTCACGACGGGCCCCAGTGCACACTATTATGACGGGCATGTTATTGTGCACAAATCGTGTCGTCTCATAATCAGAGATTTAACACTGGATGACATCAACATACACATTACTCAGCAATCATCATGCCATATCTGTATATAACAAAAATACCAATCCTCCCCACTGTCTCTATGGGGCCCCCCACCCCAAGGGCCCCAGTGCGACCTCACTGCCTGCGCTGTCTATATTTATACCCCTGAGCTGTAGGAATATGATAATATGTGCTATCTACATTATTCAAATAACTGAAGTTTTGTCAAATTTTTCTTAACAAAAAAATCCCAGAGCTGGAACATTCACTGTGCGGGAGCAGAGATGCTACTACGTCCAAGCTCTGTCCTGTTCTTTAGTTGGTTTGGGGAACTTTACACTCCTTAGCAACTCTTTACCTGAGATAACGTCCCATTATTCTGTTATGCGTTGTCTTCGAACCCATATTCTCAATTCAAAACAGGTCAAGCCAGGTAGCTACAGCTGATAACATCTGCTCCTTTCAGCTGACAAAAATTCTATATATATATATATATATATATATTTTTTTTTTTTTGGCTAGAAACATGAAGCCTGATTTTGTTTATTTAAGCATGAAATTGAAGATCCATTGTTGCAAAAAATTCCTATGAATTTTGAGTGGTATCTCCGCCACTGTAATAAACACTGCAAATGTGCCCTCGTTTTTCATTTTACGCTGCTTTTTGCTGATTATAAATAAGGGAAAATTTTAAAACATGAAGACTTTTAGCTGCAGCGTGAACGTAGCCGGACTAAGATGAGGTCAAGGGTGTGTGCAGCTGAAATGATTAGCTAGTTGAACAGTCGTTCAAAGGAACATTAAGATTAATAACTTATTTTTCATGCAAAAATGCCAAAACAGTTGCTTGTTTCAGCCTCTCAAGTGTGAGATATTTTCTGTTTTACGTCAGAGTAAATAGATACTTTGTGCTTTTAACTGTTAGTTCGATGAATAAAAACATTTAAAAATGTCACCATGGGCTTATCTAAAGTGTAAAACTGTTATTTTCTGACATTTTAAAGATGTGGCAGCTAATTGATTAATAAAGGAATTAATGGTCAGGTTAATCCATAATAAAAGTTGCAGCCGCCACAGTAACATCTATTACTTATTGAATGTTTTTCAGGGAGTTTTAATGTGAAAACAAAACTTTACCCAGTTAGATCTCCATCAGTAAACTGTCCCTTTGTCAGGAGCTTCCCACATTTAGTGGAGCGGTTGAGGGCAGGAGGGGAGGAGGGTGGAGGGACACTGTGCCTGCCGTACTTCCTTCTGGCCCGTATGCTCAGGTTAATCCTCTCTTTCAGGCTGCTCCATCTGCATCTTTGCTCGCCGGCTGGCATGCCTCGAAGACTCGGCGCATAAGCTCGGGGAGGGGAAACAGTTTTTTATACCTGGCTCAGGAGATTTCCAGCACTCAAACTGCAACTGTGGGGAGAAATCTGCCAGAACCTGCAGAGCTCCTCCAACACCTCCCTTTGTAGCACGGCTGAGTAACTCGTTTCTTCTTTTTCTTACTCTGAGCCGAGTAAAAAAAAAGTTAACAATAAACGTTGAGCTGGAGCTTCTCTTTGCAAATTTCACATGAGATGAAAATCAAACACGGACAGGGCGCGTGGCCCTTGGCAGCGTGTAGTGGAAAACACCAGACTACGGTGTCATCTTCTCCTAAGTAACATAATCGGCTTAGAAGGGTTGATGCTGAGGACTGGTGATGCTGCCTTGGACTACTGAACACACAAATGCTAACGAGGTGTGGCAGAGAATGGAGAGCTTATTAATAGATCTGTGGGCAGTGTGCTCAAAATCAATATCAAGATATTAATAAGAACAATTTTCAGATAGTATTCTATATACTGATGTGGAAAATATGTTTAAAATAAGACACTTAAATACGGAAACAATTGCTCAAACAGAGACAGTGCAAACAATTTTATTCTTTAGTCACAGCTGCTTCAGGGTACAGTACGCAGGAATAGTTACTGTTTATCACCAGCGAAAGTGAAACCCAACCCCAGCTTTGTCCACTAAGCATTTCTCCTCGCTATATTTCCCTTTTCTCAGCTGTGTGTCCACCATCAACGTAGCTTCCTGGTTGCTACCTTCTTATAAAGTCCCGACCTCACCAGAGCACAGTCCCTAGATACGTCCCAAACACTGCTAAATAAGAGGAAAATAAGAAAATACAGGCAGAGGGCAGAGTCTCTGCAGGTGAATACACCGTCACACACTTCTAAGGATTGTAAGTGATGACAGAGATGACTTTTGCATAAGTCTATACAGTTTTTTTGGGGGGTGGAAATCCTGCATAGTGTACCTTTAAATGTGAGTATTTGCTGCTTTTCTCAATTTTATATCAGATTAATTTAGTATCTTTGGATTTTGGACTGTCGCTCAGACAAAACAATAATTTTGAAGGAGCTTGTAATAGGTATATTTAATTATTTTTGACATTTTAAATGCTGAACATTCACTTTAATCAATAGTGAAGAGAATCATTAGTAGCAGTCCTGATCAAATTGATGTTCAATGCAGTTGATTGTGTTCCACTATTAAAAGTTACATCAGGCTAAAATCTTTACACGAAAAAAAAACATGAATAATAATTCAGTTATTTGTGAATTACAATTGTATAATTTAGAAAAACTACTTTTAACGCAACACTAAAAACTGAAGTTTCCTGCACTCATAGGAAGTAACTAGGGGCGGGGGAAAAAATCGTTACAGCATAGTATCGCGTTATTTTTGTGTGGCGAATCTGGCGATATTGTATCATCACACAGTGCCAAGTATCGATTTTTTGGTCATCCACTCATTTATTTTCCGTAACCGCTTATCCTGTTAGTGGTCGCGGAGGGCTGGAGCCCATCCCAGCTGACATTGGGCGAGAGGTGGTGCACACCCTGGACAAGTTGCCAGACTATTGCAGGGCTAACACAGTATTATTTCTTTTACAAATACAAATTAAACTTAAGGTAGCCTACTAGAAAAATATAATAAATTGCTTTTTCAGTCCACTAGCTAGTAACTAGTTTCCCTTCGGGGACATAATTTCCGGTTGAAAAAAGGCAATATATTTTACCACAATACTCAGCATATCGCAACATATTTAAAATTGAAATAATATCATTTCATGGATGGAACTAATATTTCATTTTGAACACCCACATTTCTCAGATAAATGCACTAGATACACAAATAAGGCTGTCAGCGGTTCATCCTGTGGGTTTAAATGTGGACTCTCATATAGGCTTTATGTCGTAAATGGAGTTTACTTATAGTGTACTGTATGTAATCTTCATCTTTGTTAAAGCGCCTGAAAACTTTGCTTCAAATCAAAGTATTTCTCACATTAAACATTAACGTAAGCAATCAAAGCAGAGAAAAAATCTAGCTACTAGCTTTTGAGAACTATTTTCCCCATGTTATCGTGTTTTAGTGACTCGTGGGAACAACGGTTTTTGAAATTGGCTCAGTATTGAGCGAGACCGATCAAACAGTAACACTAACCGCATGTTCACACCGTCAATTTACGTTCACTTAAAGAGTTCTGCACTGCAAGACAGGTTTACCTCGTTTACCTACCTATCTACCTACCTACTTCTAGCAGGTATTGACTTCATTTTGATTTCCTGATTGCTTCCTGTATCATCCATGTATTTGTACAATGGGAACTACAGCTAAGAACTAAATGTGTAGTTGCATTAAAACAACATAAAGTGCACACACGGATTATGTTATTTACCTGTTCTTTAAGAGGTTTAAAAACTACTACCTAAGTAATATCTGTCGATTAAACTTTGTCAACTATTCCAGCAAAGCAACATGTTTACCCTTTGAAACCTCCGGCAGAGAAGACAGACTGTCCGAGGAAGATCCCTTAATTAAATCCACTTATTATTTAAGTGGATTGTTTCGACTAATTAGGTCATTTGTCAAGAGTCACCGAGTGGCATTGGCCCAATAAACGAGGAAACACAACCCAGTCGACAGTTCACAGCAGTGGTCTCTGAGTTTTAAATGGTGCGCAGCTTTCATGTCCCTAACTGATTACCTTCATTATCAGTGAATCTACAGATTATTTCCTGAATAAATCTGGTAATATTTGGTCTATAAAATTTGAGAAAAAAAAAAACTGAAAAATACCCAAATTAAGCTGAAAATACAACAAAATAATTTTCCATCCATTGATAAACTAATTAACTTGCTAATCACTTCAGCTTCTTGTTCCTGCTTGTGATTTAATGTAATTTAACACAATATAATGGAGAACATTTTGACAGAAACTTAGCTGCAACTCATTTAAATTTCTGGCAAGAGTTTTTAAAGAATACACAATAATATCAACAAGTACAGATTCTCATCCACTTTTGCACATATGCCAACCAGAAGAAATGTTGGCATTGTACGTTTCTGCAAAGCACAGATGCGTTACATTTGTACATTATCATGTAGTGCAGTGTTTTTCAAATGGTGTGCCATGGAATATTGTGATAACCACACATTATTATTGCAATATTCAACTGGGCCTCTACAAAAAGTCATGAATGAATTTTTAATTGACTGTATCAGTTTGTTGTGCGCACCCATTTCCTGATAAAGAGGCAAACTCTAGCTAAAAAATGTAATTTAATTTACTTGCCACTGTTCACGCGTGGGAATTACAAATGTGTGACACATCAAAAATCCTTACTGGCAGCCAGTGTGAGGGATGATAACATTTAAAGGAGAAAGCTGTGAGAGCGACAGTAAAACGCTTTATTGTACGGAGCAAATTACAACAAAGTACCTTATTTTTTCTTATTTGTATTGTCTTTTGCCTTATAAGAGTAATAACACACATTATAGAAGCTATTGTGCACAGATATAAATACAGTTGTGCCTTGAGATTTTGGCTTGCAAAAAGTCTGAAAACCAATGATGTTGTGGATACGTTCAAACTTTACATTTCAACAATGCTGTGGTTAATGTGAGGCTAGGTTCAGGCACAATAACCACTTGGTTACGGTAAGGAAAAGATCATGTTTTGGCCTAAAGTACCCAGTTTTGGGGGCACAAGCTGCACTAGAGAAGCCGCAATGTCTCTGTAAAAAACACCAGCTTTTTGTGCCACTATCCCTGCTGGAAACACAGCAACAGGTCGCTAAAAAACACCCATGTTTGGTGTCTAAAAAGCCGTTGGAAACACAGCAGTGACTTGCATGATTGGTTTTGTTGTTTGTTGGTCTCGAACAGTGGTCTGCAGCTTGGCAGGCATCTCATTCAGGTGACACACCATCCACTGTGCACTCAACCTCCTGATGACAATGTCAGCTCATATACAGTGTCACTTTAGAAACGCTGATATGATACGTATTAAAATGTGCAAATGTAATATTATCCTGGCTTGCAGAAAGGTACAATGTCAACCTTTTCCTTTGGTGACTGGACTGCTGAGAAACTGCAACCCAAGCCATATAGACAGGGTGTGCTTCTAATGTAATTACCGATCTTGTTGCTAACAATCCAACAACTTCAGGGAAACTGATTCTTCCTGGAGAATAAAAACATTGTCCTGAGTAGTGACCTCATGCTGCACAAGTGGGTTTAATTAACAAATCCAACCAACTACGTAGCTTAAAGAGCATATTTGCAAACCTGTGTAGTTTGTGTTCCTTTAAAATATCTGAGAAAAAATTATCCCAGTGTGTTTGTCTGGTGGACTCGAGTTTTCTGCAAAGGTCTGCACAGCCAAAGCACAATGAGACACAAGCCGGAAAGCCAACATTGCACCGAGGTGAGACATTTGCCAACAGAGCAGATTACAAACAGGGAAATCTGAGGTACAAACATGCAGAGACGGTTTCACTACAGCAGCGGTTTACAGACTGGCTGTGGAGTTACATAATAGCGAAGCACAGTGAAGGCTGGATTTGGATGCTACACTGCTAGCACAGCATGGAGAAGTTTGTCCCCTGACACGTCTTGATGATGCATCTCATGATCAATTTAGTGGCTAGATGATGCAACTATTTCCTCATCAAACACATGGCCTTTGGTGTGTGATATAACACCCTCCTCTTGAAGGTTTATATTTCTTTTTTTTTCCTCCTTATGTTGGCAGTGGCAGTCTGAGCTACTATTAAAGACAAACACCAAGTGATTACAACATTACTTTTAACCCAATCACTTGTTGCAACAGTGTTTGCATTTATTTTGCCCAACACTGTGAGTTTATCTGATGTAAAAGGTTGTAGCAAAGGATGTGTTCATGTTGGGTTTTTTAAAATACTTCAAAGTTAATTATCTTATTACAGGATTATAGAGACAGCTGAACTATTGACTGACATCTTAGCGTTGTCTGAATGCAAATATCACATCCTCCACCTCACCTTAACCACAACAACCCAAACACAGCCATCTCTAGCTTCATGCTAATAAACATGACCATACATTCGAAAGTATGGCTTTAAATCATACTGCAATTTTAGTGTCTAGACATACAGCAGAGGACAAAGAAAATATTTAAATAGCAATGTCTCCAAAGTTAACCGCAATACAAGAGGAGTTTAAAGCTTATATAAATAGAAACCACAAACCAAATTAGCTTGTAATTCAGCTGACAATGTCAAAACTGTGGGGAACTCCCTCAGATGCAACTTCTGTGCAGCTATAAATCTAATTTAATTGCATTTCCCAGTGCATAAAGCTCACTGGTGCTACTGGTTCTCCAGCATTCCTGCTCCTGGCGTCAGCTCCGAGGAAAATGTGGCGTGACACTGACAGAAACAAACACAAACACAACACCCTTTAAACATCTTCAGCCTCTCCCATAGTGACCTCAGAAGCACCGACGCCTCACATCATAAATATCTCGCTATGATCTTATTATCTGTCACTTACAACAGCCAACGCTCATAATAAGTCACACTGAAGAAGTCAAATGTGCAGCTAAAGAATAATTACAAAAGAAAAGTAACTTGGCGAAAGGAAGCTGGGTTTTGCACTTATTTGGGTAAACTAAACAGCAGTTAAATGGCCCCAAACTTACAGCTTCTCTTAGATGTAATTTCTATGTAATGGGTGGACTCTACTGTTGTCTGTGTTGTGTTGATACAAAGAGACCCACCCACAGGTATCTCTGGAGTCGATCTCCATTTATTCCTGACAGCAAGAGGTAAAAACAAAACCTCCGTCAATTACAACCATATAATCTCGAGCCCCTCTCCCGTGGAGTAAAAGAGCAAAAGGGCAGCAATCCATCCATCCATTTTCATCCGCTTATCCGGGGTCAGGTCGCGGGGGCAGCGGGCCAAGCAAAGCACCCCAGACATCCCTCTCCCCAGCAACACTTTCCAGCTCCTCCTGGGGGACCCCAAGGTGTTCCCAGGCCAGATGAGATATATAATCCCTCCAGTGTGTTCTGGGTCTGTCCTGGGGCCTCCTACCAGTTGGACATGCCCGGAACGCCTCCAGCGGGAGGCGCCCAGGAGGATCCTGATCAGATTGAACCATTTCAACTGACCCCTTTCAATGCAAAGGAGCAGTAAACAATAATAAACTTTATTTAAACAATACACAATGTTTCGGTCCTCAGCCCCTCATCAGGCTGAAGGACTGAGGATGGAAACCTTTGCCGCTTAGGAGCAGCGGCTCAGCTCTGAGCTCCCTCCGGATGACTGAGCTCCTCACCCTGTCTCTAAGGCTGAGCCCAGACACCCAGTGGAGGAAACTCATTTCAGCCGCTTGTATTCGTGATCTCATTCTTTCGGTCACTACTCAGAGCTCATGACCATAGGTGAGGGTTGGGCCTTCAGGCTCAGCTCCCTCTTCACCATGTTATAACAGGGCGGCCATGTTACATTCAGTTCAGAACAATAAAACACAGAAAACATACCTGACAGCAAGAGGCAAAAACAAAATACTCCGTCAATTACGACCATATAAACTCAAGCCTCTACACAGATTAAGTGACACAGGAATATGCTTGCATATTATACAATAAGTTTAGGCTGAAAAATGAACTTATAAACAGCTTAACAGCACTAAAACGCAAAACATAGGTGGGGTACCCCCAAAGGTGAATGTAGAGGTACAGAAACTGACTATCACACATTTCACATATTGATTATGGAGGACTGAGTGTGTCAGGTAATAGCAACTGAAACTGAAACTGAAATTATAATACTTAATATTACAAATGTACTTTGTCACACATACGACTGCTGTATAATTGACCCTGTTACATCCATGCAAACCCCCCATGTGATTCTTCTGCCCTTGAACCAGACATTTGAAGCATCTAAGACCACACAGGTCATCACTACAGTAATCATTCCCCGGCGTGAGCTCTGAGGCTCCAGCTGACTCTGAAACCATCCAGAAAAACCCTCATGTACAAGCAGACACTTTTAACAGCTGACCTGTAGTTAGTGTTTTGGCACAGGCATATCACTGCGCTGCATCACAGCCAATAATCTGTAAAAGCATTTCCCTCTATTCATCTCCACTGCACGCTCCTCTATTCATTCCACGCCACATGGAGCCACAAGAAAGTGTTGAACTTCAAAAACGTGCTAACCTGCGGTGACAGAGCTCTGGTGTCATCCCAACAATTCACTGTTCATCATTCAGACGTTTAATAGTATGCTTCTATGAAGACTGGTGCTGGAAATATGTTGTAGCTTCAATAAACTAGCAGCCATTGATAAATAAATTCATCATCAAGCATTGTTCATTCAGGGAAAATCGACTGAGCATTAAGCTCTTTAACATCAGTGCCCTGAATTTATATTCATATGGGCTAGACAGATACATAATATATGATAACAACTGCAGTAAAATGATGAAAAATATCCATAAAAATAAATAACTGGCAGCAACGTCTGTCAAGAATGATAAACAGCGATAAAGACTATAAAATGACAAAAGATTTAACATAAAAAAACAAATAAAAAACAAATCTGCCACAAATGAAGTATATATAACAACAACAACAGCAATAAAAACAGTGAAATGTAGAAAATAGACACAATAAATAATGATCATGTCTGTGAATTGACCAAAGCAGAAACACTGTATAACCACCACATCATCTAGCGTCCACTTAAAATGATCCAAGGACACACACTTGTTTAATTTCAACACCTCTCGTAACTCCATTTATTTGGTGTGGAAAAAAACTAAAAGCTAATTTACAGAGCTCAAAGCTGATCTCAGGAGTGTGGAGGGATAAAAATTACTGTGAGTGTGTGTGATGAGAGATGGATTTTAGCAATGCCTTATAAACAAAAAAAGGAAGTGTCTTTCCCTTACGTCAGTGAGAGGAGATCACCCTACATTGTAATATCATTATAATCACAAGAAGTTGGTGAACATGTGTAACGTGTTTACTTTACCTGGACTTTACATGATAGAAACCACAATTATCTTTCGATATATAAAATCAGTGCTCTATCAAAAAATGCATTTTATTGCTGTAACTTAAGTTTTAAATTGTTATTTTATGTATATATTCTATTTATGCATATCTCTTGGATACCTTAATGCAATAGTTTTCCTCTTTCTCCTTACTATAAATCCATTAAATCAAAAACACAACTCTTTTTTCAACTTTTAATTTACATAGAGGTTCACACTGGTCTTCTTTTTGCTGTGAGCGTGCTCTTAAGGTTAGAATTCTCCTTTCTGCAGAACACTTTGAGCCACATTCTCTGTATGAACTCTGTCACATATATTAAGTTTCGTTATTATTATTAGTGGTGTTTTCTTCCTCGTTTTATGTCGTGTCTCAAAACCCATGAACTTCCTGACTGCAAACAAGAGGATGTGAATCAGACAGGAGAAAAACAGCCTACATTGTCTGACAGTTCAAGGCTTTAAATTAAATGTCCTGATTCTTTTTGTATCTCACATCTTTCCTCTGCAATATTCTTGTGTTTGAACTCAAGGATATTTGCATGACGCTCGGTTGCGAAGCTCTTATTCATTTTTGTTTTTCTGCATCCTGTTAAAATTTGCTGCAGCAACAATTTAACTTCCTGTCAAGGAGCCAATAAAACCTCCCTGTGTTTCATCATAAAACACTTCACACTGCCTTGTCACACAGTTTCTGCTGCGAGACAATTAATCCGCATATCTGACACGCCTCTGGACAGGTTAAGTGAGGCGCAGATAAATGAGAATAGTCCCTCTCTTTGGCCAAAGGCTCATCGGCGTGATTAACAACGGCCTTTAACAATTAAAACCCTGTGAAATCCTTGTTGTGCAGACTTCACAACTCCAAAATTACCATCTTGAGGCCTCTGATCCTGCTGAAAGGAACAACACAGTCTGGTGGTAGAGCTGTTTACCGAGCTCGTCTTCCTGCTTGCACTAACAAGCTGCGAGCTTCCAAATCTCCGAGCCGCAGGAGGCAAATGGATTTCGACATGGAGATGGCGAGCGCGTAGATTGATCATCTTTGCCATTTGAATAATCAGCTTAGAGCGTAGTGAGAGTGCAACACAAGGGGAGCACACTGTCACTGTCTTATTATAACACATAAAGGTCACTGCTTCAGTCACTGCAACTCCGGTTCATCTGATAGTTTATAAACTTAACTTACTTACAGCTCACCAGCTGTCGATTTACAGTCGGCATTAAAAGCAGCACCGTGGCAGCTGTGCATGTTTGTGGCTCCAAATGTCAGCAACTGTTTGGACAATGTGGACTTCAATACCCAGAAATCCTGCAACAAATTGATGCTGTTATGCCTCACAGCAAAAGAAACCAGATGATGTAACTCCTGTTTGTATTTCACTCAGGTTCAGATTCGTCACTCTCCGTGGGTGGATAAATGACCAGACCCGGCAGGACAATTTCATTTTTGGGAAATGGGCTGAATCTTCGGCATCCTACTGTGTGATCTGACTGTAAAATTAGTTTTTTTGTGTTTGTTTTTGACTCTGCTAGGACTGATAATTACTGAGGACAGGATGTGGGAGGATTTATGTGTAGGCGGGCACAAACCTATCAATAGTAGTTTATGATGGGGGAATTTGACTGGGAGTTAAAAATGACGACCAAACTGGTGGTGCCGACATTAGATAAGAGCTCCACCACAAGTGTGCGATGATAAAAGATCCCTCACATATTTTGTTTCCAGCGTCAGAGGGATGTTTTTCAATATCAAAGAGGAGATTAAAAACTGACGTCCTGCTTATGGCTGCACAGTAAGAGGGAAATATAAGGGAAATATGGGATATACGATAACGTAGTTGAATGTTACGATAACAGTGTTGCTTGTGATAAATGTACAGTACAGTTTTGCCTTTCTGGTGCTTTCAGTGTACTACTAAAATACAACAAATTGCTAGTTAATTAAAAAAATGAAAGGAAATTATTTGAAACATTCTTTTATAAAATAAGCTCAACACATATACGTACATACACGTATTGTGCATCCCTTGTCAAACTACTATCAATGTAATGTGCATCTGAAGATGTAAATTCATTAATTTTATTAAATCCAGGGTTCACACTGGCTGCAGAAGCACCACGAAACACACCGATTTTCCGTGGAGTGCTGCCTGCTACCTTTCAGTGCTGATGTTAAGCATTCTAGCCGTTTACAAGGGATGCAACCGCGGCTCCAACCTCTACAACAACGCTGCCCCAGCATATGGGATGCCCACTCCACCCACTAATGGTGCTTTCAGACCTAGAGTTGTCTCCTTTGGTCTGAATCAGGGACTTATTTTATTACCAAGTTGCATAATTGCCTAGAGTTGATTCGTGTTCTCACGGCAGCATTTACAAGCAGACCAGATCAAATGCCTTGTGTGAGAAAGCTGCTCTTGATTGGTCAGAATTTCCATGTGGGAAAATTCCAGGAAGTAAAGAAAACGTTGAAGAAGAGTACACTTGCAAGATAAATGTGACACTTTCTAATGTCACAATGGAGGGGCAACTACGCAGGTTGATTTTAGCGCTGCTCATCGTGGACTATATTGCTGTCATTGTTCATTTGAGTCAAAGCATACAGTTTGAAAACGAGGCGCGGCTCCAACTAGAAAACAATGTTTTGATGCATTGGATGTGCTGAATGTGCATATTAAGGCAGTACAGGAGGAGGCGCACATTAATAATCCTCCAGGACTGTAACATGCTCATGTTTAACCCAAACAATGTGTCATGTGACTGCGGTTGGTTCAGATCCAGGTCGGAACACGTTCTCACCACAAACGAACCGCACCAGAGTTTGTTTGGAACCAGACTGAGACCACCTCTTCAAGAAGGTCTCAGTCTGGTTGTTTTGGTGCACACCTGAGTGCAATTGCTGTGTTCACACCTGCCCAAATGAACCACACTTAGGGGGCAAATGAACTTGAGTTTAATTGAGCTGAACCAAACAGAGCAGGTGTAAAAGCACCTTAAGCCACCAGGCTCCCCAGGAACTCCAGTCAAATCATCTGATCTTGGTGGTAACTCTAAACTGGATCAAACAGACCATTTAACTCAGTGGTATCATTACTTATGTTTCCTTTACATTTTTAAGCCAGTTTCTGAAATATCTGCAAAATAAAGCGAGAATTAATGCTCATTTCCATCAACTGACTTTGTGTGAAGATATTCAAGAGCTCTTGACAGGGTTTCACAGCTAATCCAGCAGCAGCACACCCCCGACATCCACCACTTTATCATGTTCAGGGCTTTCTGATGGAGTAAAGGCTTATAATTATGAGTGGCAGCAAGATGTAAATGTTTTGTCTGCAGCAGAAGGAACAGAAGATGAAGTACTGTGACGTTAAGGTCTCTAGAAAAAACAGTTTCCATCAACTTTTATAACATTATCTCTTTTTTGATATGCCAACTTTTCCAATAATTTGAACCCCAAATGTAAAATCTGCGTAAAAACAAGCAGATGAGAATGCACTTAAAGGCTGAAACAAGTCTCCACACAATCATTTTGCACTTGAGACTTTCTGTATGATAGGCCGCGGAGCATTATGTTCGAAAAGACCTTTTAACTCAGAGCTCAATGTCAAGATTTGTTCACAACAACACTGAAAATCTTTTCTGGTGCATCTTTAAGGCATTTACCCCTGAATATTACTTTGAGAAGATCTCATTTAAAATTCAGACCAGCACAGCCAGACACTTTCTGACACTTATAATAAAAATGTCATTTGGATTCACTTCAGGTCACAGTCTCACAGAGATGAGATTCTCTGACAACAGTCTGACAGAAACACTGCATTAAACAACCGACACGTCTTATTTCTGAGACCAGAGGAGCAAGAACTTGATTGTTTAAAATGCTTTAAGTGTTCATGCTCATGCAGGAGTGGATGATGGTGAAAATTATTTCCCCAAACGTTAAGATTAAAGGTAGAACTGTGGGGAACGTTAATTGCATCAATGTAGCGACAATAATCGTCAAAATACAAGCAACGTTTTGACTCAGAAATATTGGCTAAATTGTGACCAATCTCTCTTTTTACAGTTAGTTACAGCCAAGAATTTACCACCGCCACGTGTAAAAAACTTCTTCATCTATTACTGAAACATTCAGTCAATTAATAAAAACATAATAAAAATAAAGTACCAAACATTTTTAAGTTTCAGTCTCTCTTATGTGACTATGCAGTTTTTTTTCCATCTTATATCATTGTAAACTAAATCCCTTTAGATTTTCTAACCTTGGTTCAGACCAACCTGTTTATATTAAAGCTGTGGAAGACATTAATCTGGACTGAATGTTTAAACACACCCTCCTCTTTCAGCCCTCCCTCTCTGATTTAAGCCCCTTCCACCAGGGCTACCACGGGAATATTCATATAGTAACCCACTCTTTCCCATACGTTAATTTATTTAATCTTATTTTATTGTGGAGTTGTCCTCAGTACATTCACTCACCCCTCTTTGTTTCATCCTCTCTTTCTGTTAATCAGACCACAAATGAGACAAGAATCAGCTCGCTAGCCACCTCACGTTCCCTCCACCTCGCTCCCCACTGCTGTGGCTGTCAGCAGCGCCAGGTCTAACCTGTATCGTGGCAGCAACCGAAAGCTTGCTGATCTGGCAGGTAGTCAGGGTTGTCCGGTCCCCTAGAACTGGGGTTTGCACTGACTGACTTCGAGTTGCGGCAAACACTGGCTGAGCTACCTTCTCAGGGGCTGCTGAGACTGATGCAGAGGACACACTGTGAGTCAAGGCTCTGGCTAATGTTAGCTACATAAGCTGAACTATTATCTACATTTTCTCTCCATCTCTGAAACACTTCACCAATATTGACACCTGTTTTATTTTACTTATTGCCAGACTCTCTTTGATAAGTATGTCTTGCTTTTTTGGGTTGCTTTGCAGTGTAGGCAGTTGTTGCCAATGCTGGAATAGCAACTGTCACTGCAGGGTTCTCGCCATTAACACTATCCCCGCCAGAATGCTTCCATGCCATTGACGAGATATTCCAGCAATCCATGTTTTTGCTGTCATAAGATGGGGGGCGCTGATAGAACACCACTGCCGTGTCCAAAAACAAACGAAGGAGAAGATCCGCTGGAAACCGGAAGATGATGTTGTTTACAGAGATGCTGCAGCCTGAAAACTGCACGATAATGCTGGCGCAGACGGAAAAAGTTTACGGTTGCACAAGACGTAGTGATGTTAATGGACTCGGACTCGGACAATTCCTGTTTTGATTAACATTCTGAATCTGATTTGGATGAAGAAGCAAACGAGTTTGGTGGGACGAGACGGGATCTCCATGACGGTGACAGTGACACACGGACAAGACGACCACAGCAGAGACGGAGACAACAGAGCACTGAGCGATCACTGAACGTGGCAACGTGTTCCGCTAAACCTCAAACAGAATATTATTTTCATAATTATTATTTTTAATTATATAACTCAAATTGGCATGAGGAGAAAAAACATAAAATGTAAATGTGACTGAATGATTTTGTACTTGAAAATGACCCCTGACAAAAATGACAATTTTCTCAGCTTTTTGTCCGAAAAGTACGAATACGCACAAATTCAAGTGTTGTTAAAAAAGAAATGGAATAAGACAGAATAAAATATTTTCTTGTGTATAAAAACAGAAGGTTTGTTCTTTATTTTGATGTATATACCGTTTACATATTTATAGAACAAATTATTCTGTGGGTCTTGAAAGAATGGTGAATATGATCAAAAATGGTGGCGATGCACAAGCATCTGCATTTGTACAACAGCCAATAGGAACGCCCTCTCTCTGACATGACCTGCGATTGGCCAAAGTCTCCCGTCCAAGGCTAGATTTCCCAAAGTATAAAAGCAGAGCCAAAGGGAGGTGCAGAAGTCTAGTGTTCTCACAGTCCACTTGAATTACAGTATGCTCAAAGTCTATTATGGGATTTTTGCCCAGTGACTCCAAAATTAAACTGCCTACCCCAGCTTTAATAATCTATACTGCTGACCTGTTTTTTGGCATTGCATATATTTAATATATTTTGGATTTGCACTCTTCACTACTTTGTATTGCAGCCGCTACACTACAGTTTCCCTCGGGATAAATAAAGGGCTTATCTTCTTATCTTATCTTACATTAAGCAATTTGGGCACTGAGAACCTGCCATAAGCATTTATGCTTATTTCCTGACAATAACAGACTTAAAAAATAAGTTAATAAAAAAATAGCCCATAGATTAATACATGAGTCATTAGTTGAGGCCCTGAGGATGTCTTTGAGCTTTAGATTCAGCAGTATTGAGTATCCCTATGACTGGGAGGATACAACACAACCAAATAAAAACAAAATAACAACCATGCAGTCCATTTCCCTGAGTTCATAGGAAACGTGGGCAGTGAGGCAAATCTGAAGCCTGATTGTCTTAACTTTTTATCTCATATTCTGAAAGTAAACCTCTGAGGTCTCAGTGCGACACAGCAGCAGCACTTTGCTTTTTTTTTTTTTTTTTTTTTTACTCAAAAACAGCAACAGAAACAAAAATAGCTGAGACAGTCACACTTTAAAAGTCTGACCACAGAAACCGACTTCAGTAATAACACCAGCAGCGGCTGTCATCGAAGCCTCTGAGAATATATCGGCAGAAATAAAACACAGATGCAAGAGCAGACAGGTACACGAGCTTCGAAGATGCAATAAGGCAGGTGAGCATCAAATAAAATTATATTGCTGTCAAACCCAAAGGGACAGTTGCCACAACTAATACCAGAGGACAACACTCAATCACTGCTGAGAATTCACAGTTTAGCCGAGCAGAGATTTATTCATTTGCAAAATATTACAAGGACGCTGTCAAATTTTTATCATCATGACTCATAATGTCGTCCAAAAGATGATTAATGAGACCGAGATAGCCAATATCCAGACCAGTCTGGAGATTTATCAGTGTTTGATTTGAATAATGAAAAACTGGATAAAATTGCCATAAAAGTTTTAAAGCAGCAGCTGAACTTTGTACTAACCTGACAAACTAGAGTGCAAAGAGTGCTTATGTTTCTCAGCTTGCTCCTAAATGAGTACCACTGAATTTGAAGCTGCTTTAAAAGGAGAAGAGGAGTCACCACTAGAAACAAACATACAGAAATACAACTTTGCAGCTCTGCTTTTCAGCCTCTCTTTTTCATGTTATCCAGCACATTTACTGTAACTGTTTTTTAACAAACAAGCTCCCATAACCATAGTGTACACTAACCACCCAGCACCAATAAGCAAACACACAAAGTTAGCAACTAGCTGGTAAACAAGTGGAGCATTTAGCAGCTAAAGATCCAGACATCATTTTCAAGAGTTGGTGGAGACCAAACCAGAGTTAAATCAACACTTCAAATGCATGTTGCTGCACATGTGATCCTTACAAGTGATGTAGGAGATGTCGGATTCTGTAGTTTGCAAACTACTGTGGCTGGAGACTGCAAGTCATTCTGAAACATGCTAAAGCCAGTCACAACTGTCAAGGTAACCGTCAACTGGCGAGGTAGATAGCTTGGTCTCTAACAGAACACAACGAAGCCAAACAACTTATAAAGGCAGATGTTCCTCTGTTTGGTTGCTGATGAAAGGACCCAGCGAGAGTCCCGCCTACACTGAGGAGGTACTACTAGCAGTGGAAAACAAAATAGGGAAAAGAAGCTGGTACCAAAAGTGAGTTGAATCGAGCTGAATTAGGTCACACAGTTTATTCAGAAGATGTATTTGTCCCATGTGATGGTGGTCATTGGGGCATATTTACACATCAAAGTTCACCAAAGCTGAACTTCAGCTACTGAAATGAAGTGACTTTGCTGCAACAATATATTTATAACATTATTTAATGTGTCTATACTCAGTTTATGAGTCTTTCTACTACCCAAAAGCAACAAAAATGATGGCATTGTATGCTTCTGCAAATCACAGCTATATTACATTTGTAAATTATTATGTGTTGAAACTTAGCATTTCAACAATGATGTGGTTAACGTGTCAGATTTAGGCACAAAAAACACTCGGTTACTGTTAGGAAAAGATCATTTTTAGCCTCAAAACACAGGGGCACAATCCCAGAAAGAAAAGCAGAAATGTCTCAATTAGAAAGAAAAATCACTAAATCACACCCCTGGTTTTGTTGGATTTTTTTTGCCTTGAATAGTGGTCTTCAACTTTCAGGTGTCTCGCCTCGGTGTCCCATCCCTTCAGATGACAAAGTCAGCTCATATACTACGTCAGTTTAAAAGCATTGAAATGTAACGTGTTGGTGGTTTGCAGAAATGTACAGTGCCAACATTTTCTTTGTATCTTTCACACGTATGTGTTACTGCTCTCCTGATGACCTTCATGAAGGCACCAAGCATGGCTGCTGGGAGATTTGTGACACAACTGCAAACCCCCCTAAAGCCTTTTTCATGTATATGAATATAAACAGACCAACTGAATGTCATGTGAAATGCTGCAAGATGACAGGGACAGGGAGGAGTGGAGCTGCTGTACCTTGGAGATGAGCTCGTCGTGGTTGGCCAGGTGTGCCCGGCAGTGGATGCAGCTGTAGGTGCGGTGGCAACTCGGCAGGTAAGCCTGGAAGGTCTTTGACTTGGTCATCTTCACCATGTCAGTGGGGCAGGGCTCCTCGCTGGTGTCAGGGCTGGCACTGGAAGAGTTGCAGCTCTGCTGGACTTGCTGACAGAAGAAACACTGGAAGATGCAAGCAAAAGCCGTCGTTGTTGTGGAGTGGGTGTGTGGCACGCTCCACACAGACACCACAGGAGAAAATCAAACCTGCAGGGCCAAACGGAAAGAGAGGAGATGTGGTGAGAGACACGTCCCATACTCCCTATTTTTAGAGCTCATGATCTTGATTGCATTTCCAATATAAACACAGCTCGTTTGCTCGAGCAATCATTTGATTACAATTATCTATTATGTGATTACAATCGCATGTTGTTGACGACCAACATGGCTGTGCGGTGATGTAACTTAATGTTATGACACGCCAAACAAACCCTTGTTTATGTAAAAGCCACACATGTTTCACTTGGTCACAAACTGTTTTAGCATTCATAGTTTGTGTCTGTTCTGTCTCACTGGACCGATGCATGCAGGATGAGATTATTGTTATCCTCCGAGATAAACGTTGGTGTTTTTATTTGTTTTTATGCCAGCAAATTCATTTATTATTTACAGAATCCCTCAAAGGGCAGATTTGTGTATCTATAAATTTGTCTTACAGACTTTGTTTTCACTACTGTGTTTAGTTTTGCAACAACAGTTTCAATAAATGTGCAGACTTTCTGCTTGTAACTGTTGGCATCTATACATCATTGTATCTATCAAAGGTCAAATTTCAGAATTTAGTTTACGATGTTCATTCACATTTATTGTTGCATTACATATATCAAGAAAAGTACAACCTTGAACTGTAGGTGATTGTGGGATTTTACAGACATTAACGAATTCCTGACAATCAAAATTAGGGGGAAATACAGAAATACGACATAGAGATAATTTTTTCTAGTACTTACATATATGTTTTAATTAATTTAGGTAAGAGTAACATATTCCTTGACATGTATCCATACATTTATTTGTGCAGTTTCGGGTATTATTTCTATTGATTATGCTTAAGAGATTGTACTCCACAACAAGTCAGATGTGAGGAAGAAACACGATTGTTTAGACAATCAGACAGGTTGTAAACAAGTATGAGAGCTGAAATATTAGAAAGAACCCCCCATTGGAGGAGAAACATGTGCACATTAAACCACAGTTGATTCAGCAGGTCAAAGCCGAACCAAGAAGTCAGTCTGTAAACTGTAACTGATGTTTACAACAAACAGTCTGAGTAATAGTTTCACTGTTTGCCTTCATTTTCCTTTACAAATAAGTTTGGCTAACCTCAGGGTTTGTTTACAATCTGCCGGATCATCTGACTGCTCGTGTTTGTTTTCTGCCCCGCTGGACTTCTTTTTAGTGACCTCGTTCCCAGATCTCTGAAGCGGTGGAAGAAGTGCTTAGATCTTGGAGTCAAGTAAAAGAAGCAACACCACAGCGTCAAAACACGGTCAGAAGTAAAGTAATGCATTCAAAATCTTACGTAAGTAAAAGTACAAATGTTTTAGCATCAAAATACACGTAAAATACCAAAAATGAGTTATTCTTTCTTTTTTAATTTGCTTTTTTTCCCTTCTTTTTAAATTTATGATGTATAAGTTTTTGTTTGTTATGTTTTATGCATGTATATGTATTTTTCCCCCCTTTTACCTTAATTTTTTGGTCTCTACATATGTTAAATAATCCTCAAAAATGCAAAAAAAAAAACCCCCAACAAATGAATGAATTCTGCAGAAAAGCTCATGTCAGAATCATATATATTATCATAATTATTGATGTGTTAATGTGTTCATCACTTTAACCTCACAGTTGATAAAGGTGGAGCTCATTTTGATTCATTTATACACTGCTAAGTCACTCAACCTGTAAAAATACATCATAATTTATTAGATGATTTAAATTTTGTACTCGTAATCTAAATCTGCAAAGTGACAGACACTGTAAAACAAACGTACTGAAATAAAAGTAAAATATTTGCCACAATAATAGAGGAAAGTAGAGGTATAAAGTAGCATAAAATGGACATACTCCTGTAAAGTAACTCAAAATTGTACTTGGGTACAGCACTTAAGTAAATGCACTTTGTTAAATTCCACCGCTGGATCTGAGCAAATACTTTAGTGAGTACAATGTTATATCTTACTGATTTTATCAGAGCAACAATATGTGTTCTGTAAGGTGACCTTGTGTGTTTTGAAAGGCGCCTTTTAAATAAAATGTATTATTATATTATTATTCATATAAAAACTATGGACAAAACTAAGAGGATATAATTCCACTTGTAATAAACTGGAGACGCATTTAAAAGATACAGACAAACAAACAAAAAAAAGGTAAGCTGAACTTTTAAAAAGCACAGAAAATATCTCTGAACTGAAGCTTTATCCTGTTTTACTGCCTGCAGGAGATTCAGCGCCACAGAAACAAATGCATACCGGTTCAGTTCATCTGCAGGACAGACTAGAATAGACGATGAGACAAAGCAGCCAAGACACAATGAATGAGGGACTCAGGTTGACAAAAACACCTCTGCAGGTGTACAACTACGCCAAATATGCACCAGAACGTAGACCTGTTCCACCTCCCGCTGCTGTCTGGACTTTGGTGTGGCAAGAATTTGGATTCCAGCTGATCAAATATGAATCATGCTTACAGCCATACCAGAAATATGCATATTTAATCTTTTAAACCTGGAGAATCAATCCGTTTTCTCAAAAATTAATGTCAAGACATGCCTTATTCTTAGAAAATGACAAATAAATCTTAAATGCTGCTGCCTCCATGCTGCCTTTTATGACCCTTTTTATTTATCTCGTCTATTAAATTATCATTATTAATCGTTTTGTTTGTGTCCGTGGTTCACAGTGAGTGGGAACTAAGAGGCTGTTCCTGTAAACACTGAGATGATGGCTGTTTGGTGTCTTTAAGTGGATGCTGAGGTTTGAGGTCTGTTTGTAGAATAAGCCTGTTTTTTATTTTTCTATTGTTTGTCGCTGTTATGTTGCACCTTGTTTATCGATCTTTTTTATTTATTTGTATATGAAGCACTCTGAGTTGCTCAGAAGGCATCAGAGAAATAAAGTTGAATTTGATCTGATGTAATTTAAACACATTCAGCTACAGTCACTGAGTACAATTACTCAAGTATTGTACTTAAAATACAATCTTTGAACATTTGAACATCTTAAAAGTGTTTTACTTCCTCTTATCTATAACATTTTTATTTCCTGCGTGCATTAATCTTAAATTGTTTTCCTGTTGTACTATCTTTATACTTTGCACTGCACTAACTTTAACAAAATAAAGTTTAACTACAAAAAAATAAATAAATAAACAAAAATAATGGACATAGCAACCGTGACGTCACCCATTGGTTTGTGGACTCCCGTTTTTGGCATTTCAACCGTCACCATCTTGGTTTTTTGGAGGCAGAAGTGACCATATTTGAGTGAGAGGCTGGCGCTGTGGAGGAGCGAAAGGTGGATGAAACTGAGAAGCTGAGGACACTATGTGCAGACAGCCTGTCACTCAAAGCAGCCCGTCCTTAATTACGCCTAATTTTAAGTCTTAATAAAATGTAAACAGGTGAGTACAGTTGTCATGAATGTTGAAATTAGTTAAGTTTTAGTCTCTATTATTTGTATCAAGCTGTAAACATGTTTATTTTGGCTATGACGTTGGGGGTCAATGGGGATTGACTTTCTTTTGGAGCCAGCCTCAAGTGGCCATTTGAGGAACTGCAGTTTTTTTACACATCCATGATGGCTTCATTTTTCAGGCAAGAGGTTGCCGCTTGATTATGACCTCACACAGTTTCCACTGACCCTGTGAAAATAATCTGGCTCTCTAGCTGCTAAATGCTCACCAGCTGGTTCTTATCTGTCGGCTTTAGGTGCAAAGTTGACTTCACCACTAAAAAAGGAACAAAAATGAACTTCAAGCACTCATTATTTCAAAACGTGGCTTCTGACATTAAAATATGGACCGGTTTCGACTCTATGGTCTTCATCAGGGTGCAAGAGGGTGGACAGGAGTCAAGCAAAACATTTAATAAGCTTGGTAGAGAGTGTCACCCAATCTTGATTAATAGGTGAGCACAGGTGGGTGACCGTGATGGATTCTAATGAGAAGCCATTTTGAAAGTGACACGCCTCCAAAAGTGTTTTAAAAAAAAAAAAGAAAAGAAAGAAATCCCTGTACTAAAATGAAAAATTACTACTACTCAAATGTCAGAAATATGCATGTAAAAAAAGGGAAATTACTATAACAGTTATCAAAAAACACAACTAAAAAGACAGAACAGTTTGCTGACTTTGACACCTTTTTTAAAGATTATTTTTGGGGCATTATCCCTTTAATTGATAATGCAGCTTAAGACAGACAGATAAGACAGAGGGGGAAGGAATGAATCTGCACTGCTGCAAAGGCCCCAGCCTACACGGGACGCACACTCTACCAGGTGAGCTAGAAGACACCTTGATTTTATGACACTTACAGCATTACTGTTATCCTGTAATTGCAACATGTGGCCATAGTGGACGCTGTTCAGCTTAAGCTACACAGACTCACTTCAATTTCAATTTCAAAAAAATTCCTCAGAGGTAAAATTAGCTTCCTCCCAACCAGCTACAACATAAAATGCTACTAACACATCACTAATAATGATCAATGTTATATATAATAACGACTGCTTTTGATACATACAGTAGGCTACATTTTGCTAAGTCTACTTTAGCTAGCTTTTGAATGTGGATTAAGTTGCACCAGCTTTTCAATAATCCATTAACATTACTCCATCACTTGGTTATAACATCCTTAGAAACTATTAGCTAGTTTCAGGTTGCACCATTAAAACAAAACAAATGTCTTTTGGATATATCAGAAACACCTAGCGCCATCCAATGTAGCCCAGGCTATATTTCCTTGAATCACTGAAATCAACAGGCTTACATTTCGGACAAAAACCTGTTGCTCAGCAAAGACGGGAAATACAATCAAATTATTAATTTAAACCAGTATGAATATTACTTGTTTAAAAATTAGGCTTCAGATAACATATCCATTATGAATCATTCATTTGATCTAGCTCCGACAGAGCATTACGGCACCCAGTATACTGACACACACCACTTTATCCTGTTAAAACAATTCTCACAATTTGGATTAATTGTTATGAAAAACCCTTTTAATCCGAGGACCCTTATGGATTTACTTCTGTAAAAAAAATAACAAAAAACCAGACTGAGAAAATGTGTAGCCACACTTAGCTACTACAATGGACTAGGCTTTGAATTAAAGTTATACGGTAACGTACAAAAATTTGTTTTAGAGGGGTAAAAGACACATCTTTTGTAAATGTAGTTATTGTTTTGTTTAATTAATGTCTACACACATGGAGCAGGATGTGTTTTAAAGTTTTAAATGTCCATACAATTAAGGATGAACAGGAAATATCTGATTTATGCTAACGTGACATTAGCTATTAAGCTAGTCAAACTGTTACTGACATACTGTTTTGTAATTAGAGGCACATTTGTTATCTTTGTGAAATGAGGTTTAATATCTTTAAGATTTGCATCATTATTAAACAGCATTTGTCAAGTTTATCAAGTTTCAGGCATTTTATCTTTTACTTTTCACTATAACCTGTCATATATTAGCAAGCTAACGTTAGCTTTGTCAGTTAGCAACAGAACAGTCAAACCTGGCAGTTAGCAGGTGTAAATATTTAGTTAAAACTAACCTCTACGTCACAACTAGTTTGTGAGGCGCTACATGTTTTAGTTTAATCACGTATACATTACAATATTAGTACTGTAAGTGAAGGCTGTGAGTACCTGAGCGGCTGTGCTGCTGTCATGGATCACCTGTCAGTCAAACAGCGAGGGCGGGACTGTGCTGTGTTTTGTTGTTGATTAAAATTAGACTGGGTGTGTTTATGAAGGTAGATTTGTGTCTTTATTATTCAATCAAAAAAAAAGTTGCTTTAATCCCAAAAAATATTTTCAATCAAAAAAAACTTCACTTCAATGGAAAAAAAAAATTCAATCAAAGAAAAACAGTGTTTGAATGCAAAAAAAAATTGAGACCCAAAAAATTGCATTTGAACACTTTTTTTCTTTAATTGAAATAGCCATTTTTGATTGAAGTGAGTTATTATTTGATTAAAAATAATGTTTTTGATTGAAGTCATATTTTTTGTATTTGGGCCATATTATGGGTAGGATATTTGTGTCTTTATTATTCAATCCCAAAAAATACCATTTCAATAAAAAAAAAATGTTTTCAATTAAAAAAAACTTTGCTTCAATAAAAAAAAAAAAAATCAATCAAAGAAAAAAGTGTTTGAAGGCAAAAAAATATTTGAGACCCAAAAAATTGCATTTGAACACTTTTTTCTTTTGATTGAAGTGCAAAAAGTTTTGAAGTCGTTTTTTTTTTGATTGAATCATTTTGACACAAACATTCCGCTGTGGGCGGATGCTTCCCCATTGGTCAGACATGTTTGAGTGACAAGTGTCTACACCAATGACGTTTGACATAGGGATCTCTTTGTAGAACAAGCAAGTCGCCATTTGCAATGTACAGCTATGCGGTGAAAATCCCTTCTATCCATCTTTTCAAACGACAGCATTTCTTCTCCACAGACAACATTAGATGCCTTTTGAAATGTACACCGAGGGGTTTGTTTACTTCAACGATGTGGACATGTTTGTAAAAGGAGTAATAAAAGTCAGCTGCAGCAAGGACTAGCTCGAATCGTGGCAGCGGCAGCAAGCAGTGGGTCTTCCCGTGGCAGCATGGACCTGTCGCGGCTAATGCCGCTGTTTGAGGCCGTTGTCACGGATCTGCCGGTCCGGGGCAGCTGTCACAGACTTGCTGCGGCCGATGCCGGTGTCTGAGGTAACAGCCTCGGTCGCGAGTGTTTTTTCCCCCTATACATTTAGTGATGCGATGTGCTGCCACAGACACGCACATACACGGATGTGACTGCGGTCAAGCCGGCTGTCTCTCGTTTATATGAAGTCAAGCTAGCCGCTCCAACATTTCAAGTGCTCCTGTATTGCACACTCTATGGCAAATAGACGGAGGCGGTTGACAAAGACAGCGCGAGGATGCTACAGCGAAGACCAGCTTCCGGTTTTCAAAATAAAATGTGGGCTATTAAAGGCAATAAAAAGACGTGACAGTGTGAATCTGCACTGGTTTTGAGGCTACTGACAAAAATGATGATATTTGTATATATGTATATATATATATATATATACATATATACAAATATCATCATTATACACCAGTGCAGATTCACACTGTCACGTCTTTTTATTGCCTTTAATAGCCCACATTTTATTTTGAAAACCGGAAGCTGGTCTTCGCTGTAGCATCCTCGCGCTGTCTTTGTCAACCGCCTCCGTCTATTTGCCATAGAGTGTGCAATACAGGAGCACTTGAAATGTTGGAGCGGCTAGCTTGACTTCATATAAACGAGAGACAGCCGGCTTGACCGAATGTATAGGGGAAAAAACACTCGCGACCGAGGCTGTTACCTCAGACACCGGCATTGGCCGCAGCAAGTCTGTGACAGCTGCCCCGGACCGGCAGATCCGTGACAACGGCCTCAAACAGCGGCATTAGCCGCGACAGGTCCATGCTGCCACGGGAAGACCCACTGCTTGCTGCCGCTGCCACGATTCGAGCTAGTCCTTGCTGCAGCTGACTTTTATTACTCCTTTTACAAACATGTCCACATCGTTGAAGTAAACAAACCCCTCGGTGTACATTTCAAAAGGCATCTAATGTTGTCTGTGGAGAAGAAATGCTGTCGTTTGAAAAGATGGATAGAAGGGATTTTCACCGCATAGCTGTACATTGCAAATGGCGACTTGCTTGTTCTACAAAGAGATCCCTATGTCAAACGTCATTGGTGTAGACACTTGTCACTCAAACATGTCTGACCAATGGGGAAGCATCCGCCCACAGCGGAATGTTTGTGTCAAAATGATTCAATCAAAAAAAAAACGACTTCAAAACTTTTTGCACTTCAATCAAAAGAAAAAAGTGTTCAAATGCAATTTTTTGGGTCTCAAATATTTTTTTGCTTTCAAACACTTTTTTCCTTGATTGATTTTTTTTTTATTATTGAAGCAAAGTTTTTTTTAATTGAAAATATTTTTTTTTATTGAAATGGTATTTTTTGGGATTGAATAATAAAGACACAAATATCCTACCCATAATATGGCCCAAACACAAAACATATGACTTCAATCAAAAACATTATTTTTAATCAAATAATAACTCACTTCAATCAAAAATGGCTATTTCAATTAAAGAAAAAAAGTGTTCAAATGCAATTTTTTGGGTCTCAATTTTTTTTTTGCATTCAAACACTGTTTTTCTTTGATTGAATTTTTTTTTTCCATTGAAGTGAAGTTTTTTTTGATTGAAAATATTTTTTGGGATTAAAGCAACTTTTTTTTTGATTGAATAATAAAGACACAAATCTACCTTCATATGTGTTGGCATTTATCTGCTCAACCACAGAGGCTTTCACTTCTTATATTTACTACAAAAATATATTAGAAAACACATTTTCTGTGCACCTCATGATCTTTTATTTCCCCCAGGCACAGACCAACCCGACAGTGGTGACAATAATGAGAGTTAAAAAAGAAAAAAAAACAATTTGTATGACAATGTTGAGGGGATTGTTTATAATTTATCTATGCAACTGTATGCTTCTTAACAAAATGATACTTTCTGCTGGTGTTAACAGAGGTGTTCAAAATTATTATGAGACAATAGGCCCCTGGGAACATGTATGCAAAAGGTCCCATCACCTCCCCACACAGGATCAGGACACACAGACTTTGTTCCTTTTTTTAAAAAAAACTTTTCTTTGTTTTGCATCTTTTTGTAGTTATTATGCATCTTTTTGTGGTTTTGTTTCTCTTTGTGGTAATTTTGTGTGCCCTTGTGGTTGTTTTTTGTCTCTTTGACATATATTTAATGTCTTTTTTTTGTTACTTTGTTTCTTTGACGTATAATGTTTCTTTTTTTTGGTTGTTTTGTGACTCTTTATAGTTCCTTTGCATCTCTTTGTGGTTATTTTGCATCTCTTTTAGGTCATTTTGTGTCTTTTTTAGGCATATTTTTATCTTTTTTGGTTGTTTTGTGACTCTTTATAGTGTCTCTTTGAGGTATATTTAATGTCCTTTTTGGTCATTTTGTATGTCTTTGTAGTTGTTTTGTCTCTTTTTAGTTCCTTTGCAGCTCTTCAGGGTCATTTTGTGTCTCTTTGACGTATAATTAGTCTCTTTTTCGGTAATTTTGCATCTCTTTTTAGTTACTTTGCATATCTTTTAGGTCATTTTGTGTCTCTTTGAGGTACATTTAGTGTCTTTTCTGGGTCATTTTGTCTCTTTTAGGTACATTTTGTCTTGTTTGGTCATTTTGCATCTCTTCGCAGTTATTTTGTGTCTCTTTTTAGTTCCTTTGCATCTCTTTGAGGTCTTTTCGAGTGTCTACCTGGTTGGTATGTGTTAATCTGAGTGACATCTTGCAGGTGACAGCCAGCCCCAGACACTTTGGGCCCACGGGCCTGTGCCCATTCAGTAATAGATCCATGACACAGAACACCACATTTAGCATTTATGTATATTACATTACTAAATCATAATTAGTGACATGTACATCACTTACAGTGGCAAAGGTGGGGATTAATTAAATTACTCTGTATGCTGCTGGGTAGCTTAACCTGGAAAGATACATAAGAATATATTGGTTGATTATATGTTCTATGAATTATCTAAATGTACAAACTAACTAAAGCTGTCATATAAATGTAGTGGACTAAACTGTACAATACATGCCTTGAAGATCTGTCAGCCTGATTGTGAGAAGGTCATTCATGCTTTTATTCCATCTCGGTTATATTATTGCAGTGCACTGTACTCAGGGTTAAACCAAAAGACCATCTCACGCCTTCAGCAGGTTCAGATCACAGCTGCTCGTCTTTTAACAAACACTATAGAGACAAGATCCCATCACTCCTGTTTCAGCCGGTCTTCACTGGTAACCAGTCAGTTTGGGAATTGATTTTAAGATTATACTGATTACCTTTAAAGCACTTCATGGTCCAGCTCCCAGCTACATTACTGAGCATGAGTCATAGCCTCAGATCCTCAGACAGAGCTGTGCTGCCTGTTCCTCAGTCACAGCTCAATACTAAAGGTGATCAGGTTTTCAAGTCAGGGCCCATCAGATCTGGAACTCCCTGCCTGGGGATCTGAGACTTTCAGAGTCAGTGACATGTTTCAATCACTTCTCAAAACACATCTTTCTCTTTACAAAAACAAAGCCCTTTATTAATGTGAGCACATCATGTCTTGTCTTTTTTATTGTTATTGTTTTCTACTTTTTATGTTACTTTCGGGCATTTCATTTTCATTTTAATGAGTATTATTATAATTGTGTGATTTAAAGGTCCAGAGTGATTTAGGGGGGCAGAAATGGATTATAAGAAGTATGTTTTCTTGAGTGTATAATAACCTGAAAATAAGAAACACTGTGTTTTCATTACTTGAGAATGAGCTGTTTATATCTACATAGGGAGCAGGACCTCATCCAGGGAGACTGTCGTGTTTCTACAGTAGCCCAGAATGAGCCGAACAACATTGGAAAAACGCTTATTTGTAACTTGAAATTGCTTTATTCAGTGTTTCTACAGGTTTTAATCACCTGGTTTGTTTGTTCTGTAGAAGAAGAGACCTCTGCTGATAATTCGGCTCATGGTAAAAACCTCTTGAACAAAGACCACTGAGGGAATCCTGACCGGTATTTAGGGAAAGTTTCAGCTGGTCGCAATCTGTAATCCTCATGCCACTAAATCCTGCACTGCTCCTTTACTGTCCCTGCAGTCCTGAATTATTTTTGTTACAGTTTTAAACATGTAAAGCACTTTGTTTTTAATAGTACTGTATAAATAAAGCTAATTATCATTATTATTATTATTAATATGTAGTAGAGTCGCAGTGTAAAGTTGCATAAAATGTGAACACTTGAGTAAAGTACAAGGGCCTCAGTTGTTTGCTACCTGATACCTGATTGTAATTTATGACAAATGGACAGACACTGTCATGGATAACCTGAGTGTTGAGTTTAGGAAAAAACTCTTTGTCTCATAGATACATTGTCCCTCTGGGCCCACAGGCTCGACAGTCACTCTAACCACCAACAAAAGCGCAACAAAGGTTCCACCTTGTTAAAAAAAACAGCGACAATAACTCTGCTGCATCCCTGAGAGTGAAAACACAATGACAACGAGCCCCAGAAGTTTCCAGTCGAGCTCAATGTGCTGCAACAGGAAGAGCAGCAGCGCCGAGACAGAAGCCATCAGCCAGACGAGAAAACAAAGGAGCTTCCGCAACTCAACAGGAAGCAGCCGTGACCTGACGTGAAGCATGGCTGCTCTGCAAACACACACATTTACACAAGTGGGAAGGTGCAGAGAGGTGAAAACTGGCGGCCTGTAACCCGGTGACCCCCCCTCCAGGCGAGCCATATTCACATACATATACTGTATAATCTGCACAGGTGCCTGAGGAATAATCCCTGCATGAAAAGGACAAAATCCCCTTTCTGAATTAGCCCAGTTTAACCCTGGCTGCACGTGCACTGGGAAAGGTAAACACACACACACAAACAAGAGATTTGAGTGTGTCACATCAGCATCATCACCATTAGTGATTGTATCAGCTTTGTGCAGTGCAACACACACACACACAGAGACAGACAATAGACAAAAGCATGCTGTTATTTGCATTTAGACAGCATGACACGACACACACACTTCACTTTTTTTTCCATAAATGCCAAATAAGGACAAGTTAACGTCTGTGGAGCTTTTTCTTTGTTTGTTTTGATCCCCTGTGAAGCCAAGTTCCTCACTTCAGAGCGTCTGACAGCACAAGGTCTTATTTGTGTTCACTTTTTATGCTCTTATTTGAGCATTTTCTGTTTATTTCTTCAGCGTCAACATCTCAAAAATACTTAAAAAGATGTCTTGAATCCTACAACATCATCTCCAGGCACTACAATTTGTGCCTTCTTTGTTTCAGCCTTCCTCATCACATGGTCATGAGTCAAAATCTGATTTAAACGACGCTGTTTTTAAGGATAAACAAAAGAAAATGAAAAAATAAAGGCGCTGTGAGCTGAGTCGACAGGTAACCCAGCAGGAACAGCTGATATTCAAACTAAGCAAAGTGAAAACAAAGAGGCAGCACACTGTGCGTCTCTGGTAACCACTAACAGGAAGAAGTGTCCAGACAAAAGACTCGCTCCACTCACCACTGAATCTAACCCGCAGAACAACACATTGAACACAACACGCTGTTTCAGACATTATTTTAATACTCTAAATGAGTTAATCTTGACATGACATGCTTTGCAACCCCCCTCCTGCTCTTCTAAAATGTGTTTATCCCCAACAAAGAGCAACGACGCTAGCTCAAGCGCAACAGTGTCGCTAACAGTATCTGGCTGTATTTTTTTTGATTGTTTGTTTTCCCGAGCCTGATGCAGTCTGTGAATCCAGCACGACACCAGAACCAGGTTTAGTGAGGTAAACATTGCCCTGCTGCTGCTGCTGTACTCACCACCTGGATCAGAGCTGAGCAAAACGCAGCTTGGTGGAAAACTGCCTGCTGAAGAAAGAAAGATGTTTTTCAGTTTGTTGTCTTTTTTAAGTTAAATAAATGATTGTCGTCGTCCCAGGCTCTGGTCCATGTGTGACGCTGCCAGATGGGAACTTATTGTTGTGTCCTTTGGGTGCTGACGGATCTCATTTTTCCCAACACGGGCTTTTGTTGTGTCTTTTGTGTGCGTAATGGACTGGCCTGGTTACTTTGGTACGGAAACGTCACCACGTGGGAGGGAGATGGAGCTGTGATTGACAGCCAGGGCTGACCAATGCGTGGCTGCGCTGCCTTCAGGCTCCCGTGGGAAAGATGGAAACCAGGTTTGAAGTAGAATTTGGGGTGGAAATAAAATGTTTTTATTTCTTCACCCTTTTTATTTGTAATTAATTTATTTTTCTTTGTATTTTTAACAGTTTTCTACTTGGTTTTTGCAATTAATGGACAATTTTATTTACATGTAATCTCTATTTGTGTACTTAGGGTTTTTTTATTTTGTTTTTTTTTGTCGTTTATGAGCTGCTGGACAGTTGAATCTCCCTTTGGGATAAATAAAGTTCTTTCTATTCTATTCTGTTCTCATATTGGGTACCTCCTTATCTCAACTTGCATACATGTATGTGAATAAATATGTATATAAATGACTTCAAATATTGTTTAATTTGATTTTACATATGTTCTCTGTATACATTTTGAAAAAGCAAGAGTTTGTATTTCATTGTCAACACTGTGTTGTGACTCAGACTAAAGAAATACTTCGCACATATATTTCCAAACAAGTGAGTAGAAAAGGGACAACAGAACACAACTTTTAGAAAAATAAAACTGCAGCACACTTGCAGAAATAATGATTTTAATGCTGCAGCGTTTCGGTGACTACACCTTGATCTGGTTTGCCTGATTAAGTCTTGTCACTGACATGTTGCAGCGTTAAAATCATTATTTTTTTGCGAGTTAGAGAGTGTGTGGGAGTTTTTGTACAAGTCCACACTGTGTTGTAAAATGACAAATTAACCTTCAACCGTTAATTCATTTGAGATTATTTTAGTGTTAAAACACTTTGTAGTTACTATCTATGTGAACTGTATATCATAGCTATTCACTACCATTTATTTCCGAGGCTCATGACACAAGCGCATCATAAACTATTTTTTAAAGTAATCTGTTCTACTTTCCTTTACTGCTGCCACACTTCAGTTTCCAAACATAAGATTAAACTTAACCTTATCTTAAATTAAAGTTATTCCTCGAGTAAATAGCTACATTTACTTACACTTTGGGGTAGTTTTGGTTGTTCAATTTAGGTTTATATTTGTGTTTTTGCTCAGGTTGGACCTTGTGAAACACAGTAACTGAGCCTCTTTTGTATGCTTGCTAAAAATACAAGGTCCTTTGAGTTTGTTCCCCACATGTGTTTCACTTCAGGTTTCAGGATGTTGACTTCTACAACTGAAACTTCTGAGATGAAAAAGTCCTACATGGAAGTAAAGACATTATGGATGTTCATTACAAAAACGACTTTCAATATGAACTCAAAGGCATCACATGTTATGTGTTTGTGCATAACAAGCAACAAATTAAACAATATATTTTGGTTCCAGAATAACAAAGCTCTCAAAGTTGTTTTGTTATTGCTGAAGTGCTTATTTCCCATGCGACATGAACGCGCCACTGAGAGGAGGAGGGAGCGCGCAGATACCCGGATGTGTAAATAAATACAAGATGAGAATATGAATCTGAATCCTCTTCTTTCTCTGATATGAAACATCATTATTCTGGATTGTCATCCTCAGTTTTCCACCTGCAGCTCTCTGTATCAACCGAAGAAGAAGTCACGATTTGTTTCTGCACGTCTTTGGTGCATTTTTCACCCAAATTACAATTTGCATGATAAATATGTATATTAAACAGTCTGTGGGAAGATTAAGTGGCATTATGGGTTAAAATAATGTAAAAGGAAGGCCCCTGACGTGTTTTATGAGGATGTCAAACACAGCAAAAGACACAATCAGGTATTAGAAACACCAGAAAACATGGACAGGTCAACTTCAGTCATAGCTGAGCTCAATAGAAACACTGAGGGAATATTATAGGATGGTTATTCCTGAAAAACAACCACACAGCTCTCTGAGCCAAAACAAGCCTGGCCCTATTAGTTAATTTTAGAAACAGATCAATAGATTCCTCGAGTGTTGCTTTAGGCTCTGACATGTGAGACAGAGCTGGGATTCTTGTTTTATTTAAAAGATTAAAAAGCACAAAACAGCAGCCTGATCGCCCACACCTCCTCCACCACCACCACCAGCACCACCACCTCCTCCTCCTCCACCTCCTCCTACTGCTGCACTGTTTATGTGTCAGTACTGCATCATCCTGACACTGAACAGATCCACATCTGAACCATAATGCCATGAATGATGACATTAGTTTATGAAAAAAAGGCTAAAAATAAACAGTAATCTGGTTCCTACCTCTCAAACAAAAGCCTGCCCTCGTCCTACCCTTGCTGTCCTGACGTCGAGTACGCGCGTGGGCTTAAAGACAACAACAACAACAACAACAACAACTCATGGACTGTTTTTTTTTTTTTTTAACTGCCTTTTCATTGAAAAATAAATATTCCCAACGCAGCACGAGCCACCGTCATTGTGCAACACCCTCATGTGTGTCGCTTCACCATATGATCGCATGTAAACACAACATTGCACACTGCAGCGATGCACTCGAGAGGTGCAGGCTGTGCGCGCGTGAGCGTTATGAAATCCATCCTTTCACGGTGTTTTCGTCGCCTGTTCACGTGGCATCATAAGCCCCCCAAAAAACTGACCGAGATCTGCAGCCAAAGAGGCGCACAGATGAGGACGATTAAGGCGGAGATAGCGCACAGTGGATCAGCTGCGCGGAGCTGCACGTCTCCTGCTCTTGAATGTAACTCGAGGATCAAATTGCAAAACGTGTCTCATTAAAGAAAGGAGGCATTGTATCCTAATTATTAATTTAAACGTGTGATTGTAAGGCTGTAAATCCTGCAGAACTGGCATCCTGGAGGAGTGGGGAATTTAGGAATATCATACATGGCAATATTAACACCACTCTTTAAGTTTCTGGGGAAATATTAGTGTAATGCAAATATTATAAGCATGTCATCAGAATATTAGAGTGTTTTCTCATGCATTATATAGTTTAGTAGCTCTGCTTGCATCCGGTAACACAAGAAGCTGAATGCTATGATGCATTTAAGGTCTAAAATATAAATATATATAAACTATAAATCCTTTAGTGCAACAGGAAACAAACACACCATATAATGTCGGCTGTAAACTGACCACACATGCACACACTTATGAGTCTGTAAGAGGATATAACAGCAAGTATATCAGTGATTATTCTACCAAACACACGCGTGTCCTCCAGCAGGTCACTGGCGCTGCACTCACCCCAAAAACACTTCGCCTTCCCCCCCTCGGAAACCAAAACAACCTGGTGAGGGAATCTGTCTCTGCGCTGGAGCTGCAGGAGTCTGGATGTCGGTAAAAAACATAAAAAAAACACAAAGACGCCTTCACCGTCCCATAAAGGTAGCAGCAGCCTGTCTAGGTCGGGCCGAGTGCCATTAAAAAAGTCTCCAAAAACATCAATCTCCTCGGTGGATCTTCACTGCGCTCATGAGCCAGAGACTTTCTGCGTTAGACCGTGAAATGTGCAGGAGATCTCCGCAGCTCCGGTTTGAGTAGAGTCCCATCCGCGAGGCGGGTCAGAGTGTGTGCATGTTGGAGCAGCTCGCAGCTCTTTGAAGGGTTTTAACCTCTATACCTTCAGCTCTCCGACACCAGCGGCAGGACAGGCCGAGCTGTCCCGTCTGCGGCCTTATTTATACCGAAATCCTAATTAGCTCCGTGATGCGCAGCGCGCTTTGAATAATGCACAACAACGTTCACGACCCCGGATATGTCGGATAAGACTTTAAAGTGTTTATACTCTCACTGGGATTGATAATGAGAGCTGGTTTGGGTCGTAAACAAACATAAAAAGTGCAAGAAAAGCGGTGTTTTATTGTATCTACCGGTGTTGCCTTTAAGCGCCGCAGGAATTATGAGAGCTGAGAATCGAGCGCACAATAACAACAACGTGGAACATGTCTGAACAACTTCAACAAAGGAAATTTGATTTGCAGCCAGTTGTTTAACCCGTAAATCACAGGAATACAATGGTGACAACAAACAGCGACAATATATTGTCAGACAATTCAAGATATATTTACGTACACGAACATCAGATCTCTGAAAATGTTTTATGAAAATAAAAAGTAGAAGTGCTGTTTTGTTTCTAAAGCTCTCCTCCACATCTGGTTTTCTTCTTCCGTGGATGGATTTGCGTAGTTGTCATTTAAATGGTTTAGTTGTCACGTTTAAATTTTTATGGCCAGTTTGAGAAAACATTTAACATGGTACAAAACACTGAACAACAGCAGAAGTAGCCTTTTACTTATTTTTAGATTAAGTGTTATAAAGCCTGCGTGTATTTTAGGCTTTAAAGTGAGTTGGGAAACTTTAAATATACTTTGTCACTATGCGATTTACTTGGATTTTTTTAAATTGATTTTTATATTTTGTTTTTCGACGGTAAAAGCAGAAATCATAGATGCCATGTCGATAGCTGCTAAAACTGCATATTAAGTAAACGATCACAGCTTTTTTTAGTTCTTGCTTTGACTATTTTGCTTTAAAAGCCTCCAAAAAGTTTAAAACTAAATTAACTGCTCGTCTTTTCGCCGCTGTTTCCAAACAAAACAACTAAAACCACGTCTTCATCTTCAAAGTCTCTTAAATTTGATCTCCTGACAGGTACGTGAAGGCAGCAGTAGCCTAGCTACACAGCCGGTTCTACAAATAGCGTCCAATCAGCGAGAAGAAGAATCAGCATCTAGCCAATCCGCTGCGAGGGAGGGAGGGGCTAAGGGTCCACAGCCAATCAACCCGAGGCCACACTCTGGACAAGCGCGCTCGCGTGGCTGGGGGTTGTTTTCGGCTGTGCGCGCCACCGACACAGACGTGTGCCAAAATCCCAAGGCCCCACAGCGCGCATGCGTGACCGCATTGCAAGCACGTGGTTAAGAAGAGCAAGTAAACAAACCCCCCGGAAATCAATACAGCTGATTGATGCTTAATTCAGATGTTAACTGTGGTTTAATCACATTTATTTATCGCAGGGTTTTAAAGTCTCATATTTTATAAAATAATTGCGCAAGTTGTCTTTTTTAATTTTACTTTAACCTCATGCAATTTGTCATCCACTTTAACTGTATTTATTTAAATACTGTATGAATAATAAGATGTATACAAATACAGACAATAATGTGTTTGTATTAATGTTCGTATATTTAGCAGGTTAATTAATGTGGTTATTTAACAGCTGCTGTAGCTTTTTAAATTAATAGAAATGTATTTAATTTGGACCTTTTTATGGCTAACAGGCTACAAAAAGTGAATGAAATTAATTTATGAATCACACTGCTGACTGGAGAGAGGACAGACTGCAGTGGATGCTATTAGCCAATACAACAGCGCCCCCTGAAGGACACTGTGGCATAAAGCGCCTACTGTACAGAATGAGTGAGATAATTCAATCTGTTGAACACGAGGACTTGTCTCTTTTTTTAATGTATTGTGGTGTATTTTTGTTAAAATCAGACTTCAGTATAGAAGTTTAAATCCATCCTGATTTCTTTGAATCATTATTTTCACGGCACCATGTTTAAATCTGAAATCTAACACATATACGTTTTAGAAATATGTTAAATTTCCTTTTATTTATTTATTTTTAAAGTAAATAATTCTTTCAGAAAATCAGAAAACAGGACCCTGATTCAGTAAGTGGCAGAGAGAAGTCCTCACGGGACATATTTTTATAATGTTATATTATTGAATTTAATTTATTCCACTTCTAATTTTCTTACCGTTGTCGTTAAATATCTACTAAAGCTCATGGTTTTGTTTATTTATGCTTTAAGTCTGTATTATTTGTACATCTGACTGTTCATGTCAATAAAGATTAAAAACCCCCATAAATAAACAGCCATGTCTTGTGGGGAAAAAAATATTAAGAAACACACCGAGGCTCTCCAGTGGTTTCAAGAACATTTACTCAAGCACTGTACTGAAGAGTAAATGTAAGGTACTTGCACTGTACTTGAGTATTTGTACTTTATGCTACTTTATAGTTTAGCTGATCTGATTTATAAGAGGACAGAAGATGAGAAATGGTTGTCAGGCTGCCACTGGCAACCATTTTAAGAAACCAATTCTTGGCCTTTGTTTGCCATCAGTTGCAACTACTTTCAACGTATAAAAAGAGGGACGGCAAACAGAAGATGGATATATATATATGGCGTTAACAATCATATGAAAACAATGTTTTCTCACCAGACGAGGCACCAGACGTTTCCTGTTAGCTGACAGGAGTGGCACCTGGTGTGGTCTTCTGCTGCTGTAGCCCATCTGCTTCAAGGTTGGACGTGTTGTTGCTTCAGAGATGGTCTTCTGCACACCTTGGTTGTAACCAGTGGTTATTTGACTTCCTGTTGCCTTTCTATCATCTTGAACCAGTCTGGCCATTCTCCTCTGACTTCTGACCTCTGGCATCAGCACTGGATATTTTCTCTCTTTGGGGCCATCCTCTGTAAACCCTAGAGATGGTTGTGGTGAAAATCCCAGTAAATACTCAGACCAGCCCGTCTGGCACCAACAACCATGCTACGTTCAAAGTCACTTAAATCACCTTTCTTCATCATTCTGATGCTCAGTTTGAACTTCAGCAGGTCGTCTTCACCATGTCTACATGACTAAATGCATTGAGTTGCTGCCATGTGATTGGCTGATTAGCTATTTGCAGTAACGAGCAGTATCTTAGCTGTTCCTAGAACTGCACTCTTCTCAGACGTTGTACCTGGAATCTACTGGAGCTACTCTCCCAGTTTGGGGGTCACAGCTCCGTGTGCTCCGATCACCACTGGCACCACTGTCGCCTTTACCCCTCACATCTTACATATTACATATTCTCAAACTGAAGTATGACTGTATCTTTATTACTCTTAACACAAGGTGACTCAAAATGGCAACCATATATTCAGTTTTGCCTTCCAAAGCTGATGCCTGGTTTCCTCGCCACTACTTTTAGAAGTTAGTATCGAGCCCTGAATATTATAAATTAAGATAAAACGTTTTTGATCCTTGAAGTTTAAAATACGACTGCAAACAGCCACTCCTTATATTTCTGGATTAATGCACCATTTTTATTGAGAATTTTCACTCCTCTCATTGAACACAATTAATCCGTGCGCTCTGACGCTCCCATAAACATTTACTTTGTAGTTGTGTGTAACGACAGACGCTGACTGCAGCTAAACGAGTTGTCTGTTGCCGGCTGAAATCTTACAAAGAGACTTCACAGAGGAGTTAATGAAGGTACAGTGTTTTTAATGAACGTCTATTTAAATGTCATGGCAGAGTTGCAAAAAACAAAAACAATAAACCAAACATTAAAAAACAGTTTTTTTCAAAGTGGCAGTCAGTCTTTAATAATAGCAAAGAAATGCTTCGTTCAAGTCAAATCCTTCACACGACAGCAAAATAAAACTGACCGATCAATTCAAACAATGTCTATGGCAGGTCAAACAGGAACCTTTAAAATACAACCAAGGATCTTATTTTTTTTTCTCTTTCAGAAATGTTAACTACACAATTAAAGGTTTATACTGATCAAAACATACAGAGTGAAGTAGTTCCACTGGAGACAACTCAAACAAGATTAGTGTCTGATAGAAACATAACATTCATTTTACAATAAAAATATCTGCACAAAAACATCCCCCAGAAAGAAAAGAAAAGGGTAACGCAAAAAATATAAATGTTTGCTTTTCATCTTTTCAATACAGTCACAAATCACACAGCTGTGGCAACAAATCTCTTTAAAATTTACATAACTGAAAGATAAGGATACCCACCCGCGACCCCGCCCACCCTCAGACTTGATTGTGTTCATTTTTAAGAGCGTATACTGCGATTACAAACGGATTCCCGACTGAACAAAAGCTGCACATCAAATCTTGGATATCAAGACTATCAAAAAAGGCACAAACAGACAGGTTGCACAAAGAACTCAGCAGAAGCTTTTTTATACAACTAATCCCAGTAAGGTTTCCAGTGCCCTTGATGTTCTAACTAAACCCCCCGCCGCCCTCCCCCCCAAAAAAGACTATCTACAGGCAAGTCAAGTCCCGGCAGGCACCTCGGATTACAAGTCCCATCCCAACTACTGTAGAAGCAAGTGCATTTAATAATCGTGTGACAGACTGGTGTGTACAGCGAGTGTGAGGAGCACTGGGACAGACGAGTCTTTACCTCACGTTCGACGTCTGCTCAGGTGAAATTTTGAGAGTGCAAAAACGGTCATTTCTGCAATGGAGTTTTGGTCATTTTTTAA
Organism: Cephalopholis sonnerati; assembly: GCA_019142605.1. Classification (NCBI taxonomy): domain Eukaryota; kingdom Metazoa; phylum Chordata; class Actinopteri; order Perciformes; family Serranidae; genus Cephalopholis; species Cephalopholis sonnerati. Next base: position 38,600,113 of record JAGQAX010000007.1, on the reverse strand, counting down.
AAGTATCTTTAGGTGAGTTAAATCTCCGTCGACAGAACCAACAAAACCATTCAGAGAGGAAACTCTGACCAACAACGACATTTTTTAAATAAAAAATTTGTATGATATTTTGTGGTATTACTTTATTTTTACAGGTCTGTTAATCCCTTATATGATGATGAAAGTTTCCTGGTGATAACTGTGTAATTTCACACTCACTAAATTAAAATAGAGACAAAGTTTGAGACAGTTATTTCAATTGAGTTAAATATGGAATTTCCTGGAAGGGGCATCATTAATTTATTACTGGAAACTCATAAGGCTGCTTAAAACGCACTAGAGTTAACGGTATCTAAGCTTTTAACTGGAATTTATTTATTAGAAGTGGACCTATTTGACACTAAAAGGACACAACATTTGTTGATTAATTAAATTGTCAACAATTCTGATGAATGATTCCTTGTTAGAGTCTGTGGATCTGAACTTTTTTCGTGTCAAGGACCCTTATACTGATACACTCCATACGTCACACACCCCATTTGATAAGATTTTGCTGCAGGGACCTTCATCTGAAAAGATTTTGGGTTTTTAAGTATGATTAAAACCAGAATTCTACAGTTGTCAACCACAGTTAAGGTAAAACCTGTGATCAGAACAGTCACTCTCACACCGGGCTCACAATTCAGCAGTGAAAATAAACTATTTTCCAGACACCTGGTTTACAAACCGCTGGCCTAAAACACTCTCTACATCCATGGTACCCAACTCCTGGGTTGTGGTCCAAAATTGAGTTGCAGGCTCATCCTGAATGGACCACAAGTGACTCGCAAACGTGTCTAGTTTTTAAAAACACACACTTTATTTTGGAGTAAATATCAAGCACAGAGCTTTTATTTTGAAGTGCTGTTTTCTGCTGTAGAGTGAGCGACTAACAGACAGCTACTTGACGCTGAATGTATTAAACTGTGGGAGCTTGAACTAATGATGAAGGAGAAAAGTGGACCACGCGGTTGGACCAGTTGGGAACCACCGCTCTACGTTACCGTATCTTAGCAGTTAACTGGAATTAATTCATTGGACGTGGAACAATTTAACACTAAGGATGCAGCAATTAGTTGATTAATTTAATTCTCAAAAATTCTGATAAATGACTCAGTGTTGAAGTTGTTTATTACGGGAAAATTAGCGGCAACCTCCAGGGCTGAAAAATGAAGCCAACGCAGAGGTGCCAACAACTGCAGTTCCTTTAATGGCCACTTGAGGCTGGCTCCAGAAGTGAGTCAATCTCCAAATGCCAAACTTTACAACTGAAATAAACATGCTTACAGCCTGGTATAAAAACAGTTTTGGTCTCTGTAGATAATTTGTCCCTTTGTGACCACTGTACAGAGGTGAATCTTTATATCACTCACCCGTTTAAAGCCTTAAAATTACACATAATTAAGGGTGGACTGCTTTAAGTGACAGACTGTCTACTGATCCTTGACTTTTTAGTCAGATCCACCCCTTGCTCTCCCACAGCGGTAGCCTCTCGCCCAAATACGGTCACTTCCGGCTCAAAAAACCAAGATGGCGACAGCTGAAATGCTGAACTCAAAGCTTCAGAACAGAAGTCCACAAACCAATGGTTGACGTCACAATAGCTACGTCCCTTATTCTCACAGGTCTGTGACTAAAATACCACTAGTACTAACATTTGCTGGCTACTGCTTCTCAAAAATATGAGAATATGTTGATGTTATTTTTAATTAGATATGATCGTTAACGGCATATCTTTGGGTTTGGGTCTGTTGGTGGGATAAAAAAGGTCATCTGGGAACTTGTGATGGGCACTGTAACTATTTTCTGACTTTTTTTAGACCGAACAATTAGTCCTAAAAATAACAGACACATTAAACAGTGAAAATATACTGTTGCAGCTCTAGTGAAAGCTGCTCACATAGTACCAAATGACATAATTCTTTCCAGAAAACTTCCAAAGACTATTACTAATTTACAGACCTGTAAAAAAAGAAAGATCACAAATGCACATTTGTCACCTCAGGTCAGCAGGCCAGCTATTTTACCTCGATAATTACAGATTTATGTGAAGTTTTACTTCTTAACCGTGTCTGTAAATCTTGTTTTTGCTGACCTCCAAGCTGCGGTGACGAAGAAGTGCACTCCTGGGTGTGTCAGTACACCATGACATCACTGGTGGGTGTCGTCTGACTGACCGATTATGGCTTGTTTCAGCAGAGCATTAGCTTCCTCTCTGAGCTCGTCCTCAGTGTCAGCGCAGCATACTTTATGCAGATCAAAAGAGAAAACACAAATTTAAACTGTGGTTCTTTGGCTCTGTCCACTGTGATTTACTTCGACCGGAGCAGCTCTGCCCTCGAGAGAAATGTTTACGCAACTCAAACTTCCTTTTTGACATGTATGCAAATGCAGAGTAAGAAAAGTTCACTCATCTTCTGTTTGATACATAAAATCATGAGTTTACAGCTCGCTCAATACTTTTGTCACAGACCATATACATCATAATCGTCACTGAAAAGAATTAAAAATCAGCCGACGCAGCTCGATCGCTCTGAAATTGTCTTATTTTTTATATCTAAATCTCTAATTTCTTACTTTAAGTGCCAGCAGAGAAAGATTCTTGAAGAATCCATTCAGGTAGATTTTGACTTTAATCTACTTCGAGACGCTTTAGTGTCGTAAATAATACTTTGTTTCATTCATTAGGTCACTCACACATCACCAGATGAGCTTTACTTTTGAAGCTGCGGTAATGTAACCCAACCAAAGGCTAGGCGTTACCATGAAACAGAATATATTTGAGGCCCACTTGTAAACAAACTGAAATGACAGCCATTAGACGCTGCAGTGCTACTCAAATGAAATGACACGGTTGGTTGATGAAGCCTCTGAAGCTTCTGGCTTGTTTGTTTCCCCCCCCCCGAAGTCTCCACATATATGTTCTTTAAAGTCTTAATTCCTTTCGCTTGACATAAAATCTTCAAATTCAACAGTCTTTAATCAGCAGTTACTGACAAGAAGTAAAAATATGGTCTTGACTTCTGCTGCTTTTTCTTTTTTTGTTTAGTTGTACTGCAGTTGTCAGCTGGTGCGCACACTGCCAACTGTTATCAGCGTGAAAATGTGCAATTTAAAGCTTTTTTATTTAATTTTTTTACACAACGGACAGAATGTAAAACCTGATCTGTTAGGTTTGAGTATTATTTCAACTGTATCATGTCTGGATCCCGTTTGTCAGGCTGAGGAAACACGTTTTGTGGTTTCTGTGTGACTGGTATAAATACAGATATATGGTTATTCTCCTATTTGCAACCACAACAAGACGTCTTAGCATGCAAGATGGAGTTTGGCTAAGGAGACTGAAATCTGTAAATGGAAATAAAATGAAAACAGATGAAGAAAATGCGGAAGCAAAAGAAACAGGACAAAAAGCACCATGTGATTGGCAAGTGTGATATACCACAAAAAAGGTAGAACAGAAAGAGCCTGGGCGCTCTCCCAGTGGATCTGCCCGGCTTGTGTGGCACTTAACATCGTCGTCTTTGTATACAGAGCTTATAACAGTCATGCAAAGGGCACAGTATTATTCTAACAAGGCGAGAGAGAGATTAACAAAGACTGAAGAAGTAGAAAGAAAAACACCAAATGGGAACAAAAAGGAGGCACGACAACAGACGGAAAACAAGTTCTGTGTGAATTCTTGTCCTGACGCAGTAAATTTCCTCCCATATGAAAGATATCACACTGTACGTACAGACTTGTGTGAAATAAACAGACTTTTCCTTTAGGTTTCTCATGGCTAAGGCAGAAATCGATGGTGAAATGTTTTAACACACTTGTAACTTGGTGCATTTACACAAAACCTGACATTTTACTGAAGCCGATGAGAAATGAAAACGGGCATTTTTGTGTGTTCAACAAAAAGAAAAAAGGTTATAAATTCATTAGATTCACCTTCTATCATCACTCTTGCCATTAATCTTAAGACTCTTTGGGCTATATATATATATATATATATATATATATTTATATTTATATGTATATATTTGCATTTGGGCCTTCTGTGTGTGTGTGTGTGTGTGTGTGTGTTAAGGATTAAAATAGGTCTTTGTTAAAATATAGATCCTCAACACCAAGTGATGGCTTTTGGCCCGCAAAGTCTGTGGCTGATTATGTGATTTCATTGCATAAATCTGTTGATTTAATTCAGGTTTTTCTTTCTTTAAAGAGAGAAAAAGATAAAGATAGAGATCAAGGTATTCCTTGTAACAGTGCGACAAAGGTTAGAAAATTCAAAAGACCCCCTTTTTTTTTTTATGATGGATGATTCTTATAAGTAATCTACCGTTGTTTGTTTGTGCAATGTAGGCAGAGTTGTAACCACGACAGTTGCACCAAAAAAAAAAAAAAAAAAAAAAAACTACAACAGCTAGTCTATCACTGTCATTCAACTGGACATAAAAGGTCTTGAATAGGAATAGCCAGAGCCAAACGCCTTTGAGACACACAAAAAATTGTTTATCTTGGCTTAAAACACAAAATCACCCCCCCCCCCAGACTGTAAGCTGTGATGTTGAACCTCCCCCCTCCCCTCACCTCTCACTTCCGAGAGAGGGAGAAGAGATAAAAGAAAGAGAGACAAGAGAATGATTGATTGATTGATTCCTGACGCCATTCCTGAGCAAAGTGGACTTGACGAGTGAGACCCAAGGAATCCAGGTGATGTGGACAACAGGAGAGGAAAATAAAAAACCCCCAAAAAATATATATATATCACAGCAACAGTGTGGAGGCGAGGAGGAGCAGTGGCAACGCAGAAGCCAGTCCACAGAATCATCTGGAGGGAGAAGAAACAGTGACCGTATGATCAGCTCTCATGTTTTTGTTTTTCCACTTTATTTTAAGTGACAGTTAATTTCCACTTAAAGGAACAGTGTGTAAAATTAAGGGGGGAATTAGTGGTTTGCAGATTCCAACCAGCTTCCAGTTAAAATTCCCTCTGTGTTCATTATTCAAGAGGTTTTTACCGGGAGCCGAATTATCCACTGAGGACTCTTCTTTCTAAAACAAACAGACCTGTTATTTAAAACAGCAGAAACACTGAATAAAACAGTTTAAAGTTACAAATCAGTGTTTTGTTTTTTTTTGACTCTGCTCATTGCGGCACGGGCTTCTAACTACAGTGGCCAATGTGAAAAGGCAAATGGCCCAATTTAGAGCCAGAGTTTGGTTTGTCCATTCTGGACTACTGTTAAAACATGGCAGTGCAACATGGTGGTCTCAGTAGACGAGGACCCGCTCCATATGGACATATAAACAGCTCATTTTAAGGTAACAAAAACACAAAGATTTTTTTTTTCAGGTGATTATACACTAAAGAAAACATACTATGCTCCATTTCTGCCGATATATCCCCCTGAGTCCTACACACTGGACCTTAAGGGAATTTTCACACTTTCACTTACAGAAAATAGAGATAGGTTCTAAACAGATTCAATAACACATTATGATGAGATTTAGTTAGACCCATTACATTTTCTTTGCATTAAATGGCTTAAGATAACTGTGTTTAGAATATTCTTACTTCTTTACCTTGCCATTATTGACAGGGAACTGAAGCTGTTTTCTATGCTCTCTTCAAAGCCACCAGACTCCACTGACAGAAACAGTCATTTTACCTCACAGAACACCAGCACTGCTTCTCTACCGCTGCCTCGACTGGTTAGTTACACCCAGTTCAGACCAAATATTTGCGACGAGATGAAACTCAGCAGTGTGAACTGGCCGGTCTGAGCTCGACCCAAGCACATACACAGACATTCTCACTGACTGATAAACTGGCGCTGGTTATCTACATTACTGTGGTGTTTTATTATTAACACAGTCCATCTGATGCTGGTTTTCTTTTTGTATTTCACGGTTTCATCACCACTACAAATGCAGCTGTAGCCAGTATCTCACGATCACTAACCTCATTCATATTTTAAGAAGCTAAAAATTATATTCAGCCACAAAATAAGCCTGAAAAGCTGCAAACAGAGTGGAGGTACAGAGAGGTGTTGTACCATCTCATCTAGTTGCATTGGTGTGAGCTGACAAGTTTTTACGTTGCAAAACGGTGCATTGCAAGCACATTTCAACTAGTCTCGTTGGGAATTTTTGGTCTGAACTGGGCTTTAGTTTGTCTCATGGTGTGACCTTGGTCAATCTGAACTATCTGCTTAAAATACCAACATCACACAATAACACAAAATAACTAAGTGATGGGGCAGCAGTAGACAAGCAGCTCTTGTGTTCTGCGAGGTAAAATTACTGCTTTTGTCAGTGGAGTTTGGTGGATTTGAAAGGAGCAATATAACAGCTTCAGTTCAGTTCCCCATTGGACAGGGCTATGTGATGGCAAGGTAAAGCAGTAAAAATATTCACAATATAGCATACACTTAAACTGATATGGATTTTTTATTTTTTTTTGGATGGTTAAAATTGTTGCTGACCCCCATCCACAGCAGTACATTACATAGCTTCCATGGCGATACTCCTGTCTGCTTCTACCAACCAACATTTATCATTGCAATACATTGACTAGATAAGTGCCCCACTTCAAAAGATCCGAACTATCCCTTTAATGGCACCAATACTGGCGTAAAACACAGTTTGAGTGACAGGTGACCACCACCAAGAGATGAGAGCAGTGCAGAGACAACACAGCAAATTTTCAAATGAGTAATTGACACTTAAAACATTCAGCTACAAATGTTTATGCAAGAACTCCCCATTAATTTAATAAAGCATCACAAATATTGTATTTATGTGATGAATTTCCTCAATTAGAAGTGTGTCACCTCAGCACTTGGGTTACATCAGTAAAGTTAAAGACACATTAACGGGAGTTACAGATACTGAAATAAGGAATTAAGATGTGAGAATACATTTCAAAGCTGCTCAAACAAACTGCAGAGAGCAGCTTTGTGCTTGCTGCTGCTCTAATTTAGGGGATGTCACACTCCTGTCCCCTTTCAGTAGACTCATGTTATGCATCGAAATGCTGCAGAGAGGAAACACAGTAATTACATATGCTGACACAAAGGGGATAATGGGCTATAAAACGTTGCACTGATAGTTATTATCACAACAAGAGGCCTGTCAGGGAACAGCTGGTGGTGAGCAGAGATCAGGAGGCAAAAGACACCGCATCTGAGGAGCATCTCCTGTTTGACCTTTGGGGATAATGTAATATCCTTCCAGTACTGATTGTTAAATGCCTGTACCTACAATGTTTCATACATTGAAGAGGCCCCAGTATGGTTATACTTTGTTTTTACATTTGACAACAACAAAAATTCTCTTTATATTCTCTTGATGACTTTTAACCTTTGTATGCACAAAGGGCTGTTACCCGAACTCTAACTGTAGTATTAGTTGTTTTAAACTTTGTATTTCCATAGTCCAATGTGCTCTCTGTTATTATACATCCTTTATTTTCCTCTGAGGTTTGAGTGGCGCTCTTTTAAATACATCATCTCGCTGTGTCCTCTTATTCTGCGGTGGCACCTGATGGGAGAATTAGCGCCACCCACTGCTTACCTCTATAAACCAGCTCCCAGTGGATGGAAAAGATCATAAATTTTCTTTTGACAAATTTCTGAAAATTCTGTTAAAAATTGTGCTACTTCTGGATGGAAACACAGCTGATGTAAACTGTGACACGCTACTTCCCTCACATAAATAACTACTCTGCAAAACATAAACTAGGCCTGGATATTGTTTGAATGTTTTTGATAATAGTGCAGATAAGATACCAGAGAAAACAAATTTTTCTGATACCTTATTTTGAGGATTATAGTATAAAGTGCTACAAAAACACGCAAGCACTTAATATTTTCATCTGCTTTCAGATCAAATCCATTGATCATATTCTCTTAAAAATGTCACAGTTGTTCAAAGTTTTATGCCAGTCCTGCCTCGAGAAAAAAATAGCTTAATACAAGCACAAGCAAATGTAGGACTTTTCCCAAGTTTTGCTTTTGCTGCAAACTGACATCAATAAAGTTTAATTATACTTGGTGGTGTACCTTTAAAGTACTCGTTCAGATAGATGGTTTTTAAAGTGGTTTTATCTTCGTGAAGAAGCTCTACTTCAAACTCCACAAAAGCAAAATTTAAATCTATATTATAGTGTTGTGTGAGAGGTCTTTGCTTCAGCTCTTGAGTGGCGAGTTGTTAAATTTAACCCAAATGAATCAGTCGTTTTTTTAAGCCGTAACACCAGTCACTCGCAGTTTTAGTGTTTAAAGTAGTTTTCATGATGGACTCTCAGCTCTGCTGAAGTTCTAGAGCAGAGGCGGGGACGAGGATCATCCTTGAAAAGTTGGTTGTTTCAAGACTTCAGTGCAGCTAAAGGTTATATTGTTATGCACCTGCAGGTTTGAACACCGTCCCTCTCTGAAGTTTACCTAGCCTGGACTGCAAGTGATGTGGACGTACCTGTGTGAGATGTTAGGACCTAAAACCAGGCTGGAAACGTGCAGTTTCTTCAAAGATCAGCTCCTTCAGTGTCTCTTTGGGTAGGTCATCCAGCTCCATGTCAAACTTGAATGGGGCCTCAGCGACAGGCTGCACAGGGGAGCAGAGAAGATGTTGGTGTAAATGTATAACCAAGACTTTTGCTGTTGATCCCACTTTGTATTTAACAACACTTGGACATAATGCGCTGATGCAAGATTTAAAGAACAGAGGAAAAAACAAATGCCACAAACTCTGAACATGAACACAAAATTACATAGCCTCATCCTAAACAGGCCCATAAAGCACAAGCTGACGCCCAACAACCCAGGACTACTGTATCACCTCATCTGTGGGGTCGTAATACTGCTCCAGGTAAGGGTGTGCCAGGGCCTCCTCCACCTCGATCCTCTTGTGAGGGTTAAAGGTCAACATCTTGTCCAACAGGTCCAAAGCTGCAGCACAAAGAGGAGAACATTTAACATGATTCTGAAACAATGAGCTGGCATGCCCACTAGAGGGCACCATCACACCCTACATGCTGCAACAATGCATCACTGACTAAGGAAATGCAGTGCTTTCAAGGATGAATTTGTCGAGCTGCTGCATGTTTAAAATTTCGGTATCATCCAGTTTTGTACCAAATCACAGTGATACTGTAAACCCAATCTACTAATCTGCCTTCCCATCCACAAACAGAGCAAACAGTCTGTCTCTTTGCCACCTGTAACCCCCCCCCCATAAAATTATATTCTGTCCAGGAATTGTCTCAGGAAATTGTTTAGCAGTGGAAACCTTCTCTTATCTGCAGCACAACCTCTCAGAGATTCAAAATATTGTAGGATTGCTATGATCAGTGGGAAACATGTTTGTCGATGAGGAGTTTGTCCTGGCTCTGACCTTTGGGATCAGCGTTGGGGAAGAGGCGATTCCATGGCACTTTGCAGCGCAAAGGCAGCGACAAAAGATAGTTCCTGGCCTTAATGTTAATGATGCAGTTGAGATCCTCCTGAGAGGGAGAACCCAGGATCCCTAAAGAGAAGATTAAAGAAAATAATTACTTTCTGATTCTGTTAAAGACAGTTTGCAACTCTAAATGAAACACACCATCTACTGTTTTACTAAGTCCCTTCTCTAAATTTCTTAGTAAGAAACAGTCTGAAGCCACAACAAAATGACAGATGGGGAAGCAATATGTGGTCTAGCACCAAGACACAAAAAGCACGACTTTATAAATGAATATTAGCAGCTACGGTATCTATGGACAGGCACCAGTGAGCTGTTGCCACTGGAGGAGTGTGAAAGTTTAGTTCAAGTCTAAAATTGTCAAATGTTTTTATGCAGATCAAACTAATACAGCATTATGCAACTGATTCATATTTGTTTCAACTCAAAGGAAAACATGAAGTTACTGACAATACGATATACTTAGTGTAAATATATAGAATTAAGGGAGAAAGATGGGCATAATATATATGATATACTTTTTTTTTTATCATCTTAACAGCTTCCACTCCAGCTAATAGGGTTTAAACTCAACCAATAATAGTAGTTTGGGCATGAACATTTTTTAAATTTGACTGGAATCAACTTCTAAATATGGAGTCAGCAACGTTAAGCACATGTGCCAATATTTCCACGTGGTGGTTTAAGTAATAGTACACAAAATGCTGAAGTGCCATCTCATCTGTTTGCCTAATTACCTGTCTCACAGCCATTGTTATCACAGCCAAATGCAGTCCACAAAGATCCGCCCTACTCTGCCTCTGATTGGCTAGGACTCGTCCTCTGGGGGGAAAAACGATAACGCTGCCGGAGTACTCTCGGTAGACAATGGCAGGCCCGATAGCTAAGAAAGCTAAAGTAAAGGTTTGGGCATTTCAGAAGACAGAGGAGCGGGCTTTTGTGTGTCAGAAGGACAGTGTTTTGTGTACTTTATGTCTTAAAAATGTTGTTTGCCAAACATCATGTGTTAGACCCCTGTCATAACCTGTTCTCTCTGTTACCCTCTGGGAGGCGCTACAGAGCACTCAAAGCTCGCACCTGTAGACTGAAGGACAGCTTTTATCCAAGAGCCATCACTGAACAGAGCAGGATCAAAACACTGCCCCAACATTCTGTCGTGAACGTGGTGCAATACTGCTTTTAATGTTTGTTTTTTTTTTTTTTTTTACATATATATTGATTTGGGATGATTGTGTACATGTATGTGTTGTGTATTTATTACTGTCTATTTTCTATCTTTTATATTTCAGGCACGGCACAGCAAATTTCATTGTACTCCTTGTGCAATGACAATTAAGTCTATTCTATTCTATTAAAACCATCCACGAGAAAACCTTAAGGACGAGCTATTAAATGTGCTTTGACCAGGTATGGGAAGAAAGCAAATACCCTCCAAGTCTTTGCCACTGCAAGCAACAAGCTATTGTATTGCATAATGTGGAAAATCATTCACTGACGGCAAACATATTAGGGCCCTGGAACACTAAAAAGAAGAGCGACCACCAAGAGTGCAGCAGTTTGAAAGGAGCCATGATATTTAGCATTGTGCTTGATGAGAGCATGGATGTAAATGACATACTACTGCTGGCAGTCCTGGCAAAGTACTGTGATTTAAATGTGAGGGAGGAGCTGTGCTGCTTAAAGGCAATGCCTCAAACAACAAAATGTGAAGACGTGACAAAGTTTTTATGGAGCATTTTTGAGGAGAGAGGGATTAATGTTTCAATGACATGACACACTGATTAACAAGAAAATGTAAAAATGGCACTTCGAATCAAAAGGGTTGCAGAGCTCTGCTCTAAACTCTTCTGTTAAACTTTTTGAAACCATCTTCTTCTTGTGGACAAAACCTTTACTAAAATTAAAAAGAAGTTTACACAGTTGACTTCAGTTTTTTTTTATATGGTCATTTAAGTTTAAGTCTCTGAGCACTTCTGCTGGACTTGTTTATTGTTTAAAAGATGACACAACCGCACCATGTCAGTCCATAAAACACTGCACATCAAGAGAAATATTACCCAAAATGTGGTTAAGCTGATCCAAGTAGTGCTTCCCAGGAAAAATTGGCCTGTTGGACAACATCTCAGCCAGGATGCAACCAACTGACCAAATGTCTATGGACTTGGTATAGCCCTGAAAGTGAGAGGCACAAAGATACAGTCATGACTACAGTACAGTTTGATAACAACTGGTTGATTATGTCATACTTGGTATTAACACAGCCTGAATGCAAACAGTAGTAAGTCCAGTCTAGCTGGGCCCAGTAAGAATAAAGACCTTCATTACGGCAGTGTTAGTGCCTCATTCTTCTCTTTAAATTTATTACATTACCTGCAGGATTCAAAAAGCAACATTTAAGATTTAAAGTAGAATACAAAAAAACTAAGAAAGCCCTTATGCAACCTGAAATCAAATTAAAAACACAAATACTGTAAGGTAAAAGCAAAACATACTGTTTAAGCATAGTCAAAATGCTTTCCCATCATATTTAATCTATTAAGAAAATGCAGGACTATGATAGCAAACAAAGGTTTTAACCAAAAGTACCCTGACCATATGTTAACAAACTAGCGGCTGAAATACACAGGACACGGGTGTGGCAAAACACACCAGCCACAGCATGCCCACAGCAGAGCATGTCCATTATAATCAACTGAAACTGCCACACTGACCGCCTACGCAGAGCTTCCAAACTCTATTTTCACATATATTTCTTTTTTTTCTCTATATGCATCTCCATGGCCCTCCAACAGACAAACAACTACAAAAACAGTGTAAAAAATAAAATATATATCTGTTTAAAATGTGATTAAAATGAATGCCTCATTCTATCAGAGACGATGTGACACAGCAGGGGAATATTGTGTGTGTGTTTACATTTCACATTAAAATCAAATCAGTGCATCCTGTTGTTAAAACAACCCCGTTAATTAATTCAGTACCAGATAATATAGCCTACGCTTCCAAACCCTGCATAACCAACTACATTATCACTTGGCAAAACTCAGCACACACACAGTGAAGCTGGTCGCAACCACATGCAACAAGGGCAAAGTCAGTGTAGCAGGTAAAAAAATCTCTCTGCCGTGCTCACGTGACACATCACCTCCACGCCCCGTTATTTCAGCTGTAACGTAGCAAAACAAAGAAACAACAACAAAAACGTGTCAGCATTTTACAGCAGGCGAGGACACTCACCTTGGAGTTGAGCATGATCTCAGGTGCTCGGTACCAACGAGTGGCTACATACTCTGTTAGGAAACCAGTGTGATCGTGGTCAGGATCAGCCACACGAGCCAAACCAAAGTCACAGATCTGCAGAGAGAGGAGTGACAATACAATTAATGACTGAAACATGAGAGGATACAAGATCTTAATATGATGGAAGTCATTTCATTGACAACTTAAAGCCCTTCAGAACCTTTATAGAAATGGTTTAATGGTTGTTTTGGGGAATATATTTTGCTAATATTGATCTTTATTGTGGTTTAAGTTGTCAGTGTGTCTCTGCCAACATTTAAACCATCATGGAGCACTGAATTTCAACCTATTAACAATAAAATTTAGGCTTAGGAGGCTGCAAGGTTTGGCATGAACATCATCAACCAATCCTAAATATGAAACAAAATATGGATTATCAGTGACTGAAAAGGGCCTTTAAATCAGCCAATATACTTGCTCTTTGAGACACTACCTTGAGATCACAGGTGGTATTGAGCAGAAGGTTGGAGGGCTTCAGGTCGCGGTGCAAGACGTTGGCAGAGTGGATGTACTTCAGCCCTCGTAGGATCTGGTAGAGAAAGTAGCAGATGTGGTCGTTGCTCAGGTGCTGAGTCTTCAGGAGCTTGTACAGGTCTGTCTCCATGAGATCCTGGACAATATATCTGCACAGCGCCAGGTTAAAGAACGTCTGCTTCAACATAGTGGAAACCACACTCCTGCTCATATGATTCACATTTTGTCCCACCTGAGGCCACATCGCTGTGTCCCATGAAATAAGACCTCTGGGCGTCCAACAGGGCTGGGCGACAAACCAGAAAGTGACCGAAACTGACGTTATGACTCTATCCAGCCTAATTATAGTCATATCAGTATGTTTGATAAATTCATTCCTTCACACTGGCTGCCATTCAACAAAGTCCTAATCCATGATTTGTTTATTTTTACTGCCCAGCTCTTGGATCCAAACTACATTTAGGTTTTACTGCCACACTCAAACTGGACTTTGTTAGCACTGCAAACAAAATAAAATAAACCTTGCATCATTTTGCTCAGATAATTATCCTCATTCTCTGGCAGCGCCACGAAAACACAGCTAAACTTTGTTAGTGTTTTGGGCAACCTCTAAATTCAGTCAAATTTCAAAGTACCTGCAGTGTTATGGCATTAAAGCTGGGGTAGGAAAGGGTTTTTTGGGGCGTCATTTGGAAAAAAATTTCTGAATCATTTCAGTATATTGTAATTTAAGTGTTCCAAGAGGAAACTAGACTTCTGCGCCTCCTCTTGGCTCTGTTTTCAAACATAGGTTGTGATGGGAGACTTTGGCCAATCACTGGTCATTTCAGAGAAGCTATGTGAGCATGTCCCTCCTGTTAAAGCCTCATTTAATGACAAAAAAATCCTGCAAGTAGAATTGCTATTCCAACATTTCAACAACTGCCTGAACTGCAAAGTAACCCAAAAAGAAAGATGGACTTATCAAAGAAAGAGTCTCACAGAAAACGCACTATAACTTGTCACGATCGGCAAAGCATTTTAGAGATGAAACATAACGTTACTCATAGTTAAGCCTTTTGCTAACCGCAGCAGCTTCACTTTCATGTTTATTTAGCCATCGTTAGATAGAGCCACAAATCATGGTTCGTCATCTAAAAGGGCTTTGCAGGCCCACAAGTTTGCAAAGAAAATATGGCGCTAATTCTTAGGAAATCGCTGATATGTAACGTCATCGTGATAACTATCACAACTTGGATGACTGAGATGAATGACTAGCACTCATACAGGTTTCTGCATGAACTATGTGCACATACCCGTGCTCATTGATGGGACAGACTTAGGACAGAGAGGAGAGTCTATTTTCAAAGTCTGGGTTATTTGGGGTTTTTTTGCCTTCTCCAGAAAAATGCCAGTTTAATTGTAGCTACAATGTAGTGAGACCATGTTTGGCCTTCCCCAAATAACTAGGTGACAGAAAGCTCCTCTCTGTGTAGGAGAGATATTTTGTCTTGAAGGGTTTATTGTTTTGTTTGGGTGAATGCTCATCTGATCTGGCAAGCAGGAAGCAGTGAGCTGAGTAGCTGCAGGCTTCGGTCACAGCCATTTCTTTTAGTTGAGGGAGAGTGTAAAACTATACACGCTGCGTTATGAAACTGACAGTAACTATCCACTCCACCAGTTTGCTACTGTTGCTGCTGGGCTACAGTGAAGAGCGTCTCTGCCAAATATATGGTGACAGGTGGTTATTATGTAATAAAACACAACGAAAACCTCTATTCAACTACAAATGCTGGAGTGTAAGACCAACTTCACTGTTAACACAAGAAGTAATTTTAAATGTTGGAAGTATATTAGAATAAATGCACAAATAACTGTGGAAATACAAATACTTTAACATGCTGTGAACAACCTGAAGATGGCAGGAAAAAGACTATTAATGACATTATGGACTAACATGAAGCTGAAAAATTAAACTTCAGACACAAGGAAATACTTTCTTTTCTGTACATGCACTGGTGCATGTAACTTTTGAAGTTACATGCAACATATATTTCCCCAAGCGAAGGAGTTTAAGTATCTCTTGAGTGAGGGTAAAATGGAGCATGAGCTGGATAGGCGGATTGATGTCAGCTGTGATGTGGGTGCTGCTGTCATGGTGAAGAAGGAGCTGAGTCGGGGGGCAAAGCTTTTGATTTATCAGTCCATCTACGCTCCAACCCTCACCTATGGCCATGAGCTCTGGGTAGTGACAAAATGAATGAGATCGCAGATCCAAGCAGCCCAAATTAGTTTCCTCCATAAGGTGGCTCGGCTCAGCCTTAGAAAGGGTGAGCAGCTCAGACATCCAGAAGAAGCTCAGAGTTTAGCTGCTGCTCGTTCGCAATGAAAGGAGCCAGTTGAGGTGGTTCAGGTGCAGGCACGTCCAACTGGTAGGAGGCCCCTGGGCAGATTCAGAACATGCTGGAGGGATTATGTATCTTATCTGGCTTGGAAAGGCCTCGAAATCCCCCTGGAGGAGCTGTAAAGCATTACTGTGGGGAGAGGGACGTCTGGAGTACTTTGCTCAGCCTGCTGCCCCTGCGACCCGGCCTCGGATACGTGGATGAAAATGGATGGATGGATGGATGGATGGACATATTTTTTTTACTGCACCATTTGGTATGTTCATCCTTTTTTGCCGGCCCTTCCGCTGCGGCTGAATTTGTCCAAAGGCAATTTAACATCATCTGCTGCAGCATTATCTGTTTTATGACAGTTTAAATATGTGTTATAATGTAATTTGAGCTGGCTTGCCCTTTAATGTTCTCAAAAACTGAACAGTACAATTACTTTGAATTTCACACGGTCACAGTCGAGGTCAGATTACATTAAAATTCTCAGCAAACCTCTGAAAGAAAACGTTTTTCATTTAATTTAAGAGTCTTTAAAAATGAGGACATTTTCAGTGTGTTACAATATCATTTGAGCCGACTTTCTCTGTACAGAATTTGGAGTAGTTTCACCGAACATTACTGTACAGTCATAGGAACATTTTGTGCAGCTTCTCAGCAAACCTAATATGGAAACACTTTTATCATATGAGGACTTCTTTACTTATGTTAATATATGATATGTTATAAATTGCTGCTGCAATGCAACAGAGTCTTTCTTCGTCCTTTTTGGCCACTCTAAGTATCAGTACCGTAACAGCACAAATAGACACGCCTCAAAATAAAAGCAGCGGCTGGCTTGACTGGGTGCTGCTGTTGCCATATGCTGCTCTGTCTTGTCTATCTGTGTGCTGAGTATCTTCTTTTCGCGGCGTGACATCATCAGTTATAAATTTGTTTTTCACTTCGTACATGAGAAAATGGACGTGTCCCCTAACAGTGTCTGAGTGCCCTCATTGGAGACCGTGTAAGCTAGCAGCCCTGAACATTTTCTAGACTTGAGAATTACATGCGCAGCTCAAATTCTGCATGTACTACCTTACATATGCACGTGGTATCATGAGGCTTGCACATAAAATACTGCACATAAGATACTACAGTATCTAGATCATGCAAAGTGTACGTAAAAGGATACACGTCCTTCATCTGGTCAATCGTTGGTGTGCGGATGATGTCGTTGATGCTGATGATGTTCTCATGTTTAAAGCGCAGAAGGATTTTGATCTCTCTCAGGGTGCGTTGGCAGTACGTCTGGTGCTCAAAAGGGCTGATCTTCTTAATGGCCACACGGATCTTGTTGTCCCGGTCATAGGCAGAGCTGGATGATAAAGAAAAAAAAGACAAAAGCCATCAATCAGACCAGAATGTTGAAGGAACAAAATACAAAAAAAACATTAAAACACCATCAGTAGAGCATTATTAAAACTACATTTTTCCCCATTCAATCTTGTGTCTCCTCCTTTGAACCAGGAATAGTGATACTTAAATTTTAAAATTCCTGTTTCGTGTATTTTTACTCCTCTGCACAGCTGAAGCTTGTCTGACTAATATCCACAATCGTTGCTCTAGATGAGCATGGGATGGCAGCGATATCTCTTCAATAGGTGCCGATAACACCACTTTCAATACGGTTCAGATACTACACCGACTTGCACCATGAGCAAATCTGCTAACAGATCAAGTCCAGAAAACAAAAAAGTTGCAGCAAAAACTGCGAAGTTTCTTGACATTTGGAGCTTTTCTGATTCATACAAACTGCAGTAAGCACTCGTGGCAGCTTCTTCTTTCACTTTGATGCTTCGTAATATTTTTAAATGATCCACTGAATTCAAAGAATTTGCTTCCTGCGGTTTGCCAGTGGAAAGCTTTTAATGTGAAGTAGCAACAGCAGGAAATGTTCGGTTTGTATTAGCAGTATCTTAACACTACAAATAAACCTCTGATACAGTGTGGGGCAGCAAACAGTAAGGCTACTGACGTATCTGTTAGATGAAAAGTAAAAGTAGGACTGTGGGAGTCAAACAAAACTCCCATCTGCAGAAAATCTTTCTCTACAGAAGAGCTAGTCAAGTACTGACACCTGAAAATTTAGCACAAAAATTTATGACACACAGCTCAGTTAAGATTCATCCCTGCTTGATCCAGTAACCAAGCATGTCCATAACACTGCAGGTCAGCTGAGAGGACGCAGTGAAATTATTTACCATTGAGTCGTGCCACTGGTCAACACACAATACTGCATCTAAAGTGTGCTGCACCGTGCCAGAGGGAAAGAGACAAAGGAGCTTGATCAAGATAAGCTCACCTCACTCTGGTTTCCCACACCTTGTATGACTACATGTGCAAAGTGTGACGCAACATAGAACTGTAGTTGTGACAGTGAAATGCATCATACTTTGGACTGGAGCTTGTGTAACAATGTCTTTGTTTAAATGCAGCTCTGACGTGCAGTGTTTGTAAGAGGTAAAAACTGAGATTAACAACCAACTGTAGTTTAAATATCGCTCATTTGTGCAAATACAAAATAAAATTTAAAATTTAAAATTTTCACAATTTACTTTACAGACCAATTTTGAATTAGCCTAGACTAAAACGTTTAGCATGAGATAATATCCCAATGAGGAACCCATCAGTAATATGGTTTATGATATATTTTAAATATTATCTATGGTTTTATGACATGAACTAGACATTTATCATTTATTTTCAATTCTTCTGAAACACCCCAGGGCCTGGAAAACTAATTTACAAGTTCCAGCATGTTAATAAGAACAAGAGAGGCCGATCACTGCACTACTTGCATCCATGTTTATAAATGTGACAATTTTACAAACAAAAGGACAGATAAGTATCTGGTAAAACTTGATTAATTGCAGATATTCTTTATCAATATTGCTCTCAGTAACGCCAGTGACAATTCATCTTGTTAAGTGGCAATGAATATTAGCAGGCAGCTCATCTCCTACTTGCGATATTGGCATCTGAAATCACGCTGTACAGGAAATCATAAATGTTTGCATGCACAGGATGCCTGAGTTGGGTGGGTCTCACACCAGACCCACGGAAGGGGCAATAAGTTAATGCACAGAGCTGAGGAAGTATGTGCCTTCACATCATGCGTACTGCACAACAGAGGTGATTTACAGTCAATCCACCCTATTCAAAGCTAAGCGTGGTGTCAAATACACTGCTACAAGAGTAAAAGAAAAGATTAGCTTATTATAAAAACTAAAAAAGTGGATACGTTTTTTGTTTTAATCAATACTTAAATGAGAGTATCTGCTCTGTTCAGCAGCAGCAGAGTCCCAGAACAAAGAGCCGGAGTCAGATTTTGCTAATCACATGACCAGAGCAACGCCAAAAACACACCAACAACCAGCAAAGTGCGGCTTGCAGCAAACTGCTGTACAATGCGAAAGTTTCAGCCTTCTGATTCTGCAACAAGATGCAGCCACACTAAAAATTGGGGACAGGGGAATGTTTAGCTGTGAAATTCTGCCAGAGAATACCCACACCCAATCCTTCTGTCCACAGAAAAATGTAATGATTGCAGTGAGCCGCTGCTTGGTGTGTTTACGGCCTAAGGAAAGGTGAGTAGTAAGACAATAGTGTTAAATCTGGTGTCACAGAAAAAAGCAAAAGCACCTGTTAGTAATGATGTTTAAATCTGAAATATTGCCTAAGAAACCTGATAATGTTAATAAGGGAAAAGAGTTGAAGTTGGAGGCGAGCAGTGCAATGTTTCAAACTGATCCACTGTTGAAAAAAATGCTAAAAATGGCCGCTGTCTTATTTTGTAAATTAATTTTTGATAAACGATAGCAGTAGTGCTAATCTCAGTGACAAACACACTGCATTTTCTATGAGTACTACATAGTAAAAGTAAAATATTATACATGTTTCGCCAGTTAAATACTTTTACTGTGAAGCTGCAGCAGTATGAAATGTTGGGTTGCATTAGCATAACTTTATACAGCGCACTACTGACAATCGACAAACATCTTTCCTTGTAAAATGTCCAGTGTGTTTGGTAACACTGGTGTTGTCACGAGTTTATTAACCAATAGGAAATGTCCTCACCGTGGCATCCCTAGAGGTGACTTAAAAAGAATATCAAGATAAAGGGCACTACGGCACTTTGACACAGACAAAACTCCTGCACATGATCGGAAGTGCACAGGAAAAAAAAAATTCCAGCATGCCCTTTGGCATTAAGCGGAGGCGTAAATCAAACTGCCTGCAGGCCCTTCCTTCTGGGAATGATGCTCACCATTTAATTTGCACCAACAAGTTTTAACGTGTTCCGTGATCCCAAAGGTCTTCTGAGAGCATTGGATTTTTGTTTACTCTGCTTGCTTTTAATTGTTTTCCGTTGTGCCACTGTGCTGAGACTGCATTTTTTTTTTTAGCAGCTGGCAGGTTCAGGTGTGTGATGGGAGCTTGGGAATGATGATTAAGTTACTGTTGTGCAAAACCATGTTGTTCAAATTAATGATTCCAAGCAAACTGCAGTAAAAACTAACAAAAGGAGTCACTGTCTGAGTGTGCGTCTACACCCAGCAGACTAATTGTTCAATTACACTCTGAAATCTTGGCCCTGCCTGTGGTGAGACACCTCCTCCACACCATTCCAGGTACAGACATGTCCACTGTTGATTTTCTGGCTCTTTTCACTGGCTTAATGGCCATCTCAACTTCCCCACACTCACTGAGCCCGAGATATTTTAAATTCCCACACTAGTGTCGCCCAAACCTGCATCCTGCATGCCAACTTTAACTCCCAAAAGCCATCATCACGGTATTGTTTTTAAATCCAAAAAAATGGGAATAAAAAGATGTCTAGGTGTTGCATTCCAGTGCTGTGTGACTAACACGTTTATATCCTTTTATATTGGGTTCTTGATCATTAAAGAACACTGAGGTTTTTATGCAATGACAGAAATTCAGTCCACCTATTTTGAAGTCTGTCACAAAGAGTGACAATTTATATTGTAGTCTGCTGTTGGGTACAAACTGGCCAGACATCTTCAGAGCACAGGAACTGACACATCAAAACCAAGTCCAAACACACCACGTTCTGCCAAGAAATGCAAATTACGGCTTCCAGCTTCCAAGATTTTCTGGATTTCTAAGTCATCTGCTCTCAAACTGCTGCAAGTTAACTGCCACTCGGTACCATCATAAAACGAAAATTGCCCAGTAAAGCCGTAGCTTCAGGATAACAAATTGAGAAGACCATAAGTTCTCGAGCTTCATCATTTACATCTACAGCCAAGAGTGATTTTATTTCTGCACATTACAAACAACAGAGATGACTGAAAAACACCCACATAGTATGACAAAATAAGAAAATGAGTTGCTATAGTGATGGGGGTGTAGGGACTGAAATGTAAACACAAGTGTGCCAGCCTTCTGCGAGGGAAATATGAGTGACCTTCCTTTCCACTTGTGTGAGAGGAATGTGTGTGTGTGTGGGAGGAAATAGCTCTCCATGTTACTGTTCTACACCAGCAGATACCCTCGTGTAAGAGAAGCAGGGAGCTACAAGACTTATTCATCAAAGCTCAAATCCGATCCAGGGCAGCAGAGCCAGTTTTGCACAGACATATCCTCAGATTGTTTTTAGAACAGTCAATGGTACACAGTAGCCTCTACCAATGTTTGACACAGCACAATACTTTCTCATGTATGATGTAAACTCACAAGCAGAACGTCTTCTCAACACTATGCTAATTCCAACTATATGAAAAGAGAAAATGCAATTTAGCTACATTATTTTAAAAAGCTGAAGCTATAACGTGTGCCTAATTTGGCTTGTACACAGCATTGTGCACCCCTCGCAAAAATGTTGGTATTTTTGGCATCAATCAACAAATTTTAGAGTCGATTAACTGTTCAGTCACATGTGATGACTGGCTGCTTTTCTCTGTTTTATATCACTTAAATCATTTTTGGGATTGGACCAGGGAATAGGCAATATGGTCTATAAATAATATTGCATTACTTTAACGCAACATGCATTACATGATAAATGTATATTAATACTTTAAAATCTCCTCTAAACTACTGTAGAGTACTAAAATACCAAACTGACTAAATAAACTACTGTTACAATAAAGTTAGAATACTGTTATAATAAAGTTGAATAAAGTACTATTATAATAAAACAAATCAAAGCTGAACCACTGGTGCTTTAATTCTGAAGCAGCCGGCTATACTCCAGGGCCAGAAGTGTGATGTTTTTCGTGAACTTGAAGCTTCTCTGCAATGTTTAGCAGTAAGCGAAAAGTTAAACCATTGAGGCGGCACTGATAAACATGATGTTTATTCACTGTAAGCGGGAAACAAACTAAAAGCTCTCCAATTCATATATTATTAATACTTGCAAGTCGCACTGGTGCTCTGAAGTAACAGAATGCAATTAAATGCTCGCGGTCTGGAGCCCTGCAGATACAAAAACACATGCTTTGCCTCACACACTATCACCCAGGAGGGGTCTGGATGGGCGGGGGATCAGTGTGATGGACCATGCTTGTGGCAGTTATTTTCTATTTTGTGTCTTTGAGAGGAAGAGTGCAGCGGGAGAGAGCAAGAGACCTGAAACACCAAAGTGAGTCTCATGCCAATGGCTTAAAAAGTTTATACATCCCAAGCCAGTTGAGTTGAGTTGATCGACATTTTTTGTTCTTTTCCTACTTTGTTTGTGTCAGAGAGCAAATACAGCACAAATTAACGGACAATAAATAAGTTATTGGTTGCAGCCCTATGCTAGTCATTTATCAAACAACACTGACAACATTCTCTGGTTCAAGCTCCTCAAATACAAGGGTTTGCTGCCAATAACAAAAAATATCCTTGGGTTTTATGACTGTCGGTTGGATGTAACCCTGTGCTCAGGGAAGCTATAACTTTTTTTTCCTTCTATAGCTTAAACTAATACTATTAAAACACTTAAAAAACAAAAAATGTAAAATACACTAAATGTGTTGCCTCCTGTCTTATGGAAATGCATATGAAATCAAGTTTATTGTCATTTAACCACACATCTCTGTGGAAGAATGAAAGA
This sequence comes from Cephalopholis sonnerati, assembly GCA_019142605.1. Taxonomy (NCBI): domain Eukaryota; kingdom Metazoa; phylum Chordata; class Actinopteri; order Perciformes; family Serranidae; genus Cephalopholis; species Cephalopholis sonnerati. Next base: position 38,577,394 of record JAGQAX010000007.1, on the reverse strand, counting down.
GCGTTTCTCTGAGATCAAGGTGCAACATAAATAACACCATATACAATGCCAATATATAATACCACTTTCTGATGTGCTGCAAAATCGTAACACTCAAGATGAAGTGTTTACAAAAGCAAATTAGTGCAGAGATACGCAAGGACAATCTTAGTTCACACTGCATTTCATTATGTTTACTGAGGCCAAGCCCATCAGTTCCTTGTCAGTTTGTCCAGGTGTGTAACAGAGGGAACTTATAGAGGAAGTACAAAGTGCACTGAGCTGAGTGTCTTGACCTGCTCAGCCTTATCACCGAAGGCTAGACTTTCATTTCTGAGAATGGTGCTTTCAGGCACTTGAGAGTGTTAAACTCCAACTTCATGTATGGTTTTGATTTCACTGATGTGAATTTGCTATGTCTGGTGCGAAGTTGAACCAAACCTAGTTTAATGCTCACAACTGGCTGCACCTGTCCAACACAGCTGACTGTAACTCCTCACTATGAAAACACAGGCAAAGCTCTACTTATGTTGGCAGCTTGATCCAGTAGGATGCTGCAAGCAAACTGTTGCTAACTGGCTGGAGAAAGAGCTAAGAGAAAGTTTATCAGCCACAATCAATTAATTGTTGAAGCCATTTCCAGCTTCCAGCTTCACAAACGTGAATACTTTCTGGTTTTCTATGATAGAAAATGAATTACATATGGGTTCTGGACGAGACATCAGTATACAGTGGTGCAAGGATGACATTTATTTGTAGTTAACTTCGCTCTGGTTCTCTCGACAAAAAGCCGATGGGATTTTTCCAGTGGATTTTGGAGTACTGCAGACAATACGCTCCGTGGCAAACAAAAGTTTGATACCTACACGTTTTGTTCAGCAAGATAACAAATACCACTTTAATGATTTTTGAAGCATGATTGCAGTCACAAGAGGTAAAAAGCTCACTTCAGACTATAAACGATCTAGACCACACATGCATGGCTTCAGCGTGACCACCACAACAAGGCTGTGCTGCACGCACTGTGACGATGTTCTGTATGTAGCCACTTGTTAGCTGCTTTTGTGAAGATGCATAAAAGCTTCAAAATTCATAAGCTGGGTATTTAATGACACATTTGTTGTATTAAAAATGTGAAAAACTCGTGTTAACCTCCAAGACGGGGCAACCGAGTTTAAGGACTCATTCCTGCAGTACTCTTTACGTCCACAGGATCCATACTTAAAATGTACGTATGGACAAAAGCCAAAAATAGCGCGCACCAAAAAATATTCAACAATTTCTACAATCAGGCTTCCACCTCACCATCTGTTTTGCCAGTTTCCCGGGTCCAAAATGTTTGTAAGCATGGGTCAAATTTTCTCCCATCAAGTCTGTTTTTATAGATAACAACTTTTGCATGGGAACATGCATACACCTCTTTCAGGCCACATTTTGTGTACACAATGTTTATAAATGAGACCCCAGACTATTTCAAAAAGAGAAGATTTGCAGATTAACTGATAATGAAAATAATCATCACTTGCAGCCCAAGCTGAAGGCTACATCGAAATTTTCAGAAAATGTTGAAATGCTCAACAAAAACAGGCCTAAACATTAAATTAACTTATACTTACATCTTTAATATATGGTCTGTCATTTAATGCAGACACTATGCCTTCAATTAACTTAATAAAGATGCTCTGGTGACAATAAGAGCTGCAGGCTCTATGAGAATCTGCTCTGAGCTACCTTTCCTGTTTCCTCTGCTTCTGTATTGTTTTCTGAGCATGCTCAGTGCCCAGGAAGGCGCGCAGAGAGAAGAAGGGAGGGGGTGACGAGAGAGGAGGGGGGCTCTGTTTCCAAGGAGATGAGGATACAAGGCTTTACACTGCAGCCGCTGTGTTATGCAATAGGGCTGTTACCATGACGATGTTCAAGGGGTTGGGTTGAAGGAAGAAGGGGAAAAGCTCACAATGCTTAAGGGCGACGCGTACCGAGAAAGTGCAGATTCAAACGTCCATGCACAAACTACAGGGATGGCTTTAAAAGGCAGCACGAGATGAAGCGGCAGGTTGTAGGGACGAGCTTCAAACGCTTACAGGCTGACGGTCTAGCGTTGGTACTGTAGGAATGTAGGGTCTTTGCATTATGCTGTTTACAGAAAACTCCACGTTCACTTATTTTGACTGATTTTGAAATTGTTATTGATACCAACGCCATGATCAATGCTGCTTATCAGTGCTGCTTATTCCAATGTTTTTAATGTAAACTTTAATGTTTTTGTTTGTAATGTATTTCTCTGCTTCTGTAAAGCACTCTGAATTGCCTTGTGTATGAATGGTGCTATACAAATAAACTTGCCTTGCCTTATCAGTCAAAATCTTGACTGATTCCCTGATTAATTCCTGAACAATTTCATGTGCAAAAAAAAAAAAAATCTTTCTTTGTAAAATGAGGCCATGCTTTGAAACATTTCCTCCTCTCCACCATGTCCGGGGTTGGGTACCGAACTTTTAAAGGTGCCGACCGAATTAAGTCAGTACTAACAAGCACCGATTCACATTAAATCCATCAGCGCCAAAAGTTGGTATCTGAGAGCGCATCTGGGTGAGAGCTGGGTTAAGACAGGAGATGGAAGTGCCGCAAAGCACCAAGAAGTCTGGAAAAAAACAGCAACAGAGCTCCAAGGCCAGCAACAGAGCTCGGCGGAGCTGCCAGCTTCAACTTCAGACAAGAGGTGGAAGCACTCTGAAGCCAGGAAGCAAACCACAAAGCTCCGCGGCAGCTCTGTCCGCTTCCCAACGAGCCAAAGCCATGACTGCAGCGCCGATCTCCTGCAATAGTTTTGGCGTCTGGTCTATTTTTTTTTTTATATTATTTAAGTAGTAGCCTAGTATTACTGTTGGACAAGCCGGCACACACACAAGCAGACAGACAGAGACACAAGATTAGCTCTATGTGTGATTAGAAAAGAGCAGAGGAGCAGAATTGTATTTAGTCTACTACATCGCCCATACAGCTTGTTCAAAAAATTGGGTACTGGTAGCAGTTCAAACGTGAACGTTACATAACCCTGACCATGTGTGTTTCTTGTTGCAAGTTTCCAGCAGCACAGACACATAAGTTTGACGTCATTGTTTTGCAATGCGAAATTGTGAGAAAAAAAAGGAACTGAAACAAGTCCTCAAATGCCATCCTCAGTTACAATTATGACAAGTGTTCATTAGCCTATCATCCTTTCAGATCTTTGCTTCCACTTTTGATGTCATGATGTACTAATACTGATGATACGAATACTCATTTCGGAGATATAAAGTACTGATAATATGCAAATAAAAAAGTCACAGATGAAGATATTAAAAAAAAAAAAAAATCACTGAATATTATTTGAAAGAATTATATCACTTTCTGTCCGCCTTTTACATTTCCATTAGCGCTGCAATTATAAGTTGACTTATTTTGTTAGAACTGTACATTGAATATCTGGGTTTTGGACTGTTGGTTGGACAAAACGAGACATTTAAAAGACATCACTTTAGGCTTTGTTAAGCTGTGATGGGCCTTCTTACCATATTTTTTGCATACCAAATGAATAAATTATTAATGAAAAAATAGAAAATAGTTGCAGCCCTAAAAATCTGTATTAGGTAACTTTCCCCCTGACATTCCCACCTTTCTGTCCAATTAGCCCCTTTTCCACCGCAGGAACTTTTATCATTCACCCGGGATTTTGAAAAACCTCAGCACGTTTCCACTGAAATTGCCCGTGGAAAAAAACTTTCCCTCAACCCCAAACTTTCCCTGAAAAAAGTACCTAGTAGGGGGGTAGGACTTTTCAGATTTCCCAGAATTCTTGAGGGGCGGGGCTGTGTGCTGAAGAATGCTGAATGGTGGAAAACACTTCCGTGCCAGTGTGGCTGCAAACTTTATTTCATTTCTACAAGCTTCACTTCGTTTGTGTTTTGATCATTTGGAAAATGAAGCAAAAGAAGAGAAGCTACGAGAAGTGGACGGACGACGAAGGTACAGGCTCTTCTGGGCGTATTTGCAGAGGAAGAAATTCAGCGGGACTTTGAGAAGAAAGACTAGAATACTAGAATAGCCGACAAGCTGGTGGAGCTAAATATTGGGCACACATCGAAACATATTCGTGAAAAGTTAAAGAACACTGCACCACACCTCCAGTCCAGTAGTGCAGTTTCTTTGACCACTCCTCCATACGTCATCAGCCTGACTTGAATACATTTTCCAGAACTTTGAGGTGCAGTGGAAACGCAAACAAAACAGATTACCAGGAATTCTTTTACCCAGGTAAATAAATTCCTGGAAATAAAAGTTCCTGGAAATTGTGTTGCAAAGGGAGCTATATTTCCCCAACTAATAATATACTTAATATATTCGCTTTTTCTTTACACTGCTCCCAGATCTCTTAAATTTATTCTTTAAACCGATCTATTGTTTTTAAATGCATTGCAATCCAAGCTACATTTTGTTTCTGCACAGAGATCAATTAAGTTAAACCTTTACTTAGAACTGATGTGCATCATTTGCTGTCTCTGAGAGGTTTCAGTAGTAAAGCCTGAGGCTTCTCCATCGCCCACAAGAGTTCATATGATATGGCCTTTTTATCTGTGTAGAAAAAAGATGTCTGTCATAGGGATCTTAAGACAAATAAAATCATGATTTGATACTCACACACACAAAAAAAATCCATTCTGTTTTGCATATTTTGTCACTCAAGGAATTATCCATTAACTTTTACTGAACTATCGCAGATTTAGCTGCATCTTCTTTTTTTTTGCTCATCAAAATGCACTTCCTGTTTCTGTGTGTGCTAACCACAAAAACTGTTTCCCAGAGCTTTTGGCCCAAGCTTACGTGGCTGTATGATAAAATGAGCTCTATATGATAAACTGAAATCGTAATGGACTGGAAACCTGCTCTTCTACAATTCATGCTTTGTTAAGCTCCAGCATCATCCCGAGTTAAAATAAAATACTGGAGCACAAACAACCTTTTGATGATACACAAATGCTGCCTTTATGAGGGTAACTGACATGCACTAGTAAGGCACCTTGTTTTGCTGCACTGAGCCTGTTTTGTGTTTTCTTTCCCTGCCTTAACACCACTAAACAAATCCTGGAATAGGGGCGACCTCTTGCTCACCTGGTGGAGTGTTTGCGCCATATAGGCGTCCTCTGCAGCAGCCTGGATTCGATTCCAACCTGTGGCCCTTTGCTGCGTGTCATCCCCTCTCCTTCTCCGACCTTTCCTGTCTATCTTAGCTGTCCTATAAATAAAGGCAAAAATCACCTCCCCAAAAACAACAATTCCTGGAATACACTGAGCATTACTTGTCTACTACACGAAACACTGTCAAGTTTTGTTTCACTTCGGGAAACTTCAACATTGTAAGTGATCACCAGTACATCTTGCATACAAAATTTCAACACATACCACTAATCACACTCAGGCTGTGAGAAAGCTTTGAGGAAGTGACTTTGAGGAAGCCACTCTTTCCTACTTGCACTCTGCACACAGTACCCCTTAAGTACTGATATCAATCTATACAGATCCTCCTTGTGGTGTGTGGTTCTTTGTCACAGGCTTTACATTAGGGTCTCTTGCAGTGTTTTATAGCTGAGGTGGGCCACCACGCCTAAAAACAAACACCACCTCTGCTAACATCATAAAAACATCTATACACTTTCATGGAATTAAACATTAACCATACCAGACCAAAAGCCGAGGTGCTATTTCCCACAGCAAATGCCATATATTTACCTGAGGAGTTTAGAGACATGTTTTGTTTGACTCGTGATCGTGTTTCATACATTTTACTGCCAACAGTTTCACAGTGTTCCACTGATCTAGAGATGGCAATAACTTGCCAAGAAATGCAGCAAAGCACTAATAAAAGCAGAGAAGAAGAAGAGAAAGCATTTTATGTTGTACTTCATGTTAACAAAGCTTTGTCTACAAGAAAACTCCACAAGGCACCTTTAATATCAGGGTTCCTGCAGCTTAATGCAAGTTAGATTTCTGACTTTTTAAGACTTAATGCCACTCAGAATGAATTTTAGGACCAATTTTACAGTAACCAAAATTGAAAAGGGAACAGACATCAATTATTTCGAGTTAGGGACAATTTTGCCGACTGTAACATAAAACATGACTTTTTTGTCTCATGGTGGAAAAAAAGGTAAATCTTGATATGATGTTTTCTTGGCAATTTTGTTTTTCTCACTCTGCATGCAGGATTCCACTGCCTCAATTCCTATTGTGCCAAAATGGAAAAATGTAAAGCATAAAATACACAGAGCTGCATATCCATTGCCTTGTACCGCTTTCAGCCATGCAAAATATTGGTTAGATCCAAGGTACACTGACAGCTAGCTAGCAGACAGTGGATCCTAAATCTTTTGTTACCAACTATTTTGAGATTTTATGATGCAACATAAAAAAAAAATGTCTTCCCATGTCTTATTGTTACAAATTAAGGCTTTTAGATAAATGAATTCAGTACTTTTAAAGACTTAAGAATCTGCAGGAATCCTGAAAAAACAATATAATACAGGACACGATACTGGAATTTCTAACTTCAATAAAATACTATTTTCGATGCCACTGGGAAAACTGACATTGAGGGCATATAAATGATTTTTTTAAATTAAAAGATAAATATGACCCGGCCATAACTTGACAACGATTGTTCTTTTCTTGGTTAGTAGCAGAGAAAAGCAGCAATCATTAACAATAAGAGAAAGCAAGAAAGCGCAGCTGGCACTTGAGTATCAATACTGTGAAAACTGAGTACTGAAATCATTTCAAATATTCAGAATCAATACGTATCGATGAATCAATATTTTTTGACAACACTACTTCATAAAATATACTGACAATATTTGATCATGACAGAAGAGGCATCAGGATTCAGGCTGCCTAACGCCTTGACTGAACAATTATGTTACCAATACTACAACCTGAACTAAGAATACTATATTTCCGTGTTTCTGCAGTAGTCCGATGTAAGCTATATTTCAACCACTTACAGCCAAGTAGCTAAAGTAACTACAAAACACTTGTTAACAATCTTAGACAAACAAAATTGCTGACTCTGATGAGCTGATGTTTCATCGACTGTATTCACCAAACGAGCAGCTATTGTGTGGTATATTGTTTTTTAGTCGATATGACAAAAGATTGAGCCATTTTAAAATTGTTATTTCTTAAAAAAAAAAAAAAACTATATTACACAACAGGTTCAACAAAGACCCCATTAAAAACACAATCAGGCCAAATACAGATGACTATGATTACTGAATAAATGCATTTGTTCACATGTGTTCATATATTTGTTTGACTGCATTACCGAAGTAGGTAGCACAAATGTATGTAGTTCATTTACCTCAAAGGTCAAAGTTAACTTCTTCACACCCAGCTGAATTACATAACAAACACTGTAAATACTGTACCATCTAAACTGAAGTAGAGCAGCCCTCCTACAAAAAGCACTTTCCTTTTTTTTTAAAATCTCTCCTCTCTCTTTATCAGCACGCCGTCACTCCCCTACACAGTATATAATGTCTGTATAACTTCCAGCTCTCAGGTGCCGACCAAACACGCGGACCTTGGTATCTCTGTTTGAGCTTGTTATCTGCAAGGTCGTCGATTCAACCAGCAGTCCAGTCTCTACATTCAACCAGATTCAGATGGTGTGTTTTTGCATAAATCAAAACTCTGCCAATTAAATGAAGCACCCTCTTGTAACCCTGAATGAGGAAAACCAATTAACACAAGGGCTAATAGGACAGCATTTTTTTCAGTGGAATCCATAAATCAGGATTTGATCTGACCAAAGCAAGAAATTTGTCCCTGGATTAATGTCAAACTGTCACCTGCATTTGATCACAAATAAAAGTTAAGTTTTTGTCGTAGCCTATAAAACAAGCCATTAAACAATCAGTCAATCAACAGAAAAGAAATCAACTATTCTGATAATCAATTTATCATTAAAGCCACACAACTACAGGCTCCAGCTTTTTAACTGTGAATATTTGCTGCTTTTCGTCATCTTATGTATCAGTAAACTTAATATATTTTAGTTTTACACTGCTGATTGGACAAAAGACGGCATCTAAGGATGTCACTAGGGTTTTAGGAAATTGTAAAAAGGTGTTTATCACTGTCTCACAGCATTTTATAGACCAGTCGATTAAAAGAGAAAATAATTAAGAATTTGTTGCAGCCCTACATGAGCCGTTCTTAAAATTGCAAATATTTCACTTTCATTGCTTTTGTTTTTTAATATATTATTTTAAATGTAGTATTTTTGGGTTTGGGACCACTGGGGCAGACAAAACAAAACATTTTAAAACCTCACCATGGGCATTTTCCTCTTTATTTTGGCATTTCATAGACCAAACCATGATAAAAAAAATATCGCCAAATAATAATGAAATCTACAGATCTATCAATGAAAAAACAAAATGTTAGTTTGCAGCCTTAAAGGTCTAGTGTGTAAGATGTAGTGGCATCTAGCCGCGAGGTTGCAGAACTAAATCTTCTCCCGTGTGCCTAAAATCTTGATTAAAAAATTCAGCCATGACACAAATTTTTAACCTTTTAATAAAAGGTAACACAGCCTGCTAAGTCTAAATTAGCCAATCAACATTACTAATAGTACTAACTGAGCATTCATTAATGTGTTTTCCGATGTGGAGGCTACTCTGCAGTGGGCTGTTTATGATTATCTGGGACTTAAACTTTGCAGAGTTGGCTGTGAAAGCAAACAAAGATGTCCACACACTATTAAATCCTCTCTTCTCCTCCAAACCTTTACCATTTTGTATGTGGAATCATAACTAGCATAACTAAGGAGATTTAAGACTCGTCACTGCTTTTGAGGTCTGGAAAAATAGGAGGAAAAGGTGCCAGGCCGTAGACGTTTTAAGCACATTTTAGTTGATAAAATATTTAAACATTTTTTAAAATTTGGTGCATAGGTGCATAATTTGTTTCGGCCTACAACAATGATAAATAAACAGGTTAAAAAAATACTGTTTCATTGTTTGTCAAAGCCACAGGGAGCAACTGGAGAGGGGCTAAAGAGCCACATGTGACTCCATAGCCGCAGGTTGCCTACCCCTGGTGTAAGAGAACCACGATGGCCGACTTGAAAATGTGAATGCTCTTTTAAAAGTGAACCAATGTTTGATTTGACCGTTTTAGGTGTAACAACGTGGCGTACTCTGTGGGAGAGGACCCGCTCCATATGTAGTCATAGACGGCTCATTCTAAGATGAGGGAGAAAAAAAAATCATTTTTAGCTTCATGATGATAGAAAATATTATATTCCATTTCTGCCAACTGACGCCCCTAAAATCCTACAAACTGCACCTTTAATACCATAAAAGATTCAGAGAAAACTGCCACAACTGTTTATTTCTGTGCACTTTTTCTACAACACTGCAGAAAAATCGACCACATCTCTTTGCGGACGCTCAACCTGTTTATTAATCGACACCGGTGATTTGTAACTTGGGCTAGTAATTTGGAGTATTAGCTAAATGGGTAGTACCAAATGCAGAACTCTTTGTTTTACATGTACATATGGGACTAGTCTTGTCTGTGCTTTAATGTTGCACAGGAGTCAAGGTGCACCTGAGGTTTGTCAGTGGTGTAAATTTAACATTCTTGCTCTGTGCCTACGGTTGCATGACAGCACTGAAAAGATGAGTCAAAAACTCTACTGTTGTGTCATGTGTGCTGATTTCAATGCAACTTCAACTGCTGACAGTGTACTCTGATATATAAATGAGGCCAAGAGATACCATCAAAGCTGTCTGACCACTTCTGCAAATTTGCAGTTTGCATAGAACCATCAGTGTTTTCTCACCCTCACAGGACACAACACAGTCATATCTTTGTGCATATTTGAATTAGTGATTTCTTGAGAAATATGTGGATGCAACAGCAGTGCAGTAACAAAATGCATCTGTCGTGCACTGCTGATGAAAATCAATATCACCTCCAATGCAATGAGCCGAAGTGTGCACGAATGTTTTACGTTTGTTGAACCAGAAGTCATCGTGCTCGTCTTTGGCAGTCGTAATCACCCAAATTACACAAATTACATCTCCTTCAGAATTGCACAACAGGATTTCAGTGAGTGTCAAGGCTCTCATTCTCTCCCTCCCTCTCCCATTGGCTGTGGAGTGGTGGTACTGATGTCAGAGGCAGAGGGGTTGCCATGGAGACGGGCGCCACGGTGGCATTTCAAGAGGACGGCGGCTCATGGCAGAATGAAGCAGAGCATCAGCAACGGCTAAGAATGAGGCGGGTCAAGGAGTTGAGATCAAAATTCGAGGATGTCACCAGGAGGGGGAAAAGACATTTAATTTCAATATAAATGTTTATGAAAAATGTGTTAACTATATATAAAATGTGCATCAGTGGTGGCCATATCTCTTTGATAAATGCTACTTTGGAGCAAAGAGATACACTCTATTTATCCACAACTAGTTACATCTAAAAGCTATCAAATTAAAACAAAATAAAATGTCTTGTTGAGCTTTGTCTGGACTCTACACATGCTTACTATCAAAATAATAAATTGATAGGAAAATAGGAAAATTCAAAATAATTGTTGGTTGCAAAGAAAAAGAAAAAAAAAAGATTAGAGGCAGTTCCTATTTGCCAGTAGGCAAGCTCCAGGCTTCAACTGGGTTTAATTCAGCTTCTAACAGTCTTTACAACTTCACCTCTTAGGCAAAATAGTTTTATATCAAAAAAAGCTTAATGCAAGTTCTAATAAACTGTCTAGTTGTGCCAGATTCACTACAGCAATGAGCTGTGGACTACAAAATACCGCTCACATCAAGTGTTCATTTTACATCATTCAATGTCTTTCAACTGGCATTAAAACTCAAACAAACGTGTTAAAATAAGCACCAAATATGGAGTCAAATCCACAAATGGTGGAACCTTATGATCAGGAAACAATTCAATGTTTTTACAGTCACTCAACTTGGGATGCACCCATCTGATGCGCTGGATTATACCTGCAAAGATACTGACCTTAAAGAGACAGATCACATATTGGCCTTGACGTAACCGATGAACATTAATTACAGTTTCTTTTTCAGTTTCAATATAAAATTCAATATTTCCTTTACTGGTAACATTCACTCCACACAGTGCAGTATACAGATTTAAAATCTGGGGAAAAAGAAAGCACTGGTACTGGATCAGTGCCCCACAGATACCCTGAGTAAGATATCAGACTTGATTGTAGCTTTTCTCGCACAGACAGATGCAACAGGGCTGTACCCTCAGAATCGGATTTGGCCGTTCAACAGACTATTAAACAGGGTTCAGCGGGATGTTCAGGGTGACACTGGCGTTCATATAATATAGTTAACAAGCCAAGTCAGCCCTCAGAGATAATGCATGCTAACTATGCTTCCAACAGATCAGAAATGTGTAAGACTATATATCCTATTGCTGTAAATTTACAACTTACAAGCAGAAGTCAGAAGATAATGTTATCTCGGAGCCTGACCAGGCAAGGCCTCTATTCCTTCAGATAGCTGCCTCCGTCTCACTCAGACTGTCCCTAGGCCTGGGTCCGCAGCTGTCTGCACCTGTAGCAGACAGGATGATTTGACATGATGCAATGATTTTACCCTGGACAGCAGCGTAAAAGCAAGGTGAGGTGACTCTGCAGCTCTTTCCGCGGACCCAAATGTCTCCGGAGTGCACTGCGCACAGACTGACAAACCCCATGACTTGAAAAATCCCAGTCAACCGAGGGTTCTCCAACTGATGATTCGAATCTTCGACTTTCAGGGGGCAGCCCTGTGAAGCAGTTCATAAAATTAATCAAAAACGACTATAAACAAACAACAAAAAATGCTTCTAAGTACAAGCAATGAGATGCCGTCCCATTGTTTTGTTCCTTCCAGTTTGCCATGAACATGACCAACCACCACCACTTAGATATAAAACTTTTTTTTACTAACAGGAGCCACTCCAGCAGCATTCCCCCCATGATCTAACTGCTCATGTGGGCGTGCTGAAAAGGCAGAGTATGCCTAAGCTTCTGAATATCACAGTATCTTGTGTAAGCCCGACGATGTGCACGAACTGAGGCTTGTGTTAAGAGGCTCAGTGCACTGTCAATCTGCGCAGCCCTCAGCTACTGGAAAGCCCTGACATGCAACAAGCCTTACAGTCAACGAGAGGCTATTGAAAACAAAAATAGGCCTACTCTGAAAATGACACAGACATGCCTCACAGTCGACCGCCCTCTTACCATACAGTCAAACACAACTGCATTTCATAATACAGTGTATCCTGGCACAAACTCAAAATCCTGCACAATGACATACTGATTACCAGACCTTTCTTTGTACAACTTGTAAAAACTCGCAGACTGATTTTAATCCTCTATGCCATCTTTTTCTATTACGGTTCGCATAATCACTGTAAGAAATCAGTAGAACATATCAACAACTACAACTTTTGATTAAATTTTAATAGGGTACCTACGGCTAACAAAATAATAGTTTTATCTTGGTCAAAATGCTCAAATTCCACTTTCTACTACATTAGTCAATAACTGCTTTTGCTTGGAGTCTGGATGCTTCGGCTTCTCCGAAACACAGATAAAAGAAACACTTAATGAGAAATTACATGGGTACCCAAAAGCTTGTTGAACAGTGGAATTCAGATCAACCGTTGGTGACAAGACAAATTACAGTAGAAGGCTGCAAAAGGAAAGGTGCAGCTGGGATATATTATGAAAAAGTGAGTGCTGTTGGATCACATTTAGAAAGAGGGGAAAGCAGTTTTAGAGCATAACATATCAAAGTTGTAGATATATTACCATCATCCTATAGATCAAACATGAGACATAGGTGAAGGGTGGTCCATCCCAGGTCTCTTTACAAGGCATACATTTCCATATAGGCCACATCTTTCCAATAATAAAACCCATGATTAGCTATAAATTCTCGGCCACCAAGTTTGAATCTTTGACACAGCGTCACAATTGCTGTCTCTGCAGGATCTTTTGTATGCTAAAATGCTTTAGGACTGCACATTGACAACAAAAGCAGGAGAAAGCAGGACATGGAGACGGCAGAGAAAGCTGTTGTCATGGTAAATGTGAACAGCATCTCAGTGTAAGGCTTCAATATGAATCTGCTGGTTCTAAAAAGTGCTTTCAGTGTGTCTAGGTGTACATCTTGGGTGCACTTCATGTACTCTGCATGAACATGAACATATTTTATTTGTTTCAAAGCAGTCTCCCAACAGGAAGATGGATTAACCAATCAGCTTGTTTGACTGACAGGGTTGCATGACATAATATTTGGGAGGTATGCACGGATGCTCCTCTGAAAGCATCTGCGACCTACAGTCACAAAAATTCAAGTTATAGCAAGACCTTTCTGTAGATCTGTAGAGATGTTTAAGCACATCTCTGCAGAAAAATAATTCCAGCTTTAAGACTTAAGTTTCACCAACGAAAATCACTTTGACTTACCAAAGCTCTTGTAAATTATATGTTTATTTTTCATCAAAAAAAGTTCAAATTTTGTGTGAAACGTGCTCATGCATAAAATGTATATGATAGAATATGAGCAGAAATCCAGCTTCCATTTGACTCATGGCACCTGTTGAATGCAGCCTAAGGGAAGCCATTTACAAAGTGGTAGCACCAGTATTCAGTGGTGCACTGCCACCACAAAGAGCCTGATAAAGAACAACTTCCTGATTCAAAAATATTTCAGATGCAAACCAAGGGCTGTCTATGAAGTACACGCTGCACCACTTTCCCTGGCTGCTGCACATCAAAGCAACATGACCAACTGACTCAAAACTACAGGTCTCAAAGAAGAACGCAGCAAGACAGCAAGTGCAAGGAGGCTGAGGCTGACACATCGCCCACTCCAACGCCAAAGATACATAAACAACACCAAAGTAAAGAACTGGGCTTTTACATGGACAAGAGCAAAGAATACTGAACTGTTTATATAGCTTTTGCTGATGGTATAAGGTACAGTCATTTAAGGGCTACAACATGAAAATAGTCTTTGAATTCATAAAGGGAAGTGCTCTCAAAAATCACCTAAAAGAATCTGAATTTCTCCTTGAAACCCTCAAAGTAAATGACTCAGAATATTCTGTCAAAATATATAGACAAACAGTTTGTGGTGTTGCTTGTAAAAAAAAAAAAAAAAAAGACAAAACGGTCACAATTAATGGACACAAAGTTCTTGTAACTTGTCATTTTGCCATCTTAGAGATTCTGGCATCACTGAAAGTCAAAACAAATACAGTTCTTGTAACTTAAGTCAAGCATGCTGGAACTATCTGAGCCTGTTGCTCTAATCTTTAAGGCTAATGTCATGGAATACGACGTATCTCAATATGCACGTTATCCTCATACTCACATTATTGTATTTTTGGGTTGTTTTTTGGAGATGGGTGATATACTGTATTAATTTCCTTGGAAAACTTGTAATTTAAGAGATTACATTTTTGACACGGCCTGAAACGCATTGTCAAAACCTGCCAGTTCAAACAAACAGGTTAGTAAATTTCAACTGCTCCATAGACAGCATCACCTTATCGTGATTTAGGTCAAAAGTCAGATGTGACTATAGCATCAAAAATATGCCTGATCTTAAAGCAAACTACCAAATGAAACGGCAAAAGCTTATTTGAGTGGGTAAAGGTCTTCTCGTGCATCACACGTTACTGAAATGACTTGCAATAGCATGATGAAGAAAGCACTGGTGGCCAGCATGGGTGAACTGATAACCAAAAGAGCTCCGCTTACAGATACTGAAACTTCGTTAAAAGAAAGTTCAAGGAATAAGACGTCACAGTGCTGCCCCAAAAGTTTGACTGACAGATGGTGCCTGAGAGGTGTTGTGCAGAAAAACCACAGCAACAAGTTGCCACTTGTTACATGTCATTAATTGTTTGATATAAAGCAGAAACAAAGCAGCAAATACTCACATTTAAGAATGCGGAAACAGCATTTTATTTTTGTATGATATGTATAATAATTTCTGAAATTGTTTTTATTTGACTTGCTGTTAAGGCACCCAGCTTCACACTAACCATCAGATTTCAACGCTTATTCTGAAGTGCTATTGTCTCTTTTAATGCTAGAGCAAGCTCACATACAAACGCTTTACAACTGAACGTCCCTCCAGCATTGGGGCTTTGATGGTAGCTGTATTTTAGCTGGTCTGCTTGCAGTGGGTATGCAGCAGTGATTTATTGATAGGGGATCGTACGAGTACCAACCGAGGCTGTGTGCTTTTGGTGGGTTTTTCCATTTTGCAGACAGAGAGATGCTGAACAACCTGCTGTGCCTCTACACTGTAGGCAGGCCATGTGTCAAATCAGTGTTCTCAGAAAACCCAGCTCCTCTCGCCACAGAGGGAAAAAAGAACTACACTGCTGTTGTTTGACACAAGGACAATATATTATGTAATACACTACAGTGTGCACATAAGGTCAACTACAGTGCCACGGGCTAAAGAAACAACAAGATTTTCTGTTTTTTGAAACAGGAGAGCACGATTTCATGATCAAAATCAAATTAGTCATCTTTGGGGTTAATTATCAGAATGAATACTACAGATTTACACAATTACAATAACACTCATGCAGTGGAATGGGGTGAAATCTATAAAAAATCACAAATAAAACTGTGCATAAATTGAGTTTTGACGGATTTATCTTCCACCTCACCCCTGATAGCATACCATTCAAGTAAAAAATACTGCTTCCAGGGTGGGTCCAACCTATAAATTCCTTGACATTCAACGTGAGACCAGCCATCAGCATCAGCCATGGTGACAAATGTACGAAAAAAAACCCTTGAGATACTTCTGCAAGTACATTTTCAGGCACCAAATAAACCAAGCTACCATGACTGAGAACACATGGGCGTTTTATCAAGATATAGTGAAGGAAAAATAAGATGTGTTGTATGTAATTAGTAAATTTCCTCACTGATAACAACATATTTCAATGTTTGAGTATTAAAATATGAGAGACACAAACAGCCACAAAGCCAATTAAAAATCAATTTAAATCAAGTGTAACAGCTACTGTCGGTGAGAAGAACACATGGGAATTTTGTGACGATACGGTAAAGGAAAAAACAATATGTAGTACTATCAGATAAGTAAACATTCTGTACTGATTAAACTTATTTCAGTGGTCAGGTACTAAAAGGGGTATTATCACTAGTTTGGGAGACAGAAATGACCACAAAGTCAATTAAAAATTTAAGCATAGTGTACAGCTAGTATGTGTGAGAACACATGGACATTTTTATGACTTTATAGTGCAGGAAAAATAACATGTAGTAGTAGAGGGTTAGTATGAATTCTGTACTGATATAAAATATTTCAATGGTGAACTACTAAAACAGGTATTATGCTAGTTTGGGAGATAGAAACGACCACAAAGTCAATGAAAATCGCTACTAATGTAAACATAGAGTACAGCTACTGTAGGAGAACAAATCGGTATTTTATGAAAATACAGTAGAGAGAAATTGCATGTGGTAGTACCAGGTTAATATAAAATATGTATTGATTATATGGTGAAGTATTTAAATGGGTATTATATTAGTATGGGAATAAAAACAGCCACAAAGTCTATTAAAATTACTGTAAATTTAAACAGTGCACAGCTACAATGGGTGACACATGGAAATTGATATGCTGAAGATAAAATAAGATGCAGTAGCATGAGATTAGCATAAAAGCTATATTGACTACAACTGAAGACCTGTATATGCAATGGTTAAGTGTTAACACAAAAGCGATAGTTTGGGAGTTAGAAACGACCACAAAGTCAATTAAAAATAGTTATTTATGTAAAAAATAGTGTACAGCTACTATAGAAGAACACATGGGAATTTCGTGATAATATAGTAAAGGACAATAGCATGTGGTAGTATCAGATTAGTATAAATTCTGCATTGAGTGCAACATATACGGTGAAGTATTATAATTATGGAGATAGAAACCACCGCAAAGTCAATTTAAACTACTGTAAATGGTAACAGTGCACAGCTACAATGGGTGACAAAACATGCAATTTGATTTGTTGCAGATAAAATAAACTGATGTCATGCTATTGCATCTTAAGTTCTTTACTGATTATAACTGAAAACCTGTGTATGCAATGGTAGAGTATGAACACTTAAGTGATAGTTTGGGAGATAGAAACCACCACAAAGTCAATTAAACTGTAAATTTTAACAGTGCACAGCTACAACGGGTGACGAAACATGGAAACTGATATGCTAAAGATAAAATAAGATGCAATAGCATGACTTTAGTATGAAATGTATGTTGATTACAACTGAAAACCTGTGTATGCAACACGCAAGGGCTAGTTTGGGAGAGACAAACCACCATCCAGCGTCCTAAAATCACTGTAAATTCATAGTGAAAGACTGCACACACCCTGTTGGGTGCCTTGTTATAGAAATATTATTAACAAAGCATCAGATTTGTTCATTTATTATAAGATGCATGCTACGTTTAAGTGTAGATGGTGCAGTGTAACCTCAGTTACAGGCGGTGTAAATGACATTAATTGATAACTATAAGTCATTGGTAGTATAGCTAAATAAAACAGACCTCCGCGTTAACTTAATTGATTTGTCATTATTACGACCCCACCAAAAGTCAAGCGACTTCAGCCGTGATTTAATATTTTCCGTCTTTGTTGAACTAACATCGGTTTAACACTGTTGCTTGCTAGCTTAAAACATGACAGTTAGCTAGTTAAGTTGGTTGTTTATAACGGAAAAGATGCAACGGTAAGTTAGCTAACGTAAAAAAAAAAAAAAAAAAGAAAAGGTGTAAACTCTGAGTTAAACACAGTCTTCGGGTACACTCACCACACCATCCCGTAGGCTCCCTCCCCGATGTAGGAGAGGTTGCTGTACCGAGGCCCGACGTCGAAGGCCTGCCCGCGGACCAGCTCCGTTCCCGACCCGGGGCTGGGGCCGCAGCCAGCAGGGGCAGACACCGCAGCTGTCGCCATTATGAGCACTGGCTTTTTTTTTCCTTCTGTTACAAGGCTGTCAAATAAAAATAAAAAAACAGCGACTAAGATTAGAAAACAAACGTGTGAGTGTCTGTTGTATCCGTCGTCGCTGTGACTGCAACAGTTTTCGGTGTAGCGGAGGCCTTCAGTTGGTGTGGAGTGTTTTTCTTCTTTCCGTTAATGTGCTGGGAGCGACCACACCACTGCTGTGCTGTCGCAGGCAGGAGCGAGTAGCTGGCGGAGAGAGGTTGATGCTGCAGGAAATAACGGAGGCGGTCATGTGATCCGGTGTTTTCTTTTTTTTTTTTACTTTCCCCCTTTCTTTAGGTGGATGACAAGTGTTGCCTTCAGGCACTGCTTCCACCCAGTGGTACAAAAACTCCACCAATATTCTATAATATTCTATTACCTGCAGAATTGATTACTGTAATGCTCTACTTCCTGGTCTTCCTAGGAAAATCATTGCTCAGTTACAGTTATTGCAAAACTCAGCTGCACGTGTGCTAGTCTCTGCATTGATTTTAAGATCATTTTATTGGTTTATAAAGCTCTTAATGGTCTTGTGTCTACCTGTTTATCAGATTTGCTTTTCTCTTATGAACCCTCCAGAACCCTCAGGTCTTCTGGTAATGGCCTTTTAGTCATACCCAAAGTCAGAACAAAAACCCCTGGTCATTTCATAGTCAATTCATAACTATGGTTCACGGCTGTGCAACAGGCTGCCTGAAGACCTGAGGGCTGCAGAGAGTGTAACTGTTTTCAAAAGCAAACTCAAGACCTACCTTTTAAACCTGGCTATTATTATTATTACTATTTTTATTTATTTACTTATTTAATTTAATTTAATTTAATTTTTTATTTCATTTTATTTTTATTTATTTATTTACTTATTTTATTTGATCTTATTTTAATTCATTGTTAAATTTTATTTTATTTTTTTTAATTTTGTATTCATGATTAATGTGTATCTATTCTTGTTAATCTGTCTTTTTAGCTGGCATATTTTTCTATTTCATTACTTATTTATTCATTTATTTATTTACTTATTTATTGACGGATCTAAAATTGTTTTCTATTTTGAGTTTTTATCCTGCCTCTGGTGTTTCCCCACTTATGATAGCGTTTCCTCAGTTTCCTCAGTTCTTGTTTTGTATGAGTGCTGTTATCATTTTAGTCCTTGCCTTTACAGTCTCTGAATTTATTGTTTTTGTTTTTATTGTGTAAAGCACTTTGTGTTGCATTCTTTTTGTATGAAAAGTGATTGATTGATAGTATAATAATCTAATAATATAACATAATATAATATAATATAATATAATATAATATAATATAATATAATATAATATAATGTATCTGTACCATGTGTTTATTATTTCGAAAAGGTGTTATTAGTACTCCTGCTGCTGCTGCTGTTCTATTTTGGTGTAGTTTTGCTGATAACTTCTGCCATTCAAATATCTTCTTACTAATAAAATAAGGGAAATTTCTGCAGTTTTGTACAGATTCAAGGGCTTCCTTAAACACCAGTTTATTTTGGAAGGATATGGTACATATAACCAAGGTTACTTGGATAGATGGGGAAAGGTTATTGAAGCTGAGAAGGGATGACAAAGAGTGATGGGTCTCTATTCTAATCTCTTCAACAATGCCTTGTGTTTTCTTTTCATTTTTTGTTTGTTTTTGTTTTTGTTTTTGTTTTTGTCAACCTGTATTTAAGACTATTGGTAAGCTAATATGAAATGTCTATTGTGTGATTATTTTTCCCTGTGTTGCAGGAGGTACTTTGTTTAGTTTTTATCCGTTGTTTTATTTTGGTTTATAATGGTATTTTTTTTTTTTTTTTACCAGTATTTATTAATAGGATTTTTGTGTAGTCATTTTTATTAACTTTTATTGTATATTATGGAATTGTTTGATCTATAAATTAATTGCTGCTTGTTGTTGTTGTGTTTTAAAAGTGTTTTGTAAGGTGTCCCTCAGTGCTTTGAAAGGCACTTATAGATAAAAATGCATCATTATTATTATTGTTGTTGTTGTTGTTGTTGTGATGGAGTGATGCTTTTTGTTTGCGTATTGGTTTTTCGTGTATGTAATCATCACCTGCTTAAACTAAACTCATCTTGTAAAAGCCAAAAAGTGAAAAAAAAAAAGAATATATTGAATAACCAGCAATACAAATGAGAAAGAAAAGACAGGGGGAAAAAAAAGAAAATACAGGAAAAAATGTCCCCATTGGGGTGGAGGGGGTTAGGTTAAAAAAACAACAACAACAACAACAACAACAACAACAACAACAACAACAAACAAACAAACAAGCAAATAAAAACACATTAAAGGGAAGTTTCCTTCAAAATCATAAGTAGATACTCTTCCTCAAACCATTATCTCCTTAGATTCAAAAAAGGCATTTGTGTTAACTGAAGTCCAAACTGGTATGAAAGATTTCACTAATGTGTATGCAATGTTTCGCTTTATTCTTCATTCTTTTTATTGTTATTTTGGTATTGTATTTGAAGCTTGGCTTCCATCTGTTTGACTTACAGTACACCATCAGGTACCTCAGGGATCAGCTTCAGGGAACTCTGGATTTTAGTTAGGTGAGATAAGGTCAATTTTAGGCCCTGTTTTTCTTAAAGATATCTTATGAATATGATTCAATCTGAATAATGTTGTCAAGATGAATTGACTAAACTGGTGCCTGATGAAGCAACAAAAACATAAGGAGCCACAGCAGTGATGGAAGTGTATTGACAAGGGCGTGTCTTAAATTAAAAACCTACCAGAAACTGCCAAGAGGTGCTACTGTTGATTAACCTGTGCATGTATATGAGTGACACAAATCAGTGTTCAAAATGTGGACTTTGTCTCCATCTTGTGTCGTTTACAGGAAGTAAAATGTCTCCATGCAATCACATCCTGTATACATTCAACAATGTTGATGACATTATGCACATGTGAGCATGTTGTCCCTGAAAACTGCATTAAGTAGGTTATATAATTAATAAAATGTAACAGTGAAAGCATTTCTTAAACCATGTTGTCTTCTTGGAAATGCCTCTCCATCTCTGCACCCTTCATACACTGTGTTAGCATAATACAGTCAGTCCTGCTGACTGACTCAACGTGTTTAAAGAAACACATCTTTAGTCAAAATGTTAAGTCTCTCTCAGAGAAAATAACTTCAGACGCCCATCACTACATCTGTGTGTAAACAACCCTCAGTGCTCCCTCTCTTCAATGAGGCTGTCTATAACACACTTGAGTATCAACACTCTGTTACAACTTCAAATTACAAAGCTCATTCACAACTGTGATGATTCTGCTGCTTTGATTTATTAGAAAAGTCAATCAATATATATCTCTTGAGATGATGGTAAATTATTATCTTTGACTCTGTTGCTGAACTCTGAACTGAACTTTTTAGACTTTATAATGATGCAGTAAAGTTGTAGGAGTCAAGTTAGGAGTAAAGTTTGACCATCTTTTAAATGTGATTTATGAGTGTTATGCCCCACTCGTAGGCAGTCCTATGGGGTGAACAACACCTGACCACTGACCCAAATCCACCACATAAGACAGCGTTAAAACAATCAGACCAGGGATCTATAAACATAAATCTACTCCTCCTCTGCTGCTGCCACAGGAGCTCTTCAGCACCTCCTTCTCATGCCAGGTGCACCTCGTTAGGTAATACAGCACACCTGGGCGGAGCTACAGGAGAGGAAACAAGAACAACAGCACAGGAACACATGCAGCCATAACACTGACTATTTCTAATTGTAAGGACACACACACACACACACACACACACACACAGTGAGGTACAGACCAGTGTGAGAATCAATACAACTCCTTCATAATTAAACAAAATGCACAACTCTTCTTCAATATGCCATGCTTTATTCCTCACATGATTTCAGCTGTTTCTTAAATGACAAGAAAGCTGCATTTATAACCTGATGATGTCATGCAGTTTGAGTATTGAGCACATGGATCTTGTTCTGGTTTAACTGGTGATTGTCTTGATTATTTCAATGACATCTGGACAGACAGTGAAGTCAGAGTAAAGTCTTCACTAACACCAACATGTCTGAACATCACAGAGAAATCTCACTCTGACACATTTTGATATCAGCAGTTTTAGCATCACCAGCCTCTCCAACACTGAAATATGGGAAGAGTTTCTCAATGAAAGTGTCTCTGTAAGTGTAGATGTGAGTCATGTCTTCAGGGTCGTAGAAGGACACCTCCCCCATGTCATAGTCCAGCTGGACTCTGATCCTCTGGAGACTCTTCTTCACTGTGACAGAGTCACCAACAACGTCAATGTATTTTCCATCACCATGCCATAAGCACCAGATTCCATATTTTGGTAAAGCATATCTCTCTCCCTTCCTGTCAGCTGACTCTTCGGCCAAACCGACATCCAGTAAGGATGGTCTCCCACCTCCACCTCCCAGCTGTGTTTCCCTGAGCTGAAGCCCTCAGAGCCCAGGACATTGGCATACTTAGTGTGTCTCTCTGGATTGTCAGGAAGTTGCTGTTTTGTGTCTCCATGTCTCACACTGGTCAGATCATCAGACAGATAGAGCCAGCGGTTTGCAGTGTTTGGGTCCAGAATGACAGGACTGAAGTGGACCTTGTCCTTCATCTTCTCCCAGACTCTGAAGGACAGGTTGCCCAGGTGTTTGGCCACATCTATCAGCGCTCCTGAGACCAGCTGTGGATCTGACAGTGAGCACTGGACTCTACTCTGCTCTGAGTGGCTTTATAACTGCTGAGGAATGGCACCTTGTGTTTCTGCAGCTCTTCTTCAACAGCACAGATACTGTGTGACAGAGAGGAGATCACCTCCTCAATCATCTTCATCTCTCTGCTGATGGTCTTCCCCTTCTGCTCCTCTTCCTCCCTCAGAGCTGCCAGTCTGGACTCCTCTTCCTCTTTCAGGAACTGGTGGAGCTTGTTGAACTCTGCTCTGATCTGCCTCTCTGTGGACAACAGCTGCTGCTTGGAGTGTTGAATCACTTCATTGTATGTTTTCTCCACTTGTTTGTATTTGTCCCTCTTGTCCTGCAGAGACTTTAAGTCAGATTTCAGCTGCTCCTTCAGCTTACTGACTGCTTCTTCTATAGGAACCACCTTGTGACTCTGGTGGAAAGAAAACTCACAGACAGGACACACAGTTGTATCTTCATCCTTACAGAACAATTTTGGGACCTCTGAATGTTCACATCTCACCACCCCTTTATTCCTCTCTCCTTTTTCTGTCTCAGATGATCCAGCTTTCTGTCTCCCAGCAAAGGAGTCAGCCAGTTTCTTCAGTGTAAAGTTCACTCCTAGATCAGCCTTTGAGGATTTTCTTTTACAAATGGGACAGTTTTTGTTTGTAGCTTGTTCCCAGAATTTCTGCAGGCAGCTTGAACAGAAGCTGTGGTTGCAGCTCAGAGACACAGGATCTCTGAAAGTCTCTGAACACACATGGCAGCTCAGGAAACTTTCGAGGAGAGCAGTTTTCTCAGCCATTTTCTCTGTTTTCCAAATTGTTTTTAGATTGAAGACTCACCAAGTTTTATTTCCCTTCAGTTTGCTTCTTATAGTTCCCCAAACGTTCATTGTTGGATCCAGATCTCCTGCACTGCGATGGCGACGTGGCTTTGCTGACCACTGTCAAAATTTGCTTTCAATTCAACCAACCTCTTTTTATTCGTTAATCATTGACAGTTATGATCACAGCTATTGGTTTATATGACCAGCAGATAGACCAAGATACTTTGAAACCTCACCTTCAGGATCTGGAAGACTTCCAAATTCATTTCTGAACTCCTCTCTCTTCATCTGTGTGATGATCAGTCTGTGAAATGTCTTCTTTCCCAGTGACAGGAAGGTGAAGACTTTTATCCCTCCAAAATGTTGTCTTATTTTTCATGTATCATATTAAGAACATTCTGTGACACAGTGAGAACAAACAATGATTGGAGACACTGACAAAGAAAAGACCAATTATGAAAAATCCTTTTAAGATTAAACTTATTCATGACATTGTAATAAGGTAAGTGGATGCATCTCTGTGTGTATTTGATCATTCAAACTTTACATACAGTGTATCTGTATGCAGAGAGATGCAAAGAGATATTCAGAAACATGTAGTGGTTCTTTGCTCCTGTTTATTGCTGATGACAGATCTCACTATCTTTGGACTTTGACTTCAAAACTCCTCCAATAAAAATAGCCTGTCAAACAAAGTTTTATTGGTGCATGTACTTCCTTGTGATTTCAGGCTTCTTGTCTTTTCACAAACTTCGCTGACCATTCTGTAAAGGCTCACACAAATCTATGACAGGAGGCTAACTGTCCTGAAGATAGAAGAGTATAAAAATGTATTCATGTACCGTTTTCACTTTCTTTATATTCATTGTAAAACACCTTAAAACTACTGCAAATAAAAAACACTTACTGATTTAAGATATGGGAGATTTAAAAGGGTTGTATCACATCATAATAATATTCACCTGAATTTAATATTTCTTTGCAGAGATGTTTGGGTCATAATGATACTTGAAGAAGCCACTAACAACATTAATGTTGATTTTCTTTCCAGCAAGTTAAAAAACAGGTACCAAGTGGAAATGAACTGATTTTTATTGGACATGCTGGACAGCAGCCTGCAGGGAAAGTGCAGACTCAGTTGCCCGATGCAGAGATAAAGAAATGAAATGATGTCCTCACACAAACACTTATGATTCTGTATGCTTATGTAAACATGTACTGTACTGTATATGAATATAAATGTGTGAAATGAATGTGTGAGGCCTCTCATATCTGTCTGAAACATGACTAACAAGCAATCAGTAAGTTAGTATGCTTTGTTGCAGATCATACATGTGTCAAAGTTTATTAATAAAATCAATCATTATTAATTATAAACTGTATGAACTCTAGACAGTTTTAATGGTGACAGAATACAAACAGCAGAGGAACAATTGTAGTCATCAACAGCAGAAACGTCTCCATAAATGCACTCAACATAATCTGCTGCCTATTTGCTTTACAGTCAAATAGTCCAAAGAAAAGGCTGAATGTAATAAGATCACAATTCAAGTTCCATGAAAGTTTTAAGAAACTAGACCCTTAATTTTCAGCCAGGTCTTTCAGATGAAAAGAAAAAAAATCTAAATATTATCTTTCAGATGATTTGATTAAATTTTTGCCTGATGAAGCAACAACAACATCAGGAGCCACAGCAGTGATGGAGTTCTTAGATACTCTGGACATACAGCATGTCTGACAAACACAATGAGGTTTTGTGAAGAGCAAAAGAAAAATCTGCCAAGAGGAGCTGCTGTTGATCAAACTGTGCATGTAAATAAGTGACAGAAATCAAATGTTCAGTGTTCAAACTGAGCAGGCTGTGAACAAAATGTGGACTTTGTCTCCATCTTGTGTCGTTTACAGGAAGTAAAATGTATCCATGCGATCACATCCTGTATACATACTGTACATTCAATAATGTTGATGACATTATGCACATGTGAGCATGTTGTCCCTGAAAACTGCATTAAGTAGGTTATATAATTAATAAAATGTAACAGTGAAAGCATTTCTTAAACCATGTTGTCTTCTTGGAAATGCTTCTCCATCTCTGCACCCTTCATACACTGTGTTAGCATTATA
Organism: Cephalopholis sonnerati; assembly: GCA_019142605.1. Classification (NCBI taxonomy): domain Eukaryota; kingdom Metazoa; phylum Chordata; class Actinopteri; order Perciformes; family Serranidae; genus Cephalopholis; species Cephalopholis sonnerati. The sequence goes on along the minus strand of JAGQAX010000007.1, from coordinate 38,551,666 downwards.
CAGTCCTGCTGACTGACTCAACGTGTTTAGACTTTATAATGATGCAGTAAAGTTGTAGGAGTCAAGTTAGGAGTAAAGTTTGACCATCTTTTAAATGTGATTTCTGAGTGTTATGCCCCACTCGTAGGCAGTCCTATGGGGTGAACAACACTTTACCACTGACCCAAATCCACCACATAAGACACTGTTAAAACAATCAGACCAGGGATCTATAAACATAAATCTACTCCTCCTCTGCTGCTGCCACAGGAGCTCTTCAGCACCTCCCTCTCAGGCCAGGTGCACCTCCTTAGGTAATACAGCACACCTGGGTGGAGCTACAGGAGAGGAAACAAGAACAACAGCACAGGAACACATACAGCCATAACACTGACTGTTTCTAATTTTAAGGACACACACACACACACAGTGAGGTGCAGACCAGTGTGAGAATCAATACAACTCCTTCATAATTAAACAAACTGCACAACTCTTCTTCAATATGCCATGCTTTATTCCTCACATGATTTCAGCTGTTTCTAATATGACAAGAAAGTTGTATCATACAATCAGAGTATTTACAAAACAACATGAGCCAAATATTTATTCAAAATCCCTGAAAAATTAAACAGGATATAAAAAGCAGGATTCATCATCTTTATACATTGTGACTAACAAAAATATAACTAAATTCTTTATGACATGGTTGCATGAAAACAAAAAACAAAGCTGAATACCACGTTGCGTAGTTAATTTCAGACGGTTAAGAAAAACAATTTCCCTGACCCTCGACAACAGATCAGAATAAAGAATGTGTGATTCACTGAGTCTCTGAAAGTAAAGTGTAAAAAGCTGAAATTAAAACATGAACAAACTGAAATAACTCATCTGAAGATCCAGAAATCTGACAAATGAAAACTGATCACAATAAAAAGTTCACACAGAATCACAAAACTGGAAACAAAGTATTTGGTGAAGTGGATACAGTGTTTGTTATATTATGATGTGATTAAACACAAGATGATGATAACCAGGTTAATAAACTGATCTGTACCTGGATGAGAGTTTATAACCTGATGATGTCATGCAGTTTGAGTATTGAGCACATGGATCTTGTTCTGGTTTAACTGTTGATTGTCTTGATTATTTCAATGACATCTGGACAGACAGTGAAGTCAGAGTAAAGTCTTCACTAACACCAACATGTCTGAACATCACAGAGAAATCTCTCTTTGACACATTTTGATATCAGCAGTTTTAGCATCACCAGCCCATCCAATATAGAAATATGGGAAGAGTTTCTCAATGAAAGTGTCTCTGTGAGTGCAGATGTGAGTCATGTCTTCAGGGTTGTAGAAGGACACCTTCCCCCTGTCATAGTCCAGCTGGACTCTGATCCTCTGGAGACTCTTCCTCACTCTGACAGTCTTACCAACAACATCAACGTATTTTCCACTGTCATGCAATAAACACCAGATTCCATAGTTTGGTAAAGCATATCTCTCTCCCTTCCTGTCAGCTGACTGTTTGGCCAAACCAACATTCCAGCGAGGATGGTCTCCCACCTCCACCTCCCAGCTGTGTTTCCCTGAGCTGAAGCCCTCAGAGCCCAGAACACTGACATACTCAGTGTGTCTCTCTGGATTGTCAGGAAGCTGCTGCTCTGTGTCTCCATGTCTCACACTGGTCAGATCATCAGACAGATAGAGCCAGCGGTTTGCAGTGTTTGGGTCCAGAATGACAGGACTGAAGTGGACCTTGTCCTTCATCTTCTCCCAGACTCTGAAGGACAGGTTGCCCAGGTGTTTGGCCACATCTATCAGCGCTCCTGAGACCAGCTGTGGATCTGACAGTGAGCACTGGACTCTGGCTCTGCTCTGAGTGGCTTTATAACTGCTGAGGAATGGCACCTTGTCTTTCTGCAGCTCTTCTTCAACAGCACAGATACTGTGTGACAGAGAGGAGATCTGCTCCTCAATCATCTTCATCTCTCTGCTGATAGTCTTCCCCTTCTGCTCCTCTTCCTCCCTCAGAGCTGCCAGTCTGGACTCCTCTTCCTCTTTCAGGAACTGGTGGAGCTTGTTGAACTCTGCTCTGATCTGCCTCTCTGTGGACAACAGCTGCTGCTTGGAGTATTTAACCATATCCTTGTACGTTGTCTCTGCTGCTTCGTATTTGTCCCTCTTGTCCTGCAGAGACTTTAAGTCAGATTTCAGCTGCTCCTTCAGCTCACTGACTGCTTCTTCTATAGGAACCACCTTGTGACTCTGGTGCAGAGAAAACTCACAGACAGGACACACAGCTCTATCTTCATCCTTACAGAACAATCTAGGCTCTTCTGGATGTTTGTCACACACCACCTCCACCTTCTTCTCTCCTTTTTCTGTCTCAGATGATCCAGCTTTCTGTCTCCCAGCAAATGAGTCAGCCAGCTCCTTCAGTGTAAAGTTAACTCCTGGATCTTCCTTTGAGGATTTTCTTTTACAAATGGGACAGTTTTTGTTTTCAGCTTGTTCCCAGAATTTCTGCAGGCAGCTTGAACAGAAGCTGTGGTTGCAGCTCAGAGACACAGGATCTCTGAAAGTCTCTGAACACACATGGCAGCTCAGGAAACTTTCGACGAGAGCAGTTTTCTCAGCCATTTTCTCTGTTTTCCAAATTGTTTTTAGATTGAAGACTCACCAAGTTTTGTTTCCTTTCAGTTTGCTTCTTATAGTTCCCCAAACGTTCATTGTTGGATCCAGATCTCCTGCAGTGTGATGGCGACGTGGCTTTGCTGAACACTGTCAAAATTTGCTTTCAATTCAGCCAACGTCTTTTTATTCGTTAATCATTGACAGTTATGATCACAGCTATTGGTTTATATGACCAGCAGATAGAACAAGATACTTTGAAACCTCACCTTCAGAATCTGGAAGACTTCCAAATTCATTTCTGAACTCCTCTCTCTCCATCTGTGTGATGTTCAGTCTGTGAAATGTCTTCTTTCCCAGTGACAGGAAAGGTGAAGACTTTTATCCCTCCAAAATGTTGTCTTATTTTTCATGTATCATATTAAGAACATACTGTGACACAGTGAGAACAAACAATGATTGGAGACACTGACAAAGAAAAGACCGATTATGAAAAATCCTTTTAAGATTAAACGTATTCATGACATTGTAATAAGGTAAGTGGATGCATCTCTGTGTGTATTTGATCATTCAAACTTTACATACAGTGTATCTGTATGCAGAGAGATGCAAAGAGATATTCAGAAACATGTAGTGGTTCTTTGCTCCTGTTTATTGCTGATGACAGATCTCACTATCTTTGGACTTTGACTTCAAAACTCCTCCAATAAAAATAGCCTGTCAAACAAAGTTTTATTGGTGCATGTACTTCCTTGTGATTTCAGGCTTCTTGTCTTTTCACAAACTTCGCTGACCATTCTGTAAAGGCTCACACAAATCTATGACAGGAGGCTAACTGTCCTGAAGATAGAAGAGTATAAAATGTATTCATGTACCGTTTTCACTTTCTTTATATTCATTGTAAAACACCTTAAAACTATTGCAAATTAAAAAACACTTACTGATTTAAGATATGGGAGATTTAAAAGGGTTGTATCAGATCATAATAATATTCACCTGAATTTAATATTTCTTTGCAGAGATGTTTGGGTCATAATGATACTTGAAGAAGCCACTAACAACATTAATGTTGATTTTCTTTCCAGCAAGTTAAAAAACAGGTACCAAGTGGAAATGAACTGATTTTTGTTGGACATGCTGGACAGCAGCCTGCAGGGAAAGTGCAGACTCTGTTGCCTGATGCAGAGATAAAGAAATGAAATGATGTCCTCACACAAACACTTATGATTCTGTATGCTTATGTAAACATGTACTGTACTGTATATGAATATAAATGTGTGAAATGAATGTGTGAGGCCTCTCATATCTGTCTGAAACATGACTAACAAGCAATCAGTAAGTTAGTATGCTTTGTTGCAGATCATACATGTGTCAAAGTTTATTAATAAAATCAATCATTATTAATTATAAACTGTATGAACTCTAGACAGTTTTAATGGTGACAGAATACAAACAGCAGAGGAACAATTTTAGTCATCAACAGCAGAAACGTCTCCATAAATGCATTCAACATAATCTGCTGCCTATTTGCTTTACAGTCAAATAGTCCAAAGAAAAGGCTGAATGTAATAAATTCATAATTCAAGTTCCCTGAAAGTTTTAAGAAACTAGACCCTTAATTTTCAGCCAGGCGTTTCAGATGAAAAGAAAAAAAAATCAAAATATTATATTTCAGATGATTTGATTAAATTTTGCCTGATGAAGCAACAACAACATCAGGAGCCACAGCAGTGATGGATTTCTTAGATACTCTGGACATACAGCATGTCTGACAAACACAATGAGGTTTTTGTGAAGAGCAAAAGAAAACTCTGCCAAGAGGAGCTGCTGTTGATCAAACTGTGCATGTAAATAAGTGACAGAAATTAAATGTTCAGTGTTCAAACTGAGCAGGCTGTGAACAAAATGTGGACTTTGTCTCCATCTTGTGACGTTTACAGGAAGTAAAATGTATCCATGCGATCACATCCTGTATACATACTGTACATTCAATAATGTTGATGACATTATGCACATGTGAGCATGTTGTCCCTGAAAACTGCATTAAGTAGGTTATATAATTAATAAAATGTAACAGTGAAAGCATTTGTTAAACCATGTTGTCTTCTTGGAAATGCTTCTCCATCTCTGCACCCTTCATACACTGTGTTAGCATTATACAGTCCTGCTGAATGACTCAACGTGTTTAGACTTTATAATGATGCAGTAAAGTTGTAGGAGTCAAGTTAGGAGTAAAGTTTGACCATCTTTTAAATGTGATTTCTGAGTGTTGTGCCCCACTCGTAGGCAGTCCTATGGGGTGAACAACACTTTACCACTGACCCAAATCCACCACATAAGACAGCGTTAAAACAATCAGACCAGGGATCTATAAACATAAATCTACTCCTCCTCTGCTGCTGCCACAGGAGCTCTTCAGCACCTCCCTCTCAGGCCAGGTGCACCTCCTTAGGTAATACAGCACACCTGGGCGGAGCTACAGGAGAGGAAACAAGAACAACAGCACAGGAACACACACAGCCATAACACTGACTGTTTCTAATTTTAAGGACACACACACACAGTGAGGTACAGACCAGTGTGAGAAACAATACAACTCCTTCATAATTAAACAAGCTGCACAACTCTTCTTCAATATGCCATGCTTTATTCCTCACATTATTTCATCTGTTTCTTAAAAGACAAGAAAGTTGTATCGTACAATCAGAGTATTTACAAAACAACATGAGTCAAATATTTATTCAAAATCCCTGACAGATTAAACAGAATATAAAAAGCAGGATTCATCATCTTTATACATTTTGGCTAAAAGCAATATAACAAAATTCTTTATGACATGGTTGCATGAAAACAAAAACAAAAAAACTGAATAACACTTTGCATAATTCATTTCAGAAAATAGAGACAGTTAAGAACAAATATTCCCCTGACCCTCGACAACAGATCAGAATAAAGAATGAGTGATTCACTGAGTCTCTGAAAGTAAAGTGTAAAAAGCTGAAATTAAAACATGAACAAACTGAAATAACTCATCTGAAGATCCAGAAATCTGACAAATGAAAACTGATCACAATAAAAAGTTCACACAGAATCACAAAACTGGAAACAAAGTATTTGGTGAAGTGGATACAGTGTTTGTTATATTATGATGTGATTAAACACAAGATGATGATAACCAGGTTAATAAACTGATCTGTACCTGGATGAGAGTTTATAACCTGATGATGTCATGCAGTTTGAGTATTGAGCACATGGATCTTGTTCTGGTTTAACTGCTGATTGTCTTGATTATTTCAATGACATCTGGACAGACAGTGAAGTCAGAGTAAAGTCTTCACTAACACCAACATGTCTGAACATCACAGAGAAATCTCACTTTGACACATTTTGATATCAGCAGTTTTAGCATCACCAGCTGGTCCAACACTGAAATATGGGAAGAGTTTCTCAGTGAAAGTGTCTCTGTGAGTGTAGATGTGAGTCATGTCTTCAGGGTCGTAGAAGGACACCTTCCCCCTGTCATAGTCCAGCTGGACTCTGATCCTCTGGAGACTCTTCTTCACTCTGACAGTCTCACCAGCTCCATTAGTGTATTTTCCATTGTCATGCAATAAACACCAGATTCCATATTTTGATGTAGCTTTTGCCCCCCACTTCCTGTCACCTGACTGTTTGGCCAAACCAACAATCCAGAGAGGATGGTCTCCCACCTCCACCTCCCAGCTGTGTTTCCCTGAGCTGAAGCCCTCAGAGCCCAGAACATCTGCATACTCAGTGTGTCTCTCTGGATTGTCAGGACGCTGCTGCTTTGTGTCTCCACATCTCACACTGGTCAGATCATCAGACAGATAGAGACGGGGGTGTGCAGTGATTGGGTCCAGAATGACAGGACTGAAGTGGACCTTGTCCTTCATCTTCTCCCAGACTCTGAAGGACAGGTTGCCCAGGTGTTTGGCCACATCTATCAGCGCTCCTGAGACCAGCTGTGGATCTGACAGTGAGCACTGGACTCTGGCTCTGCTCTGAGTGGCTTTATAACTGCTGAGGAATGGCACCTTGTCTTTCTGCAGCTCTTCTTCAACAGCACAGATACTGTGTGACAGAGAGGAGATCTGCTCCTCAATCATCTCCATCTCTCTGCTGATAGTCTTCCCCTTCTGCTCCTCTTCCTCCCTCAGAGCTGCCAGTCTGGACTCCTCTTCCTCTCTCAGGAACTGGTGGAGCTTGTTGAACTCTGCTCTGATCTGCCTCTCTGTGGACAACAGCTGCTGCTTGGAGTGTTGAATCACTTCATTGTATGTTTCCTCCACTTGTTTGTATTTGTCCCTCTTGTCCTGTAGAGACTTTAAGTCAGATTTCAGCTGGTCCTTCAGCTCACTGACTGCTTCTTCTATAGGAACCACCTTGTGACCAACATAGTGAGGAAAATCACACACATGACACACAGCTCTATCTTCATCCTTACAGAACAATTTAGGCTCTTCTGGATGTTTGTCACACACCACCTCCACCTTCTTCTCTCCTTTTTCTGTCTCAGATGATCCAGCTTTCTGTCTCCCAGCAAAGGAGTCAGCCAGTTCCTTCAGAGTAAAGTTCACATGTGGGCGATCCTTTGAGGATTTTCTTTTACAAATGGGACAGTTTTTGTTTTTAGTTTGTTCCCAGAATTTTTGCAGGCAGCTTGAACAGAAGCTGTGGTTGCAGCTCAGAGACACAGGATCTCTGAAAGTCTCTGAACACACATGGCAGCTCAGGAAACTTTCAACAAGAGCTATTTTCTCCGCCATTTGTCTTGGTATCTCAATAATCTTTCCAAAGCAAGACTCACCAAGTTACTGTCTCTTCATTTGATTGTTTTAAATACTCCAGTCGTGTGTTTTCCAGCAGAGATCTCATACCGTGTAATAGCATTTCAGCTCTGATCAACAAAGTCAAAATCTACTTTCAATTTTACACACCTCTGTCACAGGGTGCATTACGAGGAGGGAATGCTGCTATGTCATTTGGTCACCAGCAGATGGTGTCAGGATGTTTTCAGAGGTAAATATTTCACCCTTCAGTCACTAAAATACAAGTTCATTGCACATGCATCTGAAGAACAACCAAAATAAAGGAAAGATGCCTGAACATGTCTTTTGTTTCAAGTCTACTTAAAAAGAGTCGTCAGTTATTTCAATGAGATCTGGACAGACAGTGAAGTCAGAGTAAAGTCTTCACTAACACCAACATGTCTGAACATCACAGAGAAATCTCACTCTGACACATTTTGATATCAGCAGTTTTAGCATCACCAGCCCATCCAATATAGAAATATGGGAAGAGTTTCTCAATGAAAGTGTCTCTGTGAGTGCAGATGTGAGTCATGTCTTCAGGGTCGTAGAAGGACACCTTCCCCCTGTCATGGTCCAGCTGGACTCTGATCCTCTGGAGACTCTTCTTCACTTTCACAGTCTTACCAACAACATCAACGTATTTTCCACTGTCATGCAATAAACACCAGATTCCATAGTTTGGTAAAGCATATCTCTCTCCCTTCCTGTCAGCTGACTGTTTGGCCAAACCAACATTCCAGCGAGGATGGTCTCCCACCTCCACCTCCCAGCTGTGTTTCCCTGAGCTGAAGCCCTCAGAGCCCAGAACACTGACATACTCAGTGTGTCTCTCTGGATTGTCAGGACGCTGCTGCTTTGTGTCTCCACATCTCACACTGGTCAGATCATCAGACAGATAGAGACGGGGGTGTGCAGTGTTTGGGTCCAGAATGACAGGACTGAAGTGGACCTTGTCCTTCATCTTCTCCCAGACTCTGAAGGACAGGTTGCCCAGGTGTTTGGCCACATCTATCAGCGCTCCTGAGACCAGCTGTGGATCTGACAGTGAGCACTGGACTCTGGCTCTGCTCTGAGTGGCTTTATAACTGCTGAGGAATGGCACCTTGTCTTTCTGCAGCTCTTCTTCAACAGCACAGATACTGTGTGACAGAGAGGAGATCTGCTCCTCAATCATCTTCATCTCTCTGCTGATAGTCTTCCCCTTCTGCTCCTCTTCCTCCCTCAGAGCTGCCAGTCTGGACTCCTCTTCCTCTCTCAGGAACTGGTGGAGCTTGTTGAACTCTGCTCTGATCTGCCTCTCTGTGGACAACAGCTGCTTCTTGGAGTATTTAACCATATCCTTGTACGTTGTCTCTGCTGCTTCGTATTTGTCCCTCTTGTCCTGCAGAGACTTTAAGTCAGATTTCAGCTGCTCCTTCAGCTCACTGACTGCTTCTTCTATAGGAACCACCTTGTGACTCTGGTGGAGAGAAAACTCACAGACAGGACACACAGCTCTATCTTCATCCTTACAGAATAATCTAGGCTCTTCTGGATGTTTGTCACACACCACCTCCACCTTCTTCTCTCCTTTTTCTGTCTCAGATGATCCAGCTTTCTGTCTCTCAGCAAAGGAGTCAGCCAGCTCCTTCAGTGTAAAATTCACTCCTGGATCATCCTTTGAGGATTTTCTTTTACAAATGGGACAATTTGTGTTTGTAGCTTGTTCCCAGAATTTTTGCAGGCAGCTTGAACAGAAGCTGTGGTTGCAGCTCAGAGACACAGGATCTCTGAATGTCTCTGAACACACATGGCAGCTCAGGAAACTTTCTAGGAGAGCAGGTTTCTCAGCCATTTTCTCTGTTTTCCAAATTGTTTTTAGATTGAAGACTCACCAAGTTTTATTTCCCTTCAGTTTGCTTCTTATAGTTCCCCAAACGTTCATTGTTGGATCCAGATCTCCTGCAGTGTGATGGCGACGTGGCTTTGCTGAACACTGTCAAAATTTGCTTTCAATTCAGCCAACGTCTTTTTATTCATTAATCACTGACCATTGTAAATGCAGCTATTGGTTTTTATGACCAGCAGATAGAACAAGATACTTTGAAACCTCACCTTCAGAATCTGGAAGACTTCCAAATTCATTTCTGAACTCCTCTCTCTCCATCTGTGTGATGTTCAGTCTGTGAAATGTCTTCTTTCCCAGTGACAGGGAGGTGAAGACTTTTATTCCTCCAAAATGTTGTCTTATTTTTCATGTATCATATTAAGAACATACTGTGACACAGTGAGAACAAACAATGATTGGAGACACTGACAAAGAAAAGACCGATTATGAAAAATCCTTTTAAGATTAAACTTATTCATGACATTGTAATAAGGTAAGTGGATGCATCTCTGTGTGTATTTGATCATTCAAACTTTACATACAGTGTATCTGTATGCAGAGAGATGCAAAGAGATATTCAGAAACATGTAGTGGTTCTTTGCTCCTGTTTATTGCTGATGACAGATCTCACTATCTTTGGACTTTGACTTCAAAACTCCTCCAATAAAAATAGCCTGTCAAACAAAGTTTTATTGGTGCATGTACTTCCTTGTGATTTCAGGCTTCTTGTCTTTTCACAAACTTCGCTGACCATTCTGTAAAGGCTCACACAAATCTATGACAGGAGGCTAACTGTCCTGAAGATAGAAGAGTATAAAATGTATTCATGTACTCTTTTCACTTTCTTTATATTCATTGTAAAACACCTTAAAACTATTGCAAATTAAAAAACACTTACTGATTTAAGATATGGGAGATTTAAAAGGGTTGTATCAGATCATAATAATATTCACCTGAATTTAATATTTCTTTGCAGAGATGTTTGGGTCATAATGATACTTGAAGAAGCCACTAACAACATTAATGTTGATTTTCTTTCCAGCAAGTTAAAAAACAGGTACCAAGTGGAAATGAACTGATTTTTATTGGACATGCTGGACAGCAGCCTGCAGGGAAAGTGCAGACTCTGTTGCCTGATGCAGAGATAAAGAAATGAAATGATGTCCTCACACAAACACTTATGATTCTGTATGCTTATGTAAACATGTACTGTACTGTATATGAATATAAATGTCTGAAATGAATGTGTGAGGCCTCTCATATCTGTCTGAAACATGACTAACAAGCAATCAGTAAGTTAGTATGCTTTGTTGCAGATCATACATGTGTCAGAGTTTATTAATAAAATCAATCATTATTAATTATAAACTGTATGAACTCTAGACAGTTTTAATGGTGACAGAATACAAACAGCAGAGGAACAATTTAAGTCATCAACAGCAGAAACGTCTCCACAAATGCATTCAACATAATCTGCTGCCTATTTGCTTTACAGTCAAATAGTCCAAAGAAAAGGCTGAATGTAATAAATTCACAATTCAAGTTCCCTGAAAGTTTTAAGAAACTAGACCCTTAATTTTCAGCCAGGTCTTTCAGATGAAAAGAAAAAAAAAAAACACAATATAATCTTTGAGATGATTTGATTAAATTTTTGCCTGATGAAGCAACAACATCAGGAGCCACAGCAGTGATGGATTTCTTAGATACTCTGGACATACAGCATGTCTGACAAACACAATGAGGTTTTTGTGAAGAGCAAAAGATAAATCTGCCAAGAGGAGCTGCTGTTGATCAAACTGTGCATGGAAATAAGTGACAGAAATCAAATGTTCAGTGTTCAAACTGAGCAGGCTGTGAACAAAATGTGGACTTTGTCTCCATCTTGTGTCATTTACAGGAAGTAAAATGTGTCCATGCAATCACATCCTGTATACATACTGTACACTCAATAATGTTGATGACATTATGCACCTGTGAGCATGTTGTCCCTGAAAACTGCATTAAGCAGGTTATATAATTAATAAAATGTAATCATGAAAGCATTTGTTAAACCATGTTGTCTTCTTGGAAATGCTTCTCCATCTCTGCACCCTTCATACACTGTGTTAGCATTATACAGCCCTGCTGACTGACTCAACGTGTTTAAAGAAACACATCTTTAGTCAAAATGTTAAGTCTCTCTCAGAGAAAATAACTTCAGACGCCCATCACTACATCTGTGTGTAAACAACCCTCAGTGCTCCCTCTCTTCAATGAGGCTGTCTATAACACACTTGAGTATCAACACACTGTGACAACTTCAAATTACAAAGCTCATTCACAGCTGTGATAATTCTGCTGCTTTGATTTATAAGAAAAGTGAATCAATATATATCTCTTGAGATGATGGTAAATTATCATCTTTGACTCTTTTGCTGAACTCTGAACTGAACTTTTTAGACTTTATAATGATGCAGTAAAGTTGTAGGAGTCAAGTTAGGAGTAAAGTTTGACCATCTTTTAAATGTGATTTCTGAGTGTTGTGCCCCACTCGTAGGCAGTCCTATGGGGTGAACAACACCTGACCACTGACCCAAATCCACCACATAAGACACTGTTAAAACAGTCAAACCAGGGATCGATAAACATAAATCTACTCCTCCTCTGCTGCTACCACAGGAGCTCTTCAGCACCTCCTTCTCAGGCCAGGTGCACCTCGTTAGGTAATACAGCACACCTGGGCGGAGCTACAGGAGAGGAAACAAGAACAACAGCACAGGAACACACACAGCCATAACACTGACTGTTTCTAATTTTAAGGACACACACACACAGTGAGGTACAGACCAGTGTGAGAATCAATACAACTCCTTCATAATTAAACAAACTGCACAACTCTTCCTCAATATGCCATGCTTTATTCCTCACGTGATTTCAGCTGTTTCTAAAATGACAAGAAAGTTGTATCATACAATCAGAGTATTTACAAAACAACATGAGTCAAATATTTATTCAAAATCCCTGAAGAATTAAACAGAATATAAAAAGCAGGACTCATCATCTTTATACATTGTGACTAACAAAAATATAACTAAATTCTTTATGACATGGTTGCATGAAAACAAAAAACAAAGCTGAATACCACTTTGCGTAGTTAATTTCAGACGGTTAAGAAAAACAATTTCTCTGACCCTCGACAACAGATCAGAATAAAGAATGTGTGATTCACTGAGTCTCTGAAAGTAAAGTGTAAAAAGCTGAAATTAAAACATGAACAAACTGAAATAACTCATCTGAAGATCCAGAAATCTGACAAATGAAAACTCATTACAATAAAAAGTTCACACAGAATCACAAAACTGGAAACAAAGTATTTGGTGAAGTGGATACAGTGTTTGTTATATTATGATGTGATTAAACACAAGATGATGATAACCAGGTTAATAAACTGATCTGTACCTGGATGAGAGTTTATAACCTGATGATGTCATGCAGTTTGAGTATTGAGCACATGGATCTTGTTCTGGTTTAACTGGTGATTGTCTTGATTATTTCAATGACATCTGGACAGACAGTGAAGTCAGAGTAAAGTCTTCACTAACACCAACATGTCTGAACATCACAGAGAAATCTCTCTTTGACACATTTTGATATCAGCAGTTTTAGCATCACCAGCCTTTCCAATACTGAAATATGGGAAGAGTTTCTCAATGAAAGTGTCTCTGTGAGTGTAGATGTGAGTCATGTCTTCAGGGTCGTAGAAGGACACCTCCCCCCTGTCATAGTCCAGCTGGACTCTGATCCTCTGGAGACTGTTCTTCACTGTGACAGTCTTATTAAGACCATTAGTGTATTTTCCATTGTCATGCAATAAACACCAGAATCCATATTCTGGTGAGGCAAATCTCTTTCCCTTCCTGTCAGCTGACTCTTTGGCCAAACCAGCAATCCAGTAAGGACGGTCTCCCACCTCCACCTCCCAGCTGTGTTTCCCTGAGCTGAAGCCCTCAGAGCCCAGAACACTGGCATACGTAGTGTGTCTCTCTGGATTGTCAGGAAGCTGCTGCTTTGTGTCTCCATATCTCACACTGGTCAGATCATCAGACAGATAGAGCCAGGGGTTTGCAGTGTTTGGGTCCAGAATGACAGGACTGAAGTGGACCTTGTCCTTCATCTTCTCCCAGACTCTGAAGGACAGGTTGCCCAGGTGTTTGACCACATCTTTCAGCGCTCCTGAGACCAGCTGTGGATCTGACAGTGAGCACTGGACTCTGGCTCTGCTCTGAGTGGCTTTATAACTGCTGAGGAATGGCACCTTGTCTTTCTGCAGCTCTTCTTCAACAGCACAGATACTGTGTGACAGAGAGGAGATCTGCTCCTCAATCATCTTCATCTCTCTGCTGATAGTCTTCCCCTTCTGCTCCTCTTCCTCCCTCAGAGCTGCCAGTCTGGACTCCTCTTCCTCTTTCAGGAACTGGTGGAGCTTGTTGAACTCTGCTCTGATCTGCCTCTCTGTGGACAACAGCTGCTGCTTGGAGTGTTGAATCACTTCATTGTATGTTTCCTCCACTTGTTTGTATTTGTCCCTCTTGTCCTGCAGAGACTTTAAGTCAGATTTCAGCTGCTCCTTCAGCTCACTGACTGCTTCTTCTATAGGAACCACCTTGCGACCAACACAGTGAGGAAAATCACACACAAGACACACAGCTCTATCTTCATCCTTACAGAATAATCTAGGATCTTCTTGGTGTTTACTACAGACCGACTCCAGCCTCTTCTCTCCTTTTTCTGTCTCAGATGATCCAGCTTTCTGTCTCTCAGCAAAGGAGTCAGCCAGTTCCTTCAGAGTAAAGTTCACTACTGGATCATCTTTGAGGATTTTCTTTTACAAATGGGACAGTTTTTGTTTGTAGCTTGTTCCCAGAATTTTTGCAGGCAGCTTGAACAGAAGCTGTGGTTGCAGCTCAGAGACACAGGATCTCTGAAAGTCTCTGAACACACATGGCAGCTCAGGTAACTTTCAAGAAGAGCAGTTTTCTCCGCCATTTGTCTTGGTGTCTAAATAATCTTTCAAAAGCAAGACTCACCAAGTTACTCTCTCTTTGTCTGACTTCTTCAAATACTCCAAACGCGTGTTTTCCAGCAGAGATCTCACTCCCTGTGATGGCGTCTCACCTCTGATCAACAGTGTCAAATTCTACTTTCATTTTCACTTATGTCTGTCACAGGGAAACGCTGCTATGTACATTAGTCACCAGCAGATGGAGGTGTGATGATGTGTTTCAGAGCTGAATATTTTCTTCCTGGTACAGAATAGTTTTTCTGTGTGGGCACTTGGTGTGTTGTAAAAACAAAATACACTGCAAAATGTGTAAAAAAAGATATGATGCCACAAACAAGCAGAAGACTGTAGTGTTTCAGTCTAAAGAGGAATGAACATTTCAACAGGCTGTGACACTAAACCAGTTTTCAACCAACAGGAAAATAACTGTTCATTTCATTCAGTTTATCACTCTCTTCACCTGCGCTGACAGGAATCACAGTTTTCACCCTTCATACTCTGTGTTAGCATTGTACAGTCCTGCTGACTGAAAGAAACACATCTTTGGTGAAAAGCAAAATAATGTTAGACACCCATCACTACATGTATGTGTACAACCCTCAGTGCTCCCCCTCTTCAATGAGGCTTTACATTTACACAGCTCATCAACAACTGTGATGATTCTGCTTATTTATCTTTAAGAAAAAAGTATACACTTGACGTATCATATGTGTTTGACCTTCTTTTCTTAATTTAAATGTGACTTCTGTCTATTTCAAATTTTAAGAACACACACAGTGAGGCACAGACCAGTCTCTGTCAAAATGAAACAAGATGCACAACTCTTCACCAACATGTAATGCTTTATTACCTCAGCCAACGAGGTTATGTTTTCGCTTTGTTTTGTTTGTTTCTTTATCCCGTTACACTGCCTGTTGCCTCGTTGTTCTTTATGAAAGATACAATTGTTAAAATTGGGCGCCTTAAGGTCAGCAGCAGATCAGCGTCTGTGTAACAGGACAACCAGCAGGACTGGACAGGTGTTAATGTTTTGACAACGTTTAGTGTGCAACCCAGTGCTGGGACAATTAAAAAGCAGCGAATAGCAGTTAGCAGCTAACTTAAAGGAAAAGAAGAGCAGCTGAAAATGTTAAAAACTGTGGAGACGATGAGGTCTGGGAGCTCCTAAGCCTCCGAGCAGAGGACAAGAGAGACAGGACATTTAAACAAGCCAGTTACTTGGAGAAAACTTGGAATACAAGTGAAAACGCACGTGGACATAAACATGGTTAAACTGAAATTATGTAGATGTACATCTAGAGTAATGGTGGAAGACGTACTCAGAGTCTTTGCTTAAGTAAAAGTACCAGCAGATTGACTGAGACTGGTTTGTTAAATCAAGAACCTGTAGGCCTTCTGCAAAGAATCGCAGTGTATGTGTTATATTATGATTGAAGCGTACGTTATTATCAACGCATAAATATGAACTTCACTTTACTTAACACATACAGTTATAACTGATGACACTACATAGATTACTATAGCACACTATGCTTCACGGTGAACAGTGGCGGCCCATTAATACAGGGCACAGGGGCGCCACCCCCGCCAGTCTATTTAAATATGTCAATAATAAATTAATCAGATAATTCGAATTTCGAAATAATTATGTAATAAAATGTTCCTGGTAGTCTGTCAATCCTTGTCAGTATTTATTAGAAATTGATTCCATATTGTATTTGGTTAATTTCTATGTTAATACGTATACTTCCTACATGAGGGACGCTGGCCAAATGATAGTGGACGCAAGCCCTTCAACTTTTGGCATTTGAAATAAAAACCTGGAACCAGCTGCACAAAACAGCTCAAGCTTTCTCCTAAAGTCTGACACTTAAGGCTTAATTTCTCCTTAACTGATGGACTTGCACAGAATCCCTTAAAGGTTTCCTTAGTGAAGGAAAAATGATTTCACGGTGGTAAAAGTTTTCATGGAGATTGTTTGTTTGCTTGGACTCACCTGCCTGTGTTCGTCTCACAAAGTTAGCTTATACTAAGATGGTCAAAAAATGGCAGAAGAAAAGCAGACAAGAAAACCATATTGATCAGAGGAGGGAAAGATTATACTTCTGGAGGAACGCAATCACAGAAAGCACAAACTACAGAGTAAATCTGATCCCCAAATACCAGAAAAAAGAAAACGATTGTAGGAAGAAATTGCAGTGAAAATTAATTCAGTCAAATCTATAGTGTAGAATCAAAATCGTATCCATCGGGTTCTCCTGGTCGCAGAACATGCTCAACACCATAAACTCAGTCATGTTGCAGTTAAGATGGAGTCAGAGGTACCTTGAGTTTTTTTTCCCTTGCTTTAGTTGCTATGGTCTTTAGTGCAACTGTCTAGGGATTCCTAAAGTGTACGACCAGGACAAAGAGAAAACCAATAATATGTAAGGAAACAGTTTATTTAGTCTATTAAATCAATCAAATCTTCCTTTTTTTTGTGCAGCACTTCATTGGGCTGTTGAGCTGCACAGGAAACAGTAAGGCCATCTTGGACTCTGCCCAAATAAGACAACCAAGCAAAGTCCAGTGATCCATTTGTGAAAGAGTTGAAGACGTACTGATTTCACTTCACTCAACAAAAACATTACTATTTACATGTTTTCCAGTTTATCTGAAACTTAACTGCTAATCTGTTTCTATAGAATCAGGTAACAAAGAACATTTGAATGAATTATTCATGTAACACATAAGTGGGATTAAAAGTTATTCTTTAAAAGCCGAGCATCGGAAATCTTCTCTCTTCTTCTCTTCCACATCTTAACCAAAAACATGCAGCTGCATTAGTCCTGACAAACTGAGAGCCGGGCTCTCACACAGGTAGTGCCGCTTGCCAACACAAACAATGTCCTCCCAGGAGTTCAGCCACTCCTTCTGTCCAACATGTGATGGTGGAACAATGGCAACACAGTCCTGCCCTGCTTTGTCTTTATCCCAGGAGAGTGTGGCGTTGTTCGGCTCCAGGGGCCGCCAGTACGTGACATCTTTATGGACTGTCTTGCCATTGACCCAGATAAAGGCGCCCTCCTTCACCATGTCCTCCATCCCAATCCACGCTGAGTGGAAGGCTGTCCCTGGGTGCTGCTGTGCAAACTCCAAAGTCATGTTGGTTAAGAATTCCTGGTCTTCTGCGTTTAACACAACAGCCAGGTCACCTCCCCTGTCCATACATATCCTGCGAGCTGTTTGCCATTTCTCTGCTACCTGGGACAAGAAGAAGCAACGTGAAGCGTGCTCGACCCAGCCAGGCAGGCAGCGGGAACACTGCAGCGTGTCCTTGTTGCAGAGGCTCCAGAGGAAGGACAGTCTGTCAGAGAACAGGATTGAACGCTGTAGTTGATTCTTGGCTTCCAGCTGAATGGAGGTTTGTTGTTCATCGTGTAACAGCAGGCGCAGCTGTTTGCTTTCTGCAGACAATGTGTTGATAGTGTCCAAAGATTCATTCAGGAGCAGGCTCAGTTGTCTGTTCTCCTTCTCCAGAAGCTCAAAGTTTTCCAGGGTTGAATTCACAATCATGTTCAGCTCTGCGTTCTCCACTTGCAACAGGATTTTTTCTTGCAAAAGTCGCAGCTTCAGCTGTGCGTTTTCTGCAGACAGTAAGGTGAGGTTGTGCTGTGTGGCGTTTACCAGCAGCTTCAGTTGGCCGTACTCAGTCGCCAGAGGGGTGAAGTTTTGACGAGTGGAGTTCAGAAGTTGCTCAAGCTCAATGATTTTCATTTGCAGCTGCTCGGTGTCATTTGCCATGTGCTGTTTCTCCGTTCTCAGACTTTGCTCTTGGGTTAACTTTGCAACAAGGACACCAGCAACACTACCACAGAGGAGTGCTATCAGAATCCCAGTCAAAACAGCTTGCCACATGGATTGCAGTGTCTTCACCAAGCTGTTTTGTGTCTCTCTTCTGCATGTTTCATCTTCAACTTCTGTGGTAACTATGGCTGGTTCCTCGCCAGATTTTTCATCTACAGGACTGAGAGCAAAAATAGAAAAAGGCATCGTGAGTTTTTACTATAAACAAGAGAGTTTGAATCCACAGTCAGGTAAATGGGACATTTTAATTACAGATCAGTCTTTATCATCTAAGAAAAGTGCATGTCCAAAAAATCCAGATTTCAGTCCCCTGAAGCCGCGAGGCAGGCCACCTGTGACACTATTCTTCACCTTCAAAATGAGTCGGACTTAAATATATGGTCATTAATGTTCACTATAACAAATTTTGCACAAAAATATGAACACATTTCAACAAATAACATCTGAGTTCAATTATGACTGGTTGTCAAACAAGATAGAAGAGGAGGAAAGAAGCCTGGATACTTCTCTGCAAACCTCTGGGTGTGCTCATATCTGACATCAGCTAATGTTAGTGGCCATTTTCCTTTACTCCCCCTCCCTCTCATGTTGTAGCTCAATATCATCATCCACCATCACCACCAAGACTACCTTGTCTCACACATTAGTTAATCCACATAAATGTCAGTTCAAACACTTGAAAAACTTCTAACAGACCAAAACAACTGTAAACATCCTATGACTGTACTCTTATAAACACATAAGTGATTAAATTAAAAATCAAATTAAATATCCTTACCTTAGGGACACTAAAATGTCCTCCATGTGAATCATGTCTTGTCTGTGTCTCTCAGTAGCTTCTCCTCTGGCTTACCTGTGTCTTTTTTCACCAACTATTGCAGCAGCTCCACCACGCAGGTGACAAATGTTTGGAAATGAAAAGGTTTATTAATTTTAAATTTTTGATTTGAATGCCCCAGGTTGCCGTGGCAACCGTGTATGCGTTGTAGTTGCTATCGCGAGATGTGGCGTGATTCAAGGTTCAAGGTTAATTTATAAATCTAAGTTGTAGGACCAAATATTAATTTCAATGCGGGCACTCTGACACGACATTATGACATCATATTTTTGATATTATGTTGTTAATGACAGTATTTATGTTGTTTCCAACATCCCTTCATCCCGACAGTTCAGACAGTCAACGGTGGAAAACTGTACTGTCCTCTCCACTGTTCCATTTTACGCTAGGGCTACACACTTATTTTACTCCACTACATTTTTAGGGAAATACTGTATTTCAAAGCAAAAGTATTTTATATCTGTTCCCTGTAAGCCATTTCTTAATTTTTATCATTGAAACGGACGGCTCGTTTCAATTTAACAACTTCCGCGCAACTGGCAACCCGCGTAAACTAACGTTAGCTCTACACAGCTTAACACCGCCCACCAGATATAAAACTGATGTAAATGTTAATATGTCAGTATGGGCATGATACACATCCTTGGGTTAGATCAAATCGTCTAAGTTCAATATGTATATATACCTGTATAAAAAAAAAAAAAAAAATATATATATATATATATATATATATATATATATATATATGTTTTGCTCCATCTCTCCATTGCTATGGTATTATTTATTGTCATTTCAATATTACCACCTTTTTAGAGCAGAGGTTCCTCTAAATAAGTTGTTATATTTTCCTTTTTTTGTTTCTTCTTGTTACTACATTAAATGGTTCATACCTGATGCTCTAGTTATGTGGTATCCATGTTCTGATTAAAGGATCAGTCCAGTATTTTGCACTTTGAGCTCCATTCCTGGTTGTTTATGATGAAATAGAGTGGTTAAGACCAAAATCTTGACGATTGCTTCCCTCTGAGAATTTGGCTTTCCCCTGTCTGGCTTAACAATGCTGTCTATGGCCATGTGTAAATCTGTCCTAAAACCACCTTAGACGTTGGTTTTCAAAGCCATGAAACTCACCCAGTGTTCTTTGATGTTCCCACATAAAAATCGCAGGCATTCAGGGTGGAAATCAAAGGAAGAATTTAATTGCACAGGGGAACTTGATTTAATGGTGCACAACAATATACACCTTGACTCAACCACATAAAGAACAGCAGCAGAAATTTAAAATATTTTTGAAATATAATAAATTAACAAACATAACACAGGCAAGTAAAAGTGTAACAGTGTAATAAAAACATCCATGCATTCAAAATGTTAGTAAACACGTGACAGTACAGTCAATGAAATGTATTTTTAAGTATCAAACATGAAAGTACTCATGTGTAAATACAATTTTTGGAGCAGCAAGTCCAGGCGAAATTCCCATGGCAAGTCACAGCACACCTCCTTCCTTAACAAACAGTCCTAACAGCCTAGCACCAGGCAGACGATGGTAAGCAGCAAAGAAAAAAAATAAAGTATGTAAGGGATAATGTAGAGCGAGCCGGTCACTATAGAGAAATAAACCCCGACAGGGTGATGTAGGACCCCGACGCGAAGCGGAGGGGTCCTACATCACCCTGAAGGGGTTTATTTCTCTATAGTGACCGGCTCGCTCTACATTATCCCGCTTATTACACGGCTACTCACTAAAGAAATCAAAAGTTTGAGCAACAGAAAACAACAGAAAATTAACGATTTCTTGCCGCAGGTATAAACGTCTTTCTGCGGATTGATATGACAGGACGTGATTCGCCCGAGTCGATCAGAAGCGTCCTTAACAACGGTCTGCTATTCATAGCAACGGTCTGCTATTCAGAAATAACAGACCGTAGAATGTTGTAATTGACCAATCAGGATCGAGCATTTGACAGTGCCGTGTAATAATGTCTTATATCACTCACAGGCCTCTGAATTAAATCACAATGAAATCGTATTGTGGCTGACTTTATGATATCAGTAGATATCGTACAGCGATCCAAAGAACTGATACAATACCACTGATACATCTCGATGATTTCTCCTGTGTTTACTGGCCCTCAGGTGTTTTTGCCAAGAACATAATTAAAGTAAAACTTTTCTTTTAAGTGCTGCAACCACGTGGCTCCCCACCTCTCTAAGTTATTGTGTGTTTTGACCATGAACCACGAGAAATGAATCATCTCCCACATATTTTGTAAATACGAGGCTGCTCCCCTTCCCTTTATGTGATCTTTTATGCTTTGCCAAATCAGACGAATCACAGCATCTTTTCCCGCAGATCTTGCAGAGGTATGGTTTCTCACCAGTGTGGATTCTTCTGATGTGGACTATCAAGTCACTGTTGCGTCCAAAATCTTTCCCACAGGTGGTGCAAGAATATGGCTTCTCACCTGTGTGTGTTCTCGTGTGGCGAATCAAGTGAGTGCTGGAACCAAAATCCTTCCCGCACGTTTTGCAGGTATACGGCCTCTCTCCTGTGTGGATTCGCATGTGGCGAATCAAGTGAGTGCTCGTTCTGAAAACTTTCCAACATGTTTTACAAGAATACGGCTTCTCATCTGTGTGGGTTTTCATGTGGCGAATCAACTGACTGCTTGATCTGAAACCTTTCCCACACGTTTTGCAAGTATACGGCTTCTCACCTGCGTGGATTCTCATGTGGTCCACCAAGCCACTGTTACGACTGAATTCTTTTCCACAGGTGTTGCAGGAATATGGCTTCTCGTCTGTGTGTATTATCAGGTGTCTCTTCAGATCTGACTTACACTTAAAAGCTCTACCACACATGCCACATTTGAAAGGCCTTTTATCTGTGTGAGTATTACCGTAATGACTGTTGCTTTTGTGATGCTGATTCTGTAGTTTTTCGCCCTACATTTGTAGGTGACTCTCCATGCTTGTCTCCTGTCTGATCTTGGCTCTCCGCTACATGGGAGTTGTGCAAGAGGATTCTGTGGTGTCTGTTTGATTTGGATTCTTCATAATTACCACAGTCAGATTCGTCTTTTAGCCAGCTGCTGCACACGTTAGCAGAAAGCTCTGTCTGTTCTGCACTCAGACATTTTTCAGGATTAAAATACGGAGTCTCATCGTCACCTGTGGTCACTGTCCTCGTCAGTAGGAGTCAACATGAAGGCATCAGTCTCCTGCTTCAGTATCAAGCTGCTCTCCCTCCTGACTGCTGCAGAGTTCCTCCTGCTCCTCTTTAACCTGTGGAGGCTCTGGGTCCTCTTGGTCCAGACTGGAGTTGCTCTCCTGCATACAGAGCTGCTGGTCAGAGAGAACCTCCTCCTCCTTATAGGCATGGTGCTGTGGGAGCTCTGGAGGGACACACAACCAAAGGAACAGGATGCTACTGTGATTGTTGAGAAACACACATCTGGGCAAATAAATATAAATATGTATTTGAGAAATTAAGATCTTACATGTTCTATTTTAATACAGAAAAGGTGCTACACGCCTATCCTGTGTAGCATTAGTTCCGGTTTAAAAACAGCATATTATTACGAGTCTGTATTTAATGAATCGGGATTTTATGTGACTGAATTTCTCTGTTTGTGTCGTTAAATCAACACGTTTTACACACCTATCCTATGTAATTTTATTTCAGGTTTCCAAATGATGTCCAGCAGTCTGCGCTGACGGTCGATCTCTTCTTCGTACTCGACGATTGTTCTTTTAAAAACTCCGAATATTTCTTTAGCAGCAGTTGTTAGTCGCTCGTTAACAAACTCTCCCAAATACTCAACTGAAGACATCGTTGCTCCGTTATAAATGTAAGAATTGATCTGCGTTACGACCACAGTATCATCTTACGGCTAACACATTCACTGAGCTAATGCGCTATCAGCCTGCGTTGTTTACTTCCGCTGTGTGTCACACTGTGAAGTTCCGACAGCGGAAGTGACTTCTTCTTCTGTGGAGCTTTACGGCAGCTGGCCAACCTCGCATTGCTGCCACCCTCCGGACGTAGCCCATTACTGCGCCAAAATATTTCACTATATTTTCTTAACAAATACAGGTTAGTGGTATATGTTACAAACTGGCATGTAAAAGGTTAATATTTGACTAGATGATGATTTTAATTAATTAAAAAAAACCAGGAGGAGGTGGCATGACATTTTTTGTCATAGGAGGAAATTACAGGACTTTTATTAAAATCTGACATTGCACTCACAAATAAAAAAAAAAAAAGAAATAAAAATAAAAATAATTAAACATTTTAATAAAAAGAATGAAAGAAAACCCTGGAGGAATTAGTTTTAAAAAGAATCATAATTTTACCAGGGGGAGGGTGATGTGACGTATTTTTTTGCCATGGGGGAAATTAAAGGACTTTTATTAAAATCTGACATGGAGGAACCTGGAGAAATTGATCCGAAATTTTTAAAAGTGTGATACGTATGGTCCTTTGACAATTTTGTGGTCATAGTTAATATGTAGGAATTTTTTTCTTAGCAAAGGTTAAAGAGCACAAAGCTGCAAGATTATGAGTATTGAGTATTTATGGAGTGTTTATACTTTTACTGGCAGTTGTGTTTTACTTGACAGATCATGATTTTGTACCAAAAGACAATGAAGCAGTGATGGAGGAAGTATTCCGGTTATTTAAGTAGAAATGACAACATAAATGTTAGTTACGTAAATATATTAACGTATTTTTTTTACTTTAATGGTCAGAGTGGCCACTGTCAGTGCCATAAATTACATACTTTATCTCAATTACTGATGCCGTAACGTAACATTTACATGTGGCAGCTAGTCCAGGTGGAGCTCAGTGGTCTGTGGGGCAAACTCCAGAGCTGTGAAGATTAAGTGTTGTCTGTCTTCCTCTGTTTCGCCCTCTCAGTCAGTACCCCTGAAACTGCTCCTGCAATACTAACTCTACTTAAGTACCTAATACATCAATATTAAGATTCCAGGCACCTCATCAGTACCACACTCAGAGTGGCAGGAAAATAATTAAATAATCATACCAACAAAGGTAAGTAAAAGAGATCTGAGTTTATTGAAGTAACGGCGACAGTGCAGTAAGTATATACAATAAAAATGAACACAATCATATCCAGCAGAGTAACTGTTATTCATTGTTTTCACACCACACTACACTGTAAACAGCATCTTGTCCATTTCGAGAATACCTTAAAAAAAAGTCAAAAAGAGTTTATATTATGCCTTAAAGCCAGAGCTCAATAAATACACTTAATCGTTTGTTGCCTTCAGGAGTGCCCGCTGAACTTCAGCTGGGCTAAAAGAGACGAGATTTGATTTTAAAAGTAACGCAAATATTGACGAAAGAAAAAGATTTCTTTACACTGTATTTTGTTCCCAAAAAATCTGACCTGGCGTTTTTGTTCTGTATCATATTCCCGTTAGAGTCAAGGCAGGATGTGTTATACACAGATAAATTATGTCTTCGTATCCTGAAAGTAACTGTACCTCTGTCACGATGATATATAATTTTTGGCACTTAAATCCAGTATAAAGAGGTGTGTTTCACTTGTTTACTGTTGTGATACATTTTGTGATCAATGTGGAGTCACTGGATTACATTACATGTATGATGCCATTGTTTACTATAAAAATATTTATGTCAAATAAATGAGTAACACATTAACAATCAAAATAAGTGTGCTACATTGGACCAATTTTTTAATCATAGTTTTCACTAATATGGGTGAGTCAGCATGAGAGTACTGAAAAAAAAAACTGTTTTAAACAGTAACATATTTATGGTCCCTTCGTCAACCCCACAGGTTGAGCATGATAAGGTGAGCTAACCGTCCTTCTGCTGCCAACATGTTGTGAATGTGATGTCGCAGGATCCTAAGACAATGTGTGCTGAATATCCAACCTAAAGTTAACCTCACCACAGTCAATGTTATACACAAATACAGTATTTGAGTACATGTAGTCACACTCCACTGCTCAATATGAGGCATCAAACTACCATACAGTATCAAATCATACTTTAAGTTAACCTCCAGCTGGTGAGCTGCAACATTAAAACACCTGCATGTTATAACTTAACTCTCTGAGAGAACTGTTCCTGTAACTACTTTCACTTTTGATGTCAGTCACACCCATCTGCAGCCTTGATGAACAGAATTTGCTCATCGCTTGAGACTTCAGGGTGAATCCAGTATTATGTACAAAGTCTTTGCAAAAATTTGGGAGATTATGATTGTTTTAAAGAAATACTGTTAGCGGGAATATGAGTAACGCAGTAATACGAAGGAAAATAATTAGGTTAGTGCATTCTCCTCATGTGGTCCTTTAAGGTACCACTGAGTCTGAAATTCTTCCCACAGGTTTTGCATGAATATGGCTTCTCACCAGTGTGGGTTCTGATGTGGCCGATCAGGTGACCAATAAGTCTGAAAGCTCTCCCACATGTTTGGCATGTGTACGGCTTCTCACCTGTGTGAGTTCTCATGTGAACTTTTAAGTGACTGCCTGATCTGAAATCTTTCCCGCATGTTTTGCACAAATGCGGCTTCTCGCCCGTGTGGACTCGGATGTGAGCTTTCAGATCTGACGATCGACAGAATCTTTCCCCACAGGTGTTGCAAAGGTACGGCTTCTCGCCCGTATGGAGTCTTATGTGAGCCTTCAGTATCGACGGCTGGTTGAATCTTTTCCCACAAGTGTTGCAGGAATACGGCTTCTCGCCCGTGTGAATTTTCAGGTGTCTCTTCAAATCTGACTTGCATCTAAAAACTTTCTCACACAAGTTACACTTGAAGGACTTTTTACCTGTGTGGGTATTATAGTGAATTGTTGCGATGGTAGGGTCGGTTATGTTAATGTAGTAACTGTTGCTTTTGTAATGTTGATTCTGTTGTTTTGACACTGCATTTCTAGTTGATCCTAAGTCTCCGTGCTCGCCTCTGTCCTGATCTTGGCTCTGCGAGTTGTGAGAGAAGAACCAGCTCCTCTCACCAGTTGGCTCTGGTGCCACAGAGCTGTTAACTGAAATGTAGTTTAGAGGCCTGTCCTCCACCACATTCTGAGTTTCATCAATGATAAAGTTTAGAGCATGATCGTCACTGTGGTCACTTTCCTCATAAGTGGGAGTCAACATGAAGGCATCAGTCTCCTGCTTCAGTACAAGCTGCTTCTCCTCCTGACTGCTGCGAGGTTCCTCCTGCTCCTCTTTAACCTGTGGAGGCTCTGGGTCCTCTTGGTCCACACTGGAGTTGCTCTCCTGCATACAGAGCTGCTGGTTAGGGAGAGCCATTTCCTCCCTATAGGCATGGTGCTGTGGGAGCTCTGGAGGGACACAGAACAAAAGGAACAGGATGCTAACGTTACTGCTACGGCACAGAAACACACATCTGAGCAAACAAATACACCCAGCACGTATTTAAACCATTAGGATCACATCAGCCACACTCCTCTGATGGTATTGTGACCAACAACTTCTACACACCTATGCTGTGTAACTTTATCTCAGGTTTCCAGACGATATCCAGCAGTCTGCGCTGACGGTCGATCTCTTCCTCGTACTCGACGATGGTTCTTTTAAAAACTCCAAATATTTCGTCAGCAGCAGCAGTTAGTCTCTCGATGACAAACTCCCTCAAATACTCAACTGAAGACATCGTTGTTTAATTAGAAATAAGGAATTATCTGCGCCGCGAGACCGCAATATCGCCTGACGGCTCTTCCAGTTGGCAAACCGCAAACGGCTAAAGCTAGCAGCAGTTGGATTGCTGTTTACTTCCGGTGGGTGTCACACTGTCACGCTCCGACAGTGGAAGTGACTTATTTTCCTTTCCGCTTTCAACGCGTGGCATTTTATTAAAACCTGTGTGCTTTACACCAGGAGGAAGGATGTACAAAAACCTCGGTGGGACTTTTACTTTTAACTTTACAGACAACGATTTTGTAAAAAACAATAAAATAAAATAAGAAATAAGAAAAAGGCAGAGGTAGGAAAGGTCATTGTTTGACTGTCTCCTAAAAACATACCTTAATTGGAAAGCTGTCTGCCTATTTTATTGCTATCTTATTGATTTTAATGCCCATTTATTATCTTGATTTTAGCTTTGGTCCTCCTGATTTTATCTTTTTTACATGATATTTTATGACATGCTATTTATTTTATTCTTCTTGTGTTTTAATTGTGTTTAGTTTTATTGTACAGCACTTTGTAACTGTGATTTGAAAGTTTATTATTATTAATATGCTGAATCAGTGATATCTTTTAAATCACTTCTTAAAACTTATCTGTTCAAACAAGCCTTTTATTTATTTTACCACACTGTTTTATATATATTTATTTTATTTTTTACTTTCTTGTATTGTTAGTTTTTTTTTAAAATTTATATATTATTCTAGTTGTTTGATTTGATATACCTCTGTGCAATTTACACGGCAATTAGTTGCCAACTTGCTTATCTGCTTTATTAATTTTAGCATACTGTTTTTTTAATATATGTTTCATTTGATTATTTTTATTGTTATAATCTTGTATTGTCATCGTTGATTGTATTCTTTTATTTTTATATTATTCTGTTTCATTTGATATAACTGTGCAATCTACAGGGCAATTAGTTGCCAACTTTGCTCATCTGCTTCAGCGATGGCATTTGATTTTTATTGTTCTTTGTATTATTATTATTTTTTTATGTTAATCCAGGATCAACCATGTAAAGCACTTTGTAACTTTGTTTTGAAAAACGCTTTATAAAAAAAGTTCATTATTATTATCACTATTATTATTTTAGTACGAATACCACTGTGTAATTCATGGTGTATTAAAATGTTATTCAAGTACACAAGTATTATTTGCAAAGTGTATATGTGTAAAGCAGCTGGACCAACTGGAGCTCAGCTCAGTTTACAGCAGCAGGGGTTCCTTTCTGGTGTCACCGCCTTTTGTGTCTTTGTCACTTTGCAGATAATGATTTAAAACCAAGAAGAAAAAAAACAACAGCAGCTAAAGAAACAAGAAGAACAATCACCAAAAAAAAACCATTGGTGTAGGAAGTATTCAGATCATTCAAGAAAAAAAACACCTGCCCTTTTGCTCTCTGACTGGTAAGACATGTTTTATTTCATTTTTTTTCTCTATTTCTTATAACAAGTCTATTTTAGTTTTTAAATTTGGTCCATGGAGTCAACTCTTAGTTATAAGTGCACTTGAGTTTAGCCCTTGCCCCTCCCTCTTATCCTGTGGCAGCTGCACACAAACTGTGCACCCTGCAGAGCAGCATCACGCCTGCCTCTCTTGATGTGCACCATTTGCTTGTGGCAGTGGTGGGGCTCAGTTTTACACACTGCAGCAGGAGTCCCTCTCCTGGTGTTGACTTCCGGCTCCTCCTGGGTGGTCTGCAGGGGCCAGAGATGCGTGTTCTCGTGTCAGCCAACACCCTGTCAGTCAGTGCTCCTAATCATAGCTGGGAATGTTATTTTTTAAGTGTAACAGGCTACTTATTTGATAGTTACCCTGTTAAGAATGTACTAACTAACATAACGATTTCACTCACTTCATCAGAGTAATGTAACTTATTACATTTGATTATTATTATTTTGATTACAAACTACAAATGTTTTAAGTTCGGCAACAATCCCTTTGTAATCGCCAACATTTTTTTCTCAGTAACTGGAAGATAAAAATTACATTTATTTTGTGACTGAATAACTAGTTACTCCTGAAACACTTCTACTGCAATACTATTACAGTACCAAAATACATCAAACTTTATTTTTTGAGCACCTTATACGACACTGAAGGAGCTGATCAGTTAAGTAAATAATAGTGTAATGTTTGGGTTAGATATTTGATGGGTAGATGACTCTTATTGAGCAGACAGAGGAGTATGGAGACGGTTAACTTTCCTCAGCATCATTTTAATCTTCTCCACATTTCCTCAGCTTCACACCACCTCCTGAACATGCTACTGAACAAACCAATCAGAAGCTAGGAGGACTTTATCTGAGGTAAATATAAAGAAAACAGCAGATTATTGTAACAGTTTAAACGTCACTGTTGAAAGTATTTATACTTGTAAATAATTCACTGTGTAAACACAAACATGTAAATACTTGACTGTATGAACATTGGTCATCGTTAGCTTAAATATATGAATTAACATCACACCTGGGCCTTGTTTCAGAAAGCAGGTTTACTACCCTGAGAAAAAAAAGGTGGTAGATTAAGCAGATTTCATCCATCCATCCATTTTCATTCTTTCAGTCACTACCCAGAGCTCATGACCACAGGTGAGGGTTGGGACGTAGATGGACCAGTAAATCTAGAAGCTTTGCCTTCAGGCTCAGCTCCCTCTTCACGATGATGGTCTGGCGCAGCGCCTGCACTTAACTGTGTATCCATCTCCTGATTCATTCTACCCTCACTCATGAACAAGACCTCAAAATACTCTAACTCCTTTGCTTGAGCCAGTAACTCTCTCCCAATTTATTGACACAATGACGGAAGTACAGTAATTACACAGCTCTGCTGATCAAATAGAAAAACAGTGTCAAATCAAACTTTGAAGCCCCGCTCCCACCAACCATTTTGCGTATGGTACCTTTGGAACCAAAAGTAACCCTTCAGACATGGTACCTAGACCCTAGGTCAGTTTAGCGTTTCCACTACAAACACTACTCTTAAATGTGGGCGGGGTTGTTGTCACTCACTGCGCCGTCCAGCACTCACTGTATTTCCTCCTTTATCAGTCTGCACCTCGTTTATCGTCCACAGAACGGGCTGCACGCTGACATTTTCAGAACAAAATAGAGCAGGCTGCAGTGAGAGTCTCTCTCCATGGGATATTTAAAAATAGCAGCTTTGTGCATTTAGTCCTTCTCAGGCAAGCTCAGGGGTTTAGTGTTGCTGTAGCCCACAGGAATGATCCTCCAAAACATCCTTTCATTTTATAGTTCCAGTTTACTAATCAAACTCTCCACAGTATGAACAGTGGTTACATGAGCCTCAAAACCAGACACAACTCAGCCCTGAGCAGAGTGACCGTCCTCTACTGACCAATCAGACTGCAGTGTTCACAGCTCCACCTTTTAGTACCAGATCTGTGTGCTAGGTACCCCAACAGAGGGGGGACCAAACGTGGGGACGGTACGGAACGGTTTACTGGTACCATCCACAACTTTCCACAGTGGACACAGAAAAAAGCATACCGAACTGAACTTGTACCGCACGGCTTGGTGGAAACAAGGCTTAAGTTAACCTCTAAAACACCTGCATATTATAACTTAACTCTCTGAAAAGAACTGTTCTTTACTTAAACTACTTTCATTTTTGATGCCATCTGCAGCCTTGATGAACAGAATTTGCTCATAGTTTAGACTTTAGGATGACTCTGGTCTTATAGACAATAGTTTTTTCAAAGAGTTAGGAGATTGATTGTTTCAAAGAAATACTGTTAACAGAAATATGAGTAATGCAGTATTAAGAAGAAAAAAATGAGGTCAATGATTTCTTCTCGTGTGGACTCTCAACTCATAGTTACGTCTGAAATCTTTCCCACAGATGTTGCAGGAAAACGGCTTCTCACCTGTATGGATTTTCGTGTGGCTGATTAGGTTAGCGCTGACACTGAAAGCTCTCCCACACGTTACGCATGTATACGGCTTCTCACCTGTGTGAGTAGTCATGTGGAGCTTCAAGGCACTTTTAAGTCTGAAAACTTTCCCACACGTTTTGCACGAATACGGCCTCTCACCCGTATGGATTCTAATATGAGCTGTCAGTAATGATGGCCAACTGAATCTCTTCCCACAGGCGTTGCAAGAATACGGCTTTTCGCCTGTGTGGGTTCTTATGTGGCGTGTCAACTGACCGCTTGTCCTGAATTTTTTCCCACAGGTGCTGCAAGTATGTGGCTTCATATCTGCATGGATTCTCATGTGGACCAACAAGCAACTGTGACGAGCAAAATCTTTTCCACATATTTTGCAAGAATACGGCTTCTCACCTGTGTGGACTCTTACGTGATTTTTCAGATCTGATATCCGCAGAAATCTTTTGCCAC
This sequence comes from Cephalopholis sonnerati, assembly GCA_019142605.1. NCBI lineage: Eukaryota > Metazoa > Chordata > Actinopteri > Perciformes > Serranidae > Cephalopholis > Cephalopholis sonnerati. The sequence goes on along the minus strand of JAGQAX010000007.1, from coordinate 38,520,550 downwards.
AGGTGTTGCAAGAATGAGGCTTCTCACCTGTATGGACTCTTATATGAGCCTTCAATATCGATGTCTGACTGAATCTTTTCCCACAGGTGTTGCACGAATACGGCCTCTCACCTGTGTGTGTTAAAAGGTGTCTCTGCAAATATGACTGACACTTAAAAGCTTTCCCACACATGCCACATTTTACAGACTCTTCACCTGTTTGAGTATCACAGTGAAATGTTAACATAGTAGGATTAGTTATATTAGTAGTGTGACTGTTGCTATTGTGATGTTGATTCTGTGCCGCTGTCTCTGCATTTCTAGTCGATCCTGAGTCTCCGTGCTCGCCTCCGTCCTGATCTTGGCTCTGAGAGTTGTGAGAAAGAAGCTGGTGGTAACTGTTTGGCTCTGGTGCCACACAGCTGTTAACTAAAATGTAGTTTAGAGGCCTGTCCTCCACCACATTCTGAGTTTCATCAATAATAAAGTTTATCGCATGATCGTCACCGTGGTCACTGTCCTCATCAGTAGGAGTCAACATAAAGGCATCAGTCTCCTGCTTCAGTTCAAGCTGCTCTCCCTCCTGACTGCTGCAGAGTTCCTCCTGCTCCTCTTTAACCTGTGGAGGCTCTGGGTCCTCTTGGTCCGGACTAGAGTTGCTCTCCTGAATACAGAGCTGCTGGTCAGAGAGAACCTCCTCCTCCTTACAGACATGTTGCTGTGGGAGCTCTGGAGGGACACACAAGCAAAGGCACAGGATGCTAACATGATGGTGGACAACAAAATGTAGCAGTGAGATAATTATTACTGGTCTATATTTAAACAATTCTTAGTCAAATAATCGTTTTATACTATTAAGTAAGTTTTACACACCTATCCTGTGTAATTTTATTTCAGGTTTCCAGACGATATCCAGCAGTCTGCGCTGACGGTCGATCTCTTCCTCGTACTCGACGATGGTTCTTTTAAAAACTCCAAATATTTCGTCAGCAGCAGCAGTTAGTCTCTCGATGACAAACTCCCTCAAATACTCAACTGAAGACATCGTTGTTTAATTATAAATATAAATAATTATCCGCGTCACGAATTCATCATCGTTTTCAAGCTAATTCAAATCGTCCACACGGCTAACTCTGGCAGCGCCTGTTGTTTACTTCCGCTATGTGTCACACTATTAAATTCCGACAGCGGAAGCGGAATAGTTTCCCTTCCGCTTTCAACTGGTGGCACTTCATTAAACACTCGTGTGTTTAACACTAGCAATAAGAGGGAATATTTACCATAGTTTACTCCTCAAGGAAATTCGGTACTTGTAATAGTCACTTAACTGATCATGAGTTTTTTTTAAAGCAGTGGTGGAAGATTATAAAGAGGTGTGTCACATTTGTCACTGTAGTTAGTTATAGGGTGAATTAAGCGTGATTGGGACCGTCTTTGACTTTCCTCTTGCTGTAAGCTTTCTTGACATCAACTTAACAAGTAGCCCAACAAATCAGACATTTCTGTAATACTTTTTTCCCCTTTATTAGCAAATGTACAATACAAATATACAAAGTGGCATAATACAGTGTGGTACATAAGGAACAAGGGAACAGACAAGCCTAGAAATGGGTATAAAAAGATAATGTGGATGAAGAGAACGTTTAAAATAACACAACTAAGAAAAATAAAGCTAAATAAAATAAAATAAATAACAAATCAGGCACATAAATAAATGAAAAGAAGCCTAGGAAGGAATAAGACAAAAGAGCTAGGGGTTCTCTGTAAGGTTAAGATCGTCTGCTAACTTGCAATGTTTCATTGCATTCTTTTTCTCCATGTTTTTCAGTGATGAAAAGTAATGACACATTTCCTTATGAAAAATAGAGAAATTTGGTTTAGATTTCAGGAATCTGTTTTTATGTGTAAAAACTTTCCAAGAATGATGATTGAGTTGATTGTCAGGTTATGTAAAGGATCTTTCACAGGTAAACCGAACAAAACATTTTCTTTTGTTAGATTAGAGAAACTGACAAATTTAGGAAAAAAAACAATAATGCTCATTTCTGTAATACTAAAGTGACCTATCCATTTGAGGAGGAAAGACAGTTATATCATATTTCAAGAAGGTGTCGCATACCCTTTTTAGTAAACTGACCCCAAACCTCGTATTTTAAAATTTTTGGGGGGGTAACAGGGGTGATTGGGACAGTTCAATTCAATTCAATTAAAAAAACTTTATTTGGCCCTAGGGGGCAATTCAAGGCACTTAGAGCAGCGGCATTAAAAAAAACAAAGGGCAGGTACAAAACAAGAGTCAGTCAGTAAGCAGTACAATACAGACTAAAGTATATACAAGTGTAATTTAAGAATATTAATAAAATAAAATAGATTTTAAAGAATATATATGTACAGTATATATTTAAGCATACCGAAGTGTTTTAAAAAACATGTATATACAGTATATGTATAGTATATGTATATCTATATATACATTAAGGATATAAAAAGGACATTTTATCACTGATTTAGGCTTGTATAAGCATATTTATTGCACAGTTTATTTCAAACATAAATGAATTAGGACTCCATGTACATTTCTGTTAAAATTATTCCTGAAATCCATCCACAATTCATGCAATCCACACCCTCCCTTAATTCTTACCCACCAAATTTCAATTAACACATTTAATTGAGGTGTAAAAAAAATATTGAAGTCCAAAATTCAATGAATATATTTAACTGGGTTAAACAAAAAGTTGTAAAAAAAAAATGAACACATTTGGTTGAGGTCAAAAGGAAGTGCTAATCAGGAGGCGTTAGGGTCGGGTTAAGAGGTCAAGTGTGGCTTGGATAGTGTATCAGTGTAAACTTGGTGCTTTTTGCTATAGCTGGCCAGACCAGGAGCTGTTTTAACAGTGTCAACATGTAGGTTGAAACAGAAGCTTTATTTATGTTTTACAGGACAGCAAAGACAGACTGTGCTCCCAGTAAACTGCAAGTAAAGAAACTGGTTATCATCAATGACAACACTTTCAGACTGCATATAACACATCTACAGTTATATTCACTATCATGAAGTAGACTTGGGCCCAAGTGGTTTCCTTGTGAGTGGTATTTTCTGGGGAATCTTGGGAAAGGAAGGGACACTGTAAGAAAAAGATGTACTGCTAATTCTCTAGTTGCATTCATTTTTGACAGGCAGGACTCAAACCAGTGACTCTTTCTATGAGTAATTACTCTCATTTTAATTGAGCATCCACTTATTTACTCTGACCTAAAGTCTAAAAATCCAGAGAGTATACATTTTACAGTGCTGTGATGGAAAAATAAGGAGCAAATCTGAACAGCTCAAACCAGGAGAAGGGTGTCTTCATCGTTTACATGGCCTCAATTTCCTGACTGTGACTCCATAGAAAGCAACACTGATACTGGGTGGATCATCCCGTTTAGATACATTGTTCTGAAATTTAAGCAGTTATCAAAACAATGACTTAAAATTTACAGTAAACTGATGTCTGTTGGTGCTGGTTTTGTTTTCTGAAAGAAAATCATATGCCCCAGTATCACATTTATGTAACACACTATGTGTCACCGTGTAAATATTATGATATCAGACATTATTCTTAGTTTCATTTACAGGTTTCACATTTATTAGGTACACCTGTTTAACTGCTTATTAATGCAAATAGCTGATCAGCCAATCACATTGCAGCAGCTCAATGCATTTAGGCATGTAGACATGGTGAAGACGACCCGCTGAAGTTCAAACTGAGCATCAGAATGATGAAGAAAGGTGATTTAAGTGACTTTGAGTGTAGCATCGGTGCCAGACGGGCTGGTCTGAGTATCTACTGGGATTTTAACACACAATCATCTCTAGGGTTTACAGAGGATGGTCCCACAAAGAGAAAATATCCAGTGTTGATGCCAGAGGTCAGAAGTCAGAGGAGGATTATTAATGACAGAAAATGTGATTAAACTGTATTTCATTCCATAAAAAATTGAACTGTCTTTTTTTGTTTTGAATCATATTCCCATCAGAGTCACATTGCACAGCTCATTTACATCTTTATATCCTTAAATCAACTGTACCTCTTTCAAGATTGCCTGTAATTTTTTAAAAATAATTTTATACATTTTGCAGTGTATTTTGTTTTTACCAAGAAACCAAGTGCCCATACAGAAAAACTATTCTGTATCAGGAAGAAAATATTCAGCTCTGAAACACATCATCACACCTCCATCTGCTGGTGACTAATGTACATAGCAGCGTTTCCCTGTGACAGACATCAGTGAAAATGAAAGTAGAATTTGACACTCGATCAGAGGTGAGACGCCATTACAGGGAGTGAGATCTCTGCTGGAAAACACGCGTTTGGAGTATTTAAAACAGTCAGACAAAGAGACAGTAACTTGGTGAGTCTTGCTTTTGAAAGATTATTTAGACACCGAGACAAATGGCGGAGAAAATTGCTCTTTTTGAAAGTTTCCTGAGCTGCCATGTGTGTTCAGAGACTTTCAGAGATCCTGTGTCTCTGAGCTGCAACCACAGCTTCTGTTCAAGCTGCCTGCAGAAATTGTGGGAACAAGCTGAAAACAAAAACTGTCCCATTTGTAAAAGAAAATCCTCAAAGGATGATCCAGGAGTGAACTTTACACTGAAGGAACTGGCTGACTCCTTTGCTGGGAGACAGAAAGCTGGATCATCTGAGACAGAAAAAGGAGAGAAGAAGGTGGAGGTGGTGTGTGACAAACATCCAGAAGAGCCTAGATTGTTCTGTAAGGATGAAGATAGAGCTGTGTGTCCTGTCTGTGAGTTTCCTCTCCACCAGAGTCACAAGGTGGTTCCTATAGAAGAAGCAGTCAGTGAGCTGAAGGAGCAGCTGAAATCTGACTTAAAGTCTCTGCAGGACAAGAGGGACAAATACAAACAAGTGGAGAAAACATACAATGAAGTGATTCAACACTCCAAGCAGCAGCTGTTGTCCACAGAGAGGCAGATCAGAGCAGAGTTCAACAAGCTCCACCAGTTCCTGAAAGAGGAAGAGGAGTCCAGACTGGCAGCTCTGAGGGAGGAAGAGGAGCAGAAGGGGAAGACTATCAGCAGAGAGATGAAGATGATTGAGGAGCAGATCTCCTCTCTGTCACACAGTATCTGTGCTGTTGAAGAAGAGCTGCAGAAAGACAAGGTGCCATTCCTCAGCAGTTATAAAGCCACTCAGAGCAGAGCTAGAGTCCAGTGCTCACTGTCAGATCCACAGCTGGTCTCAGGAGCGCTGATAGATGTGGTCAAACACCTGGGCAACCCGTCCTTCAGAGTCTGGGAGAAGATGAAGGACAAGGTCCATTTCAGTCCTGTCATTCTGGACCCAAACACTGCAAACCGCTGGCTCTATCTGTCTGATGATCTGACCAGTGGGAGACATGGAGACACAAAGCAGCAGCTTCCTGACAATCCAGAGAGACACACTGAGTATGCCAGTGTTCTGGGCTCTGAGGGCTTCAGCTCAGGGAAACACAGCTGGGAGGTGGAGGTGGGAGACCATCCTCGCTGGAATGTTGGTTTGGCCAAAGAGTCAGCTGACAGGAAGGGAAAGAGAACTGCTTCACCAGACTATGGAATCTGGTGTTTAATGAATCGCAGTGGAAAATACAGTAACGCAGCTGGTAAGATTGTCACAGTGAAGAAGAGTCTCCAGAGGATCAGAGTCCAGCTGGACTATGACAGGGGGGAGGTGTCCTTCTACGACCCTGAAGACATGACTCACATCTACACTCACAGAGACACTTTCACTGAGAAACTCTTCCCATATTTCTATATTGGACCGGCTGGTGATGCTAAAACTGCTGATATCAAAATGTGTCACACTGAGATTTCTCTGTGATGTTCAGACATGTTGGTGTTAGTGAAGACTTTACTCTGACTTCACTGTCACTGTTCGATTCACTGTTGAATATCTCAGACACAAGTCTTTCACAGCTCATTTACGTCTTTATATCCTTAAATCAACTGTACCTCTTTCAAGATGACATATAATTTCTGGCTGCTGTATCAGTTTTCATTAGTGACCATAACCAGTTAAAGAAGCACTAAAACTCACTATTAAGAGGTGGGTCTCATTAGTCTAGTGTCATGATACATTTTGTTATTGATTTAGACTCACTGGATCATATGACACGTAAGTTGCCATTATTTTATATAAAAATATTTATGTCAAATAAATGAGTAACACATTAACAATCAAAGTAAGTGTGCTACATTAGACCAAGTTAGTGGAAGTTTTTATTCATAGTTCTCACTTATATGGGTGAGTCAGCATGAGAGTACTGAAAAAACAGTTTTAAACAGTAACATATTTATGGTCCCTTCATCAACCCCACAGGTCGAGCATGCTAAGGTGAGCTAACCGTCCTTCTGCTGCCAACATGTTGTGAATCTGACGTCGCTGGACTCCAAGTGAATGTGATGAATATCAAACTAACCTCACCACAGTCAATGTAATACATAAGTACAGTATTTGAATACATATAGTCACACTCCACCGCTCAATATGAGGCATCAAACTACCATACAGTATGAAATCATACTTTAAGTTAACCTCCAGCCAGTGAGCTGCAGCATTAAAACACCTGCATGTTATAACTTAACTCTCTGAGAGAACTGGGGTGTTTTCACACTTGGTCCTTTTCAGCCCTCTAAACGGACACAAAGCGCTCCAGGCTCACTTTGCTCTTTGCCATTGTATTTAGCCATCTAGATCACATGTTGTTGACCTGGGACGCTTGAAAAAACAGACGACACCACGTCGGCCTATAACGCTTGCAAGAACACAGGACGAGGAGCTTTTTGGTCCACGGAAGATACTGCACGTCTCCAGATGTGGAATGTAGAATACATCTAAGAGCAACAGTCTACAGCACAGAGACACTAAGGGTTTTCCTCCAGTTTTAAGTTCATGTGAAAGCGAGTGGCTTCATAACCGCACTGCAGTGCCACGTCAAAGTAATAACAAAATTATGTCAATATATATTATATACAGACTATTGTGGGAACAGAGAGAGGACTGAGGCCCCATCAGAGCTGAAGCTGACCAGAAAGAGAGCTGAGTCCTCCTTCAAATGAACTGACAATGTGAACGCAAGAAGAATTGAGCCCCTTTTCTGTCGGTCCACTTTTTGACCCACATTCAGGGCGTTTTCACACTTGGTCCTTTTTAAATGAACCAAACTCAGTCCTCTTAAAGAGGACCAGAAAGTGGACCAACAGAAAGGGGACTCAGTTCTTCTTGTGTTCACATTGTCAGCTCGTTTGAAAGAGGGTTCAGTTCTCTCTCTGGTCCACATCAGCTCTGATGGGGCCTCAGTCCTCTTTCTGTTCACACTATAGCTAATACATGACATATATTGATATAGTGTTGTTTCTACATTGATGTGACACTGCAGTGCGGTTATGAACTTATAACTGGAGGAAAACCGTAGCGTTTCTGTGCGTTGTGGACAGTTGCCATTTGATGTTTTCCTCGTTCCATGTCTGGAGGAGTGCAGCTGTTTCATCGTCAAACTACAGTATTCCTCATACACTGGTCGTGCTGTCGTTACGTGTGGCCATGGTTCTGTCGTGTTTATTATGCGTCCCACTGAAATAGCGTGTGATCTGTCTACGGCAAGCTACAGGAGGGCTACAATACAATAGCAAAAGAGCAAAGTGGACCTGGAGCACCTTGTGTTCACATTGCACAGGTTAAATGAACCGCACCGCAGACTTGAAGCAAACCAAACTCAGACCACCTCCCGAGGTGCATTACAGCAATGTGAAGTAATTGTCATACGTAACCAGATTGTTCTAGCTGCTCTATTATTTGTCTTTACCCACTTGGTCACATCAACATAGCTGATAATTACTTATCAAAAATCTCACTGTGTAAATGTTGTGTCAAACCTACGATACTATTGATGTATTTGGTCAAAAATATTGTGACACTTCATGTTCTCCGTATCGCCCAGCCTTACCTCAAGGTGAGTCTGATATTATATACAAAGTCTTTTTTAAGAGTTGGGAGATCGTGATTATTATATGAGCAATACAGTAATATAAAGAATCATCGCAGGTTAGTGGTTTCTTCTCATATGGCCAATCAACTGACTGCTAGATCTGAAATCTTTCCCACAGGTTTTGCAGGAGTACGGCTTCTCACCTGTGTGGATTCTTATATGAGCCTTCAATATTGACATCTGATTGAATTTTTTCCCACAGGTGTTGCAAGAATATGGCTTCTCCCCTGTGTGTGTTCTCGTGTGAATTTTCAAATCAGATGTCCGACAGAATTTTTTCCCGCAGGTGTTGCAAGAATACGGCTTCTCCCCTGTGTGTGTTCTCATGTGAGCCTTCAACACCGTTGGGCGACAGAATCTCTTCCCACAGGTGCTGCAAGAATACGGCTTCTCACCTGTGTGGGTTCTCAAGTGGACTTTGAAGTTGTAGCCAGATCTGAAATGTTTTCCACATATTTTGCAAGAATACGGCTTCTCACCCGAGTGGATCCTTGTGTGTGCTTTTAAATCTGATGCCCGACAGAATCTCCTCCCACAGGTATTGCATGAATGTGGCTTCTCGCCTGTATGGAGTCTGGCATGAGCCTTCAGTATTGATTTCTGATTGAATCTTTTCCCACAGGTGTTGCACGAATACGGCTTCTCACCTGTGTGAATTAAGTGGTGTCTGTGCAAATCTGATTTACAGGTAAAGGCTTTCTCACACGTGTCACATTTAAAAGACTTCTTAACTGCACAAGTACTACACTGAGTTGTTGACACAGTAGGGACAGTTACATTAGTAGTGTGATGCTGATTCTGTAGTGTCTCTGCATTTCTAGTCGATCCTGAGTCTCCATGCTCGCCTCCGTCCTGATCCTGGCTCTGAGAGTTGTGAGAGAGGAGCTGGTGGCCACTGTTTGGTTCTGGTGCCACAGAGCTGTTAACTGAAATGTAGTTTAGAGGCCTGTCCTCCACCACATTCTGAGTTTCATCAATAATAAAGTTTAGCACATGATCGTCACCATGGTCACTGTCCTCATGAGTAGGAGTCAACATAAAGGCATCAGTCTCCTGCTTCAGTACAAGCTGCTCTCCCTCCTGACTGCTGCAGAGTTCCTCCTGCTCCTCTTTAATCTGTGGAGGCTCTGGGTCCTCTTGGTCCAGACTGGAGTTCCTCTCCTCAATACAGAGCTGCTGGTCAGAGAGAACCTCCTCCTCCTTACAGACATGTTGCTGTGGGAGCTCTGGAGGGACACACAACCAAAGGAACAGGATGCTAACGTTACTATGATGATAGCAAAATAGACATCTGAGCATACTAATAAAACAAGTGTGCATTAAGACTGTAATGACCCTAAATGTCATACTCATATGTTAGTATTGCAAAGAACAACTTCTACACACCTATGCTGTGTAACTTTATTTCAGGTTTCCAGACGATATCCAACAGTCTGCGCTGACGGTCGATCTCTTCCTCGTACTCGACGATAGTTTTTTGAAAAACTCCGAATATTTCTTCAGCAGCAGCAGTTAGTCTCTCATTTATAAACTCTCTTAAATACTCAACTGAAGACATCGTTATTTAATTACTGATGAAATAATGATCAGCACTATGAGACTACAATATCATCTTCCAGCTAGCACATCCATAAAGCTAGCGCTGACAGCGGGCGTGTTGTTTACTTCCGGTGAGTGTCACACTTTTAAGTTCCGACAGCGGAAGTGAGGGTGGGTTTTCTTCTTTCCGCTTTCAACAGACGGCATTCTGTTAAAAACCTGTGTTCAATGGTTTAACATCAAGATGTACATCTACATCGGTTAATTCCACAACAAAATTTGGTCCCCCTTTATAAACTACGACAATGAAATTACAGATGTGTTTGTGTTTGGCCGCATATAATGATTTTGAACCGCGAAAAATTATTTCGATTAATTTTACTGTATATTGAAAATGTTAGTTGCGCAAAAGGAAGCATTATTAGCAAAATATGTTTAAAGAATGAAACTGTAAATCAACCATTATGCAAAAAATGGCCCCTAATGTCATACATAAAAACTCAGTTACAAGTTTCTAGCTGATGTATGTTGAATATTTAGCTTAATTTTCTAAAGTTTAGCTAATATTCCTCACATTTGAGACAGATATTCTTGTAAGACAACACATTTTACTTGTTAAAACATTTAGGCTTCATGTAAATTTAATTTTAAATGTTAAATCTAAATATTAAATCTAAATGTCACACCTAAAAACAACATGCTGAATCTAAATCTAAATGCTACATCCAAAAATTTGTCAATGGCTGGGGCTGTGTTCCAACCTGCTTTAAGTTTGCTCATCCAGGAGGGAGTCGGGGCGATCTGGGATCAGAACCTGGCATGAATTTGAGTCCTAGGATAGTGAAGGCATGGCCTGCCTTATTCTGCCTAAAATACCTTAAAATTTAACGTGCCTTTTTTCTACATATAAACATATTGTTAATAATTACATGTAAACAGAAGTGCATTGCATTCACAGTGTCAAACATTAATTTGCAGGCACCTGAAGAGATTAGCTGAATTACTTGGAAACAGTAGCAGGCTAAATAAGTATTTTCTATTAATTAATACATTTTAAATGTGTTGAAATAATGGTGATGGTTTTCAAATGACAAAAATTAACTTAATAATTTCCAATAAAGTAATTGTTATTCAGTGATTTTACAAACTGCACTGTAAACAGTAACTCCAATGGCACTTTCAAGAAAACCCCAAAAAGTAAAAACTTGTTTACATTATAAGATAAGATAAGATAAGATAGATACACCTTTATTAATCCCACAATTGACAAATTCCAGTGTTGCAGCAGTCGAGAAAGAGTCAGATTAAAATAAAAAAAAAAAAAATAGGCATGCAAAAGATACAAAAATACAAGAAACAGCGATAAATATTAATAATAAGTATAAACATTGGCATAAAGAGAGCATATTTAGTGCAAAATATGACTGTGCAAAAAGACAACAACAAGGGGGGACAGTAATGCAGTGCCAAAAATGTTAATGAATGTTGCTGGGTGATTTGTACGGTGTAAAGTGAGTCCATGGTGCAGTTTACTGTGAGCAGTGCTGGTTGTGTAGTCTGACAGCAGCAGGCAGGAAGGACCTGCGATAGCGTTCCTTCACACACTTTGGGTGAATCAGTCTATCGCTGAAGGAGCTCTCCAGAGCTTTTATCTCCTCCTGCAGGAGGTGGGAGTCGTTAGTCCTCAGAGATGAAAGCTTGGCTGTCATCCTCCTTTCTGCCACCACCTGCACAGAGTCCAGAGAGCATCCCGGGACAGAGCTGGCCTTCTTGATCAGCTTGTCTCTTTCTGTCCGCAGTCGAGATGCTGCTGCCCCAGCAGACCACTCTGTAAAAGATGGCTGATGCCACCAGTGTCCCTCAAAACCAAATCTCAATAAATACACTTAATGGTTTGTTGCCTTAAAGAGTGTCCACTGATTATCAGTTTACTAGACACCTGAATTTAGCTGGGCTAGAAGACACCATTTCACTTTAAAGGTAACACAAATATTGATGAAATAAACTGTGTGATTAAAGTGTATTACCTTCTGGAAAAATCTGAACTGGCATTTTTGTTTTGTGTCTATTATATATTTCCATTGAAGTCATGGCAGGATGCATAATTGCACAGATAATTCCCATCTTTATATCCCCAAATCAGCTGTATTTCTTACTATATGTCATGTAATTTTTGGCGGCAGTATCAGTTTTCATTAATTATAACCGGTTAAAGCAGCACTTAAATCCAAATGGGGAGGTGTGTCTTGTTTGTCCAGTGTACCAGCAGTAAACTGTAACACGGTGCCAGTCGTCCTCTCACAGAGGGCGTGTGGAAGTGGGGAGGTGGAGCCGTACACCACCAGAACAACATGTGTTGCTGAGAGATTGGCATACAAAATGAAGAGCATATCCACCTTATTCCTGAGGGCTCTACTGTAGAAATGATTATGGGCCCAACTTCCTGTGAGATAGAGGAAGTAGCAGTAAGCTAGTTAGTCCCATAGACTGTCTGTGGTTTGTCCCAGTGGCTACTCTTGGTGGCCAACGCTGGTTCTTTTGGAAAGTAATTTTACATTTTGGTCTTCAGCAACTGTGTGTTGAACACTGACCAGAACACAAAGGGATTGTTCCTGTTGCCATGGTTACCATTGATATGAGAAAACCACAAGAGATTCACCAGACATAGCTAAAAAGTATTAAATCAGAATTAGCAGAAGAGAATGACACGTAGACTGACAGGTCCGTCACTCAACGTCAGTACATGATGTCCCTGTCTCTACCCGTCTGACTTCATTCTCAACCTACATTCGAAAATAAACTGTGAAATATGTATTTAGTCATTAGGGCTGAGAATGTGTTACTGATTTACCCTACTTCCTCTATATCATATAAAAAATGAATGCCCAAAGTTATTTCTTTTCCTCCTACTTTATATTACGGTTACTGAAGTCTGCTGCTAAATTCAGCTTCATGTTTCACTCAGAACAGTTTTTAATAAATCACAAGTTATAAAAACGTGTAAACTGAGTGGTTAACGCAGACGAGCAAAGGATTAGCCGGGAAACAGCACGTTTATTCATTTTACATGGAGCTACAGTTAATACTGAATTATGTGTTAGTATCTCTTAATAAGTCATCAGAAATCAGAAATAATCTTTAGAAGGAGCAGATGTTTACCTTAAGCTAGCTCGGGACATGTTCAAGTTGAAGGAAAAAAAACAATGCCTTGAGATGGCTGTCAGAGATAATAATGATAATAGTAGTAGTAATAATAATAACTTTATTTATATAGCACATAGCATTTATATAGGATCTAAGCCTGCGAGCTGGCTCATACGGGGTCAACATTTCTGATACGCAGCTAGGGGCCAGACCCAGGCGAGCTTTAAAAGTGATCAGTAAAATCTTAAAATCAATTCTAAACAGAACAGGAAGCAAATGGAGAGAAGCCAGGATTGGGGTGATGTGATGTCGTCTGTTAAAACCAGTAAGGAGCCTAGCTGCTGCGCTCTGAACTAGTTGGAGGCGGGACAGTGACTTTTGGTTAATACTGGAAAGAAGGGAGTTACAGTAATCAAGTCTTGAGAAAATTAATGCATGAGTGACTTTATCCAGGTCTGAGTGTGAGAGTACTGGTTTGATTTTGACCTTCCCAGGCAGAGGTATGATCACATTATCCTGTTTGAGCTATAACAGGTGGTGTGTTCCACGTTTCATTTCTCAGTTGCTCTTAAAAAAAGAATAGAGTACTGTTAACAAACTATAACAATTGGAAATCACAGGTTTCGGTGGAATAATAGTCACGCACACAACTCGCACAAGGGATCATGGGGGCAGGAATAAGGTGGATACTTGTGTGCCCTCTTAAAAAGGTTATCCGTGACAAATATGGACATGACTCTGCGCAACTGAGCTCTTTGTAGACACTGATAAAAGAATCTCAGTCATGTTACATGCATGTCTTGTAGTACTTAGCACCAGCTGACCTCTACTGAATGAGGGGACTCTGTTGTTAAGTGTATTACCTTTTAATGTTTTTACTAATGGGTTTATCTTATATATGATTGTTTTTGGTTTATTGTTTGCACCCAAATATTTTATTTGTTTGTGTAACTAACTGAAATAAATGATTTACACATAATAAAATAAAAATAAGTGTGCAAGTTTTTTAATCATAGTTTTCACTAACATGGGTGAGTCAGCATGAAGGCATTGACAAAACATAATTCTTTACAGTGACAGTAACTGAAACGTCATACCTAACTGTTCACCATACTTTTACATATGTCAGTCACACCCATCTGCAGCCTTGACGAACAGAATTTGCCCATAGCTTTACACTTCAGGGTGAATCTTGTATTATATACAAAGTCTTTTCAAAGATTTGGGAAATTATGATTTTAAAGAAATAACGTTGACAAAAGTCTCAGTAATGCAGAAATAATAAGACAAAAAAAAATAGGTTAATGGTTTCTTTTTATGTGGAGTGTCAGTTCATTGCTACGTCTGAAATCTTTCCCACAAGTGTTGCAGGAATATGGCTTCTCACCTGTATGGATCCTCATGTGGCCTATCAGGTGAGCACTGACTCTGAATGCTCTCCCACATATTTTGCATGTGTACGGCTTCTCTCCTGTGTGAGTCCTCATGTGGAATTTTAAGGCACTACTGACTCTGAAATCTTTCCCACATGTTTTGCACAAGTATGGCCTCTCACCTGTGTGGATTCTTATATGAGCCTTCAATAATGACGGTTGAGGGAATCTCTTCCCACAGGTGCTGCAAGAATACGGCTTCTCACCCGTGTGGGTTTTCATGTGGCCTGTCAACTGACTGCTTGATCTGAAATGTTTTCCACAGGTGTTGCAAGAGTACGGCTTCTCACCCGAGTGGATTCTTATATGAGCTTTCAAATCTGATGCCCGACAGAATCTTTTCCCGCAGGTGTTGCATGAATACGGCTTCTCCCCTGTGTGGATTCTTATGTGAGCCTTCAGTATTGACATCTGACTGAATGTTTTCCCACATGTGTTGCAAGAATACGGCTTCTCACCTGTGTGAATTTTCAGGTGTCTCTTCAAATCTGACTTATACTTAAAAGCCTTCTCACACATGTCACATTTGACAGACTCTTTCTCTGTGTGAGTGTCACAGTAAATTGTTGTCGTAGCAGGGGTAGACACATTGTTAGTGTGGCTGATGCTTTCGTGATCGTCACCGTGGTCACTTTCCTCATAGGTCAACATGAAGGCATCAGTCTCCTGCTTCAGTTCAAGCTGCTCTCCCTCCTGACTGCTGCAAAGTTCCTCCTGCTCCTGTTTAATCTGTGGAGGCTCTGGGTCCTCTTGGTCCGGACTGGATTTCCACTCCTGAATACAGAGTTGCTGGTCAGAGAGAACCTCCTCCTCCTTACAGACATGTTGCTGTGGGAGCTCTGGAGGGACAGAGGACAAAAAGGTGTAAGATACATCAACATTTTGATGATAACAAAGAGGTTATATACTCATATATATATGTGTAGAATATAACATTCATTAGGCTTCTTCTAGCATTGTCTATTTCAGGACTTTTTCACCTTTTGTACCCAATTCAGAACACGTGTTACAAAAGATCACAAAGTTATCAAATATACCTAACTAATTATATTTTTACAGTAATCTGTAAGCAATTACATGTCATAATTGACATTCCCAACACTTAGCATTCAAGTAACAAAGTTATGCAATTAAATCATAAAGATCCTAAATGTCATACTTCTCTGTGAGTATTTTAAAAACAAGTTTTACACACCTGTGTTGTTTAGCTTTATTTCAGGTTTCCAAACGACATCCAACAGTCTGCGCTGACGGTCGATCTCTTCTTCGTACTCGACGATAGTTTTCTGAAAAGCTCCGAATATTTCTTGAGCAGCAGCAGTTAGTCTCTCGATGACAAACTCCCTCAAATACTCAACTGAAGACATCGTTGCTTTGTCATTAAATAGAGCAAATCTAATTTTAATTTTATCTTATGTATCCTTTTAGGACAACAATCTTGTAGCTAATTCAAAACGTCCATTTAAGCTAATGCTAATGCTGCCAGCGCCTTTATTGTTTACTTCCGCTGGATGTCACACTGTGAAGTTCCGGTACCGGAAATGAGTTCGCCTTTCGTTCCGCTTTAAGTAATGGTTGTGGGTTGTATGGTTGTACTTTATTTATATATGTATGTATGTATTTATTTATTTGTTTGATAGGGATGATGCAATTCAATATAGTTCCAGTACAGAGTATGAGACTGATGTGTTGCACAGGGAGTTAGCTATTGCTATTTTGCTAGCTATTGCTAATTTTCAACTCTTGTCCGTAGTTGGGCTTTTTATATGTAGACCCGAAATGTTATTTAAAATGCTCAGTTTTGAACACTATTAAAGCACAATGCACTATAAACACAGAGGGCACAATAAAGTACATATACCATGCTATGAGGGTGTTATGGCAACCTAACCTCTAGGTGGCAGTGTACATGAAATATTAACAAGAGCAGAGTGAGACAGGAAGTACTTGAGAGAGAAGACTGCTGTCAAGTTTGCAAGAGTTAGTGTAAACACCTCTTCCCATAGAGCCTGCTAATTAAAATGTGAATGTGACGTGATAGTGCTAATTAGGGAAGTTTAAAATGCTCAGATTATGTTACACTTTATTGGATTGTTACGCGAATATCACCATTTCAGCCTCATTTTTTAAATTTAAATTTATCTGTCATTTAGCTGTTTTCTTTTATCATTTTTTGTTTATAGCAATTTTGCCAGTGTTTTTTTTTTTTCTTGCTGTGGACAGATTAACTGAATTTAACACTTTTTCAATATGCGAGGACTTTACACATGCGATTCAATGTGCTTTACAGCACAGATCAGTAAATAAAGATATAGATAAATAAATAAATAAAACGGTGATATAAAAAATGATATTAATGATAATTATTAATAATTAATTCTGCCAGTGGACAGCCAAAGAAAGAAGTTTTTATAAGAATTCTTGGGGTTTAATGTTTTCTAAACTGGTGGTAGCCTATGTTGACTGAAAATAGCACACTTTCGACTAAAATGTATTAATTTCATTATGTTTTAAAATTTTGTTTTTAAAAGTTGGTATGCATATTTCATGATTTTTATATAAGATTACATTTAAAGTAAAATATAATATTTTAATTTTAATTTTCATGTTATTTCCTTAAAACTACTAGAGTCTATTTTTAGAATTCAGATATTTTAATTTATTAATTTATTTTACTTATTTTTTTAAATAGAAACTTGACATTATCAGAATACATATTACCCAGCAATCATTGTTGTATATCTGACAAAAATATCAAAGAAAGTAAGACATTAATAATTTAATTAAATATTTTTTATAGTATATTTATAGATTTTACGTCTTTTATAGAAAAAGCACATAATTTCATTTAACTAGTAACTGACTATTTAAAAGATAAAAAATAAAACCATGTTGCAGATGTGTTTGCCTTTTTTTTTTGTTTTGCCTTTTTGAGGACATATATCAAAGAAGATATAGTGCAAAAAGAAGTAAAAATATAAGAAAATATAAGAAGATAATTTACAAAATATATATGTAGTGACCTAACAACATCATCATCATACGGCAAATGGCATCATTTCTAATTTAATAATATTCCTCTTTTTATCATTTATGTTTTTACACAGGTATATTTTCAAGGTGACACTTGCAAGGGCCCGCTCTCCGCTCCATTATACATACATTATTATTATTATTATTATTATTATTATTATTATTATTATCACTATTATGATAATAATAATAAAAATATTTATGAAAATCATATCCTCGTGAGATTTCTAAAATGTAAACACGATTTCCGATGGTCCCGTTTCGGCTTTTATTCTGAAAGGTTAATCGGAAGTAGGAAGCGTTTAGCAGTTAGGCCGGTAAACCTCTGCCCTTGACTGACCCACGTGAGTAAGTTCAGCTTCCTACAACCTCATGCCAGGCTGGTAGCTAAACGAACAAGCTAAATTAAGAGAGGAGCTGACTTTAACGTCTATAAATTACCCTATTTAAGCCTAACACACCTGACCTGACAGCCGACCCCGCTCGGCTAATATGTCCCGTCACAGTAAGTCTCTGTTGTGTTTACTGCAGCGGTGTGTCGCAGTTAGACAGCTAACGTTACAGACAGGTATCAAAACAAGATTCAGCAGCAGCCTGTCGTCGGGCAGGTGCGGCTTCTTTCAGCACCAGACTTGGACACCAACAGCCCGGGCAGTCTGTCAGCTTCAGTCCGCAGTGAGAACCAGCCAGTACGGCTTCTGCACCAAGGTTAGTCCCATACACAGAGGGGAGGTGGTGACTGGTAACTGTGGGGTACCTCCATGTTCCACTGCTTCATATGTCTTGTATGTACTCAGATATTGTATTTAAGTAAAAGCAGCAATGCCACAGTGTAGATATGCTCTGTTGCTAGTAAAAGTATCAGCTCCAAAACATACTTAAAGTACCAAAAAAGGCCTCTGTCATAACAATGTATGTACCTGTATAATCCAGATTATTGGATTATATTTAGCAGGGTGGGAATCAGCAGAGGATCCATGAAATGATATTATCACAATACTTATTATTGCGATTTCAAATATATTGCGATATGTTGTGATAAAATATAATTACCCTATTACCCTTTTCCAACTGTACATTATGTAGTTATAAAAAACTTTGTCAACATCTAATAAGATAAAGTTTTTACTCTGTTTATTTCACCGAAGCCATTTTTTTTTTTTTGCAGCGAAATGTATCTAGAGGACTAAAAAAAATTATTGTATTACTCTACTAGGTTACCTGAAGTTTAATTTGTATTTGTAATATTAATTAATTATTTATATAATACAAAAAAAACCCCAGTGTGTCGATACAAAAATGCAGTGTTGATTTCTTTCCCCCACCCCTAATAATTAGTGATGCGTTAATGTGTAGATCACTTTAATGTTGCAGTATGTGGAGCTAACTGTTCCTGCATTAGAAGCACTGGTTGGTTTCTGGGTGTAAACGCAGGGACCATTACTGTACTAACTGGGAACATGGGGACAACAGAGGACAGGGAGCTCAGAAGGTGACCAACAGCACTTACTGCAGTACCTCTTAAAGGAACCGTGTGTACGATTTAGGGGGATTTAGTGGCATCCAGGAGGTTCTTTAGGAGGTTTTTACCGGGAGCCAAACTACCAAAACAAACAGACCAGAGGCCTGCACTACGAAGCAGGATTAGAAGTTAGCAAAATAACTTCAGGGTGAGCTCTGGGCTTTCAGTACTACAAAGCTGGTTCTCTTTTTACTGGGATAATTCACCATGGTAACTTATGCTGAACAGCTAACCTGCACCGGAGCAGGTTAACTTCAGAGTGTCAGATCACAGCCTGTCAACATCCCGAAATCCAACCAGTCAGATCACTGAAGAAAAAAGTATCCATGGACAAAAGTCCAGAGTTTCAGGTTAAAAAGAGCAGCCTATATGCTGTTATAGGTCAGTAGAATCATTTCATTTTTTAACTTATGCAAAGTTTATTTTAGTCCATTGTGACAGTGCTGCTACGTTTACACTCTGATTCCATCACTGCAGCTCAGAATAACATGAGACACCTGTGTGATGAGAACTAGGATAGAACAGATAATATTTAATTAGTAAAATAATCCACACACTGTTAATCAGCTCCTGTTATTATAAATGCCACATTTCAGTCAGACAGATGTCATTAGTCATCAACTACTTCTCCACTCTTTACTTCAGCAGCAGAAACAGTCTGGTGTTACTTTAAAATGTTTTATGTGACATAGTCAGAGTCATTCGTCATCATCATCCAACTAAACAGCAAAAAACACTCTACTAATATCCCACATAGCCCTGTGATACCTGCACGTAATTTAAGTCTCGGCTGACGTTGTATGTTTGGATAGTATTTTCAATGTTTCGACATTCGACAGATTACAGAGTGTCATTTACATCCCACGCCACTGAGATTTTGCTGTCTCACAGTCGCAGAAACTTTCACTGCTGTTTCATCTCGTGATATGAAGCAGCCTACTTCATTCATGGTTCTGATGATGTCACTCGAAATTAACACTCCTACCTCTTTCACATGAACGCGCTCGTGGCTGGACAGGAAAACCCAGAGCTGACTGAACTAGTTGATAACCAGGTTTTGTGGTACCCGTTATCCAGACGGCCAGTGATAGGGTTAGTTAAACCAGATAACAAAAATATATCCTGGATAAGTTGAACTGGCTTCATAGTGCAGGCCTCAGGTGATTAAAACCCTGAATAAAGCAGATTTAGGTTACACACTAGTGTTTCTGCTGTGCACTTTGGCACATCACAGACAGCCCACTCGCCCAGCACCTGCTAATGTGTGCTAACCTTACCTTTAGCAGGAGCTGAATTATCCACAGAGGTCTCCTCCTCTCCAAAACAAACGGACTCTGTGATTTAAACTGGTAAAAACAAGGAATAAAGCAATTGCACGTTAAAAATACATGTTTTTCTGAAGCTGCTTGTCGTGGAGGGGCTGTAAACCACTGTGAACAATGTGAAACAAGAATGGCCCTACCTAGAGCCAGTGTTTGGTTTGTCCGTTCTGGGCTACTGTAGAAACATGGCGGTGCAACATGGCAATTTTACATGAAGACCCGCCCCCTATGTAGATGTAACAGCTCATTCTGAGTTGACAAAAACACACTGGGTCTTATTTTCAGGTGATTATACACAAAAGAAAACATACTTACTATATTATGTTCCATTTCTGCTGATATATCCTCCTAAATCCTACACACTGGACCTTTAAATGTTTTAATCTGCCCATGGTAGTGTTGCAATATTTAACAACAAAAAAATCTGTAATATGTTCTCAAACATTTAAAAAGTGACATATAGTTGTAAATTAAATTAAGACACAGTAGATTAAAAATATATATATAATATGTAAAAGCCTCCATATGAAACATATTTTCACTGCTGCATCTCATAGCTGCAACTGTGTGCTTATTATGACCCTTATATTACCCAGTGTGTCACAGTTTGTGGCTGAGTAGTCTTATAATGCACCATGTCCTCCAGGCAGGAACACCTCATGACGATGAGTACCCTCCGCTGCCGGCCTATCAGTCTGATTCAGAATCGGAGAAGAAGGAGGTGTACATCATGCAGGTGAGAGGTCTCCCGTGGTCGTGCACAGCTCAGGACATCCTGCAGTTCTTCTCAGGTGAGAGTTTGGATCTGAGCGTCTCACCTCAGTATTTGGGTGTATGCTGGTGATTAAAATAAAATACAATATGTCAGAATTTTATAGGCTGTTTTGTGATTTTTTCTGGTGTTTTTATTTGTTTAAATTCAAAGTTTTTTTATTTCAGGGAAGTTGTTCGTAATCTGTCATTTTTTAATGTTATATTTATTATTAAAGATAATTTTCCAGCTGTTAAAACATCCCGCCTCACAGTATATGCTGCATCTTTGTCAGAACTCTTAAATCACTGAAACAATGTGAAAGATGTTTGTCTTGAGTCTAAAGATTCATGTCCACCATGCACTAGAAAACTTTGAAAAGACTTTAAAAGATTGGGTCGGACTCTCTCTCACATCTAGAGACAGTTTGAGTTGTTGCAAAAACCGAGGATCTTGCAGCGTCACAACTAGATTCCTTTTGAGATTATTTCCCATCCTGCTCCTCCACTGTCTGCATGAGACAAGACTGAAAACTTACGATAATAACAAACATGTTTCATTTAATTGGATCATCATGAGGAGAAAAAGACTGACTTGAGTTATGTGACCACCTTACGCCAGACAAGCGACATCACAGGAGCGCACCACAACTGAGGTTAAACTCATGATTTTATTATGACACTGGTAATTCGTCTGCGACGGTGAAATCTTCTTTAGGTGTAAGGCCGGCATTAATGCACACTGAGCTATAACACTACTGGGTTTGCTGTCCTAATTGTCCAACATAAAAAAAACTAAACTAAATTAAATTTTATTATTGTGTTGAACAAAAGAAATATTGGCCACTGTATTGTTACTGTGTTTCAGAGTGTAGGATCCGTGACGGGGTGAATGGGATCCATCTCACTGTGGACGGGATGGGGAGGCCAAATGGACACGCCTTCATTGAGATGGAGCACGAGGAGGACGTCTCCAAAGCCCTGGAGAAACACAGACAGTACCTCGGCCCACGCTATGTGGAAGGTTTGTCTCTCTTAATTCCGAGCTGGACCAAATACAGATGCTGATTGGACATTTTGACGTGATGCAACAGCGGGAAAATCGCAGGGGTAAACGATAAAATAAATGAGCCATTTAAATTAGTTTCAAAAAGCTCACGTCCTGCTTGGTGTGTGTGCAGTGTATGAAGTGACAGACAGCGACGCTGAAGCCATCCTGAAGAAAGCCATTCAGGCTGGACCTGATGCCGGGGTGGTGCGGCTCAGAGGTCTCCCCTTCTCCTGCAACGAGGCCGACATTGTCCAGTTCTTTGCAGGTAAACTCCTCCCACCTCCACATTTACTGGGAACTCTGGATCTGTGCTGCCACCAGTGGTGGCATGTAACTAAGCACATTTATTCAGATAATGTAAGACAAATTTGAGGTACTTGTACTTTACATGAGTACTGTTCTCTCATGTCACTTTGTTGTGTTACTTTTTTACTCCACTACATTTATCTGATAGCTTTAGTTTGTTCACAAGTTCAGATTTTTGCACCTCAAACACATGAAAATGTAAAAGAACAACTGACAGATTAATCGATTGACAGAAAATTATTTGACTATTTTGATAATCATTTATTTTTCTTGAAAAATGTCAAGATTTGTTTCTTAGCCTTTTGGTTTTTTAATCATTTAAAATCATTCTTAATAATGTTAATGATGTTAATAATGAGGTTTGGACTGTTGGTTGGACAAAACAAAACTGTGGATGTGTCATTTTGACATCTGGGTAATTGTGACAGCATTTCAAACCAGACAATGGATTCATTGGAAAATTATCAGTAGATTAATTCATAGTAAGAAAATAACCTGTGGCCGTAGACCTGGACAAAATAGTTAAAAATAAGCTCCACCCAATGCAGGAGTAATAATAATAATAATAATTAGGGCTGGGACTTTACTGTGTTAATTTTGATTAATTAATTAAAGGACAAATAAAGCCTTAAAAAAAAAAAACGCATTTAATCGCACCTTTCTCAGTTCCCCAATTTCTGGCACACGGGTAACACTGATGCACACACTCCGGCTGCACTTCAACCCTTAGGTATCACCTCAATGCAAAACATGTTGCTGCGAGCACGGACACCAGAGCTAGGGTTAGCTACGACAGTCTTAGTACAGGCAAACGGTGTAGCCAGCCCACAATAGGCTATATTTTCCTGACCGAAGCCAACCCAAGTCCGAGACACTTATAACCGAGCTCGGCCTGAACCCGACAGACTTTCTGATTTTTAAGTCCTAACCCGACCTGAGCCTGACGCAGGCTGTTGCCTGACATAGTCATGGTTACCATGGTTACAGTTTGTTACAGTCTGTTTACTGTGATCATACATGGACAGTGTGTAAATGCATCAAAAAGCTGCTGTTACGCACAGTCACACACGTCGCTCGCACAGCAGCACAGCACACACACTCAATTGGAGCGGAGCCTGTGTTGTGTTCAGGCATTGTCACGTAAATAGCATACTCTAGCACTTGAATAGGCCATAGCACAACATAGCAGCATGTCAAGTGGGCCAGACACGAGCAAAATTTCTGATTTGTTATCCAAACGCGGCCTGTCCCGTCGGGTCCTGTCAGGCTCAGGTCAGATATCCACACTCTGGCCCACAATAGACCAGATGACAGGGTTCAGAGCCAAAATAAGTAAGTCTACGTCTGACGAATTAACAAACTCTCTGGCGAAATGAAAAATAAACATTGTTGTTGTTCATGTTGTTTAAATACACGTATATGTCTTTTCATTGATTTAATCGTCAACCAAAATTTATCTGAAATGAAAAACTTGACTTATTGTGTTTGATAAAAGTGTGATTAATCGCGATTAATTAATTACAAAGCCTCTAATTAATTAGATTAATTTTTTTAATCGCGTCCCACCACTAATAATAATCTAATGTTGTATGTATATATGTTGCTGTGGGTCGGTCAGTTTTTTGAATGATGCCATACAGGGAAAAAAAACGTTGAAAAAAAAGGTCGTGTTTATTTAATGATACAAGTGAAATTCTGAATGTGTGTCTTTCAGGTTTGGATGTAGTGCATAATGGGGTCACCGTCGTCACAGATCACAGAGGAAGAAACTCTGGAGAGGCCTTTGTGCAGTTCTCCTCAAAAGCAGCAGCAGATGAAGCTCTGAAGAGAGACAGACAGGTCATCGGAAACAGGTAGGAGGCCGCACACGCTCACATGAAGGCCTGTACCGACTTTACAGTCAAATGTGTCTCTCGTTTCTGGCTGACAGAAAGTAGTTTAACGGAACATAAGTCACTGATTTGTTTCTTCACGGGCATCTCCTCAGCTCACCTGTCTTGTTCTGTTTGTATTTACAGATACATCGAGGTGTTTCCCAGCAGAATTGACGAGATTCGTTTTAGTTGGAGGAGGAAGACGAAGTCAACTTCCTTTAAAATGGGCGGCCCTCAGTCAGCAAGCCCGAGGGCTGTACCTGCCCCACAGACCAAAGCTGGTGAGGAGGTTTTAGGGCTCATTATAATGACTTTTGGTTTCCCCCTTTCCCTAAAATAACACGGTGTTCAAAGAAGAGTAATAAGGTGTGAATTATGACTACTTCGGTCAAAATTTTTTTAGTGTTTATATTCCTCTTTAGGCATGGAAGACAAAAATTTGAAGTTCAATGAGCATGTGCGAAAAGTCTCTTTCAGAGGAACAGCATATTGCAAGTTTACACAACAACGGAGACAGTGCTGTTTCCATAAAAGTGCACTCTGGAACCCGTTTTCAAAATGTTGTGTTTTCAGGCACCCAAAACGCCGCTGCCGGGTAAACGATCAGCAAAAATGCAGCTTAAGTTTATAGTTTTTGGTTGAAATTGTTGTCGTATAGGCAGGACCAGAGTGCAGTTTTTTTGAGACACACCGTCTCCGTTGTTGTCTTGTCTGAACGTGGAACATGTTAACCTTTCCTGTAAACATGGCCTTAGATGTTTATAAATTTTATTTACCTGCGAGGGTCTCCTGTTATAGTAGGACTGACGATAAATTCCTGAGCTGCACATTTCTTGCATACCGTCAGCCATCTTGGTTTTCAGAGACTTGTGTTGCACTCACAGCACCTGGCCAGTGGGTGGCGGTGTATGGCAAGACACACTGGGATCTGCTGTAGTGGCTTACATGCAACTATCGCATCAAGACCCGTGTTTACACAAGAAAATGGGTTTTAAATAACTGTCCACTAGGCGTTAAAGGGTTAAGAAAGAGAAAACAAAAATGGTGAAAATTTGACTTTTAAGTTATTATTTGTAGCTCAAATATTTTTTTATGTAGAAATACATTGGTCCATAATCTCACTCAGCACTGGACCTGTTTCAAGTCAAGTCAGTTTTATTTATATAGCACATTTCATGCGACAAGCATGAACTCACTGTGCTTAAGATACATCATACATGACAAAATAAAACATCATATAAGTATTACATTTGTAAAAACAAGCAGGACATGATAAAAACAAACAAAATAAGAAGGTACTATTATCATCATTATTCTTAAAAAAGGAAGGATAATATCAATAATAACACTAATTCCTATGACAAATAAAAGTACGCTTAAAAACCTAACGATAACCTTGTGGAAAAAATATGTTTTTAGTTTCCTTTTAAAAGAGAACACTGTCATATTGTGTTGTGACTGAAAGCACCATGAGAGGCCTGCATGTCTTTCAGTCCAAAGACATGCAGGTTAATTGGTGACTCTAAATTGTCCGTAGGTGTGAATGTGAGTGTGAATGGTTGTCTGTCTCTATGTGTCAGCCCTGTGATAGTCTTAAAAAACTAAACTGACATATCTGCTCCATCAGGCTCCTATCAGAGCTCAGCCCTGAGTGGTCATTACGTCCATGTGAGAGGACTTCCTTTCCAGGTGTCCGGAGAAGACATTGTTCAGGTAAATAAAAAGAAATTTAAGATAACGCTAAGTTGAAGTTAGTTGTGCTGTCAGAGGTCACACTTGCACATGATTTTATACTTCATGTGTTTTTCTCTCGCAGTTCTTCTCTCCTCTAGTTGTGTCTAAAATTTTGATTGAGTGCGGCCCCGAAGGGAAACCCAGCGGAGAGGCCGACATTTACTTCAGCTGCCACGAGGATGCCTCGAACGCCATGTCCAGAGACAGAATGCACCTAGGTGAGACTGTCGGAGCTGGGACCAGCTGATTTCGTTGCACGTTAAAGCTGGGGTTGGCAGAAATCTGGAAAAGGCAACAACAAAAAAAAAAATCCTGTAGGAATTAGAAATCGCACCCTCCTCCTGCAGCTCTAGCCTCTCTGTTCTAAGCCCCTCCCACCAGACAACAACAGGCATGTTCACGCTCTTTATACAGGAACCCAGTGTTTCCCATTTATTTAAACTTACTTCATTGTAGAGCCTTCTTTCTGTTGATCAGACCACACATGAAACAAAAATTAGCTAGCTAGCACCCCCATGGTCCCCTAGACTGCTTCATCGGCCCCAGAAATCGAGACTCGACCCACGGCTGTAGCCACTCGTATCTGGCCAGTGCAAACCCCACATGACTGGGTGTCATAGTGGGCTGGTGGCCAGTGTGGGTGGCAGTTCGAACCTGTGTGACGGCAACAGAAAGTTTGCTGATCCAGGGTCCAGTCTGCCTGGATTCAGTTTGCTGCAGACGCTGACTTAGGGTCGGTCTCCAGAGCTGCTGTCCCTTCTCCTCCCAGTGAGGTGGTCTGGAGTGACAGGGAGTGAGGCAGAGGAGAAGCTGTGATTCAAGGCTCTAGTTAACGTTAGTTACATAAACGTGAACAAGCTCTGGTTAGCAGGAGACTAAACTATGAGCAAAATTTTCTCTCCATCTCTGACACGCTTCAACGATACGGACACATTTTTGTTTCAGAGTCTCTTTTAGACTTTATTTTGGATAAGTCCATCTCCCTCTTTTTGGGTTGCTTTGCAGTGTCGGCAGTCTGCCGTTGAATTGGGCTTTCACCAAAGGGATGTGCACGCACACCTGCATTTAGAGAGCAGCCAATGAAACGCCCTCTCTCTGAAATGACCCTTTGATTACCAAAGTCTCCGTCACAGCCTAGATTTTCTCAATCCTGAACACAGAGCCAAGAGGAGGTGCTGACATCTAGTTTTCTCTTAATCCCCTTGAATAACAATATGATTTAAGTTTATCTCAGAGACATTTCTAGTAAGTCCTAGTTTCCTATTATTCTTTGAGTCACTTTAATGCATCACTTGGCCTGGCATCTTGGGGGCGGGATGCGATTTTTACCCAGTGACGCCAAAACGAAACTGCCTATCATCTTCATTGTCCATAATCCCCAGTCTTTCTGCTCTGTTATGACATTATATGTGCCACTTTATAAAAACGAAAGATTTGATTATTGATGGGTCTTTACAAAGTTTCACTGAACATTTGAACCTTCTCTTATTTTTAGGAGGAAGATACATCGAGTTATTCCTGAACTCTTCACCAGACTTTGATGAAAGGGGGTGAGAAACACTGAGTTAGTTTAAAAAAATTCCCATTTACTGACAGAAAAATACTCAAGTTTTATATTTCTGACTCACATTTTTAAGGAAGTTACAAAGGAGAAATTCTGCATCTCTTAAAAACAGTCCAGTTGTCGTTTTGGTTTCTCTCAGCTGTAACACAAGAGTCGTAATTACAACCCACCTGCTGGGAGTTTCCAGCTTTTTATGGAACAAACAAAAACACACTGCTGTCTCAGTGCTGCTTTCATTTTCTTAAAAAGACTTTTCAATATATTTAAATGCAATTTTACTGGTTTTACCTTCTCTTAGGTTATGTTTTAGCTCCAGACATGATTTAACATGTTGTATTTTCTCCCGCAGGTGAATGCTGACACAGATGCCAAACACACACACACGTACAGGAATATTGTATTTAATTTTCAGCCTGACTTGAACACAAAACAATAAAAGATTCTGTTATGAAGAAAAACTGCCTTCATTTTCTCTTTCCAACAAAAGGGAGATAATTACAGTTCAAGGTCAACATAGTCAACTTCTAATAAAAGGTGTGTTCTATTGAGGTATTTCCATCCATCCATTTTCATCCGCTTAACCGGGGCCGAGTCGTGGGACATGCCCAAAACACCGCCAGCAGGAGGCACCCAGGAGGATCCTGATCAGATGCCTGAGCCACTAAAGCGCTAGCAAAAACAGAAATCAGCAGATATGTGAAGATCAAGACGTCGTAGTAATGTCTCATGTTAAATTAGATATCTTTTGTTTGTTCTTCTGAAATGTTACAGGACAAAATGCTCCAATAAATAAACAGAACATTTGTCCTTTGTTGTTTGTTTAGTTACTGTGACTCAAAAACAAATCTCTTCTCCGTCTGTGTGAGTTTTTTTTTTTTTTTTTAATTTTTTATTTAGAAAGAGCACTTTCAGATGACAATGCACAGTCTGTAACATTCAGCCAAAAACACATGTATATAATGACATTATCATATAAATAGTCACAGGTCATCTAAGTATTTTTCTATGTATCTCTTTCAAATGTTTTTAGCATTTTATGTAAACATTGGTATGAATTATTTACAAAAAGAACACGGGAAGCTTTCACATTGGAGAGGTATAGAAAACAAAGTACCAGTAATATAACAATATAACAAAATAAATAGATTCAGGTTAAAGGTCACCAAAAAAAGAAAAAAAAAAAAAAAAAAAAAAGTCTAGATCAATAAACAGTTTTCCTGACCTTTTTTCAGTAATTTAAGAGAAGTCATGTCTTATAGGTTTGACGTACTCAGTCCATTTACTCCAGATTTTGTAAAATCTATCTTTCTGGACTTTAAGGGAATATGTCAGCCGCTCCATTATGTAAATTTCATGAATAATATCTATCCATTCATCTATAGTGGGTAGATGGGGTTTAAGCCAATTTCTCGTAATAACTTTTTTGCTTCCAGCCAGGAGAATTTGAACCAACTTTTTATCGTTATTTCTCCATCCATCGAATTGAATGTCTCCCATATAAACTGTATCCATAGTAAAAGGGATATTGACTCCAAATATATTGTTAATATGTTTGTGGATTTCCTGCCAATAAGGAACGATGACTGGACAGATCCAGAAGACATGATAATGATGGGCGTCGTCCATCCCACATTGTCTCCAGCAGCTGGAACCCCCTCCCCCATGTCTCTTTTGTAAGGGTGTAATAAAAAATCTAGCTACATTTTTCCAACAAAATTCACGCCAAGTAGTCGAGCAAGTTGAAGTCCATTGTATGAGGCATATTCTTTTCCAAGCATCCTCTGTTATGATCAAATTGCCTTCTTTTTCCCACTTTTCTTTTATATACCAGGTATTTCCTGATTTGGGATGGAGTATTCCTTTATATAGTTTAGAGATAATCTTAGTACACAGAGATTCTGATACTGACAAAAGAATTTTCAAAATTCCTGTTTCTACTTTACCTAAATTTGGTCTCAGATTCTGATTGAAATAATTTCTAACTTGAAGATATCTATAGAAATCCTTTTGTTCAAGATTGTACCTTTTCTTTAAGAATTCAAAACTATGGAATGTCCCCTCCTTAGTGAATGAGTAATAATTTGTTAAACCTTTAGCAGCCCATTTTTTAAATCTACCATCAGATCTGTTTGGTATAAATTCAGTGTCATAAGCACACCATCGCAGTAATTTAATTGAATCATTTAAATTACAAGTTTTCACAGTTTCCTGCCAGGTTCTCAATAGTATATTTAACCACGGGTTGCCCATGTTCAGCTGTTTAT
Organism: Cephalopholis sonnerati; assembly: GCA_019142605.1. NCBI lineage: Eukaryota > Metazoa > Chordata > Actinopteri > Perciformes > Serranidae > Cephalopholis > Cephalopholis sonnerati. The sequence continues at coordinate 38,491,001 of JAGQAX010000007.1, read as the reverse complement.
TTAAAAGTTTGTTATCTGCAATAATAGCTTCAATAGGTATCCCATCTAGTAGCTCATTTTCAATTTCTTTCCAACGTGCAGAATAAGCTGGGGTACATAAGCAAATCAGTGGCCTCAACTGTGCTGCTAGATAATATTCTCTGAAGGAGGGGAGACCCATACCCCCACTCTCTTTGCTTAGTTGTAAGGTCTTAAACTTGATCCTGGGTTTTTTCCCCTGCCATAGATACCTGGATATCATCGCATCCCATTCTAGGAATTGTTTGGTTGGTATTGACACTGGAAGATTTTGGAAAAGATAAAGCAATCTTGGCAATATGTTCATTTTAATGGACTCCACCCTGGAACTTAAACTCAAGAAAGGGATAACATTCCAGCGTGAAATATCAGACTTCAACTGAGAATTTAAGGGGTTATAATTCAGATCAAATAATTTTGTGATATCCTTTGTTAAGTTTACCCCTAGGTATCTGATTGATTCTGCATCCCATTTCATTTTGTATTTGCTTCTGATGTGATTAGGTGGGTTATAGTTAAAGGTGATTACCTGTGTTTTTTGTATATTAAGTTTATATCCTGAATACATCCCATATTGTTCTAGCAGGTTCATAAGCTTTGGGAGTGACTGTGTGGGTTGTGATAAATATATCAATACATCATCCGCAAATAAGGCCAATTTATTTTCTCCTGATGGCATATTTATTCCTTTAATGTCTGTATTTTGTCTGATCCATTGGGCCAACGGCTCAATAAATAGAGAGAAGAGGAGAGGTGAGGCACAGCAGCCTTGTCTAGTTCCCCTTTCAAGGATGAATGGATTAGATAAGTCACCATTAATTTTTATTTTTGCAGAAGGTTTGTCATATAGGGCTTCAAATACTTCAATAATAGATTTATGAAAGCCAAATCTGTCTAAAACTTTATACAAGAAGGACCACCTGACCGAATCAAAAGCCTTTTCGGCATCTAGACTAATAATGGCTGTTTCTATTCCTTGTTCGATAATCCAATCTATTATATGCAAAGTTCTCCTAATATTATCCTGTGTTTGTCTTTGTTTCACAAAGCCAGTTTGGTCGAAGTGGATTAGTTCTGGTAATATATTTTCAATTCTTTTGGACAGTACAGTTGTAAATAATTTATAGTCTATATTCAATACACTAATCGGTCGGTAATTACTGCACTCCAACTTGTCTTTTCCATCCTTTGGTAACACAGAAATAATGGCATATCTCCAGGAGGCCGGAATTTCTTTCTTCTTCAATACCCAATTAAAGGTTCTCAATAGTACTGGAGCCAGTGTTTCCTTCATAGTCCTGTACCATTCAGAGGTGAAACCATCTTCGCCCGGCGACTTTCCTGTTTTCAATTTACTTATTGCTGCATTTAATTCTCCTATTTCTATATCAGACAATAGTTTGTCATTTTGTTCATTAGTAATGGTAGGTAAATTAAGAGTGGCTAAAAAAGATTCAATCTGAAGGTCGTTGTTCGTTTCTGGTTGGGAGTACAGTGATTTATAGAACATCTCAAAACTCTGCTGAATTCTCTCTGTATGTGTCTCAATGTTCCCCGAGTGAGGATTTCTTATTTTATGTATTGAATTATCTGCTTGTTGTTTGCGTAATCTGTAAGATAATAGTTTGAGAGATTTTCCACCAGCTTCATAATAACGTTGTTTTGTAAATAACAGCATTTTCTGTATTTCCAAAGTGTTAATTTCATCTATTTCCTTTTTTATTTTATTCATTTTTAATCTGGTTTCCTTATTTAGAGACTCTACATGGTCTCTTTGTAATTCCTTTAATTTCTCTTCCAAATTAATGAGCCTTTCTTTTCTGAGTTTCTTTTCGTACGACGAGATAGCTATTATTTTACCTCGGAGTACCGCTTTGAGCGCATCCCAGAGCACAGATGGTGTCACCTCCCCGTTATCATTAAGCTCCAGATATGTTTTAATTTCCTTCTCAATTTTTTCCTTAATCTGTGGGTTGTTCAGAAGATTCGAATTCAGGCGCCAAGGTAAAGATTTTGGTTTATTGTCTAAATTTATTGACATGTATACGGGGCTATGGTCAGATAAAGTAATCGGACCAATATTGCATTGTTCTATTCTGTGAAAGTCTTTACTAAAAGTGAAAAAATAATCTATTCTAGAGTAAACTGCGTGAGGTGAGGAGAAGTGGGTAAAATCTCGGCCAGACGGGTACAGTTCTCTCCAAACATCGATAATTCCCACTTCTTTCATCAAAGCCTTTACTTTCTTACTGATAGCATTTAAGTCTGACTTTCTATTGGAGGAGTCTAATCTAGGATTCAAACGAATATTAAAGTCTCCTCCACAGATTAAAGTGCCCTGGCTTTTTGTAGTCATTATTTCAAATATCTTCTTGTAAAATAGCCAATCACTTCCAGGGGGGATATAGACGTTCAGGAGGGTTATTAAGGCTCCGTTAATTCTCCCAGTAACCAAAACAAATCTTCCTTCTTTGTCCCTAATTTCTGACACATGTTCATACTTAACTTGACCTGATATCAATACAGCCACTCCTCTGCGGCGTCCTGATTTATGAGAAGATGAGTATATGTATTTGAAACCCATTTTGTTTAGCTTATTATGCTCTGTATCACTCAAATGCGTTTCCTGTAGGAAAGCGATTTGAATTTTTTCTTTTTTTAATTTGGACAAAATTTTCCCTCTTTTGATTGGACTATGTATACCATTGACATTAAAAGAAGCTACTTTCAAAGTTTTACCTTGCATACATGTAAACAGAAATCTGCCTCCATATACTTCCTAGGAAAGCCCCCCCTCCCTGAAGAAACTGACAGGGAGTGAACATAGAAAAATATTATTGAACCATAAACACAGAACAGATAAACATATAACATAACAAAGCTGCGTATGACTTCCACTTCAGAGGTCTTTGTTGTGACCCTACTAGAGTCTCTAGGGAAAGCCCCTCCCTGTATCCAGAAGAGGGGGCCCTTCTCCAGATAGCTGCACCAAAAAGTCCCCTGTTGCCCCCTGTAATTCTTACATTTAGTGATTAACATATTTGACCAGAATAACCAGGTAATACAACCATTTCCCCGTTTAGATTTAGGTTTTTATATTTGTAAATGCACTTGTCCAATCCCTCAAACGTTGGAGGGGAAAACATCAAGAAAGGGGGCTCATCTACCAGATAAACATGACCAGTCTTAACTTAAGTTGTTGGAGGTGAGGCCCGCCTGAAAGATTGTAGCCGCTCCTTGAAGTTGGACTCGCGTCTGGGATGGGATGCGCGTCTCCCCCTTCGCTGGCTGCTCCTCTCCCATGTCAGCTGCCGCAGTTTGTCCATCAGAGTCTCTGGGGGTTTGATGATCTCTACCGGGTATCCTCTGTTTGACATGTCAGTTGCCGCTTCCTCGGCGCTCTCGTAGATCCGGGTTTCATCATTATATTTAACTTTGAGCCGCGCTGGGTACAGGGTTTGGAACGGGATCTGGCGGTCCTTCAGGATCTTGCGTATTTCTGTATATGCCCTTCTTTTCTGAAGAATACGCGGTGCGTAATCGTTGTCCAGGTTTATTCGCCTCCCTTGCCAGGTAAAGCCCCTTTTCTGCCAAGCTGAACGGAGAACATTCTCCTTAGTTTTGAAGCTGAGAAATCTCACCAGGATGGATCTTGGCGCTGCGTCCTCGGGTGGCTGTGGACCGAGCGCGCGGTGCGCTCTTTCCAGCTGCAAAGGCATCTCGTCGGGTATGTCGAGGTTTTCGCGGAGTAACTTTTCCACAAATGAAGTCATGGATTGAGACTGCTTTTCGGCTCCCTCGGCAACCCCATAGATCCGTATGTTTTCACGTCTAGAACGGCTTTCCTGATCTGTTATTTTAGCATCTAGCGAGTTATGCAGCTTTAGCATTTCTGCTAAGATATCCTCTGTGTTTTGGACTCGTTCCTCGACTTTCATTATTCTCTCTTCTGCCTCGTCTAGTCTTACGTTAGTCTTTAAAATTTCCCCCTTAATGTCCTCCAACTGTTGCTTGTTGTCCTGGCGAAAACCCCTCAGCTCCCGAAGGATCACGTCCAGATCAGCTTTCTCTTCACCTGGCATTACGTTAGCCTGTTTGCTAGCAATGGTCTGTGTGTCGCCTCGTGGTCTTTCATCATCATTTATTTCTGGCTGCTGAGTCCCTTTCTTGCCCTTTTGCCTGGTATCCATCGTTACCCCCGTTTTCACAGAGTCTATAAAGATGATATTTCGCTTTTTTTGGGGGTAGTTCAATGACTTTTTAAGGGGGTGCAGTCGGGAGCTCCTTAACTAAGCTGCCATCTTGTCTGTGTCCCACCCGGAAGTCCCTGTGTGAGTTTTACTTGAAATTCTTTATGATAGTTTTTTTTTATTGACGCAAACAAAACATTTAGGTCCCAACAATATACCAAAAAAGTGTGAGAGTTTCCACGATGAGAAGACTAAACATGGTTAAAATAACGAAGTCAAGCACTGTAAAATTTCATAAAAGTTTATTGTTGATCTAAGAAGCATTTCCATTTCACGTGTTAATTAGCTTCAACAAGAACGACTAAGCCTCTAACTATTCTTCATATAAATCACCAAAACATAAGAACAGCTGTTATAAAGATGCACTGATTCGCCCACTTCAAACTGGTCAGGCAGAGAGCCATGCATTTAAAAGTGCCGTAATATGTTCAGGCGCCCAGAGGAAGCGACTACCCAGAGACAAGACGAGAATCTAAACATCCAAGTGTTAGATTTTATAATTCAACTGCAGCACTGTTTGAAATAAACTCTGATGTCACCAAATATTTACAGTCAACCAGAAGATGATTTTAATGTTTGAGCGTTTTTGTTAATGCCACTTCTAACTAATACAGAACAGCAACAGTTAAGGAAGAGTTTACCCCGAATATTCAGATGTGTAAACTTGAAGAAATAGTCTGACATTTTGGGATATGCGCTTACTTGCTGAGTCCGACACTAAGGATGATTTGAACGTCAGCATTTGTTCAACATATAGAGTAATCACCACCAAACCTCCCACATGTGAACATAACTTATATTTTTTTACTATTTAAAATCAGCAAAATCTAAATTAATTCTAGAGCTGGGTGATGTGTATTGCCTCACGCAGCATCTCCTTGCCCTGCTGTTGCTCTCTCTCTGTTTATAATGAGCCTATCGCTGCGGGAGTGTGAGCTCCGCACCGGGGAACACTTACTGAGAGTTGGCCCACCTGCTCGCACACACACACACACACACACAGTAACAGGGCTAACTGTTAACATCACATGGCTAACGTTACCTCAGTTATTCACGAGTTAAATGAATGTGGCGAGCCATTTCGGCGTGGGCTTTTTTTGGACTGTTTAACAGCTCGGTGTTGGATGTTAGCCGCTGCTGCTGTGTTAGCTCGTGCTGACCAGGCAGACGGTGAATTGACCAGGAGGAAATTGGCTCAACGTCTGCGTCTAAACTATGTACTGAAGTGCTCAAATATGGAGGTTACTTAAAATGGCCATCTTTAGCTGATACTACTCTTAGTGTCTGCACTGTAAATATGAAGCTACAACCAGCAGCTAGTTAGAGCCCCCTCCATTTTTTGGTGGCATTTTTATATTTCATATTTTTCTTAGTCACGTCCTGACAGTGTTGTTTAACCACATTCAACGTTCGCCAAATATTTTTTGACAAATATTATGTGCTTGAGGTTAAAAATTGAAGGTTGTTGCTAAAGTGGGAAGACGACATATGACGACAGAAGAATCTGCAAGTCACTCGTGTTCCTCCAAGCTTCATAAACATCATAGTTAGCTAGCCAGTCAACTTATCTTGTATTTTACCATCATTGTAGTGGCCTCAGTTATACCTCTCTGTGTAGTTTCCCTCCACCTTTGTGTGTTGTTTAATCTCATAATGGCATTCGTAGCCTGTGTGCAGTGAACGGCTGCAATCAACACCAAATTACACCAAATACCACGGGCAGAAGTAGCACAACACACCGACTGTCTCACTTGATGTCTTCTTTACAGTCTCCTGGCCCCAGTGCACTGCGGGATGGACAGACAGGTTAACGAGGTCCACCATCTGAAATGCAGCTTCGTAACTTGTCGAAAGGTTGCACCGTCCACCAGCATCAGCCTCCAACATGTTCGGGTAAGTCAAAAAGTCCTGTTAAAAAGGAATCACAGTGCTGCTCGGGGCAGTGACGGTGCTGAGCTGAGGTGAGAGAGGCTGATGCTGGTGGACACATCCCATAACTCCATTTTCAAACAGCAGACCTCTGCAACATGTCCAACTTTCCTTTTATGGGCTGTGACTGGCATGCTCCTGTGCAGCTCCACGTTGCAGCAGCAGCCAAACAGCGCCTCTTCACTACACGACCGATAGCTGCAGCAGGAGGAGACGGTAAAGACGACAGCGAGTCAGAGACACTCAGTGTGATGTGCTAATTGTCGCCTCATTTGTGCTCTGATATCAGTAAATTCAGTCATGGATTAATGTGACATCCAACTATTGAACACACCCTAATTCTCTGTTTGAACGTTAACCATTAAACAGGAAGTAAAACTGACAGGAGGGGCGCTTTAAATTAGCTTAGCATAAAGACTGCCTGGCTCAGTCCAGAGGGAACAACATCTGTCGCCAGCACCTTTAAAGCTCGCTAATTAAGACATTCAACACTCCAGGAAGTGACTGCTCCCGGCCAAGAAATAGTCACGGCCGCAATTTTTACACTTTTTTTGTACATATTTTTGTACATATTAAACAAAGAAGATATAAAGTGTTAATTAGTGAGCTTTAGAGATGCTGATAGGTGGATTTTGTTTCCTTGAGCCAGGTTAGCTGTTTCCTCCTGTTTCCAGTTTTTGTGCTAAGCTAAGCTGACTAACTGTAGCTTCATGGCAAACGGACAGACGTGAGAGTGGTATCAATCTTCTCATCTAATTCTACTCAAGAAAGGGAATAAGCGCAGTACCCAAAATGTCAAACAGCATAATCAACTCTCTTCTCCTGCCTGAACACCAGAGCTCGATGATATGTTCATGAAATATCGATATCATGATAAGAGACTAGATAAAGGATTTTGGTTATCGCAACAGCTTGATGCGTCTTTTTCTGCTCTTAAATTCTGCATTACAGTTTTACAATATTCTTAACTCACGATATATCCTTGATGTTTCTGTATATATATATGATTGTTTACGATTTTCAAGTGTATAAAAATCTTCTGACAGCACATACAGTCCTTCTCAAAATACTAACACATGCTTAATATCATAGAATAATATCATATTTGGTCTTGAGTGTTTGGGATATATATTATTTGTCAGTATCGCCCTGAATTTGATGCAACTTTGAGCATAAAAGTGTAAAAATTCATCCTTCATTTGAGAGAAATGATGAAAATGTTATATTGGAGCACAGCTGTGGCTACAACAAGTCCAGTTATTCCTTTTTTATCTTTTAAAACTATATAAAAATATATATTGTCAGTTGACCTTTAATCAATAATCCACTTAGTGGACCTCATGGAAAGTCATTTTTTAACGCATGAGATGATTCAAGTTGGTTTTTATATCAGCAATCTCCACTCAGGTGCCATTTTACAGCTTTGTTGAGTGCAGGTTTTCACTGGAGAAATACCACAGCAGCTTAACACACACTTTCAGCCAGAGAGGGAGAATCACAGCCACACCAGTATTTGATAAATGAAAACCTGCATCTGAACAGCGCTCGTGATTGGACATTCCTAAATTGAAGTAACTAAAATATCGCAAGTCCAGGACTCGCAGGACTCCATCAGATCTTTCGTAACATCATGAAGTCAAAAAGTGCATTTTTGCAGTGCCAGTCGTACAAAATAAATGCCTCTGGTTTTCCGCGTCTTGTGGTAAAATGCTGTTTCATGTTGGCGTTGAAGCGTATTGCTGGAGTAACAGAGAGAAGCAGGCGGTACACACAGTCTCTGGGAGAATGGAGGAAGGTAATGGCAGCTCGTTGGACACGCAGCTCTCACAGAAAACCCCGCTGCAGTTCTTACACTGCTTCTAGAGACAGAAAAACAGGATTAGGTCATATATAACACACTGTGACAGGACATTAATATACAGAGGAGGAGGAGTGCCATTTAACGTGATGACTAAGCCTCACTTTAAAATGTGACACTCATTCTTGAGAACTGGGACAAAACCTTACTCTTCTGGAGTTTTGATTTTTACTCTTCAATTAGGCGGAGAAAATATATTTTAAAAGATCAAAGTCTTGACTGTTAAAGTCGACACTGTCGCAGTGATTTAATTATTATTTTTTGAATAGCATACATGATGGATGTCAGAAGGTCTGACAGACATAACATCTTATGAAGTTGACAAAAAGTTACATATCTATTAATTTCACAGCAGTCATAAAGAGTAGCCATTTTATTTTTCATAGTTTCTAAGAGTTCTCTCGATGCTAATGAACATTTTATGATTTAGAAGGGCTACAGAGTTGTTATGGTTAAGACACACCCAGTAGCAACATTATTTAATGAATTTACCACTACTTAAGCAGCATTTCTGCCTGTTTGGAAACCAGGAAGTGACACAGGAGTCCTTAAGATATAGCTTATCCCTTTTCTACCTGATTAAATTCCGTTTTTGTAGTAATCTCATAGGACTGACAAAAACCCAGGGCACATCTTTAAAGGACAAACATTTTTACAAAACAACAGATTTTCAAACAAAGATGATTGTAGCAGTACATTTTTACACTTTTGTTATCAGTATGCGCTATTAGATTTAGATTTTGAAGGCTATTAATACATTTTTTAATTGTCTGAAGTTGTGAATTTTTGTCTGGGACAAGGCTGTTTTCTGGCAAAGGGCAAGTTTAGAAGTTAAAAAAATGAAAGCAGATCAAAATATTTGATGATTACATTTATTTCATATATGTAATAATTCTTTAAATAATAATATTTCACCCCAAAAACAGAACTGGTGTGTTAATAAGTTATAATTTTTTGGTAGGACATTATTTGTCTCAATTCTCAAGAATGAGTTATCAAAATTCCATTTGTTTAAACAGTTAATTTGATAATTGGTTGTGTTGTTGTTTTCCCTTTAAAACATCTCTGTATGTTCAGGTAAAGTTTGTATCACTACAAGTTTTTAAAAACACTCTCTTCTGATTTATAGAGACATTTAATATTGTAAACTTTTAATGAGAGATGAGAAGTTCGGAACAATTTTCCATCCTCGTACCTTTGTCTTCAGCAGGGAGTCGTCCTGTTCACACAGCGTACAGATGGAGGGCTGACTGATCTCCACAAAGGACTCCTCCTGCAGAAAATCAATCAATAATTTGGTGTTGATTATAGCCATTATTTAAGATGAAATCACGGCTAAAATCAGCCCCATCATGTACCCTTCACACATGAACTCAAACACTTGATCTAACACTATGAAATCTTCATCTTAATGTTGTAGTTGTATTGTCGTTGCTGCTGTTATTGCTGCGATGACTTGATGTTGTGTTGTCTTGCTATTGTTATTGCTGAAGCTGTTGTGTCATGTTAGATTTTGTAATCCTGTTTTTTTTAGATCATAAAGTCTTTTAGCAGAGAAATTATTCTCTGTTTTCTGCCCAGGGACTGCAGATGAAAATTAGCTTATAGCTAACTGTGGTGCAGCTCAGTAGCCCTGTCAAATAAAAAAAATAAATAAAAGAATAAAATAAAATACCCAATTGATTCTCATGCTACATCAATGGTAAGAATATTGAACGTTTATTTAATGCACCTTAGACCTCACCTGTTCATCCTCATGGTGTGACCTTGAGGACCTTAAAAAGGAGAGGAAGGAGATAAATAAATTAATTACACACAAATATTTCCTCAGATTCTTATATATGTTTTTCTAAAAGCTGCAGTTTCTGACACTTACAGGCTGGAGCTCAGACTTGTTTTGTCCTCTGCTGCCGTGTTTAACAGCTCACTCTCCCTTTTGACTGACGGGGATTCTGGAGGACGCTGTTGGTAAAACACACACACACATAAGCACAGCGCAGACAACACTTTTACTTCATCTTTAATTTTGCACTGCTATGACCACAGGTTTACTTTTGGTATGCTCTCTGGGTGTCTCCTCTCCCTCCGAGGAGTGCTGGACTGTCTGGATGCAGCGTCTGGATGATGCTCACTCCTGCGCTCTCGCTCTTTCCTCAGCTCCAGCTCCAGATAAGACCTGAAAAAGGACAAACACAGCGCAGTGAACACAAGTTTATACTCATTACATTCATAATAATCATGCTTCATCTGATGACAATAGATAAATAAACAAATTAAAAAGGGAGAGGACTCAGATGACCTGATCTCTTCTCAAGATTAATATCCTAAAGATAAAAAATACATACAGTAAAACTACAAGTTATGCTACAAGCAGCATTTTAAACATCAATCAGAGGGTTTTTAATTACCATAAACAAACATTCCTCTGTATTTAGCTTCCCATTCACTCAGACTTTACCTGTGCCTCCTCAGCTGCTCCACCTCCACCTGCAGGCTTTCGATTTTGTCTCCAAACTCCTGTTTGAAGAGCCGGTTGGCCTCTAAAGCCAGATCCCTCTCTCTCTCAGCCTGTTTGCATCTGGTTTGGGGAGGGGGGGGGGGGGGGGGGGGGGGGGTGTTACACAAACTTATGGCAAAATGAAAACTTGACGAAAAGACACATGGTTGGAAAGATAACTAAAACTTAAATAAAAAACACATAAAAATGACAGATCTGGGGACAGAAACTCAACGAGGACAACAGGGAAACTTTAGCCAAAGAAGATGAAGCAGGCTGTGTTTGTTTATCGTTTTATTAGCCTAATGATTACTACAGTTTACACCAATGTTATGTTCACATACAGTTCAAAATTAATAAATTAATTTTGCCCTTTAACTCCTTACTTTATCCTACTCCTGTCCTGGCCTTCGACACTTGAAGTGGATCACCAAACGTTTGACACCAGCCCCTACACATCAGTTCAGATTCTCATTTTCTTAACCTGTCAGTCTCTGTTGGTGGAAAATATTCAAGCACAGTCTCTGGTAGTGGTTTTATTCTTTGGAATAACATTACAGCAAGTCCACTACCTCTCAAATATCCAGGACGTGTTCGTTAGCACATTAATCATCAGTCCATCAAATCTGAAAACTGTTCACAGTGGAATTTTGGACACCATGCCATCTACTCGTCTTACCTTTGCCTAAAAAGCATTAATGCGGTATTTTTAAGAAATGTACGGAGGCTGAGAAAGACCATGCTCGCAATTCTTTTTTTTTTTAAATGAAATTATCTCGAGATCACAAGTTAATTATTTCTTTATCTTAAGAACACAAGATAATCCACCCGTTATCGTGAGAAAACATAAGTTTGTTTCCTCTTATTACTTATAATGTTTATCAGAGATAAGAGAGTCGTGCCAGTGGGCTTAGATGAAAGCTGAAGATGTCAGAAGAAAGAGTAGCTACCATTACTGATAGATGCATCAGATTGTAGGTCTAGCATAGGCAGTTAAAAATCACTCCTGACAGTGGTCTTGAAGGCAGAAATCAGATGTGATCAAATAACCTTTACACTCACTTTCAAGTTCTCTATAATCATCCCGTGATCTCAAGAAAACAAAAGTTGTTTTCTCGTGATAAATTATCTCATTATTTTGATAAAAGAGGCCTTTGCTTTTCTCGAGAATCAACATTCAATCAACAAAGTAACCCGTTATCACGAGAATACAACCTTTGTTCTCTCGAGATAACGAAATAATTACCTCGTGACCTCAAGTTAACAGCATTAAAAAAATAATTGCAAGCGTGGCTGTTCTTGGCTTCTGTAGGAATGCCTACCAAATAAAAGTATAAATCTGATCTGTCAGAGAACACAAGGATTTAGGGCTGCTAAAAGGATCGACTCAGTCCACACTACTCGAAGCTGATGCTGGAGAGCCACTGCAGGAGGTTGTGGGAAAATGGTTTTATTTTCAACAACAAAAGGAGCATCGTACAGAAAAGATAACATCCTAGTTCGGTTGTTTCTATATTAGGCAGGGTTGTATGTTTGTATTCAGAGTTATGAAAGCGGGGAGCTACTGCTGCAGCTGCAGCAGCTTCCCTGCTGCTGAGTTCAGGTTTCTGGCCTGCTTCACCAAATGCTTCTCACTGGTTAAATGATTAAAACAAATAATGATAATGAAAAAATAATGAAAGTGGAGGGAGAAAAATGACAAAACAAGACAATAAGATGTTTTTATAGTTAAGTGATTCTGTGACGAAAAACTGTCTGCTGTCATAATCATTCACTTTGCCAATCATGGCTGCGGGGAACTGCTCTCACCTGGTCTCCATCTGTTTTACAGTCCCTGTCATCTGGTTTATTTTCTCCTCCAGGCGAGCGATGGCTTCACTCTTCTGTTTAGAGCTGGCATCTGCGCTCTGTGGAAGATGAGCCATGTAAGTCAACTGGAAACAATAGCTCAGCACATGTTGCATGTCTTCCTCAGAGATCAAACTGGAAAGAGTTTGGTGCTTTTTTTAATACAAGGATTCATCTGCATTAGTGTTCACTTTTATTTAGTTTTAAAGGATGTGTATACAACAGTCAGAGCATATGTATGGTTCAGAGTCTGAGCTGGGAACGCGTGTACACAGCTCTCAACATGGAGCTGGCTGAGCTGGCGTCTAGAAGCTAACGGAGCTAAAGGCCTTTGCAGATTGAGTCAGTTTTTTTTGTCTGAAACTGTCGCACGTCTAAAAATAAAGATATGTGTGTCAATCACGTTTACACACTGAGTCTCAGACTCTCATTCATCATTACAATTTTCAAAACAGGTTATGTTTTCTGCATTTTTCGCATCCATCTGAAGCTTTTTCAGACCTTTGACCAAGACTCGGTGAGGAAAATGTGGCGGCGGGACGCAGCTGCAACAAGACAGAGGAACTCAGACAGCTACTGTCAACAGGTCAGATAGTGATATTCAGGAGTACGATGATGAAGAGGAGGAGGATGTGGACCGCACACAGAATGTGGAGACAGACAGGGAGGACAGCTCCGCCCCTTCATGCAGCTGCGGCGCCAAATGAAAGACAGGGAGGGAGTATAGAGAGGCAAAGGAGGAAATGTTTCATCTAATTTTGTCTCGTATTGCGAATTTTGACAATGAATAGAACAATAAAACGCTTCGGAATATGTATGCAAGGTGTGTGGATGATGGATTTAAGAGTTGTAAAGGTGGCTCCAGATGTAGAAGTCCTTTTCTTTTTTCCCATAGCCAATGTTCAATGACTGACAGTTGAGCAGCGTGCACTTCTATAGCTCAGATTGTCATGAAATTCTTCAGGTTAAATTGTCGGTGCAAAATATTAAAAACCGTGTTAGAAAATATCAGATTCTTTAATTAAAAAGTTGAGGGTACAAGCCTGTGCACATAAAGACTTTGGGGGAGAAGTTAACTACATCTCCCATGGTGCTTTTGCACAAGAATCATCCAGTCACACAGCTTAAATTCAGTTAAATGCACAGCTAAGAGAGGTGAAGCTAAAGAGTAAGATTTATTCATGTATTCATGAAGTGGGAATACTGAGTGACAAAAATTACTTGCGGAACCAGCGGCGCCACTCACAGTGACAGCCTCAAGATGTTGTACTCAGTTACAGAAGTCTTTTTTTATTGGTTAACTGCACGAGTTTGCCCTGAGCTCACCTCGCAAAAGTGACTTTAAGCTTTCGAGAGAGGATTTGACACACTACCATTCCACTGTTATTCCCAACGTGACAATATTCTGAATTTGATTCAGGTCATGTAAACAGCATATTCTGTTTGGATAATCCGAATTTGGCCTTTTTCCCAATGTAGCAATTTTAATTAAGACATGGTAAATGCCCATATTTTTCTGGTTTTAAAAGCATTCTGTGGAAATGTATATACAGCACATTCTGAGTATGCGTCTCAATTGGGCTTACTGCCACAGAATGCAACATACAGCCGGCTTTGTGCATTGTTGTACACAAACCAACAGTTTGCAATGCTTGAGCAGAGATGATTTAAAAGTTAAGGAAGTTACGGGATCAGAAATGCAGCCTCACCTGTGACTTGTGGCTAAGCTGTTGGTTGATGGCACGAAGGTCTTCCAGCTGCTGTCTGAGCTCCACCAGGGCGTCCTGCTTCTCACAGATGTCTTTCTCCAGCATCTTCATGGACAGCTCCATCTCCTGCTTCATCCCGATCTGCACCTCCAGCTCCTTCTCCACATCCTGCACAGAGATTAAAGCACAGACAGAAAGTCAAGAGTGGACAGTATAATATAAAAACTGTCCCTATACTTTTTATACAGAGTCATGCACATATTAACTATGATAACATCCACAAATACTCTCATATTTACGTAACAATATAAAAATCTGAACATAAGAGTAGAGGAGCGTCTTTAAGAGCCCGAAACGCACCAATCGAAGCAGAGTTTCCTCTTTGAGCTGCTTGCGTGTTTCACCCAGCGCTTGTCCGTCTGGTGCTGAGTCGCTTCTTGATGCCTGAAAAACAGAAGCACACGATACAGGACAGAAAAAAACAAGATGTTAATTTTTATCGTGAATGTATATTGTACAAATATCTAACCCTAAAGAGTTTGAGAGGAGTTAATCAGAGGAAGTGATGTAACGTAACCACCACCACTTACACAATCAATCAAATGGGTATCATGGATATCTATGAATATCTGTCACGAATGAAATATCTGTCCCATACCAATATCTATGATGACTGTAAAATACAAAATATAACATATATACAAAAAATGAAAACTGGACGACCTCGGTGCTCCGCCCCCACTACGTTTGAGAAAACCACTGACAGGTGAAGTGAGTAACACTGATCATCTTGTTACAATGCATTGTTATGCTGGGGAACTTTTGCCTCCTGGCATTCATGTGGATACCACTTGACATGCTGCACCCACCCAAACACTGCTGTGGACCTCGTACAGCCCCCAATGGCAACAATGCACCTTGATGTCAGCTAAAATGGTGATGAATTGTATTATTTGACAATTTTTATAAAGAGGAATTTATTGCTGCAAAATGTCTATTACTTGCACGTTTTTTTTTTCTTCTTCCTCAGGTTTAAAAATTGTTGTTATTTGTAAACTGATTGGCAGGCCAGAGTTGGCCCACAGGCCACCAGTTGAATAGGCCCACTTTAGAGCTATTTTTATCTACTTTGTTTCATCTGATTGTTTATTTACTTGTTTTATTCTATTCTGTTTAACATATTTGAGCATTTGCTCATTTTTTTCTGCGTGTGAAGCATGAATAGGGGCTGTAACTGCTTTCCACTGTGCAGTCCTGTATTATATGATGACAATAAAGCTGAACTTTATATGAGTAGGCTATGTGTCACGTGACTGTACTAACATTTTACAATACACAGTGTCTGGATGACATTTGTGACAAAAACATTATCACACTGCAAGTGATTTATCTCTATTTTCAGGAGAACTTAACAATTAAACTGATGATGCGCTCACCTTCCTGGACTCCATCTGATACGAGCTCTCCTCCTTTACTCTCTCCACGTCCTCTTGTAAAGTGATGATCCTGTTATTTGCGACTGCGAGCTGCAGAGACAAAGGTCAGCACACACCTCTGTAAACAAAGTAAACCAGCAGCTGTGTTGAAGTTCATCTGTGAACGTCTCTTACCTCTTCTGTTAGCTTCGTGTTGGACTTTTCCAGAGCGTCCACCTTGGCCTGGAGGTTATTTACAGATGCACTGTGAACAGACAGAAGTGTCACATTAGTCAGCAGATCAATAAGCAGCCGAAGATGGTGAAGAGAGACGGTCACTCGGACAAACCTTAAATGTCTGTTCAGCTCCTCCACGTAATTCTTCTGATCGAGAATCGCCGTGATCTGACCGTCACTGAAAGAGCAGGAAGAGAGGACAGAAAACAAATGTGGTTAGCTGGTAGCCAACTTGGTTTCAATTAATACATCATTTGAATTGTTTATAATTGACATCAGCCTACTAAAGAATGTCTAATATTTTCTGTGTGAAACATCTGAATACAAGCATCTAGCACCTTACTGAGCCTGGAGGTTTTTTCCAAACTTAATGGCATGGAGGTAAAGAGACATGGGAGTTAGATTTACACTCAAAGTATCAGTGGTCAATGCTTCTTTATTTTCAAAAGGACGCAGCAGATGGTGCAGATATCAGTTACAGTGGATGAAATTTCTTTCTTTAACATTTTAAATAACCAATAATAGCCTGTCTTTTACTAGTAGGGCCACACGGCGACAGGAAATTACTCTACAACCATTTTAATAACCAATTAACTGTTCAGTTTTCCAGCAAAAATGCAAATTACAGCTTCTTAAATATGAAAATTTTCAGCTTTTCTTGTCTTAATGTTTAAGTAAATTGAATGTCTTTGTTTTTTGGACAAGATAAGACATTTAATGACACCATCATGAAAACTGTTACCTGCCTTTTTTTCCAGTTCACTTGTGTTTTGTAGATCAATGATATATTGGAACAATAATAAGTGGATTAATCAATAAGTCCTGTACCAATTGCCCAAATGTTTTTGTTTATCAATACTTTTATTTCTATTTCTTCACTTATTTCTCCCTCACAAACTTGAGCAAAATAAACAAACAATAAACCAAATTTTGCCTCGCAGTCAGCATTAATCTACTGTGTCTGCTACTTAACATTCAAATAATAAGCGGCCAAAGCATTGACACTGATAGCCAGCCTAGAAAAGTAGATCAGATGTCACCAACGACGATCATACCGATAGTCAAAAGCTAACATAAGTCTTAGAATTAAAAATAAAATGACAAAAAAACAACACAAATGCATTCATATCCAGCCCTACTCCAGGCCCAGGCTGTCGACTTTACTGTGGCTCTGTTAAGTGGTTTGAGAGACTAAAATGAACTGCAATAAAAATCACAGTGGTTAAAGATTAGAAAGCAGCACTCACCCCTCTGCACTCTTACTACTGTGTCCACCATCTTTGAGGTACATTGAAAAATCAATCACCCCGACCTGCAGAAGTAATTTAGAGAGAAACATAAAATCAATCAGAGCTGAAACCACGCTGAAGCGTAACATGACCACATGTAGCTCCTAGAACACCTAAGTAACGTCAGCACAATGCGCACTTTAAAACCAAAACGTTTCGTCCTGGTTCAGACACATTCAAGTTCTCTCTCCAAAATTCAGCAGTCAGTACAACCTCTACTTAATAAGAGGTTTGTAACTGGAGAGGTTTCACCTGGAGTAATTCTTGTTTACTAGGCTGATGACAAACTGGCAATCTGCCAGTCCTCCCAGTTACTCTGGCTTTGTTCCCAAATTGAAAACTACTAAAGGAAACAGATTTCTGAGTAGTTATGAAAAGGCCGTCTATGGAATTACTTCAGGAACAATGGGGTAAAAAACACTGTTTCCTTGTGTTAGATCTGCACTGTTGAGAGATTAAAAATACACAAAAATGGATTGATGGTACGCAGGTCTGATACTTTTGCTTCTACAGCAGGTGTTGATATCTATATATTCAATATATTCAATATATAATATATCTATATATTCAATGCTTACATCAAATCAAACTTTATTTACATATCACAAGGACGTAACATTAGGACAAAATAAAATAGAATTATGAGCTCACACTAAAAGTGAAGGAAAGGGAAAAACATGCTCAATAAAAGCCAGAATAAAAAGGTGTGTTTTAAGTTTTCTTTTAAAGATATCCACACTCTCTGCCACCCTCAGGTCCTAGATCAGACCTCTGGAACAACCAAGAGACAGCTGCCAGAGGACATAAACCTCCTACACAACTTTTTTGTAAACATATTTTTATTGATTGAACATATGGCATTACATATAAAATGTTTGCACAACCCCAAAACATTTCCCAAACTCCGAAGCTCTATTTCTCATTATATAGGTGAGTTTTCCAAGAGCCAAACTCACTGTTAAATCCCTCAACCAATGGGCAAGAGAGCGGCAACACACGTTCTTCCAGCAGAGAGCAACTGAACGCCTCGCCTATAGCAAACATAATTCAACCATCGTTTTCTCTCTCCTGGGCAGAATAAAACTGTCTGGAAACATGCCTAACAAGCACAGCCTAGGACTTAAAGGTAATGGGGATGAGGTCATACGAGACACAAACTGCAGCACCGACCTCCAAAATTTTTCGATCTCAACACACTTCCATAGGCAGTGATAGAAGGTCCCTTGATGTGTGTTAGACTTTTAGCTTCGGTCAGGGATATTAGGATCAAACTTGTTCAGTTTCTTGTAAAGACAGAAAGAAAAGCTAATAGTTCAAAGTCAAGTTACTAAACTCCTGTACACTCTCTCGCCTACTGCTGTTATTTATTTACAGGATTTTGGCGTACACAACCGTCCAATTTGACTATCACTCTTGTTTTACCTACATAAACATGAGCACTAATTTTTTCCCGTCCTTCCACTACTCCAAAAATGTTCTTGTGATCCTGCTCTAAGCTGTGGCAGAAGTGACAGTGAAAGCAGGATTACCTGCGAGTCCAAGTCCTCTCCCTTCATGCACAGATTGGCGTCGATGACATTTAGTCCGACGAGCAGCCCAGCGATGACGGCTCCCTCTTCCTCCATCATCAACGCATTCGGCTCATAGAATTCACTACAGAGAAGAGACGAGAGTTAGAGCTCTGTCACTGACCAGCTGCTTTTGTTCAATCATTTTTAAATGTGCATCATGTGTCAAAACAAAATAAAAATAATGAAGACATAATCTTCACGAGGGTCTAATGAACTACTGTGATGCAGGATGCAGTGATACTGCACACGTTCTAAGCTCTGGTTTAGGTACCATTTTATTGTTTTGGTCAAGGTGAGAGGCAAACTATGTGCACACTGCTTTGATGAGGTGGTTGAAATAAAATATATTCTATGGATAACATCCTCGCTTCTATACCATTATTCTAGATGCCAACGGGCCTCAACACAGTGTGACACACAAACACACCTGAGCAGGTCCTTTCTGTTGATGATCGTCTTCATGTAGTCAGAGAGTTTCTTCTGCATCAAGGCCAGTCGTAACCAGGCACGCCCTCTTCCTAGAGGAGTTCTGTCACCAAACACAGGAGAGTTAGATATAAATACACTAAAAAACATCTTCTGACAATCTTTACTAAACAACGGCAGAGGTAACGTTCACTAAAAGGAGTAATTCCTATGCTGTCAAATCTTTTCACTGCTCTGTTTGGTGCACAAATCTTGAAAAGCGTATTGATAATATCAATAAAATATATAGTTATGACTTGGTGAAATCTTCAGGGAATGGATAGAACAGACTCACTTGAGGCCAGGCAGGTCTTTTACGCTGGCAGTGATCTCTCCTGCCTCAGGCGTCAACTTCTCGACCAGCTCCAACGCCCCCCAGAATGACTTGTTCTGCCCCAGGAAGGTCTTCTTGGCTGATAATTGACAGACATTGCTTGTTGAGTTATTTCATTTTGACAAATTTTGGTCACTGAGTCATCACACTGGGTATGGTAATAAGCAACAGAAACAAACCAGGAATAATTTATTGGAGAGAAGCGTACACAAACGATCATAATTTAAATAATTTAATGAGCAAATTTTTACATTTTAAAACCTTTTACATGTCTTTGATTTGTGTGAATACGATGGGTTTATAAATATTCTTCACAACTACACAAATTTTCTTTTTTAAATAAGAATTCTAGGACTGAACTGTACAAAAATGTTTATACACATTTTTGTACAGTTATCAAGGTGGTCAAGATCTTTCCATTTTCAAATATTACAGACTTCAGTGTTTTTCCCTTAGTTGTACAAGCCAGGCCAATGGAAACCCCTGCCAGGCCAAAAAACACTTTTTTAAATGCTAAAAATAACGCAAAATATCCATTTCATTGTTTCCCCTATACTACACACTACAGCAGTGTTTCCCAACTGGTTGGTTGCGGTCCAAAAGTGGGTTGCAGGTCCATTCTGAATGGACCAAAAGTGGCTTGCAAAACAGTCAAGTCTGTAAAAAACGACTTTATTTTGAAGTACAGCGAATTTCCAGCACAGAGCTTTTATTTTGTAGCGCAGTTTTCTGCTGTAGAGTGAGTGACTAACAGACAGCTACTTGACAGAGACAGCAAAGTAGCTTGACAACATGGCCAAACCCAAGCATGACGTTGAATGGATTACAGTGTGGACCTCGAACTAATGACTAAGGAAAAATCTGGACCCTGTGGTTGAACCAGTGGGGAACTAATGCACTATGCTATTTTCATTTGGCAGCGGAGCAACGCACACTGTGAACTGTAGTGGCACACTGCCATGGGTTTGTGAATGAGTCAAGGGTCTGTGGTCAGTTCACATGTCTGTAATAACAGCAGGACAGTCCAGTGTTTGTAGGCTACCAGTTACAAACAGCCTCAGTAATGAACAACACGGTAACATGCTTACAGATTCAGTGTTTTTGTGTTTTTAGATGAGCCGGACTAGAGAATATTTGAGAAAAACAGATCGGTGAAGCTGTTTTGCCCCTGATGTTCTTCACCACTGCTCTGGAAGAAGAAGATTACGGGACAATCACGCCAACTAGCTTAAAAGTAAAGTATTTTCTGCCGTGCGGTGGATCAAATTTGCCAATGTGAGGAGTCATTCATGTGAATTTCACAGAGTAACTGATAAACATTTGGAACAGTAGTCTGACTGTTAAGCACCTCCTCCCCACCGCCCATCCTCCAGGCCAAAGCTGTCAACCTAGAAGAAACACTGGACTTGTAAGGGCGGTGTGACACCAAGCCAAACATCAGTCGTTGGTCAATGTCAGGTCATTGGTGAGCATCTGACATGCTAGTTTTTGTTGCGTGTCCTGCACTGTTGGCATTAGTCGGCCATTGTCTACCTTTTTTTCCTAGCTGATTCAGCATGTTGTATCAGTGTGGAGACAGTGGAGCACATCGGATTATGACATCACTCTGATTGGCAAGTAAGGTCAGTGCACAAGAAGAGAAATGGAGTCAAGAAGACATGACATCAAAACAATCTTGGTATTTTAGTAGGTACACTTTTTTTAACCACTGAGCTCTCTAGCAGAAATGTTTTGTTGTAGTTTGTGTTATTGTTCCCTAGCGCAGAGTAAATATAATTTGAAACCGTCCTGTTAGTCTTCTGGTTTCTCTTTCAGAACTGCCGCCTGCTGGTATGGAGTTATATCCTCTCACAAAGGTGTATAATGTATGTACTAGTTGGCTGTTAGCTTTAGTCTTTGCCGTGTGTTCAAGTGCGACCAGTGACGAGAAGCGATGCAACATTCAACCTTCGTCGCCACTAGTCCTTTGATGACAGTTAGGTGTGTTTGTGCCTCAAGAGCCACCATGCGGTTTTAAATCAGACGACAGTGTGAATTAAATGTGCTGTACTTACTTTTCAACCCATGTTTCAGACAGTGCTCCATCACGACAAAGAACTGCTGGAGAGGTGCATAGTCAGAGTCGAGTGTGCGTCCGAGGTTGAGGGCAGACTCGATCAGGCCCTTGATGCTCAGTTTAGCCATGTTCATCAAGTTAAGCCTTTCGATTGCAATGGGGTCCTTGGGATCTAAAGGAGAAGAATAAAAACAGGGGAAGGTCCTTAGAGTCCTTGTAGAAATGACACTATAATGGCCTAACAGCGGGAATGACTCAGGAGTTAAATTTACCCAGAGCTGTGTTTCCAGGAAGTAAAAGTAAAGCAGTTTCAATATGGAAACATAAAACAATGAGCTTTAGCTGCAAAGCTGGAAAAGAAGAAATGTTACGTTTGTTTGTAAATGTATGAAACCTAAAACTGACTTTAAGGACGAACACAGCAAAATCTTTTATACATTTTTAACATAAACCCAAAACAATGAGTAGCTTTGACAGAGAAATTGTTGAACTAGTAAAACTAAATAAGCCAGCACTTGATTCTTGGTATGATCCATCTATATGTGAGCCTAATCCATTATTAATGTAAGTGGAAAACAGAGAGAGAGCTTTCAGCAGACGACTTCTACAGGGTTATGTTATCCTTTAACATTTGTTTACATTATTAATACATTCATAAATTTGGTCTGCAGTTTGCATGGACCTTAAGTAAAGAATAAGCTTGACTTTGAACACAAAATGACTGCAACTAAAAGGTTACAACTACAGATTGGTATGATATTGCTAAACTGGTGTAAATCTACATCTGTAGTATCATTTTAATGGTAAAGTTTTCCTTATTACAAGCTATTCCACGGCTTCCTCCCACAGTCCAAAGACATGCAGGTTAACTGGTGACTCTAAATTGTCCGTAGGTGTGAATGTGAGTGTGAATGGTTGTCTGTCTCTATGTGTCAGCCCTGTGATAGTCTGGTGACCTGTCCAGGGTGAACCCTGCCTCTCGCCCAATGTCAGCTGGGATAGTCTCCAGCCCCCCGCGACCCCTAACAGGCTGTTAAATAAATGAATGAATAAGTTAAAACAGAACAGCTGGTTAATGAGTAATAATCTATTTTCTGTTTACTCTGATTGGCCTCATAGACAAAAAAACAACATGACATTTGATTCAGACTAAAGCGAAAACAAAGTTGAGACTGTCAGCTTCTTCCAAGGACGCATTTAAACCTAGCAAGAAGTGTAAAAAAGGGAATTCCAAAATAAATGTTACTCAACTGGAGTTGCAACATATGCTGCAATATAATAAAAGAGAACACTAAGAATTCTTACTTACCGCAATATGTATTACTCTGGTGTACAATAGCTGCATATATACTAGACTTGCTGCTATTCATCATACAGTGTCAGTCTGTTCCTCTTAACTTTTCACTTTACCTTGACACTTACCCCATAACTTTGTCTTAAAAGCTGTTTTTTTTGCCAACATTTTGCCATACTAGCCGGAACTGTCACTACATCCACACAGATGCACAAGACATGTAGTCTGCAAAAAACCTCATACTTCTCTACCTACTCTATTGCTTTGTAGTGCTTCTGGTGGCCTTTACGCAGCTGTCAATTAGGGGTGTAACGATCCATCGATCTGGATCGATACATCGATTTAACGATCAGCAATCCAATCACATTGATGCAAAGTGGAAACATCGATCACATCGTCATCTTTAGCATAGGCTTTTATTTTGAAGGTTTGTGTCACTGTCAAACAGCGGCAGGCAGATGGTTAGCAGCCAAGAGAAAGACGATGAGGATAACGTTATTTACTCGGGAAGAAATCAGCATAATGGAAATATTATGGATTTCGGAGAAAAGAAGGATCAACAGACAGCACATGGCGCATGTAAACAATGACGTTAGGAGATAGAGCACGACGTGACGTCACCTGCCTGGACGAGTATCTCACTCCGCTAGCTTCTGGCTTTAGCAACATTAGCCGCTGTGTTTTAACAATGTTCGTCTGAAAAACCGTGCATGCAGGCTGAAATTCAACCGAGCTGTTCTGTCGGGAGATACAGTGACTTAAACCAGCGGTGAGTAAGATAAATATTACTGCTGCGTGTCATTTGTTAAGCTATGAGAAGAGGAAAAATGTCTGCTAGCCGCTAGGCTAATTAATGCAATGGAAACATGCCAAAGCTAATAATGGGTGATTAGCAAAAAACAACTGACAGGTCTCTGACCCTTGACAGTTATTACTGAGCTGAATGTTACACTTTTTCTTGAATGGTCCTGTTGTTAATCTGTTTTATGGCTGTTGGGAGAAGTTTTCCTTCAGGGCTTTAAGCCAGATATCCCTGAAGTTTGATGAAAAACATGATGGTTTTTTTCTTCCAGAAAGGTCTCTCTGTCAGAAAGCCCTTTGTGTCAGTGGAGTCAGTTTAAAGTGCACTTTACTGAACTTATTATTTATGTGTTTATGTGTTTTATGGCCACAAATAAAAAAGAAAGGGGTGTCAGCTTCTTCTGTAACAGACTGTGTTAAATGGGCATTTAATATCGCCTAATATCGATCGCAGACCCCTGAATCGTATCGAATTGAAATCGTATCGTGGCACACTTTGTTATATCGGGAAATATCGTATCGTTGTTCATAGTATCGTGATGAAACTGATGATTTACACCCCTACTGTCAATCATATCACCATTCATGATCTGCGGTCTCTTTTTCCTTGAGCTGCAGTAAATTCTAGCAAATGTCTTTAGAAGCAGTAGGACAAGAGGATGAGCATAATGTTTTCGTATTGGCTGTCTCATGTACAACTGTGTGCATGTGATTACAGTTTAAGCAAACGTGACAAAAAGTTGTTTTCATAGAAGTTACCAACTGTAGCTTTCACTGATACAGGTCTTTTTCTTTGCTTCGACTTTTATACTATATATGTCTTATTTTTTCTTACCTATTAATCTGTATTATCTCTGTCTTTGTGCTCCTGCACGAAAATCTGAATCTCCCCTCTGAGGATCAATAGTCTTATCTTACCTAAAATACTTCCAGCAAGCCTCACAGTTTAACAGGTAAACTCCAGTGGTAGAAACTAGATGTGGTTACAGTGAAATAAAATGAAAAATGTCAATATCAGCTACTCCTAGATTATCAGATATAACTGAAATGTTAAATATCAACATACACGATAAGAAACAGTCATCCATCTAATCACATGGGATGAATTTTATCTGACAGTAGCATGAAAAACAAATGTTTCTGTCTGTTACAGCTCCTCTGTAATATCATCACAGTAGAGCTTCAGGTTTAAAAGCTGCAGTGCTGATTTTGCCAACTGAAGGAAAGTCTTTCTCAAGAAAACCATGAACCTGCTAATCTGCTAGCTCTGTGCTGAGAGAAGGCGTGGCCAAGAGATAAGGAAGAGGGAAGCAGTGCTGTAGAGTAGATAATTTGTTTCTATCAAACTTAAAACCATCTTACTGCAGTGCAGCACGAATCTGCTCAAAAGAGGTTCACTGTCAAATTTAAATATCTGCATTCAGTGGCATCTTGTCTCGTTTTGTTTCAGTGGGAGTGAAAAATGTGCAAATCTATTTCTGCAGTGTGTTTATTTTGTAGGATTAAGGAAAACAGACACCAAATATAACCTATCATTGATATTGATTTGATTCACCGCAAGATAATAAATTCTCAGGACAAAACAAGCGGCACTTCCTGGTTGTTTTGTTGCCCAGCCCTGGCTTATTTACAAGCAGCGTCATCCTGCTGTTGACATCAAACCATCTCCCCTGAAATCCATCGTGACACAGCTCAAACGGGACACATTACCACAGTTCACCAGAAGAAACGTGTTGCGTCTGGGAACCTTGTGTATCACCACGCCCAAACAGAGAGATCACACACTG
This sequence comes from Cephalopholis sonnerati, assembly GCA_019142605.1. Taxonomy (NCBI): domain Eukaryota; kingdom Metazoa; phylum Chordata; class Actinopteri; order Perciformes; family Serranidae; genus Cephalopholis; species Cephalopholis sonnerati. The sequence continues at coordinate 38,465,643 of JAGQAX010000007.1, read as the reverse complement.
TGCCCACAGAGCTCCTCAAACGATGAGCTAATCTGTCACATTACCTTCATGGGCCGGCTCTGGGTCTGGCGTGAGGGAGATGTCGTTGAGCTCGCGGAGGCAAAGCCACTCGCCATCGACAGACACACGAAAGTTGCAGAGATAAATGGTCTCCCGGGCAGCCTGGGTGATCTTGTCGGTGGTGGGAGTGGGGGTTTCGCTCTGAGGCGTCAGATCAGACATGATGACTCAGCTGATGCGATGCAAAACCAACACCACCGAGGGGAAAAAAAAGGCGAAGCAGCTTTTGTTCCAGACACCAGTGAAGGCACCAAAAAAATAACAGTTTAGAGAGAGGAGGAAATGAGAGAGGATGGAAAGAGCATCAAAACAAAGAGGATAAAAGGCCAAAGACGGGGAAGGCCCCACAGCAGCTCTCAGCAGGTGTTTGAAAGGGTGCTGCTTTTCCTCCTCTTTATGCCTGCATCCTCCTCCCTTCCTTGTAACAACTGAGTAAAATACGCTGCTGTCTTGAGAAAGGCTGCCCTGCCTTCTCCTCCTCCACCTCCTCCTCCTCTTCAAACCTCTTGTTATCCCTTTTGTGCAGACTGGGGATTTAAAATGCAAGGGAGCACCGTGCTGAAAATCACAGCCCTCCTCCGGTCAGCTTAGCACCGGTTCACTCTGATTGGACTGCCTGTGCACCGCAGTGAATGCACTGGGTGGGTGTCGACCAAGATGGCTGACAGTAGTGCTGGGTACAGCAACACATTGTCACGTGAGCAGATGGTGCATGCGTAAAAAAAAAGAGGGGTGGGGGTGGGGATGGGGGGTCCCCAGAGTACCCAGCCAATGCTAATGATGCAGCAGAGGACTCATCTGTCTCTCAAGCATCAACAGTGTCCCCTGACCTGAAACAGAGGCCTGTTATTTGACAATGCAATTATTGAGCTGGCTGCAGCAAAACAGCAGTGAGCACCAAGAGTAATAAGGCCAAAGGTCCTGGATGTAAATGCTCATCCTATTATCTTAATTCCCACTTGGGGAAACTAAATGATGCACATCTTACAGAGTCAGAAACAAACACCCTTATTTTTGTACAGATTCTACATGCCCAGAGCATACTGGCAAAATGAAAAACTACACTTGATAGTGATGAGATGATATTAAGGTGATGACTTTCTTGTGATTCCAGAGCAGAGGATGAGAAAAATACACACATAACAAATGTGAGGAAAGTAAAACAACATACCCACATTACATTTGTAATTGTGGTCAAAATTACAAAGCCAGCAGATCATTCACTGATCATTTCCCTCCGCTACCACCGTCACATTAACTGAGAAAATTCAATACCTTTGAGTGCCGAGCAGCTTTAAGAACCAGGAAAAGTTAATGTTACATGTCTTCAGTAGCTTACAAACCACTTATAAAAGTTTGAGAGTGTGGTACAAAAGATCTTATTAAAGCCTCACCGTACTTTAAGAGATAATCACAGGATTTTTTTCAACTAATTGATTAGCATGTTTAATTAAGGAGTTACTGTAGGTTAAATCATTTCATCTGAATTATTCCTACATCACAGATTAATGATTAAGGATTCCTTGAGATCTAATGCTTATTAAAGGAACACTTCATCCCCTATAAGAACAATTACTCATCCCATGTTACTCTGATTTTGGAAAGAAAATGTTAGTTGTGACGCATGGATCCACGATGAACAAAACATCCAAAAAAGGAGAAATTTCTCGATTAATTGAAGTCACAGGGGAACACATTTAAAGACAGCAAAACTATATCAAAACATCCATTTACAAACTCTAACACAACTCATGCAGTATAATCCAAATCTCATTTATCCAGCTATATTCTGTTGTATAACTTTAAAAGAGAAAATATTTCCACAGAAACAGTGCAAGCACGTGACTCCTCTGTAAGTGAGACAGCTCATGGGTAATGCAATTTTGGGGGGTTAAGTATCCCTTTTAAGACCAATGCTTTTTATTAACCAACATTTATTCCCATTACTGTTCATTTGAAGATTACTATCAAGAGATAGGCCAACAAATCATCTGATACATATTGTCATAGTCTCACATCAGCCAATGAGTAACGAAAAATTGCAAGATAAGTTTGAAGTAATTTAAAAACAGCGTCAACATTACATGCTGCTCTGCATGTCTGAATGTAATGCTAATATGTGTGTTGGTGCTTTGTGTTTCTTGCATGTCTGTTTGTGCTAACATGCTGTTTGTTGTTGTGTTATTGTATTGCACTGCTGCTTGTTGCTTTGCGTGGCTTCTCTTCTATCTTGACAATTTCTTATTGCTGTAGTTAATGTTGTCTTTATGTCTTTATGCTGTCTTTGTCCTGCGAATTATATCCTTTTATTGGTTTAAAACATCTTGCCAAAGGACTGCAGTTGAAAATGAGCCAGCTGGCTAACACTGGCACATTTACAGAAAAGCTGATTAATGTGCGCTGTCCTTATAAATAAGAAAAAACAATTCAAATATAGTTTGTGCATCAGAGAGTGATGACAAGTTGAACTGTAGAACTGTAAAATGTCTGTAAAAGGCTTAAAACCAAATCAAAGGGGTCAGTGTCAACATTACTGTTTCTATATGTTTAAAAAAATATTATTGGGCCAAATATTGTTATCAGATTTGTTGTACTCCCTGATATCTATGTAATCGTGGCCTCCAAAATCCAGCATCAGTCAGGCACTGTAAAAAAGGGCTGACCACAATTTCCCAGAAACCAGGATGACATAATCAAATTGCCTGTTTTGCCAGAGCAACAGCCCCAAACTTCAAGGACATTCAATTTACAATTACATATACCAGTGAAAAGCAGCAAATCTTCACATTATAAGGGACAGCACCAGTACATGTTGTGCACTTTTACATTTCACTAAACTCAGCCCTTGTCAAAAAAATAGCCTAGAAAAGAGTAAATCTAGTCGACCAATCAACTAAGAAGAAACAGCTCTAGTTTTTGACCCAAATCCCAGACAATATTTAGTTTCATTTTGCCATTACATAGACAGTCTTCAGTGCTTCAGGGCAACACTAACAGGCAAAGTACACTCATTATTATTTATATCCTTACAAACTAATATGTGGTTATGTCACTTTTACCTAAAATATATAGCAAAAGAGATGGACAATGCTCTTTATTATAGTGTAATGAAAGTATAACAAAGCAATGTTAAGTTAACCACAGAGGAAACTGGGTGTAAGTGCAGGCAACTGTGCTGTAGTCCTCATACTGTGTTCCTGCTGTTACTGTAAATGTTTGGTTAGTTAACGTGAGATATGGGTGACAAACAACATTTATCACGGACACAGACAGCAGGCTAATGTGTCACCAATCCACCGTTAAATTTATACCATGGCAGCCAGTGGCGTTGCAAAGCAATTAACAAAGTCTGTCCAAACAGCACATGACACACACAGGACGTCCAACACAGAGGAGGACTCACAGGACAGCTGGGTGAAGGCTGTTGACATCAGCTGACAGTATTTATGTTCTTTTGCCAAACTGCAAATATTTTTAAGGATGAGAATCAACTGACAATACAGTTTATATAATGTATTACCTTCTTAATGTTAGCTCAGTCAGCTATATAAGTTTTCTTGACTCATAAGAAGATAGGAAGTTGTTTGCTTATAGGTAAAGTCAAAAGTTAGCTAACATCACTAACAAGCTAGCAAGGCTAACTGCAGGTGCAGTTCTTACTAAACAAGGTTATGAAGGAGGTTAATGTTAGCTAATTGGGTAAATTTCTAAACTTGTAAAAGTTAATCAGCACTTACTTTTGCGCTTTGAGTCGATTCTTTCAATCCTGAAGTCATACTGTCGAAGCGGAGTGGGTGACAGCGACCCAGCCTTCCCAAATCTCAAGTTTGAGGAGTGTAAAGCCTCCTTGAAGTAAATCACCGAAGTCGGGGACAGAGTCTCATCTGGACTATCAACGTGTCCGTTTTCATCCGAGGAATTTTGTCTCCCAGAACTTTCTGAAACCTCCGAAGACGATTGCAGAGGGTGATCTCCCGGTGACATATCCCGCTCCGCCATCCTCCCTCCGGTTAAATTCACTTCATGTGACCAAGCGAGTGAGCTGTCAGTCAGCTGTCAGCTAACGTTAGCTAGGTGCGGTTAGCTACCGCAGCCATGCACCGCCGTGGTTAGCAAAGCAAAACAACCACCGATGGGCCGGTCAGTTTACTCCGAAATCTCTCCAGTAATCACTCCGCCTTTCGTCCTGTCCTCCACAGCCTCCTCCTGACCCGGAAATAGCTATGCATTAGCATTTTGGTCAAATCTGTTGCTAATTTCGCGAGAGTTTGCGCGCTGTGTCAGCGGTCCAGCGATCCGTTCACATGACCAGAGATTACTCACACGGTAAGAGATGAGTCACCAGTAGTGGATCCACGATTGAGATCGAACAATCTGTGCTCCCATGATTCATTGCGATACACGCGGATGCTCTTGTGCCTATCTTGTTTCGAAGAGTCTTTGGTGTAGTAGTAGAAGAAGCGCTTATATATTTTCTTTTAATAAAAATAACAGTATTTCTGTGTATAAATACTTTATTACAAGTAAAAGTACTGCATTCAAAAGTATTAGCTTCATACTAAAAATAAAAATTCTTGATTCAATGTCTTTTCTCCACCTAGAAAAAATCAAGTAGGCAGTTAGAGGATCTATGAAAAGATTCCACAAAACTTGGGACCCCTTTCTCTCCTATATTAACTCTCTAACTTAAATAGACAATTCATTTTTATTTTATTTTATTTTATTTATTCATTTATTGTCTTCTTTATCTCTTCTTTATTGTTTAAATATATAAATATTAATATTACATGATTTATATGTTCATCAACTTGTCCTGTTATCTTTTGATATTTAAATAAGTGAACATATTAATTATACAAATATGAATATATATAATTTTACCAATATATACATGTGTGTACACCCACATACCCATAAATGAATAAGTACTTATTTACATATTATACATTGTTTATTACAGTAAAATAGAGAAAATATCTATAAATAAATTTACAAGAGTACTTTTCACATTTATTTATTTATTTATTGTAGAAAGACTGACTCATAAATTGTATTACTGTGCAGAAGTGAGGAAAAGATATCAAATCAAGTCAAATTGTTTATTTGTACAGCACATTTAAAAACAACTGCAGTTGGCCAAAGTGCTGTACAAATTAAAGGAAGGACACACAAATATAAAGCAATATAACATGTACACAAATATAAAACAGAATAACACCAGTAAGAACAATCACAAAACGATTGTAAAATACTAAAATATTAAAACCACTCCGAACAGCCAAAGGCCATTGAAAACATGTATATCTTAAGATTTGTCTCAAAAGGTGTAAAAAAAAAAAAAAAAAAAGGAGCAATAAAGCTGAGCTGTTCTATAATGTTCATGGTTACTACAATGATTAAATTCAGTTTAGACACAATTTAAGAGCTAAAAAAAATGTAGTAATTTATATTTCAGTGCAGAATTTAAGGTAATAAGGTTTATAGGGGTTCAGTCTGGTTTTAAAACTGACAGTAATTTTTAAGTGTGGCCCTATAAATCAGGATTAATGTTGCAACCGTTTATTATGTCCCTCAGTGTTCTCCTCTGTCACACATGTAATACCCAAAATAGACAATAGGAGGAGATGTAGGACTAATGATATGGACTCACACTGGACATTTTACTTACTTCACACCTTTATCCTGAGCAGCTGCACCTGTAAGTCTGATCTGTCTCAAATAACATAGAAAGACATACACATCATCTTCCCATTTAAATACTTGAAGTGTGCTCCCAGTGTTTTTAAAGAGAATAACTTTATTCACTTCTCACAGACTAAGACATGCTGTTTAGTGTTTTGTACTTTGTACTGAAAGAAGAGGCCCCACTGTCTCCAGTGTTAACCAGTATGACATCACACAGACTTTTCATTAAAGCCCTGTAAATAAATGTTTTACCACTGAGCTACAGTGACCACTACAAAACACAGTCTGCATTACATATTTTCAAAGCAAGGACAGAAATCAGCTGTTCATATCTGTGTGTGGCTTTCCTCTGTCACAGATTAACAGTCACATGAAGACTAAAATGCTGACTCAGTCAGTTGGTTACAGATTGTGGGGAATACCACCAGCCAGGAGCTTCATGTACCTCTGCATGTGCATCAGTGTACCTGACAATATAAAACCACCTTGCAGGTAATTTGAAACACAACAAATACATTCTTGACTATGTCTTTAAATGTGTTTGTGTGTTTTCTTTATATTTATATTTAAATTTTGGCCTCATATGTGGTCTGTCAGTGGCTCCATCACTTTGGTCCAGACTGAAATATCTCAACAAGTATTGGATGGAGTGTCATGACATTTTGCAGACATTCATGGTTCCCAGAGGATGAATCCTACTGACTTTGGTGATCCTCAGATTTATCTCTTGCACTGCTATGAGCTGACATTTGTTGTTTTTAATTGAAATGACTCGACAACTAATGGATGGATTGCCATGGATTTTGCTCAGTATGAGTTGTAGTAACTTTGGTGATCCTCTGACTTTTTATCTAGCTCCGTTTTGGGTTAATTTAAAACCCAATACCAGGGCAGCACGGGGGTGTGGTAGTTCACACTGTCGCTTCACAGCAAGAGGGTTCCTGGTTCGATCCCGGGTGCGGCAGCCCTTCTGTGTGGAGTTTGCATGTTCAACCTGGGTTTTCTCCAGGCACTCCAGCTTCCTCCCACAGTCCAAAGACATGCAGGTTAATTGGTGACTCTTAAAGGATGTGAATGTCAGCCCTGTGATAGTCTGGTGACCTGTCCAGGTTGTACCCTGCCTCTCGCCCAATGTCAGCTGGGATAAGCGGTTAGAAAATGACTTTTCCATCAGCCCAAGTTGTACATTGTGCTTAGTGCTAAGTTGCAAATGTTAGCATGCTACCACCCTAAACTAAGATGGTGAACATGGTAAACATGACGCCTGCTAATCATCAGGATTATCGTTATGAGCATGGAGGTGAAAGCACCACTGTGCCTGCAGACTTTTTTTGTTTTTACAGTACAAAGACTGATCAACTTCATATGGGATATTCACTTGAATGATAATATCGGCACTTCATTGGTATAGGCTGATATCGGCTTTAAAATGAACTATAAGAATTGGACAATGTGCTTTTACTTAATTTGCACAATGAATAAATATCACATACACTGAAAAGTATTTTATTTCATGTCTCCATCTGCTGGTGGGCCGTCATGATAACAGTATGCATGCATAATATGATGTTAAATCCATGACAGAAGAGACTTGATGATCACTATCGGTATCGATTATCAGCCAAATAAGTTCTTACATATCAGCATATCGGATATTGGATATGCTGGTATTGTATGTTTCTGCACACCACATTACGTTACATGTTATAATGTAGTGGATCAGTCAAAGCTTTACATTTCAACAATGCTGTGATTTAAGTTTGTTTAGGTTTAGACACAAAAACCACTTGGTTATGGGTTAGGAAAAGATCGTGTTTTGGCTTTAAATACCTGCTTTTGGTGGCACAGTCCCCGCTGGAAACACAGTAATGTCTCGACAAAAAACAACTGCTTTTCATGGCACTATCTAGCAATAGTTCACATTGAAACATCCACATTTGATGTCTTAAAATAAGCTGGAAACACAGCAGTGACTCACTAAATAACTTAGCAGGCATCTTGTCTGGGTGACACACCATCCACCATCTTCTCCACCTCCTGACGATAAAGACAGATCATGTCACTTTAGAAACGTTGATATGATACATATGAAACCTGCAACTTGCACTGATGGTCATTTGTGGTTTGCAGAAAAGTTCAATGCCAACATTTTCTTCTGGAGACTGTTTTTACAGCATGCTCAGTCAAAGTTGGGCCCAATAAGGGCATCAGGTCACTACAGGTCACGGCAGGAGGCTCAAAAGAGGTTTTCCTGTTTCTGCTCACAGACCTCTGCCACATAACTTACTGTAAACTGAAACCTCACATCTGTGTGAGAACATCTGCCCCGGAGCTGATACACACATTAAAACATGCCACTTTTTTTCTCCCTCATCTAAACAACATAAATTTCTAACTGATCAGGACAGTAGTACTTTCATGACCTGGTCATAATTCCCTGTCAAACAGTACCAAGTTGCATGATGGTTTTTGAGGCAGTTCCAGACGCTGAATTCTTTGTGTTTTCAGTTTTCCTTCAGGCGTCCCTGTTTTTCCTTTCTGTGGACATTAATCTAGCACTTGTCTCCTCATGGCTGTTTATGTCCTGCTTTCACATAATCCATCTCCATTTCCTCTGCCTCACTTCTGGCCTCCTGTTTGGTTTTATTCCAGGGTTTATTGATGGTTATCTGTCACAAAATGTTCTTCCAAAACTTGTTGCTCAAGACCCCTAATTTGATGATTTCAGGTTGAGGCATTTGTGTTTTAGCCGAGTAGAAAAGCAGATGTTAGAAAGTAATTTGTCTGAATATGGAGATGAAGGCCTGCGTGGCAGAAAGAGATCATCGAGGTCAGCAGTTGTATCGGCAGTCTGAGGAAAGTTAAATATCAAAGTGTTCATTTATGATCTTGGTAGTTAGATGTGATTTTGAGTTCATCTCCAATAACTGTTGTTGTTTATTGATTAATTATTATGTCATGACAGTGCCCTAAATGGACCAGGTCTGGCTCAACAGCTTCTGTGCAACTAAAAAAAGAGAAAGAACAGACTCAAAACTTTATGGCCAATAAAATCCTCTTTTGTGATCCTTACTGGAGTGATCAGTTACCACAACATCCAAAAAGATGTTAGAATAGATATGTGAAAGGATGAATTTAAAGGTCTAGTGTGTAGGATTTAGTGGCATCTAACCGTGAGGATTGCAGATTGCAACCAGCTGAAATTTCTTCTGTGTGAACTAAATAAACAGGGTGATTTAAATTGGTGAAACCACTGAATAAAGCAGTTCAAAATAAAGAAATCAGTTTATTTTCCAATGTTGTTCAGCCTGTTGTGGAGGGGCAGCTAACTATGGTGGTCAACACAAAAACATGAAAACTTGGATGGCCCTGTCTTGAGCCAGTGTTTGGTTTGTCCGTCTTGGGCATGGTGCTGTACCAACACATTCTCACTCCGACCTCGTCTCATATCAGCGTTTGGTCATGAACTTTCCACATCCAGATACGACGTGAAAGATACCTTGGGTGCGTTGGTTGTTGACATTCTGGGACGCCATGTCATGTTCAGCCTGTTACATGCTTTGTCTTCTTTTCAAAATGCACTTCTGTTTTCACAAGAAATTTAACGTTTACATACAGTCTCTTTCAAAATAAACACACTACATCAGTACAACAACGCATAGTGACGTTTTTTTTTCCTCCAAAAACTAACGCACATGGTTGGCTTTAGGCAACAAAAGCATGTGGTTAGGTCTAGGAAAAATAGAACAGGGACGGGCTTTATAATCTTACGGGACACAAACACCACTCTCCCGGGTGAAAGTCGGTGTTCGTGGACCCATCCAGCACCCCTCCCTACTTGTAGTTTGGCTGCCTTAACTTTTGTTCTTGTTCAGCCGCTTTTCCCTCGATGCTGCCGAGCGCCATTAAACAATAACGGCGACCAGCCGTGTATCATGCCGATGTTAAATCACAGCATTTTTCGTCAGTGTCTGACACTGCAAGTCACCGCCCAAGCGCCGGATTTCAAAACCAAGCTCGCTGCACCATGGCGGACTCTGTAGACGAGGACCCATTCCATATGTAGATATAAACAGCTTATTCTAAGGAACAAAAGACACAACAATTAAAACAATATTTTTGTTTTCAGGTACATTATACTCCAAAGAAATCATACCGTGTACTTATTATATTCCATTTTTGCTGTTATATTCCCCTAAATCCTTCATACTGGGCCTTTAACAACCCAACTTTTGATGACACCACTAACACTAAATAAACACAAAAATTTATGGTAAATCTTTAAAAACAACTTAACCTGACAAATAATAAAAGAAAAGTTAATAACAGGGGTGGAACACACAGGGAGTGCATCCTTTCAGGACTGGTTTACTGAAATCAGTAGCCTTTTATGAGCAGGTGTCATGTGTCAGATGCCTTCTAGAAGTACCGATAGGTGGAAGATATATATTGAAAAATGAAAAAAATAAAATGTATATCTTACTTTGGGCAACAGGCATTAACCCTTTGTGTTGGTTGCACAATTGGCCTGCTTGGAAAATCTGGCTTTCTATGACTACCGAACCTGTGGGTTGTGCTTTTGGCTTTTTTAAAATTTACTTATTTATTTTTCATTGATTTTAATTTTTATTAAGCTGTATTTGTTTTATTCATTCATTCATTTTCTGTAACTGCTTATCCTGTTAGAGACTGGGGGAGCCTAACCCAGCTGACATTGGGTGAGAGGCAGGGTACATCCTGGACAGGTCACCAGACTATCACAGGGCTGACACATAGAGACAGACAACTATTCACACTCACATTCACACCTACGGGCAATTTAGAGTCACCAATTAACCTGCGTGTCTTTGGACTGTGGGAGGAGTACCAGGGGAGCCACGATGCTCCAGCATGGGGGAAACGTGCAGGCTCCTCACAGGGGCTTTGAGTCCCCCACCCTGGGTTTGAACCAGTAACCCTTCCCTGTGAGGCAATACTGCTGACCACTGCACCTGTTTTTCTCAGTTTCTTTAAATATTAAAATAAATGTTGTCTTTTGTAATTATTTGGTGTTTGTTCTTGATGTTTTGTCTGTACTGTGTTAAAAAATGTGAAAACTTTAAAAGTATACCAGGCAGGACTGACGGTTACTGTTTAAAAACAAAAAGCCAACCCCAGATTCACTCTTGTTTGGCGTTCTCCCTAACTATATTCGAGTAGGTAAAGCTGCAGCTGGAGCTGCTGTGTGACCCATCCACTGTACCTACACGCCAGTCCATAATCAGTCCCCTTCACTCCTTGACCCTGAAGTGTAAGCCTTGGCAAGAATGCTAAGTTTGCAATTAGCTAACTGTAAAGTATTAGTTAAAGACAGGCAGTTAAGGTTAAGGTAAGGGTTACATCCTGTTATTTATAAAGGGAGTTACATCTAGATGTATAAAGTATGATAAAGTGAATTATTGATGTGTTTGGCCTCAGATTTATTCACAACAGTGTTGCATTGTAGCACACTCCAGATAGCCATTGTGTTAGTGGGTTTGTCTTGTACTAGTTTGTACTGAAGGGGTGTGTTATGTACGCTGCAAACAGAGTGTTCCTGCAGCCATACGTGTCTCTCTATACTTGTGTATTCGCAGCACTGTGCCTCTTGGATGCCTGCTCCATACAGTCTGGCACCTGGTCACTTCCTTTTCATAAAGCCCCGACCTCACTGTGCTGCGCTCGAGGAGTACACGCCCATAAAGATCCCGAACAAAGAAAGCAAGAAATACAAGCAGAGGGCAGAGAAGGAAAATACACCACCACACACTTCTAGAGGGTCGTAGGTGATGATGACTGAGAGTCTATACATTGTTTTTTAGGGAAATCCTGCAGGGTTTATCTGTATGAAGTCTAACTCATTAAAAAAAAGAAACAAATAAGTTGCTCTATTTAAAATGTTATGCAAAATTTGTCCATTTTTTCTGTCATGATATTGCTTGAGGAAGTTCAGAGAAAAGGTGGAGGTTAAACTGGGTTTCCTGGAACAATTTTACATCAAAGGCACGAGCTGGCACGAAATAAAACTCCGTGGAAAGACATCAGGGATCAAAACAGCAGCATCAGAGAGTCAAGTACATTTCAAACTACAAAGGGTCAACAAGCCGATGCAAACACCTCTCAAATCCTCCTTTAAGGGAAAATTGTGGCAAATACTTTACGTTTTGAGCTGGAATTTAAAGTAATGGAACTGTGAACCGAAGCAGAACCAGGTCCACAATGTTTTTCTGTCTTCACATCTCTCTTTCAACTCTGCAGCTTTTTTTTTTTCCAGAAATAAGACCTGTGGTACATGATGGAAAACATGGAAATGCTGACATGCTTGTGGTTGTAAATGTGTAAAACAACAGCTGTTTTGCATTATACACTCATGTATGAGGGACGATCCCTCCTCGCACTATCTTGTCTCAGATATGTCGTACTGATGTTAGCCTTAACAATATTTTGTGTTATGAATAAAAACATAAAACATTGTTTTGAGAACAAATTTCAACTTGTGGAAAATTCAATTATAACGAAGGTAAAAGCACATGACAGCAATCTTTTAGTTTTGATGTTGGCGTGTTTTGGTAAAAAGCGCTGTTTATCTTGAAATAGACATTCAAAGGCATTATGAAATTATAATAATCAGTTCTGTATCCTAGATATGTGATATAGCCCCAAGTACTTTAACTGCACAATTATTACTGATGTTACTTTGTTAATAATTTCATTATATTGCCATACAAAGTGTCAGAAAGGAAGTCTTACAAAAAACATTAATATGCCTCTTGTACATGATTGATTGTTGAATTGTTGTCACGCACATAAAGCTTGCCAGCCCAAATGACTAATAAGAAACAAAAAAAGAGTTTAAACACAACACACACTTACTTTACATCATGAATATAATGTTCTCTTTTGTAATCACAGATGAATGAATGCCTTTATTGTCACTGCATGTTCACATACAACAAAATTTGCTATCTCTCTAAAAAATAAAACTGTTCTATTCACTCTCCACACACTTATATACCCACTCATTAAAATAGGATAAGGCTAAAATATGATAAATAAGGTGCTATTGGTGGGGGAGGAACAGGGATTTGGGGAGAGAGTTCACACTGTGTACGGCTGTGGGGTAAAAACTGTTCCTCAGTCCGATGGTGCGGCATTTCAGGGCTCTGTAGCGTCTTCCAGAGGGCAGCAGTGTGAACAGGTGGTGGAAGGAGTGAGCTCTGCTGTGGCAGTGAGACCTGGAGATGTCTTCTGGGGGGGGCAGGGGGAGTACGATAATTCTTTGTGCTGTGATGACCACCCTCTAGAGAGCTGCCCTGTCTGCCGCCAAACAGTCCCCATACCAGGCCATGATACAGAACGTCAAGATGCTCTCAACTCAGTGTTCTAAGGAAGCGTAGTCTCTGTTTGGCCTTTTTCACCTGAGTTTATAGTTCACTTCAGGTTCTCGCTGATGTAGGTTCCCAGGAAACTAGGGACCCTCTCCACCTCCTCCACTCCTATTATGAGTGGCAGGTGCTCCTTATGTGTCATCTGAAGTCAATGAGAAGCTCCTTTGATGAATGAATGAATATATTGTTCTCTTTTATATTCATCCATAAAAATGCCGTATGTATTCTGCTTAACATAACTGATAACTACATGATGGCAGCAAAATGTTTGTTGTTTTTCATTATGCATCTTTCTATCTTTATAAACATGGAAACATTTATCCAAATGTCCCAATACTCACAATGCATTTGTGATGCTTTTGAAGCATTAACATAAAAAATAAACATTATGATTAGAAAATAAAAGCTTCATCTCATTTGTCCAGTTGGATCTGTGTGAAATAACACAGGCAGATATTCTTTTTAGTGAATCTTCCATCCAAAGGTGTACGTTTTGTTTCAAAATTGGGGGACACTTGTAAAGCAGGGATTTAATTTTGAGTGTCGAGGACTTGTCCTTCTGAATTCTGGTGAATTTTTCTGCACCAAATTGTGCCTTTTCTGTATTATTATTATTTTTTATCAGAATAAAAGTCCTCTGGTACTAAATGTTTTCATGTGACAAAATCTCTTTTAAAGTATTTGTATAAAATACTTTTGATGCACAGGACTTTTTATACTTATTTACAACAATTAACCAGATATCAGGTCTGAAGACAGATTATGTCACTCAGATAACAAATTCACGTGACAGCCACAGGTCCCTCTCCTGGCCATGTTTTGGCAATAGCTCCTCACTTTCCAAAAGGTATCAGGTATCTCACTGTATGTGTCTTACTGTAGATGACACCTGGAACGAGCAAGTAATGTTTAAACTCGCTCTTCCTGAGTTAAATGTCTGGTTACTGAGTACAGTCCAGTCTAAGTTTAAGAAACGTGAACTTAGCGTAGCATTACAATAAAATGTTACTCATCAACCAAGGTTAGTGTGGAGAGTTTAGACGTCCAAAGAGCTGTTAGGAATCCCCAGTCGAGACATAACACAGACAACGAAAACATGCTGTGTGTGAGTGTTACATAATACTCATAACAATGTGTCTTGCTTCTGAATGATTGAACAAAAAGGGCATCGGTGCAAACATCAAGTGTGTCCTTTCTGATTTTGAAAAGCACTCTTCTGAACTCAGAACAAGTTAAAACATGTACAAACCTTAACTGGATGATACTAGTGAAACTGAAAGCAATATCATACTGTAAAAAATTATCCAAAATCAAGATGGAAAAGAATGAAAAATCACAAAAAAGTCAAATCACAGTTCAACGCAACAAACAAACGGATAAAGAATTTAAGATATGTAAAACCAACTAGTCTATTTGACCATGTCATCATTGATACAGCTGATTTCATCCATATTACCAACAATCTAACATTTCTTTTAAGCTTCACTTAACAATATTTCAATAAAAGATCAAATGACAAAGTGTAATGCAAAAGACATTTTTTCATAGTGACAAAACCAAACAGAGTGATCGCCTCTCTTAAGCTCTATTGTCTGCTTGGCCTCTTTTAGCTCATTGTTTTGATGTTATGGCTCATTTACTGTACGTTCAGTCTTGCCGCTGTCAGCACGAAGCTGTTTTCAGCAAACAAACTCTAATAAACTCAATCTGGGTTCAATGGGTTTATCAGAGTCAAAGTTAGCATCTAAAGAAATGTCTTGGAAGCCAGTGGAGACCAAACCAGAGCTCAAAAGTTAGTGGTTACTGGCCTTGGCGTGTATCAGGTGGCAGCAGTGGTGGATATTCAGATCCTTTACTTAAGAAAAAGTATTTTTAAGTCCTGCACTGAAAATATTATATCACAATAATAATATTATTAAGTAAAAGTATAGAAGTATAATCAGAAAAGTGTTTCATCTGCATATATTTTCTTAATTAGGCCTAATTGATTGATTGCTTGGTTTATTTTTATCTTATTTATGAAAAAAGATCTGAAAATAATGAGAAATGGTGCCACATTTATACATAGCCTCATATACTCTAACAGTAATTTTATAACAGTAAAAATGGTTGTGGGATGTTGCATTTTATTTACAAGTGCTTGACTTATACTCCAAGGATTTTCACAATGAACTTTACCCTTTCTCAGAAAGGGTTTTGAGTGAGTACTTAATACATTCAGGTATAATGGGACAAAAAAATTAAGGTAAAACGAGAGCGTTTTCTGAAGTGAAATTAGCAGTATTTTTGTTCGGTTTAAAGATGATGCAGTGATTCCCTGTCAGCCACAGTCGGCCAGAATTAGCCATTATTGTTACACACACGTCCAGACAGAAAAGTTGGTTGATCTTTTTTAATAAATAGTCAGGTTAGATCGATTATTTAATTAAGTAGTAATTGAACTGATCCGTGGATTTAACCTTAAAAAAACAAAACAAATGTGACCGTCCTGTTTTACCTTAACATGTCATGAGAGTGAGGTAGGGATTTTCATGTGTTTGAAGGTCCAACTTGGCAACATATCTTCTTTATAGATATATGGCATAGATCCATAGTAAGTTGTAAAAGTAACACTCAAGCTAGTTTTCAGAATTTTGACCCAAATTACTTGATTTCACCCTTGGCCTATGGTAGTTATATAAAAAATGTCGAAAACGAGCAGAAAATGGCATGAGAAGAAAATACTGAAGTAAAGAACAAGCACTGGTGGTCAAGTATCTCTTGATTTGTAGAGTACATGAGTACTTATTTACATTCTACCACTGGGTGGCACAAACAAAACCCCAATGGGATGCTACTGTTGCCGTGTATCTCCTGGATTTGTAGCCTGTGTAGCAAACATTTTAGTCATCAGGGGTGCCTGTCTGTCAGCTTTCAGTTCTTTTGCCCGTAACAATAACACAGACGACACCTTTAATTTTGCAGGGTGTCGTTTCTAGCTGCTGCCGTGAAGCCGGAAGAAACGTGTCATTGTCTGCCACACCTTTACTGGAGTACGCATGCGCAAACCGGAATGGCCATTTAAATGAAACGCAGCACTGCCACACCTGCACTGAACTACGCCTGCGCTAACCGTTACGCTTGTTTCAAATGAATCGCGGCACTGACGCTATCTAAGTGCGAATTTTCAACAACTTCTGATAAAAATGACCGATTGTAACGCTGTTACTTTACTGTAAAAACGGTCAACTTTGTCTCACGTTATTATATTTCACCACACGATGTCGAGAAAGACGCTAAAATTACGTTTTTGTGCCGAAGGACGTATGTCCTAGCATACTTTATTGTAGCTAGCTAGCTTAGTTAGCTATAGCATTGCTAACATAACTTTAGCTAATATGTTAACAATTGAGCGTTAAAGGTCAATGTACCCAAGTGTGCGCAGCATCATTAACAACATTTAAACAGGTGGAATGTTATTAATAACATTAGCTTCTGTGCCCCTAAACTTGTGGAGCATGACAGGTACAGTATGTTTTAACAGCAAAATATTGATCTAAATTAGCTAGGTTATGCTAGCTAACCTATGTTGAGTCATTATGCTGAAACTGGCAAACCTAAGAGAAGTTCAGCAGGTATATTTCTCTTTTTTCACTTTCCAATAAAGGTCAACATTTAACTTTCTCTGGCAATCCCCCTTTCTTGTAGATAATGTCTAATATATATGTTGAAAACATGGTAACTGTTGTGGATTTTCCTGTTTTGCAATAGGTTAATTCACCTGAAATACAAAAGTAAGTTAGTGGTCTTGACACCATTTTTAAACTGTAATGGATGAATAATCTTTAATGGGTGTGATGGAGCTAAAAACATGGCCAGTTTCCTTAGTTCCTGAAAGACTGTGCAGCTATAGTATGAGTTTATTATCCAGCATTATGGAGGGATAAAAACTTAATAACAAATCAAAGGGCCAGGGGTGCATTTAATTTATTTGTCCAGTCAAAAGCTGCCCACATTTCTTTCTTTTTTTGGTTGTAATGAATGAATAGAACCACAAAAGCTTTGTATAAAACTCCCAAATCCTACTAATAGAAAGTCAGGAAGCTTGGGGATAATTTGAGGCTTGGACTGAAGAAATCCCCAAACCATGTGTAATCCTGTAATGAAAACAAGAGGGAGGAGAATGGACGAGTTTCATAGCTTTGCTTATGAGCACTTGAATATTTGTGATGTTAAATTATCTCAATAGATCATTGAGCTCCATCCTTATAAACTGTTAATCATTGAAGTAATAATAATCTAATGCTGGTCTCAGTGAAAGCATAACAATTATACATAAAGTAGTTTCTCAGTCTTTCTTGAATAATGACACAGCTTTGTTTGACACAAACTGAAGAATCATCATGTATTTTCATCTGAATACTGTTGCACCTGTTAAGATTATACATATAAATGATCACTGTTGGATGTATAATTTATGGTATGCAGGTAATGACAGCTAATCGTGCCTAGTTGCCTCCATCAGATGGCGCTGTACATCCAAAATACATAATTCACAGCTAAAATAAATAAACAGTCCCAGCAAGTGTCTCATAAAAAGACACTGTAGTAATCCTGTAATACATATAGGAGATATTTTGAGGAACTATGCGAGTTTAGGAATATTAAAGGGATGATTTAGCTGTACAATTTGAATTAAAAACATAATAATATTTCATTTAACACATCACATTAGCAGTGCACAGATAGCTTTATGGCCAAAATATATAAAGGTCACTGTTCACTGGTGCAAGTACCAACATAATACATAAAAATAATTATATAAATCAGTGATATGTAAAGAAACATTCCTTAGGTATTAGTCGCCGACTGAAGAATTTAAGACGCCTTATTGTTATATGTATGTTCTTGTATTATTTTATCAGCCTGTTATTTTTGTGTTAATGATTTTCAGTTTACAAAACTACAAATATTTTCATGTTGTTTATGTTTTCAATAACTTCCACAGATTGCTGACTTCATGTTAACTGTGTGTTAGAGCTCTGACCCTGCCTGGCATAGCTGTGCAATGACCTGGCTCAACAGTGCGGTGGTGGGGGCTGATCTGATAGAGTGATGGTGGTGCAGCCGTGGGGCAGTTTGACCTCCCACCGGAGGAGTGGCGTTGACAGAAGGATGGTCCAGCAGATAGAGGCGGCAGCATGCTCAGCGCAGTCGCCGCACAATGCCACATACAAACTTACCCGAGCTGTGGAAGTAGACTTCTTTACCTTCATGCCACCGCAAGGGTGACAACAGGAGCCAAACAGATAGAGCCAAAGATCAGAACTACAGCGGTAAGTCACTCACTGTTGTTTCACCTCGAAGTTGTTGACAACTGAATTTCCTCAGGCCCTGTGTGCATGTGTGAAGAGGCGTCTCGAGCATAAATCACCATAATATTCCTGCAGCGCGTCACCGGTGCCTTCAGGACTTGAGCGACTTTGTCGTGCGTTATGTCACTTTTTAATGTACCTCGAGTCATGGTGTCTCCTTAGTCTAAACTTAATTGGAACAATTTATTACACGAATAAAGGGGGCTTGTGCGTAAATGCGCAGCGGGGGGGGGTGATTTGTTTTTGTTAAGCGCTTCCTTTGGCTAGTTAGCATGATTTATAAGGCTAAACTTCCTTTGCTGAATATTAATAGGAACCAAAGCAAGTGCATCTTGTTATAAAATCTGCTGTTGCTCTGTAAAGTGTACTGAAATTGATCACAGGATTACTACAGTTCCTGCAAGGTGCACAAAAAGAGTGTCAGCATGACATTAGTTGTATTTCTGCTTTTTAAGTGTACCTGTGGCACTGTTGTGATCATATGTTGCTGTATTGTGTTTTTAAATAAAATCAGTCATTAATTTTTGACCAACAATAGACACATATTAAGTCTAACTGTTAGAGTGTAGTGTAATATCCTTCAGATATTTTTCATGGTGTTATTGTTGGATAAGAAACTTTCTTTTCAGTCAAGCATTTTGGTTGCAAAAGGTCTTGTGAATGTACATGGAGTTCACAGAAAGCAGAAAAATAACCTCCTCTCTATGTGTTACTTTGTCAGGTCAAGCATCAGCAGCCGCTCTGGTGATCCGCTCTGCTCAGCACATTCAGTAAGGAGATTTATCACACGCAACCTGAAGAGATGAGCAGCGGCAAGAAGTAAGTGACTTCAACAAGCTTTACAGGAACGCTTTTCACTCCACGCACAGATACTTGACCTTACATAAATTGAATAAGACATGTAAAAGAGCCTGCAAACAGACACTGGTACTTTAAATAAGGAGGAGTAAATAGTTAGATGTCAGGTGCACTTGAGGAAGAAGTGGTTCGGTAATGAGGCTGACAAGTTACAACGTGATTTGACTGCCAAGAAGGTGAAATTTATGGTTTCAGATACTGATTTCAGACTTTGTTGGCTGTAGCTGACTTGCTGTATTTAAAGTTAACTTGAAATTAAATGTACCACTTACCTGAGGAACCTCCTCTGTATATGAATACTACAGAGCTGGGTGTTGACAGTCCCCTGAAAGGTCATTTAAAGTTTGAACATGTTAAAGTTTAAGCGTCTAGACATGAACTGCTGTGTAATTGCTTTGCAGGGATTCCAGCCTTGGAGGCATACCTCAGATAGAATTGCGTGTAAACAAAAGACTCCACCTTTGTAGTCACAGCTTAGATTTATAAGACTGACAGGAAAACAGACATTATTGATTTATCCATGCATCCTTAAAAGTGGACTACTACTACGCTGAGAGCGATCAGTGGCCCAGGTGACACATTGTGACTTTGCATTTGTCTGGTTACTGTCAGAACGCCATCACCAAAATTTTGCCCACGCTGATGCTTAAAGAAACACACTAGCAACAGTCTGAATCATTCAGTTATTTGGATCCTGTCGGACCCTTAACTAATTTTTCTGATTTTGATCTTAAAATTTCTGAAAATCTATTGTTGCCCTAATAATGCTGATATCATCAAGTAAAGAAATGCAAAAAGGTAAAAAAAAAAATAGGTAAAAAAAAAGAGGTAAAACCAGTAAAAACTGCTATAATAGCAATATTGAATGATTTTTGAAAAAGCTGTTTGTCATGATGATATTGGAACCACAATCCCAGGATGTTAAAACCAAGTTCAGCCCTGCTTTTTGTTTCACTCTCAATCATATAGAGTAAGCAGTGGGAACTTTTGGTGCAGTTTGTGTGAGGAGTACCAAGAAACAAAGCTTTGAATCTCAACCTCGTGCATAGTGGAAAAAAAATGCTGTCAGTTGAAAACCCTGTGTAGCTATCAGTTAACAAAAACTGTAGGTATTCATTTATTGTGTGGAGAAACCCTTTTGAGGTTCAGGGGAATCTGATATCTGATGACATTTTGCTGTCATTTCATGAGGGATTTGACTTTTCAAAACTTGACTGGAGAACCGGACACTAGATACATGACCAGGACACATTTATTCATATCTCATGCAATGACTGCAATAAATACTGTACACCATAATGACACAATCAGGATGCCTTAAGGCTGTTTGATGTTTCCATGGTTTGGACACACAGCCGACAGTTGCATCAGCTCGGGTACAGAGAACACCCTCACCTCTCCAAACAGATAGTGAATGTTGGCTACAAGCAGATTACTGTAGGCCCTACAAGGACAGGGAGAATGATACGTTATCTGTCAAGTGAAAGACTGATAGCTGCTAATATACAATCAAGAGTGCAAAGTAACAGCTTGACAAGTTTTGATTGCCTGCACAGCTTGTAATAAGGTTGTTTGAAGGTTTAGCTATTGATAAACAATACAGACATAACTTAAAATACTGACTAAAGTAAAGATCCACCAAGAAATGCTTTTACATTCTCCAAAGCGCAGGTGTGATTCACATTCTTTGGTTCTTTTTTCTTGTTTTTTCCACCTTCCTCCTGTTCCTGCCAAATGAATGAATGTCATGATGTCAAATTGAGATATTTCCTGTGCAGCTTTGAGGGATCTCGATAGTAGAAACTGTTTAGTGATCTTGAACATAACAGGCACAGCTGAAACTAAAAATGTCTCTAAACACAAAAAATCCCAAGTAAATACTGTCAATTCAAAATGAGAGATTGACAATCTAAGGACTCTGCAAATTACAAGTCCTGAACTTTGGCATCGAATGCTAAACAAGTAATATTTTATAGCCAATATTGTAGTCATTGTCACTTAAAACACACATTTGCCTGATTATAGATAGAAGTACATGTACATTAAGGTAACAAAGATAATAAAAGTTACTCCGCATCAGAGGCCTTTTGATTTTAGAAAAAAGAAGAATGAAATATTTGAACTAACACCTTTGTGTTTTGTTGCAAAATATATCTCTGAATTATTGCTTTGTGCTGCGAAGTGCAAACCAGAAACCTGCAGTGTACACAAGCACCCAAAGATTTTACACAATCATTAGGTTGTAGTCCTACTGCTTAAACTTCTGCTGTTGTGTTAAAGCCATTGTGTACACACATTATTAAAACGTTGTTGAATAATCAATCAATTATTCACTTACGGTGGCTTTGCTTTGCATTATGCAATTTAAACTTATGCTAAGTGTTTTATCTGATATGATATTCTCTTTATTGATTATGATATAATATTTAAAGCCAAAGTTAATCATGTTTGTAGCATTACAAAACCACAAAACAAAGACACTCTGCCAACTTTGTGTAGTTGTTGTGCATCAAACTAAGATTAATTCTTGGAAAAAAAGAGAGAGTTCAGGAAAAGGTACTAGTGATTATCTGGGAAACTTGGCAGTCTGCAGATAGGAGCCAGTTGGAAAAGACGTGTTGTAAATTGTCTGCTGTGCAGTGTTTTGATGAAGGGTTGAAAAGCATTCTGGGAAATGTAGGAATTTAATTTCTAGATTTAGAAACAGACCAAACAGGGCAAGAGAGTCAAGGTAAATAAAAACTAAGCACAGTTATATTTTTTATAATCACAGAATAACTTCTGGAATGCACATAACATCACACATTGTTGATATGCAACAACAAGAGTGGAATCATGCTCTCAGTCTCATCATATTCAAAACACAAGCCTTTTTTTATTGCTAAATAAGTTAACTCAAACAAAGTGATGTCCTCTTCTCCTCTGACAACATTTTAAGTTCAGTGTAGAAATATAACTTTGGTGCATTTGTATGTAGGCGGTCGGCTCAGGCTGTGTGGAGCTTGGCCTGTTATTTCCATGATTGTTCCATAGGTGGCAATGGAGGAAGTAGGAAGGCCAGTGTTAGTAGGAAAGCTGGTGAAGTCCAGAAATAACAGCTCAGCTTTTTAATGGGGGCTGAATCATGGTGTTGTTTTAAAACTCTTTATAAGTTGACCCAGAGCAGACAGATTAATACACATCAAGCTTGATAAGTTGGTTTCTTTTTGAGATGCTTCTGAGTGATCAAGCAGCCTACTGTATCTGAGTTTTAGGTAATAATATTAAACTGACCCAGCTTTAGAAAAATGTATGTTATAGTAGGAACCAAAATGTTCTCCTGACTCTAAAAGAGGTTTTGATATCACTTTGCCTTTTGTAAACCTTTTTATGAAAGGCTATAAGGCAGGTAATATTAATCAAGGACAAAAATACTGTCAGTCACAGTAATAAAGCACAGAAACATACTGGTAGTGTCAGTTTGTTCTGAAAATCAAAAGAAAAAAAACTTGAGCAGCTTTATTTCTAGAATAAAGTGTAGTTTGTGCATCAATAAGCTCCTACAACTTAACACAGGAAGTGTTCCTGTGTTATTTTTTTCTTCACAAGTGTTGATTGGAGAGTTGTTTGCCCACACATCATCAGAAAGTGTTAAAATAACTCTGATGGCGTGGAAATACTGGTTAAGAGCTAAAATAACACAAATGATTTGGCAAACATACTTAACTTCCTGTTCTGTCTTTTGTAACCTTTCAAAACAAGACTCTGATGGATTGAATCTATTAGTATGTGACATGAAGATTATGCAACATGATGCAGGGAGCAGAGAATGTCTTCTCAAGAGCAGCACACTGAATCCTGACCAGCTGGAGGAATACTGTTGTGCAGCAGACCTTTTGACCTCTGAGACCTCTGTGTCCAGGGTGTCCACTTTGACCTAGAATAAACTATGTTGAGTTGGAGAACATCATTCATTCATTCATTTATTTACTTAATCATTCATTTTAAATTTTGGTGTCATGCCTGTTGGCCCACCCAACACTGGATTTTAAGATTATAATCTTCTGGTCATTGCAGTTATAAAACAAAACGTGCAAAAGGAAAAGAATAAAACACACAAATTAAAAATACAAACAAAGAATACAACAAACAAATAAACAAAAAACTAAACAAAACAATATTCTAAGTGAACTGCTCATACAAGGAGCCACCACCAAATATTTGTAGACCATCTCGTTAAAGAGCTCCTTATAATGCTGACAGTATTAATGACATTATCACATCAAATGTATATCGCCTCAATTCAAGGGATTACTAGACACAGTACAATTAAATTATTGCCTCATATAACAAAAAATAAATATTATGTGTATGAACAAACAGCTCTCAAAATACTAATCTTCTCCTATCACTCTTTCTAATATTAATTGTAATAATAATTAATGATATTATCAAACAAGATCTAAATTTCTGTGGCCAAATCTGGCTCAAAATTACTGGTGATTTTATCAATGTTATTTTTATTTAAAGATAATTATTAATCCTTTAATTTATATGTAACAAAACAATAAAAATGTTGCGATTGTTTCACCAAACAAACCAATTTATCTGTGATCCCATTAGGTTAAACCCAGGGCTTAAGTATTTCCGGTATTACTTGCAACATGGCACGTGTATTTGTGTGTACTGGTGAATGAGTGTTGGGGGTCTGTTTTATGCTTTGATTGGCAGCAGATAGCACTGCTAACAATATTCATCCTGACAAAGTTAAATATGTAAATATGTAAATGAGCTGTTTGTGTGAAAGACTGCAGTGGTTTCTTTTTTCTGTTATTATGGCAGCCACTGACTGACTGACTGAGAATACATTCTGTATCGCCCCCACCACAAAAACAAACAAAACTCCCTTTCAGAGCCAGCCTGAATGAAACATTTTTTTATCCTTTTTCATGTCTGTTTGTTGGGAAACAGCACGGTTTGCTTGAGGCGAGGATGAACGTGTGTTTAGTCGTCTTGGAAAGCAACGGAGGCTCCGACATGCCGACCTGTAACGGGCTTCAGTGTGTGTTGTCACTTAAGTAAAGCCGGCGTAATCCTGTAAGGGCGGATGAGTAGACAGACATGTGATGCCCCACTTGTTTCTTAGGTGGAGGGTGGTGGAGAGGGGGGCTGGCAGGCTTTACTGACCAGATGGAGAGGCTTTGTAGTGTGTGTAGGCGTGTGACTGATTAGACAACACTAACTGATACTATCTCAGATGTTTTTTCCCCTCAGTAATCAAACACAACACCTTGATTGAGCGTCTAACAAGTGAAGTGTGGACGGAGACAGACCCAGATCTCGATGGGTTCAAGTCCCAGTCAGTCTGGATTTTTTTGCGCATGACCAGCGCCAGTCACTCTGGCCATCACACTCAATTAGCAGAGACTTCCTGCCCTCTCCCTCACCCGCCTCCGCCAGATTAAGTCCATTACATCGTACCTATTGACTGCGCACTTTGCCCCGCTCAAGGACGACACACATTCTCACCCCTGAGGGTAGTTTACTCACTGAAAAGCAGATTTTAAGGCGCTATCTCAGAGGTCCGAGGTAGCCACATAGCATCTCTGTCAATGAGTCTTTAATGGGTGGAGATGAGTGCCACCAGCAGCACCAGACTGAACCCCAGTCCGAATTTACTGCAGGTGAACGAGCCGAAGCGCTATGGCTCCACGTTGTCTTTGGAGGAGAAGTGTGAGCAGTCTTTCTTCCTCTTTTACTACTACAGGATGGAGGATGAGGCGGTGCTGGACCGGGGGGCGTCCTTACTCAAGCACATCTGTGACGAGGAGGAGGTAGAGGGTAAGTTTACATGTTCCTGTATTCTGTAATGTCTTTTGTCTTATTTTACCTCATGTGTAATGTAGATCACAAAGCAGTGGAAACACAAATGGCAGGAAACATCAAATATGGTGCATTCTAAATATTTCTCCAAGGTTCAACTTATTTATGAAATATTTCTCCAATATTTCTCCTAAAACCTCAGGAAAGTTCCAGAAATTCTTTAGATGTCACTGAGTCATTTGTCTATAAACTATGCTACCTAAAACCCCCAAAAATCATTTATATTTTGGACATTTTCAAATTGGAGATTTCTTAAACAACCTGGTTCCTCTGAATTGATTTTCAATTAAAAAAGGGAGAGCATCATTTAACCTCTGGGAGAGTGCCAAATTTTACGCACTTCCTGCATGTACACCTCATCTCAGGTAACGCCTCACCTGTTCAGCGAGTTGGCATGAGAGAGATGTAGAACACACAGCACGTCACCCTGTGTTTACCTCACTAATCCCCTCAAAGACCTACAAGACAACAAAGAGAAAGGAAATAAAACCTTTCTTATTTCTTAAGCAGTAAAACTAATACAGTAATATTATTATTGTGTTCTATCGGCATGTTTATGAGTACAGTACAGTAGTTGAACTGCGAATATTTGAATTTCTTATCATAGTTAACTGTAGGATTTTATTTGACAAATGATTTATAAAATTTTATATGTAAGGCAGATTTCAAAATTGAGTGAATTTAGCAGACAAGCAGGGGAGTCTTTTTTGTAGTTGCTTTAGTATTTCTGATATTTCCATCCTATTGGTGTAGAGAACCATCTTTTCATAACAATTTATTGTAGCTTTTTCTTTCAGACTCTTTAAAATGTGCTGCATCTCTCTCATTTTGGACCGAGTTGCTGTAGAGTCAGCTAATTGCAAATTAATTCAGAAGCCCATTTAACCTTTTTCAAAACTCTCCTCACTGCTCATGATGCCTCTTGTTACCTGGGAGCAAGGTTGGGTTTACATGGTGATGACATTAACCCGCAGCCAACATCATGGGTTTCTTGGTTCGAGTCCAGCAGATTAAAGGGCCTGGCACAGAGCCAGTTTAACCATCCAAGAGCCTCATGGTTTGTTTTGATTTTTACTTAGTACTTCAAATGGTTCCAAAACCCATTCTCAATTTCCTTAAACAATTAAACTGAGAAAATTGAATTTGAGGATTGAAAGCTGTTACTTAATCATTTAAATAGCCACCACCAAGGTAGCAGCTACTCTTCCTGAGGTCATTACATCATAATTTAAAACAAACATGATAAAAAAAATCTAAGGCGAAAGAGACTAAAACAAAATGAAATCAGGAAACTATGGTGAAACAATGTCATGGTTTGTTAACTTTTATTAAGCTGATGAACCAGAAGGTTTGTTACAAAGAACCATCTGAGAAGCCGTCATTGGAAACTGTTTGGCAAAAGGGCAGGCACATTTAAAAAATACTTGGCAGGAGATTGGATGAACCATCTATCGTCGTCTATCATGGGCCAGTTAGTAGAGGAGGGAAAACATCTTTTCATCTTTCTGTTCTTTGCTCTTCTTTTAATGAAGAAATGCTCCAGCTCTGCTAGAACTGGTGCTATTGCAGCATCTACGCTAACCTCTTTAGGAGCCGCCATTGTTGTTTTGAACAAACAGCTTCCTATCCATGTCATTACCCACAGATGTGTCATTAGATCTAAATATGGGACCTCAAGTTGGCGCCTTTTCAGTCCAATGAGAATAGCTTGCTTGGCACATAATTTCTAGCTTTCAGGTTTACTTGCAGTGTACGTGGCACCCTGAATATGAGCAGTAGTAGGCCCCACCTGTGAGTTCAAGTGGGTGGGGCCAATAGAGTCATAATTGACCTTGTTTGCAGTTTTAGGTGTCCTGTTAACTGTTTTACAGATGTCTCTTTTATAATGGTAGTCTGTGGGAAAAAGTGGCTTTTGGCTGCACTACCATGAGTGGCCACTGAAAAAAATTTTAAGCAAGACTTAGCGGAGTTCCTGGTGGCCTGGTCGTAACACATACCTAACCATGTCTGTAGCTGCCAGTAGCTCCTCACAGGATGCTGATTGGTCAGAACCACTAGTGGCGTGGACACAGATGCATTACATGAAGCCTGACAAAATGGATTTTCGTGTGATGTCATAATCCTGCAATTCTCGCATGATCTCGTGATATCGCTAGAATCCAGCTGCTGTGCAAGGTAAAACTTTTACGTAAACTGTACTTGATTTGTAATAAATGGGCTAAAACACGCAAAATCACTGATATAATCCTTTGGCTGTATACATGATTAAAATACACAGAACAGAGTCGGCATTTGAATTTGCACAGCAGTGACCCTCATGCTGGAGGTCAGCATTTTGTCAGGTGTCACCTCGGCTTGAACCCAGCTTCAATCTCTCTAACTTCCTGTGCGTAACCAGCGTCTCAGCTGTGTCTGCATGTGTCCATGTCTGCTGGCTAAATCTCTTTTTTGGAGTCTCCACTGAGCTCAGTCTCCTCCCCGCTGCTCGCCCAGAGCAGACAGCCTGACTAAAAGACTGATAAAAGGAACAGAAGGAGATGAGGTAGCTTGACATTTCTCACATTGTACAAGATAAAAGTCTGGAAGAGGAACTTCAGTCCGACGGCCTCAGTTATCTTTATCTGACACTGATTAATCTGTGGTGTCACTCAAGCAAAATATTTGATAATCTGAACTCTGCGTCACAGACAGTGTTAAAGCTCAAGATAGACGATTCAGTTACGTGTGCACATAAACACTTACATGTGGTGTAAGTAGGTTAAATGTGTGTATTCCTGTGACATAATTCAGGATTTCAAGATATTGACTATTACAGCTGAGTCAGTACTAAGGAGGAAGGGTGATAATTTATTCTGACAAAAAGCCATTAACATCTCTTCCCTCTTATCCAACAGAGTATTTTTAAAGCTGTTTTGTATTAGCATGCTGTCAGTGGTGTGTGGCGTGTTGCCATCCCTCCCCACTGGTCTGGGCAGATCCCAGCGGTGGGGTTACTGGGGAAACTGGCGGTGGCGTTGCCTCTCCTCAGAAATCTAGTGAGCTAAACAAACCTCCCTGCAAACACAAGGATTTTATTTCATTCAGTGTGCGCTTACAGGCAGCTCCAAAAGAAGTTCTTCTTCCACACAAAAAAAAGAAGAGGAAGTCGTTACACAAAGCTGCTCTGGCAGTGTGCAAATCTTCCTTTCCAGCTCCTTGACTCAACTATTTTTTATTCCTTCTCCTCCATCACTCTCCTCTCATTCTTTCACCTCCTTTCTCGTTGTCGTTCAGCCTGTGCAAACGTCTTCACGCTTTGCTTTATTGCTCATCTATCAGCACGGTGGTCTTTATCTCTTTATGTGTGGCTGTGTCTCTGTTCTCTTTTATTGTCACTGTCCAGACATCTGCTTCTGGGTCTTGCAGTATGGCAAGTCTGATTGCCTCTTTGGTCAACTTTAATGTTATAAATGAACCAGTATAAAGGTAAAAGCTTACACAAATAATTCTGGGCATTTGTGTAAGGCTGTTTTTACTCCATGAGTTTGTATTTCTTAGAACTGTGAGTGGTGGTGCAATACAGTAGCTCCAGGAACTCATAGCACCAGCCAACTTTAGCCTGAGCATTGATGTAATCTGTTTAAATAAGTGAAAACATCTCTGTTGGTGTACAAGGCCTTCAAAATTGTAGTGTTTCCCAAAAATGAATAGGGGAGGTTGGTCATTCTGCCTCAGAGAGCTGCCAAGAATGTTTTCAGCAATTTGTTTAATTATTTTGTGTGAGTTTTAAGCTTTACACATTTACTGATAAAAGACACACTTTTACCCTCTGTTTAAAAAAAAAAAAAAAATCTGTCCACACGACCTTCATTTTACAAAATATCTCTGTCCACACTAGTGTGCAAGGATGACTTCAAAAGCAAAGCTCGCTGGCGTTAGCTCAATTCCACAGTCCCCCCTTGTCGCAAAGGTGGTAAAGTAGGGCTTTGCGATATGGCTAAACATGTTATTTCGATAAAAAATTAGTTGATATTGATAATTGTCATGATAAATGTCAAATCATTATTTTTTTTTTTTACTTTGGAGGCCGATTTTTTAACTATTCTTTATTGTCAGAACATGTAAACATTTGCCACACAGCAGAACATTTCACAAATCTGAGGTCAATTCAAAACAATTATAGTCAAAGTTATGTCAATTAATTAATAAATAGACATAATTCTGGTCGGCAACATGTCAAACTCTATACAGACATTTTAAACATTTTGTGAGTGTTTTAGCTGACAGTATAAAGAAAATAAATAGACAAAAGAAAAACTCAACTGTGGGCAGTACTTTCTGTACAAGTTTTAAATCCACAGTATTTTATTTCTGCCATTTGTCAATCTGAACATTAATAAAAGATAGACTTTGATGGTACAGCGAAGTAGCATGGGCCCATTTATTGCTGGTGAAAGTCTGTCTGATGTGACTCAGGCAGAAATCATGTTCACAGATGAGGATTATAGTTTTATTCATGTTGCCTTTAGTCACGTTTTGTCATTTCATTCTAATAAAACAGACGGTTTGTTAGTCAGGTTAACCCGATAACTTACCCTTAGCATTAGATGAGTCGACTATACAGCAACTGTGGCTAACGTTATGTGATAACTTAATCGTGGGGTAGCCCAGTGCTGTTATCCATGGTCAAAACAATCATACTAAAAATACATTTATAAGCGTGTTGAATGTTGTTATAATGTCATATCATTACTGTACGGATTAGCTTGGTGGCTGGGCTGTCTTCCTCTTCTTCGTCTAATTCTACTACTTCTTCTTCTTCGTATTCTTCATGTGGCTAACGGCGTTTAAGGAGCATTACCAACCCCCTCTACGAGCCTGTGGGTGGTTTATCTATCGAAGACTCATCAAACATTTGTTAAATTATTGTTGAGAAAAATTACATTGAGATGATTATAAGTTTTGCATTAATTGCCCGGCCCTATGGCAAAGTGCACAGGCTAACGTTACCTTTTTACTTACTGGAGATCTAATCACTGTTGATTTCCCTTCAATGTAAGGGCGAAGGAGCTCTCGCCGTCTTGGCACGCAAAAGTTTCCCATCCACTCCTTATAGACAACAATCCCATCCTGGAAATTGTCCCCCTATCTGCTGGTTTGACTGGGCCTTAACCAAAACTGTTGTTTCTGGCAGAGCAGCAGACAACTCGGTTGGTGCGCAAAGTGGTGCAGCAACACAAAGGTTAAGTGTAAAGTAGTGACTAGACCAAGCAGTGCGAACAAAACGTAAATAAACTGGCTAGTCCTCCGTTTTTGTTATTGTTTCTGGCCCATTACACAAAGCAGTAATGGACGTGTGAATCAAGGAGATGACATCATTGTTCCCCAAACACTCTGTTTAACATGTCCACAAAGATACACAGTAACCGGAGTTTTGAAGAATCCGCACCTGAGAAGGCATTTTAAGAAAGCCCAGTTCTAGTGATGTAAAACTCTGTGTTTGGAGGAGAAGCCAAAACTTAGAGGGAAATATACGTTTTCAAAAATGTCTGAATGTCTAAGCGTTGATTTAGTGTCATGTGATTGCACACAAATCCACTATCGGATTCCACTAAAAATTGACAAAATTACGTATGCTTAAACCAATGCAACCACCTGAACATCTGGTATAAAAATATTAAACACAGTCTGCATGTTACACAAGTGCCATGCCATTTGTTGTCTTCTGCCTAAACGTTTAGCAGTCTACTCTTGTTTCCTAGAGTAGTTGAATTCTATTTTTTTTCTTCTGTGCCAATGATGCCATCAGGGTTTCAGCTGTGTATGATTGATCTAATGTTTTTATGTTATCCCATAAACATGGGACCGGTACTGTCTTTGTTGAACCAAAAGCCTAGTGGGCAGCAGCTGTGGTGTGGGTGATGCGGGTCTGTCTCCAACTGTTTGTCTGTTTTCTTCTGGAGAGTTCCTCCGTCTCTGTCTGACTTTCATTCATTCTGTGTCATGTGAGAGGGGAGCGTTATCAAGACAGGCTGACGGACTGAAGAAATTGTAAAATAATCACTAAATATTAATACATGTGAACTACAGGCTGATGTCTCATATCCAGTATTTATATCAGTTCAGTCTCACTAAAAAGTCTTTGAAAACCACAAAAATTGACCATAGACAGAGAAGCAGAAAACTTGACCAAGTAAAATATTCCCTCTGATTTACAGTAGCCCTTCATGTTGTAGGTTAGGTAGTTCAAACCTTTTTAGATCTCCCTCGTCTCTGATGCTCAGCACTAGCTTGGTATGCCGAACTGTCGGTGTCAGTGAATTTAGATGAACCCCTTAAAAAAAACAAAAAAACAAGGCATTGTGGTACCAGTGCATAATGAACGCTGTTGTGCTTCAAGAGAGATCATTGTTTGTTGTGTTGAGGGGTTCAGCCACTTCCTGGTTGGGTCATGTGCAGTGCTTGGCTCAGCGTTACCCGACATGCTCCAAAAGGCGACGTTTGACACTGATCCCATAGAGGCTTTTGTTTCAGGAGGACTTTTGATGTTTATCCTGAAAGGTTGCTTTTTATAGCCTTCCTCTGAGTAGGAAGGAAAAACTTGTGGTAATAGAAATGTGGTCAAGGTTGTAGGTTTCAATTAAACTCCTGGGGGAACCTGACAGTTAAAGGAAAACTCTGTAGGTATTAGACAGAAGATAAATAATTGTTATCATACAAAATCATCCTTCTAATAAATATCAAATACTCACTTATAGCCTATACTCTGAGTTGCCAGTTTCTTAGTTACACCTAACAAAAAATAATGCAGTCCAGTAGTCTGGAACTATTTGTGGAACTCCTGAGCCTTACCTGTGTTTTGACTAGAGGAACCAGCCAGGGTCTAAATTACGAACCTCAACAATGGCTCTTGATGCCAAAGAAGTCCCTGCTCTGAGATGAGTACTTTCTGATGGTGTGGGAAGTTATGGGCCAGAATACAGTCCACCCAAAAATAATTTTTTTCTCTCTTACCTGTAGTGCTGTTCATCAGTCTTGATTTTTTTATTATGAGTTGCAGAGTGTTGGAGATATCGGCCATCGAGATGTCTGCCATCTTTCCAATATAATGGAATTAGATAGTGCTTGGCTTGTGTTGCTCAAAGTGCCAAATAAATACATTTGAAAAAGAACTCATGACCCGGTTACTCAAGATAATCTGCAGGCCTTGTTGTGAGCAGTTTAATGTAGGAACTATTTTTTTTCTACCAAACTACACCTGCCAACCGTAGCACCATGCAGAAGGAAGCAGGCATCTACTCATGGATGAGAGACATGTATAAACATTAATGGCGTCCTCCACAACTGAGCTGTAATGTTAGTTTGCTCAGTGGTGCTAGGTGAGCTAGCAGTAGATGCACATTTTCTTCTGCATGGTAGACTGATGAATAGCACTACAGTTAGGAGGAAAAATATGTTCTTTTGATTTTGGTGTGAACTGACCTTCACATTAAAGACGCTCTGGTCAACTTGAAATCAGTGATTAATGATGGATTGCATTGGTCAGCATGTTGGTGAAGACTCTGTCATTCAGGTCATGGTACTCCTAAATGCTATGTCATAGGGAATTGGACTTGCTTGCGGAAAATGTTTCACCTCTCAACCAAGAGGCTTCTTCAGTTATAACTGACTGGTTCAAAACCTGCGACTCCCCACCAGTCAGTTCGACTCAAAGAAGCCTCTTGAATGAGAGGTGATAAATCCAGTTGCTTACGACATGGCACTTAGAATCATTGGTCAGCAGTTTAAGTGGTAGAAAAACTGTCATTGGCAATAGAAGTTTGTCAGACCACTCCTGCTGCACCATCCACGCCTTCTCCGTCCATTAATATGAGCAGTATGTTTTTAATTAATAATTGATTAGCTAAGTATATCACTAAATCAGCGAGTTCCATGTAGCTTCAGATCTTTGATATTGTTGTAACAAAAAGCAAGTTTGCAATGGGGTTAAATGCTTTGTGTAAACACACTAACACAATGTATCACCTGGGTTTGCGTGGATTAAATTCCCTACCTACAGTAGTTTAAGAAAAAAAGCCCAGAACCAGATACCTCACCTTGGCCAAATGACCATAAATAGATGTAAGCATGTTGGCATGAAATCCTCGTCCATCTGAGTGGCACATTAACAGCAAATACTCCGGTCTGCCTGGCATTATTGACTCAAAAGCAACAAACTACATGTGAAACTGCACGTCCTGTTGGTGTTGTGCCAACATACATAACAGGGATGTAGTCATGCGAGCAGTTATGGCGTCTTCACTGCTACATCCTACTCCTTGTTCTGTCCAAATATTTGTTTTGACAGTATACTGCAACCTCTGTAACCCTGCTCTGCGACGCTGTCTTGAGAATGTGAGAATGTTCCCTGTATAACTGAATTGAGAAGTGGTCAAAATTGGGTCAGGCTGATGTTGTATTCTACTCTTTTAATCAGTGCTCACATCATGGTTTTTTAAATGTTGATGTGTCTAATTCTGCACTTACTGATAGGGGTTGTGATCGCAAGTCATCATTTTTTACGAAGTCAGCTATTCAGGTGCATCTCTCGCATCGTAGCAGTCTGAATTTGTCAGGATGTTTAGCGTCAGAGAGTTCATCTCCTGTTCTGCTGTCTGCAGGTCACCACACCATCTACATCGGCGTGCACGTGCCCAAGAGCTATCGGCGTCGGAGGCGTCACCGCCGGAGAGCCGGCCACAAGGACAGAAAGGAGAGGTTGACGGAGAACACCTCTGACAAGTCCGACACAGAAAACAACGATGAGGCCAGCAACAGCATCCTCAAACCTCTCAGTAAGTTCTGATGGACTCCATGTCAGGGCTGATTAGGGCTCATGTCTGTCTTTGCTGAAGGCTGCTCTCTTTTCCAGAAAAAAGCCCCTGTAACTCTCAGTGACCCCAAAGAAGTTGCTGAGTCCACTTAGTGGCCAGAAATAGCCATGCATGTCCTGCTGAATGACGAGTCTGTTTCGACAGAGCAGAGTGAATTTTCATTGGAAGTAATGGCTACTCAGATGTAATTGTGCTAGTGCTGATATGAGTCTCTTGAGTACAGAGTGTAAGTGCATGTCATCCTGTGCTTTTGTCCTTGGCTGTAGACATAAGTGTATCTGTCTTTGTGTGCGTGCTGATGGGTTGGCACCTATATGTGTCAGTGCTTACGTTCTTGGTTGACTGGAGCTTCCTCCGTCCCGTAAAGAGTGTAAAGTGCGATATGCCCTCAGGCGCAGCTGCTGTGATATGCGGATGCTCGGACAAAGAGCTCCGGCCACTTTAAGGGAAACTTGACAAAGAAAGGGAGGAGGGAAAGGTCACACTGGGTGACTGTGATTTAACATGTGAGTTAAAGTGTAAGCCCAACTCCTACCGTTGTCAGCATTTTTTCTCTGCCATGTTCAAGTTAAGGTTTGAATTGGTGTTAGACTGAAGTCCTGTTTGTCCAAATATGGTCACTTCTGAATTTACAAAGATGGTGATGGCCAAAATGCAAAACTAGAGACTATATCACGATGGCTACACGTATTATTTTATCCCCTTTAAAATGAATATCCCTTGGACGGCCACCAGAGATCATTGTTTGCATGATCCTGTTTAAGTAGATCTAAAATAAGAAGCATAATTGCTAGCACCTTCATTGTCTTGG
The DNA here is from genome assembly GCA_019142605.1 of Cephalopholis sonnerati. Taxonomy (NCBI): domain Eukaryota; kingdom Metazoa; phylum Chordata; class Actinopteri; order Perciformes; family Serranidae; genus Cephalopholis; species Cephalopholis sonnerati. Next base: position 38,430,755 of record JAGQAX010000007.1, on the reverse strand, counting down.
CAGCAGAAAGCTAAGGCTTCTGTTTTGTGTTATCACGTTGTATGTTCGTAATTAGGTCATTGTGCTATATTCTGTGTGATACAGACCCACATGAAAATGTGCAGTGGTGCCAGAGCAATGAATGATGAAACTATCAAAATACCTTTGGATTCTGCTCATAAAAATGAGCATATTTCAAATACTAAGTAATGTACATAGTTTAAAGAACTTGACGTTAAGAAATATTTTGACGTGTTAAGAAATATTTTACTTATATTTTGTATTTTTATGACACCGTTTCAATCATTTCAGCAATTATTATGGCTTATTGACTTGCATAACCTTTTAGTTTAGGTCGTAAAGATTTTATAGAGATATTAAATATGAAGATACCCCAAGAAATTGCGTCACAATGAGTAAAAATACCAGTGTAGGCACTGGTGGATCACCTCTATTACAGAGCTTAAATGGTAGTACAGCATATGGCTTATAGACATGGAGTAAAGGCCAAAAAAGTTGGGAACCACAAATTTATGCCCATATTTTGGTGAGGACGGGGGTCTTCTGAAAATTATAACATGCAGTTATTTTGTAAGTACAGTTGTAGTAATTCTCTGGTTACATGAAGTCCATATGTAACAGTAGTCCTGTGAATAAGGCTTAAAATGTCCTTGCTTTCTGTCAAATCCAATAATGAGGCAGGCCACTGTCATTTCAAGACAATGACGTCATTTTACACATGCCTGCGAGCACATGAAGTGACAAGAGGAGCAAAATACGCCGGAACTGGATTTTACAATGTGTACACATCAGTTGATGTGGGGGATTTTCTTCAGGACATAAATCCAATCAGAGAATAGATTACAGCCAGCCCATCTGGCTGTTGCCACTAGAATGTCATGATGCATACACAACAAAAATAGGGAGTTTTATAGATTTTCGTTATGTTCCTTAACCACAGCCAGAAGTATTAAGCTGTTTGGGTACACAGCAGTCTGTAATAAACCTCCAAAGTGGCTGAGGAAGTGATTGTTGATGTTATGTTGGTGTTTCATGATGCCTGCTCTTTAGAATGGAAAGCAGAAGAGCAGAGTCATTTGAGCTTTTCTGCTACTAATTCTAATGAACTTCTTACATTCAGGTTTAGTCTTACCCTGATATAAAATGCATGTGACTGTTTCAAGCCAAGCAATGCCCACTTATAACCCACTGTGGTGTCAACAAGCATCTGAATTGGAGTGATGTTCACTTCTCACACTATTTCAGCTTAGGCCTGAAGATAAAGCTAAAGTTTGTCAAGTTGAATTCTTTTCTGTTTATTTGCGATTAGTGTCGCGACCCCTCAGATTTATCCTGCTTTGATTAATCCATGGTGGGTTTCCGTTCTCAGAGGGAACCAGAGGGAAAGGCTGATCTGTCTGAATGACCATGAAGATGGTTCTTTGCAGCCGGTAGTTGTGGAGTGGTTATCTGCATTTCCTTTTCACAACAGATTTTAGACTATCACGTCGTTGTTGTCCCTCTTTAAAGCCTAGCCCTAAACCAAAGTATCTGACTTTCGAGCATTCAGACTGACCTGGCAGATTAAGATGCGGGTGCACTTGACAAAGCTAGTGGATTGTGTTCTTGGGGTCATAAAGGCTGCGTTTAGGTTGGGTAAATATATCAACCTGTTGTGTGTAAACAGCTTTGCAGTTACTCTTCAGCCTTGCCGGTTCATTTGCTCACACTTGGTTTAACAAGATTAGTCTTTTTTGAAACGTCTGCCTGTATTTGCAGATAAAATGGATCACAGCCGCAACAACGTTTTCGAGGATTGTTTGGGAGTTGTGTTTTTTTATTGTGCTTGTGTTAACGGGATTGCGTAGGCCAACCTTTGTGCTGGGGTCTGTTATATGTTATGTGCAGTTGGTAAGATTGATGATTGATGCATGAATGTGCAAGAGTAACTTGTAAATAACAGCTTAATTGTTTGTTCCTACAAATATAGGAACAATATATTGTTCCATATTACAAATCAGCCAGTTGCTGATTACCCATCACAGCTGCATCAAGTCTTTACCTTTGCATTCAAAATACGAGGTTTCCTTTTTTTTATCTGCTGAAACTTCATTGCATAATCTAAAAATATTTATGTCAAAGGATTTCTTTGATACCTAAAAAAACCTCTGTGAAGTCAGGCTGAGATGAGGAAACGTGTGAAACTTTACACACCCTGGTTTGTTTACAGCAACATTGGTAATTCTCCATTCATGGAAAATGTGACTGTTGGCAGGAGGCTGTGAGCATTGACGTTTTGTTAACAGTCAACATGGTGGTGCTCTGGTGGTTCATATTGGTGAAATAGCATGAATGCTGTTGATGTTATGTAAAGGTCTGTCATGGAATTAACAGAGCAGTACAGTTGGTATTATTGTGCAGTCAGTGGCTCATTTACTTTATTGTATGTAAACAGACATTTGTACAATTCATATTCCATTTGATGTGAACCATTAAGTACACTGTTGCCACTAGCCCCTTTTAAAGTTATATACTGATTATCTAGTTTGGCCAAATATAACTGTTATGTTCCTAAAAATAGACTACAGATTTTTCTGATTACAGAAGCTATCAATAGAATAGCAAAATATCTCAAAGTGAAACAAATATTTTCAGCATGCTGTATGCTGTCAGTAGGACTCCAGGCACATTTGTATTAGCAGAGAACAGATAAAGAGAAACCACTGTGGTGTACATACACATCACATCAAAAAGAAGCTGTCACTGTGAGCAACAGATCCTCAGCAACAGGAATATTATGTCATTTACAGTGTCAAAAAATGTAAACAAGTCCCCAAAAGATCAATAATACACTTAAGGATGGTAGGTATGGGTCAGAACTCACCTGCAGTGTGCTGAGATGGATTGGAGTTCAGACAATCATTTTTCATATAATCTTATTTGCTTAGTTAAAGCAAAGAGAACCAAGATGAAAACAAACCCAAAACAAAACAGTTACTCTCGCGAAGTGACAGATAGGATGGCAAAGATGGTTTTTTTTTGTTTCTTTTTATGGCTTGTAAGCGTACATGTCATCAGGTGAAACAAAAGCTAGCAGTTTTCAGTGTTACTGAAAACAAGTGCGAGTTATAGTTGTTCGGACTTAGGGATGTGGAGAGAAAGAAAAATGTAATGCCTTTTTTTTTCATAGTACAGCTCAAAGATTGACAGTAAAGTGGGGAGAGAGAGGTGACAACATGCAGCAAAGCGCTGTGGATTGTATGCGAAGGACTCAGCCTTTAGTGAAAGGGGCGCAGGTTTTAATAGGTGAGCTACAGGGCATCCGTGCCCTCCTATTTTTCTGTGCTCGTTCTTGGACACAGCGTGCAGATGAGGTTGGTACTTTATAAAAGGTAGTGACCAGGTACCAAACCATAGCAGCACACATCCAAGAGGAAAAATTGCAAACACAGTGCTGGAAAAAACTCTGCTAATACAGCAGACTTTCACTTTTACTTTTGCTGCCGCTATTGCCTAAAATCAGTAACCGACAATACCTACATAGTATACAGTAACTTTGGACTGATGCTTTGATACAAAAAGTAAAGGGTTAGAGAGAAAGAAGCCTATAGGTGTTCAGTTGGTGTGGTCCAGTAACTATGAGGGTCAGGGCATCATTTTCAAAATGGCATTTTGTTAAGCTTACGGGACCTCTCAGGGTCAAACCAGCCATATTAGCCTATAGCTAGCTAGCTGGGAAAGCTAGCGATCTAGTGGACTGACCTTCCAACATCATGAATGTCAATGTCATTATAAATAGAATTGAAATCATCGTTTAGAGTTTTTAAATGTTCTTTTTCTCAGTCAGTTCTCCAACATTTGCTACAAAAAAAAGGTTGTTTATTTGTGTTCTTGGCTGTTTGTGACTCTTTGCCAGCTCTGCCTTTGAGAAATGTTTGTATAACCAAAACTGGAATCTGTAGGCAGGCATCTGTCAGGAACGCAAAAATTGACAGGCATGCAGTATACCTAATGTCCCACTGTTATTCACTGCCCTCCTCCGTGTAACTCTCTCTGGGAATCATGGCCACCCCCAGGGGGAAGTCCCTTGTCTGTTGTCTGGATTGAAATCCTCTTTGTTTGGTCAGATGGACGCTGCAGGGACTGAGAGTACATCCTCCTGGTTACATGTGTGTCCACTGCAGGGCCATTTGACCCCTGCTCGTTTTGATGAGCATGTTTTTTTTTTTTTTTTTAAAGCTTTTCCCAGTCCTTTCAGTAGGATCAAATGTTCTCTCAAAGTGGATTACAAAGATTACTCAGAAACTTAGTTCCTATGCAAATGGTTTTAATTTCCCAGTCAGACAGAACAAGCTAAGACTGCTCTGATGTTTTCAGTTTTTTGTGACTATGTCTGTAACTCAATCTTCTCGCTTCACTGGAAGGATACTGGCTTCTCTCTGAAATGAAAGTACAATCCTGAGATCTATGAAGACTCTCAAAATTGATTAGATAAATGCAAAGGTCGAGGTAGAAACCAGGTTGTTTTTCTTATGGTTCTTAAAAAGGTGACATTTTGGAGGGACCCAGCTTTCACATGGCAATATGTGTTTCAACCCTAAATATTTACAGCTATCACTTTACAGGAAACATTTTAATTCCCTATTAAAGCGTTTACACAATTTTAGATATTAGATTTAGTGCCACATATTTTCCCTGAGAGTAACGAGGAAGGATCCAGACTGTAGAGACATCCCAGAGTTGTTATTTAGAAAATATACATATTATGTAGTTGACCCTCCCTTGATGATTCTGGATGGTATAAGAAATTCAAATGATTAATAACATCTTCTACACATATCACAAAGTGAGGGGTGGTAGGTCTGGAGTTGCGTGACTAGACTGTCCACAGAGCAACAGGCTGTTAAAGATATTTTTCAGTGTCATAGGAAAAATGAATTATATCATTGGAAAAGGTCTGTGGATATTGATTGGTTAAACAATTCAAACCCTTGAAAAGCCATCATTTTGCTTGGCTTTGTGTCTCTCAGGACACGAGTTATTATTATGATGAATTAATCTTCATCGATTGACTCTTAGATCAACAACATCCCCCAACCCATCACATCCACAGCCTCTCTTTATCCCTTTGTTCTTCTGTACATGTGAATCTGCTATCTTTATTTTCTGATGCAAACAACCAAGATCGTAAATTTTAGGAGTGTAAGACAAAGATAATCTTATTACTCAGTCAAGATAAACAACTGGATAAATGGCCCCTCACCAAGATTTTAAGATATGAATTGTCACATAGTCGCATTGTCAATACATTTGTCTAACTGCCTCATCTCATTTACACAAGTAAAAAAGAGTTTGTTGTCATTGGTTGAAGGTGGTTTTATGTTGGTTGGTCGGGTGGTATTGTAGTACATCAGGGTATTTAGAAATCCTGATAGTATGATTTTCACTATGGTCAAAAATACAAGATGCACCTCTACCTATTAAACTGATACAGAAATGCTGTAATGAGACGATGTAGTGCACAGCAAGCACCACCAGAGGTCAGTCTCTACTGGTAGAACAGGCAGCTGAGCTGAAAACATGGTGACTGCGAGTGGTGGGGATAACCATAATGTTACAGGACTAGTAAGAAGCCAGCCAGCAACGGCAGAGAGAGGCCACAGGGAAAAACAGCTTTAGAGCCAGCATGTTTACACATCTGACTCTGTGAATTAAGTGTTGACTTTGACCAAAATTAGGGATTGTTGGAACAGTGAAAAGACCAGTCAAGATGGTTGTGAGTTTTATTGTGTTTTACAATGTGTAAACAAGGCAATTAAAGTAGTCTTAGTTGGGTAAAGGGGGAAACTTAAATTGAGGAGGTCTGTGTTTGTGTTTTTCCGTTTAATAAGGAAGAAGAATATTTCCTGTCTTGTCATTTGAGCTTGTGGAATGTAGCAAACTCTTGAACACATGGCTTAAACACACATCTTCAAGTCTAATCGTTAGCCAAGTTTGTGAACATTACACTGCATTCGGCATGTTTTAAACTGTGGCTCTTTTCCTTGTTTCCTTAAAGAAACAGGAAAATCTGCTGTTCTCTTATTGATTTTTGTCTGGTATGATTGGTGTCATTGAGGTAAACTTGTGAGTCTGGAAAGAAGGTGTTGCTGTTTGATTTTTGGGACACCAAAAATGGTAATGACAGATGTTTGGATCATCGATGCATCTTCTTATAATCAGCTCCTTGAAGTATATGTTAATACTATTTTTAAAATGTGTTTGCAGAACTGATAAAGCTTGGCTGAATCTTTAGGTCCTTGAACAGTCTTTAATTGCCTCTTCTATGAAATCTTCTTATCCCATTATCAGACAGTAAGCAATCAGATGCAGTCAGTGGTGACCATTTTCATTTACTAGACTCCCTCTCTTCAATTAGACAATGCTTTGATGCTGTATCATTAAACATTTTCTATGATTAGACTCAACACTGCCCCAAAGCTCTCCATTGATTCTTCTCAGCAATACAATATACGCTAAGATAAACACTTCTCTGATCTTGTGCCCATTGCCAATGATAATTAGACAACTTTGCAGCAAACATAAGTGAAAATCCATCCCCTGTGAGAGGAAAGTGGCTTTGCAGACAAATGACCTGAGACAAAGTTCATCTCATTCCTCTCCCAAACTAAAATCTGCAACTCCCCAATAGGTAGATGTTTTAATATCTTATTATGAACACATTCTGTTCACATAATGTTTCCAGCCTGGTACAAAAACAGTGTTTATCTCTAAAGCTAGTTTCTCTGTTCATGTCAACTCTCCGTTTAAATGTTCCTAAGGCTTTAACTCACCTGTTTAAATGTTATTAAGACTTAAAGTTACGCATAATTAAGGGAATAGCTGTTTGAGTGACAGGCTAGCTGCAGATCTTGGCCTCCCAGTCAGATCTGACCCTTGCTACCTTACAGCTCCACCCTCTGCAAAGTTTTTTTCCTAGGATGGCAGAGGCATGTCCTGCCAAACTCTGGCAGGACACTAACCAAACTCCACTTCTCATGCCTTAACCTAATAAATCCAACCAGTGAAGGCAACGAGTTCTAGCCAATCTCTCCAAAAGGCAGAGTAGGGTGGGTCATTCGTTCACCATTCAAGGAAAAAATAAACTAACCTACCCTGCTCTCCAAATAAGGTCATTTCTGGCTCCAAAAATCAAAGATGGCAACGGCCAAAGTGCCAAACTTGAGGCCTCAAAAAGGGGATCCACAAACCAATGGGTGACATTACAATGGCTTTGTCTAATATGTTCATGTAAGTATACCTGACTGAAAGATTTGTTGACATCAGTAAAGCCAGTGACCTCTTTCAATCCTAGGAAATCATGAATTTGATACATGATTCAGATCCATTCATACATTAGATCCAGGTGGTTTTGTCTTGCCCTTGCTCTAGTGCAAAGATGCACCATGATGTGTTAAGTGTAAATATGAGAGGAAAAATAAAAGTCTGGAGAAGAATGGGATGAATCACGACTTGAATGAGCTCACCCTTATGGCCAGAGGATTAAATGATTCGTAAAAAATACTGGTAATGTTGCTGAGTGTTCCTGGACAGAGTGTTGCATTAAGCCGTTTTGTACTGTAAACAAACGTAGAATCACGCTTAAACTTGACCCTGCTGTGATGAGTTACATCGGGCTGTTTACAGTGAAAGCATAGAGAAAATGTGTCTGTACATTCAGTACCTTTACCTGCAGAGAGTAGAGAGGTCGTTTCATTTCACGTTATATCCTCCCGGCTGGTATTTGTTACGCTCTCATCAGAACTTGCCCACCTCAGCTATCACAACAAAATACAAGAGCTAGATGTTCTGAGTATAAATACTGTGCTTTCAATGAATCACCCTCTGGGTGTTACTCTGCATTCAGCCCAATCCCTGTCCGCTGCCTGTGGTGCTAGCTGCCCTGCATACTGAACGTGAGACTTTGTGGCATGGAAAACATTTCCTGTACTCTCTCAGTGATCCTCTCTTTGCTTTGAATGAGTGACGCGGAGATGCATTATCATTGCATGTACAGTCACAAACAATGAATGAGCTATTAGACCCCATGTAGCCTCATACTGTGCTGAGTTTTTCCAAAAAGGTCAAAGGAGATGGGAGGTATTTGTGTAGGATGCATGTCAAGAGTGGGACTAAACAGGCCTTTAGTGGCAGTCACACTAAGCTTTCTGCCGGGCAGCGGGCATTCTTCCTCCATCCCCTATCCCATGAGCCTCTGCTTCTGGGACAAAGTCCCCTTTGTATGCCCATGGCTCTTGGCTAGAGCACACAGAGCTTTGAAATTGCGTTTGAACGATGGGATTTTCATTTCTATCCCTCCTTTTCGTGCTTGCTCTCACCCCTCTTTGCTTTCACTCTGCAACGAGCCTCACCCCCTAACCCTTCTCACCCACCCTCCCACCTTTCTCTTAGCACCAACACTGTGCTTGTTACCAGCTCAAGTTTTTGCTGGAAAGCATGGATAGGCAGCTTCAGTTTCTCATGAAGAATTTGAAATATCTCTTGGATAAAATCTTGACAATTTGTAGAACATTTAGAGAATGCATTGTTAATTTCTAATTTTTGTTCTTCAAGGGTTGCTACAGAAATGTTTACACATACTTTGGATGTCTCATGAGTTTTGCCCTAAAACACTACTTATTCCTTTTATCATAAAACATAGAGAGTGCCAAATTTCAGTTGCTATTTATTAATAGCTTCTTAGTAAAATTAAAATATAAATGCTATAGTTCTAACATACAGGAAGGTGCAGGAAGTAATGTTGTACAACTATGAAATATATAAGCGATAAACTAGGGCTGTAATCAACCAAAGAAAATCTTGGTTGACTTAAATTCTACCTACCCTTCAACCAATTGTTTGATTGATGGGGAAAAAAGTCTGCATGTCATCTTTAGATTAACTAGATCACCACAGTGTGCTGTGGGCACTTCTACCTGGTAAATGTAATGTCCACTGTAATATTATGTGGAAGTAAACTGTGCACTGTATCTAAGCTGTGTGCATGAGTCTGTCTTACTACCAAGCTATGAACAGGACTAATGAAAAAAAAAACATCTGACATACTGAAGACTGAATCTGAATTTGAATTCTATTAGCACACAAGATGTGATTTTAAAAACAAGTATATAAAAATAAACATGACAGGGATTGTGCAGGAGAAGTAAGAAACCCGAGGGGGCTCATGGTGAAAACCTCCCCTCTAGAATTTCAAATCTATTCTAGTACAAATATTATTTATCTCCTAAACGTGGGCATATAACAGACAAAACAAGAAAATATAATAATCATAAACGAGACAGACACATTCACATAACACATAAACAATGTCATATACAACACAACTTTACTGATGTAACAGTGCATGCAAGAGATAGACTTCCTATGTTCAGCCCAGTAGCTAACGTAAGCCATCGTGTCGCTCCAACAAGGTTTCTGGTGTGATCCAGCCTTGAACTGCAGTATCTGTTTGGAAACTGATCTGACACTGAATGTCTTCTGTGATTATTTATCTGTTTTCCGATTTAAAATAAGAGATAAGAAATGTTTAACTTGGGGTAAATGCTGTGCTTGTCATTGTCACCAGTCCTCCAATCACAGTGGAGAAGGGACAAATACCACAAAGTCCAACCGTAACATAGGGCATTTACAAGTGCTGAACAACAACGACTGCTGTTTTCAGCTGGGAAAAGAAATGCTTTGGTGAACACACAGCCTTATTAAAGTATCAGCGATTGTCCAGCTATGTGAATTTGGTTGGACAAGAGCATATCTGCCAACCAATCAACCAACTGACAGGAATGTGACAGCCTTACAGTAAACCCTGGGTGTCAGGTAGCTTTTCCTGATCTTGTGCCAAAATTTACTTCTGCCAAGATAATGTGTTTTCATCAGCAGGGTATCGTTACCTTAATTTAATGGGGAAGAAAACAAAATTATTATCTGTCAATTGTTTCATTACAATTGTATTATTGTGCTGAAATAATTCATGCTGTTCTTTGGAAAGAAAACGTTGCTGTCCTGCTGTTACTGTGACTCTTTACCACTTTTTATTTAACTCTCTGCACATTTAAGAAAAACGGCAGCGTGTGAGCCTACATCCCCAAGGGCTTTGACCCTCTCCTTGCACTGCTTGCTATTGTTTGCATGCAATTTTGGGCATATAGGTATTTAAAGCTTGTTTTAACTGTTTACTGTAATCAGCATAAATTGCTGTGGATATAAGTGTCAGCTAAATGTGTGAAACGCACATGTAAATTATTCCACCCAAGGTGTTATTAAACAGGTTGCAGTGACTTAAGCTAGTTACAGCTTGTGGAAATGTGTGTGTGTGTGTGTGAGTGTGTATGTATGTGTGCCAGCAGACAGTTTATCCCCCACCTAGTAATCTTACAGCTGCTTGTCTGGCTCGTACCTTCTGCCGTTGTTATTGTGCAGCAGAAAACATAATAGGGGGAAACTGCAGGCCTTCACCTCATTTCGTTTGAACACTTACTGCTGCTGACTGAATGAATGGATGGATGGATGGCTCAACGTGGTTTCTGATGTAATGTTAAGTGGTGTGTATGTAAATGTCTAAATTTCACCCGCAAAGAAAAATCCCCTTAAAGACTCAGCACTGGATTATTGTCCTTTCTCTTTACTTCAGAGATTTATTTAATTAATTAATTATTTCAGAATGGGATAGCACAGATAATTTTCCTTTTTACCAGGTGTGTGGTCACAAACAGAGCCTGCTAGTCATTTGTTTTCTCAGGTTTTCTGTTGCAAGTTCAGAGCATTTTCTTTCCGTATTTTTTAGACTGATAAGATAAGGAGTCCAGGGGAAACACCGACCTGTATAACAGTGAATAAAAATGGTTACATTAAAATGTATTCACTATCTATATTCAGCCTCCTGGTGCCACAGTATTAGCAACCTGTTATGTAATCAAATCAAGCAGCTTTGCTATGATTACTCACACACACACACACACACACACACATTTGTGCTTCTGTTCTTGTGAGGACCTTCACTGATGTTATGCATTCCTCAACCAACCCAACTATACGCTCATGCCCATAAGCCAAACCTTATTCTAACTCTGACCCTAAAACTAAGTCTTAACCCTCAAAAAGATATGGGAGCCAGACAAAATGTCCTCCTTTTAAAAAAAAAAAACCCCATAAAACAACCTCTTAAAGTTAGTTAAAGTTAGCTTTATTGTAGAGTTATTGTGTTATTTGTGCAAACTAATACTTCTATCAGATTAAGGCAAAATGTTACAAAGAGATTACACAACTTATTAACATGAAGTTTTAAAGGAACTGATGCAGTTAACTTCCAGTCCTTTTTAAAAAAGACAAAACCCAGATCATTGTCTGGTTCCCTTTAATGGTCCAAAGCCCAAAGGGAAGCAAATTCTTACATTATATCATCAGTGTATAGCATGTAATAGCCATGGGATAAAATGAAACTTTTAATGTCACTGTTATCGTGGTCAAAATAATTGTGATTCATGAAATTATCACAAAATTGCATCAAAACGTACTTGAATCACTTGACCTTACATTTTGTAAAAATAAATATTTATATTTTATCACTAGTGGACAAGCTTAAACAACTACTTGAAGCTGCATCAGATGTTTTATTATGAAATATGTCAATACTTGATTAAGATCTGTTGTGTTTTTTGAGGTTGGTGTGTATGCAGTAGGGTTGCAACGGTAAGAGATTTTCACAGTATGATAACCACCTCAGAAGCTATTGCGGTTTTAAGGTATCACGGTATTACAGAATTATTATATTATTATCAGTCAAAATGAGCCTTAAAGGAAATGAAGGAGTTCTATTTGGTTAAACAAATATTTTATTACTATAATTGAAACTTGAAGCCATTTTTAATGGAAGTACATGTAAAAAAAAATCTCCCTTTTTAAAATAACTTGAGTTGAGATTTTCTGTCTGGTTGCTTTTTCCCCCTGATATTGTAGTTAAGCAAACGTACACGGTACGATAACCATTAATTTAGTTTCAGGGAGTGCCTTGCAACCGGAATACTGTTGCAACCCTAGTGTGCAGCTTGTTTTTGTAGAGTCTCTTTTATTTTCATTATTATTCATAATTATCCCTAAAATGAAAATTCACCGTGATCAATTTATTTTGAGTGTTTGTATATCCTACTATCTGTCTGTATTATTTTGCATTCACGTGGAATGAGGAAGGCGGTAGACAGCAAAGCGGTTATCATTTTAGTGAACAAGAACAGGACGGTGAAATTAAGTGAGGTCGGCAGAGAATACCTCCATCGTAGAGCTTGATGGCATTGCTCTTCAACGTTATAATATTTATAACTAATTAAAAATTATAACTATAACTTTTTGCTGTCCTCTGCAACAGAATTAACAACCGGATGTTGTGTAACTGCTTCACACAAGGTGAAAACTCAGCGATCCTGACACTCCCTGGATATTACCAGGAATATTACATATATTTATTAAATATGTGTTAAACTTAGTAATGGATTTAAGAATAACCGATGCAGCGCAGTCCAGGGCCTTTAATGGAGTTGAGCCTTCATAAATGTTAGAAGTTACACCTTTGCTTTTCCAGCTGTGATAGGTCGGAGATCTGCTGTAAAAATGTCTATTGACCGTGGTTTGGCTGAGCAGTTAGTGCTTGTCAGTGGAATCTTAATTCGATTTAAAATGAAATCAGGGTACGTGGCCAATGTTGGAGGCACAGTGAACTGATTTCAAGCTTACTATTTGATTAACTCATTTAACATCTGTCTCCGTCATGCAGCACGTGCACTAGAGATGAGCAGTTTTTATATATTAGCAGTCTGATTCTTCGATCAGAGATGCCATTGTTTCATTTGTGTGAGCTTTAACTCTAACGATGCCCCATACACTGATCTTGTGTGGCTGTTTGCTGATGGTAATAATCTTAAAGTACAGTTTTCCGCAGCATGGACCTGCTTTCACTCAAGGGTGTTGTTACTTTTTGTAGGCTCTCCATTCAAAGTGCAAATATTGTTTCCACTTGGTGGAACAAGTCGTGATAGTGTCGACTGTTTGCAACATGTTTGAATAGCACTGAAAAGTATAGTTTATATATCAATCATGTTGAAATTCTGTTTGTGTTGCTCTCTAAATATTCAAATGAGAAGACAAGGGGAAGGAAAGCCAAGCCTCTGCGAAAGAATAGGCCAGTTTGTGAACCATTTCCTAATTGTTAATGAGGGGCTCCAGGGCAGCTTGCCAAGGCTGGAGGGCCAATGGCGAAGGCCTGTTTGAACAGGGAAGGGGGGGCAGGGAGGGAGAAGGGGCTAGCTGTGGGGACACTGTCACAGAGGGGACCCCTAAACCCCATTGGCCCCCTCCTACCTGGTCCACAAAGTGCTGGAGCAGGCAGCTGAGAGCGGCTGTCACTTCCATCCGAGACTTTAATGAGGGTCTAGCTGCTGCTTTGCGACTCTGATGAGCTTGTGTAGCTCGCTATCTGAGGAGCAAACCCTGGGTCAGCTGATTTGGAGAGTAAAGAGGGGGGGCACTGAGTTTTTAAAGATGTCCAACAACAACAATAACCAAGAGGAGAAAGAGGAGAAGGAAGATGACACAGAAGAGAAAGGAGAGGAGGTCATGGTGAAAATCCCACCACCTCCACCTCCTCCCGAGGTCAATGGGAAGGGTCCAGCTGAGGAGGGGAAGCTGGTGCCCAAACCTTTGCCCAATGGGCACCATTGTCAGCCTATGAACCGAAGTATTTTTCCTCTCTCCGCAGTCTCGCCAGCAGCCGAGAGGATCCGCTTCATCCTCGGTGAGGAGGATGACGGCCCGGCGCCCCCTCAACTCTTCACTGAGTTGGATGAGCTGCTGTCGGTGGATGGACAGGAGATGGAGTGGAAGGAGACGGCCAGGTAAGGTCCTCAGTCTCACACTTTCTCTCAAAGTTCCTGTGTGCATCTTTGATTTTACAGTAATAATAGTGTTCTCCATTGACTCACTCAGTCATTCTAAAAATTAGTTTCTTCACACTCACCTCAAAAACTTTTGCTTCAGTGCTTTTAATATTGTTTAATAGCCACCCTAGAGCCAAATAACTGAACAAACATTTGTAGACTTCAGCTAGTTGTCAGTCTTAAATCAGTTCTTCTAACATCAGGGAATTTTCTGTGTGCATTGAATTTGAAGCAGGGTAAAAAGCGAGCTCACAGGGTTTCACAGGTTTCTCCTGTGTGGCCCACTAGTGGGATGGGATGGGATAGAAATGGGCTGATTGTTTATATACATCATTAGTGTTGGATGAGTGAAGCTCTGTCAGGGGGAAACTGGATCCCTGGGCTGCTGTTTGAGGCTCTAAATGAGTTACCTAACCTTTGACCAATTGTGCTGCAGATAGAAGTTACATTTTGGTTCACTGTTGGTTGAATAATTTGCAGAGGAACTCTTGAGAAGAACTCTGCTGTCAAAGTCTTTCAATGTACTTAAAAAGTGCTTTTACTTACTCAAGAAAACTTTTTAAGGCTTGAGTTTTGATATGTTTGTCCAGCTTGTGATGCACACAGGAAATTGATATTAGATTGGTGAAGAATCAGCACAGATGGACTTAAACTGAGTCATCATGTCAAAATTAAACAGTCATGCAGAAACTAACCCACTGGGAGGTATGAATAAACTTAGTTTAACCTGGATTGGACTAAATAACCGTCATTAAAAATGCAAATGTAATGAAAGTGTATTATAGTGTTTCAGACTGTGGTATGAAGAATTACTGATCATGTCAACCATCTGGAAAAAATACCCTAATTATCAAAAACTGACCAACTTTTATCTGTTGGTTGTTTTTTAAGGTATTAGGGAGAATTGATTTTCATTCTCACACTATGCATTATTCAGCATACAGGGAGAACAAATTTGCTTCAGTAAAACTATTTATATAATATGAGAAAAAAACATTTCAATAAAGACATAAAACAAGACAGTTTCTCAGTCAAATAAAGTGCAAGTGATAGTGAAAAAGTTCACTGCAGCAGTTTCTCAGGAGCCAAGAGTTTCACCTCAAGTACCACAATAAAATTAAACAAGTAAGAAATCAATACAAGAGGATCAGCTGGGTTAGAGAGGTTAAAAGTGGACCACAGCTCCAGACCCTTTAAAAACGTGACTGCTACTTATTTAATGCCGATATATTGCTTACGAAAGGTGAAATAAATCAGTGCTGCATCTTTAATGTCAAACTTGCTATTCTGCAAATAGCTGCAGAGATTAAGACTCGGTCCAGTGTCTCACCAAGTGCACTCAGTGGACTCAAAATGAATAAAAGATCTCACAAGTGCTGGGTAGTACTGGCTGTCCGCCAAGTGCAATTTTGGCAGCCAAAACTGGGCAAATAAAACCCTGGTATAGAAACAACTTCTCAGTACCAGTTCAGTTTCTCATCTCCCTGACTCTGAGGGAGGGGGGAAGGGGGAGTGATTAAATAAATACATGAGGAAAATAGAAATTATAATACTGCTTCTGAATAAACCTCAACCATAAAGACAAGCAAGAACTGAATTCCCACATACTGTCAGCCTGGCCTTTGACAAGCATTTGTCTATGCACCTGTCTACCAGGTGTACATCATACAATACTTAATGAGGCTTTAATAACTAACAACATGAAATGAATGACCGTTTTGAAGTGCTTGTATTAACGTAGTAATAAAAGGAAAATGTAGTTTTATCAAGTACTTGACCAAATTGCCTTTGAATGTAGATACATTTGAGGATTTATCACCCCTCTTCCCAGTGATATGATTATTTTTCACACCTCTTTTCAGATGCTAGGTGCCACATTCATATCATCTTGACCCACACAAGATCATTTTCAAATGTCCTCTTTTCTATTTTCCAGTGGTTGCTATATTAAATAATGGCATCTAATATATTAACATCAAACCTTGTTTAAATGCTTATATGTTCTGTAATTGCCTGCAGCTGTCTTGCTGTCTTCCCAGTTTAATCCAGCCTTTTTTCTTCCTTTTTCATCCCTCCAGGTGGATCAAATTTGAAGAGAAGGTGGAAAAAGGAGGTGAACGCTGGAGTAAACCCCACGTGGCCACGCTGTCCTTACATAGCCTTTTTGAACTGCGGACGTGCATAGAGAAAGGCACCATCATGCTGGACATGGAAGCTTCCACTCTACCTCAGGTTGTTGGTAAGTTGGCTGCGGGTCATCAGACAACTGTAACAAGATAAATTGCAGCACATTTGGCTGTAGATTATATTCATTAGCAAGTGTGTTTTTTTGGAAGAAAAGTAATGATGCCACCCAGGTTATGTTCATGTTTTGGTACATTGTAGAAATGCTTTGTCATTGTTGTATGCTGTGAAAGTTGGGTGAAGCACGTGATTTTTACTGTGAGAGTGTTGGGTCATTGTAAGCATGAAGTTAGTGTTTTTTCAACAATTGACCAAGATCAAAATAATTTAAGTAGGACAAATTTAGAACTACATGTTGGGGGCTAAAGTTGGGGCTCGAAAGAGACCAATTTAAAAATAGAAAACTCCAAACCCCCTGGATCACACACCTCCCATAATGCAACTTGATAGAGAGCACTTGCATTAGTCTTTCCCTGCTTCATTTGTCTTTCAAACTCTACGTCATGAGTTTGTAACACAGGCTTTCTGTTTTAAATATGTCCTCTTTAAACCCAAACTGAGATTACTCAAATTTTGTCATACTTGGCCAAGTCTGCCAGAGCCACAGAGGACATTAAAAACAGTTTACACAGACTGACTATACTCCCCATTACTACCAAATTAATTTTGACACATTAAATCTGTGGAGTGTCCTTTAAACCATAACCAAGTGTTCAGTCAGCTAACCTTACCCAGAGCTCAACAGTACGATACCTTAAGGAGCAGTGTGTAAGATTTAGGGGGATTTGGAGGCATCTAGTAGTGAGGATTGCAGATTGCAGCCAGCTGAAACTTCTCCCAGTAAGAATTTCTTAACTATGCATTGTTTAGGAGATTTTTACTGGCAGCCGAATTATCCACAGAGGTCCCTTCATCTCCAGAACAACTGAATCTGGTGATGTAAACCAGTAAAAACACTGTACAAAGCAGTTTATTGTAAAAAAAAACAAAACAAAACAAAACATCAGGGCCTGCTAACAACAGTGGCCAACACAAAACGCAAGTGGCCCTATCTAGAGTGAGTTTTTTGTGGTGGTTTGTCCGTTCTGGGCTACTGTAGAAACATGGCAGTGCAACAAGGCTAACATATATTGAAGATGTAAACGGCTCATTCTAAGGTAATGAAAACACAACGATTCCTATTTTCAGGTAATTATACACTAACAAAAACACCTACCCACCTATCTACCTAGCTAACTTGCTACCTACTACCTATCTATCTATTGATGTATCCCATTTCTGCCAATATACCTTCCTAAATCCCTCACACTGGACCTTTAACATGGTCATGATGTTTTCCTTTTCTCAACTAAATGCTCTGAGGTAACTTAACATAACCAGAACAACTTTAATAATGCTTTACTTCCCAACAGCAGATATTTGGTTAAACAATTTAAAGCCATTGACAAATACATCAATAGAAAATACTCTTATTATAAACATTTTGTTATTTTATTGTTTAAAAACAGTCTGGTTGCCTTTATGTTCTCAGAAAGATGTAGTTTTAATGTCATAATCACTCAGTGTTCAGTTAATATTACAACTATACTTCATTGTCTATGTGTTTTTAATGTGTACGCATTTTTTTTACTGTAACAATGACAGTGTTGAAGGTCAGCTGAGAACCCGTCTGCCAGTTTGATTTGATGTGTTACAGTATATGAAGAGCTGCTCTGTAGTGTTGCGTGCAGGTTTATGGATTGGTGCACACCACACACGGGGGCTCAGAGGTTTCCTTCCTTTGTCTTCTTTGCTTTAAGAGTAGCAAAAGTTCAGAGCCCCAAGTCAAGCCCAGCCTGCACTGTACTTTATGTTGGAGCACAGAGGGACTCGAATAGTAGTTGGCAAATGGTCACACAAAAACTTCCTAATTTGAGGACAGCCAGCCCTCTTCGTTTTTGTCTGCATGAGGGAGCAGGGGGAAGAGTTATCACTTGGAGTGATTAATGTGAAGTAATTGAGTGTGCTGCGTGGACTGTACAGGCCGAGCGGAGCTGGGCCTCTTGCTTTGAGGCCAGCAGACTTGACTGATGGGCCATTAACAGCACTGCCCCTACACAAGAAGAGAAACTCCCCGAGGCTGCTAACTGTCAGCATTCAGGCTTCTGACCTTCTTTTTAAAAATAGGCAGGACCTTTTGATTGAGCTGTTTCATGATGCCATGAATAGACTTTCATACAGGAGCATTACAGTACAGTCTGGGTGGCACTAATTGAGTCCTTACAACTATGAAAAGACTTTTTATAGTGACTCAGTTATTTACTTTGAGTGATGTTGTTGCTAAATTAAGGCTGCTGGGTAAAATGCTGCATGAAGGGAAACAAATAGACCCAATATGAAAACATAATTTGAATAATAGCAGAATTTAATTTTGGGCAACATGCATTGTTTTTTAATGTTTTAATGTTTTTAATGTTATCTGTTCATTTATTTTTCAGATTGTTTAGTGTAGTCGGCTCTCTGAACTTTTGAAAAAGCTGTTTTTGTCTCAAATGTCTTGAATAATTAATTTAACAATGGAGTGCAGTACTAAAAAAATATTAATAACAATTCTGATAAATTCTTTATATGCTTATGTTGCATGGAAAGTAAAAATCCCAAGAATTGATTAGTTGCAACATGCTGACATCAAGGCTTTGCTGGCTTTAATTTTCCAAATTAATGTCATTTTATATGAGTACATAGGGGGTTTTAACTGTTGGTCCAACAGAATAATAAACTGTAAGACATCTCTTTGGATTCAGGTTGTTTTTGGGTGTTATAATGTAGTTTGTCACTTCTTATCTTCAGTGTTGGAAACATTTCTTCTCTCCAGAATAAGACTGAAATCATCTCTCCTCTTTCTCTGCATCTTCAGAGATGATCACTGACAACCAGATAGAGATCGGCCAGCTGAAACCAGAACTGAAGGACAAAGTGATGTACACGTTGCTACGGAAACATCGTCACCAGACCAAGAAGTCCAACCTGCGCTCTCTGGCTGACATCGGCAAGACGGTGTCCAGTGCAAGTAGGCTGTTTTCCAACCCGGAAAACGGTAATACTGATGCCAGTTTGGTGCAGTCTTCTTCTTTTTTTAATGATGTTAAAAAACCCAAAACAAATCACTTATTTTACTTTATAATAGATTTAGCAGTACATACCTGCAATACAGGGTTTAATATAGATTTTTTTTTTATTAGTTTAAATTAGGACCTGAGGTGTGTAGTGACAGTAGTGAGGACTGTCACAGTGTGTGATAAGGGACACTGCTGCCCTCCTCTGCATGAACCCACTAATGTGACACTTAATAGTCCTAAATAAGTACCAGCTTCTCCTCAGTAGAAAAACTTTTTTATTGAAGACCTTTTTAGAAATTTTGGGCCTTATACTATATTTTGAAATATTCACATCACTGCTACTAGTAATACTAGTAATACGTCTTGCTCACTAAACTTGTCATTGACTTAGTGAAACACGTTTGTAGATATCTTTGCTAATTCATCACAAACATTTTGTGATATCACTCTAACAGCACTTTTAAAGTACTCACTGTCGACTACTGTACTAACTGCATTCACAGATGCATTAGGCGTAATTGATCTGCCACTGTAAAAGCAGGTGGAGCTAATATCAAATTAACTTCAGCTGTAAATTTCGACACTGTAGAATAGAGTTTAGTGCATCAATTTATGGCACTAGGTGAGAAAAGTCCAAGGCTGTGGCAGATATAAAACTGACCACTAATTGATAGGATATGACTAATAGAGATTACAGTTGAAGGCGATCAGAATCTCTGAAGTAGATGTTACATGTTCATTTTATTCTTACTTCATTAACTTTTAATTTTGTTGACATTTTTGCGAATTCATTTTATTTACAGTAGAATTTAACCTCTTCCTCACACAGGTCGGGCTGTCACTTTGCTTCACCTAAAGTTATCCTAGACAAATTATTACAAAGAGAACTGAGTTCAGATTCATGCAGAAAGTACACAAATGAGTGAAAGTAATAAAACAATAAACAGCTTAACTGGCTGTATGAAATGGATTTGATATCTATCTGCTGTATGCTGCATATATTCTGTTAAAAAATCCTTTGTTAATGAAATTGAAATGAGCAACTAATGCATATTTTCCTCTGACAGCAGCACAGAGCTGCAAGTAAACACCTTGTCATACCTTGTTAAACAGCAGCAAACAGAATGTTGAATTAAGCCCTTCTCACATGGCACCAGTATTATCTGGGGACCTCTAGTAATTTGTAATAATTTTGGAGATCTTCTGGGAACTTTTGGGGCCATGTCCACCAAAACATTTTCCCCTGAGGTCAGCGTATTATTTTAACTCTTTGCAATGAGAGTACCGTGTATTTACGCTGTGCTACAAATGCCAGCAGTGCGATGTGGCACTGAGAATCTATTCTGTACTGAGGACTGCACGTTTGACATTTTTTCTGTGCACCAAGAGTTGAAAAATATTCAGCTTTGGGTAAAACACCACATTTGTCACTGTCATGGCTTTTTACCAAGCCATTCAATCACTATCTTGTGCCGACATTTTTACCTCAGTGGATATTCCATATCACAGCAACCAGATGCAACCAAAACGCTGCACCTCCAAGGTGCGCTGAGGCGCTCCCAGTTTCTAAGGAGTCAGCTAATATAAGACGTTTTGGTGGACACAGGGCAATAATCCTGTGCGATGCAAATCTGCCTTGTCCGTTATTTGTCAAGTTAAAACTCCATTGCAAATTACCCTCCATATTTTGCCTAACACAGCGGTCATGTAATAGTCTTAGTCCTGTGCTTATCAGCACCTCTGTAATTTGGGGGGAGTATTTTGGTTTCTTGTTTTCCTTCCGCCTCTTTCCCAATTGAGACTTATGGATGCTGTGTTGCAGTTATAAATGAAAGTTTTGACAGCATTTTGGGTGCAGGAGTTTCCTCGCCACACAGCGTGGAGACCAGTTTGCAGAAAAAGCAAGCTAAAATTCATTTGGAGTAAAATCCTGAGAAATGAGGAGGTGAATGAAGTAGAAACGTGTGGCCATTGGTTCTTTTTGTTACCCACATTTTAAAAAAGGAGGTTATCACTGTACAACTCTGCTAATGGTGCCATGTAATGCTTTTCTGTTGTGTAGAGTGGAGTCACATATTCAGGGGATAATGTCAGTAAATTTGAGTAAAATGCAGACTTTGCTTATCCTGTATGAATGCACCACACCACTCTCAGACGTGGGTGGGGGTATTTCTAAATGACATGAGGTTCCCTGGTTAATCTAGTCCCGTGTGAGTCGTGCTTTAGTCTCAAAAGCATCGAAATTTAAAGCAAAGCGACAGCCCTAACGCACACTGATGTCTAACTGGTGTTAACAACATGAGTGGTCTCACATTGAGTAACTAGATGTTTCACTGTGTTGACAATGTAATTAATCTGTTACCAGCCATGGGTCTTTGGAAAGTGAAGTTATTTATTACCTGCTATCAGATTTATGAAACCGGTTTATGACTCTATCAAAGAAAAGCTCTCCCTCCTCATGATTGACTTTGTGTTCAAATGGAAACTCCTCACATAAAAGTCCGAGCCACTAATCAACATCACAGTTCACAGATTGAGAGCTTTACAGATAATCATTAATCGATAACAACTTCACAAGGATAAAGCTCATTCTTATCAAAACAAACAACATCCTTAGTAAAATTCATTTTTAGCCCAGCCAAAGTGTTCCTGTCCAATGACCCATGGTCTCCTGAGTTAATAATGCCACTCCTCTCACCTCACTCCTCTGCACAGCTTGTAAGATAAAAATGACATGTCTTTTAACCACTTGATTTTGTTCTGCTAACAAATATCTTGCTTTGGCTCAGAGGGCTTGTCTGTCATCTCTTTTTCCTCCTTTTCTGCTTCCCTGGATTTGGTTTGATAACCTGCTGCTGCTACTAAAAGCTCGTAGTCCTCTTGAGACCTCTATGACTTGCCTGTCGAGTCGCGTGTCAATGGAGGACTTGCAGACCCAAAGGAGTACCAGCATGGACTGGCTTAGTAAGTTCACTGGACCCAGTCTACATTCACACTGCAGCCCACCGATCGCTTCTGAATCACGGCTCATATTTGTAGGCACAGAAACAATAACCAAAGAGTTTATATTTAAGCTCAATTGTGGCTAAACTGAGGCATCTTTAAAAAAACAAACATTTAAACTTACCAGCTGGCCACTGTCAGCACAACATCTGCTAACATCTGCCACCATATTTATCCTTAACCTTAGTCGGATTCTCAGCTGGGAGATGTGTCAAAGCGCCAAGTTAGCTACATTCCACAAGGTCTTTTAGCTTTTTCAGTGTAATGAATAAAAAATATTAACTCACAAAATGTCAAGAAAGGAAATATTCTTACACCCATTGTCCTAATGTAGCCATGGTACACCTTATGAATTTAAGTTAGGCTCTTTCACCAAGCTCAGAGTAGCTTAACTGACGTCTTAACTCATCATAAAACACTTAATCTTGTCACTGTTCCAACAATCACTTATTCTAGTTTGAATGAAGTAAACCCTTAACTCACCAAGTCAGATGTGAAAATACGCCGGCTCTTCATGCTGGTTTTCTCAGCTGCCTCTCTCTGCCGTTGCTGGCCTCTTTGTGCTACTGGGTTAGCTCACTGTGTGAGTCTGATGCTAAGTTGTCTTGCAAGCCAGACCATAGCCCGCTCAGCAGCTACTCTCATTTGTTCTTTTGAGGCAGACCATTGAATTAGCAAAATAAAATGACAAAAATTGCCTTCAAAAAGAGCCAGCACATAGTCATATATGTTTGTCCAATGGCCCATACTCAGTGTATTTGGATATTTGGCCTTTGTTTCTCCCTGATCATCTCACTATCTGTCATATAAGAAACGCCCGCTCGTTCAATCTGCTAAGACACTAGAGTTATACTTTTCAGTCAGATGCCTCAGTTCTCACTTTGTAGGATATATTCAAGTCATGTGACTCAGACAGTGACTGTGCAGCAATTTCTTGTTGGAAAACATCAGATTTGTGTCACGTGAATGAAACCTGAACTGAAAAACTTTTTGCTGCAGTTTGAATGTAGTCATGACCAAACCGCAGTGTAAAATGTCACTTGTCATTCAGACTTAGTGTGTCAAGCACAGTGGTAGTACCCATTTTTATGTGCTTTATATTATAGTGTAATTTAACAGTTTTCATTCCTTTCAGTTTTAGTTTTTCCCCCTCCAAAACTTTACACCTATATTTAGCTAAGATTTGATCGTTTCCCTTTAGATTTATTTATTTTCCCCCCTTTTATTTCTGCATGTAGTCAATGTAAGCACTACAGTTTCATCATATATGCTGGCTGCATCATACTGACAAGCAAGTTATTACCCACAATCCCCAGGGGGCAGATTCATGAAAGGCTACAGTGGCATCAGAATTTGCTCTCGTTGAGATTTATACCTCTCTGGATAATGTCTCGTACCTCTTGACAGCGCCAGGGCTGCAGTAGGGTCACGTTCTGCTGTCAGATCTCTGATGCTGGAGTTGACGAGCTGAAACCAAAAGTCAGCAAAGCATCAATCAGAGTCTGCCGTTCACCTGCCTCACATGAAGAAAGCACTTCGACTTTGATGTGAAAGATGAACATTAGGATGATCAGATATTCTAACAGTAAAGCTCTTGAATTTTCACAGAGTAAAGATGGATGCACAAATTGTTTTTAAGCTAGTTTTGGCAAATCACAAACCAGTGAACATGGATATTTGAAATGCAATGTTGTACTAATCGTTGGTAGGGTTCAACACCAAGTATTCAAGATGGCTGTAAGTTGAAATTCATAATTAGAGTGTAAAACATCCCAGTATTTTCTGAGGTACAGACTGGAGATTGCTGATTCTAACTTTAACTTAAAATAGAACAGCTTTAGTCTGGTAAATTTAAACATTTTCTGCAGATTGTATGTAGACTAGTTACTGTCCCTTTCAGTCAGTGAACATCAGACTGATAGATGTTTTCAGGTTGACTTAAAAGTTACCTTGACTAGTGATCGTAAAGAACTGAAGGAGTTTGTCGTCTGCTGTGCTCCAGCCTTTATTGAAAGTTATTGGCGGTTGAAATCTGTTCATGCTTTTGATCGCTGTTTTCTTGTTATTCTCTTCGATGCTGCATGGGGAGCAAACTATCTGGGCCACTGTCTTTTCTTGGGTGTCTGCCATCCTTTTTTCCCCCTCATTTAATTCTTATATCCTGGTGAAGGTGAAGCTGATCTAACCACACAGACTTGATGCGTTTTTACAGATAGTCCCACCACAACTCACCGGAACCTGACCTCCAGCAGCCTGAATGACATTTCTGACAAACCGGAAAAAGACCAGGTGAGTCAACCTGATTTTTAATAGTGTTTTTTTTTTTGTTTGTTTTTTTGCAGTGTTTTTGCACCTGCTTTTATCAGAGATTAATCAATCAAAGTCTTTGGAAAGTGCTAGAACTTTTTTATTTCAGCCTTAACTTTGTTTAATTATACAGCCCCTTTCATACAAACATGTAGCCTTAAAAAGCAGGTGAAGAATAAAACAACAATAAATAATATTTTGCAATACAAAAAATTACAACAATAAAATGTTAAAAATCAACAAATAAAAGTCAATAGAATAAAAAAAAGAGATAAAATAATGTAAAAACCAATGGTTGATAATTAAAACGAAGGCTATAACATTACCCCACATTAAAAGCAATTCTATTCTACTACTACTACTTTTTTTTTTTTTTTTATACATCAAATATCAAGCTGATGGGCTTCTGTAGGTCATTTTGTTTTCTATGTCAGTCGACTAGTAGCACAGAAAGCAAATATTTTATGGACAGTTTTATCACGTTTCATTTTTATATAAGATTTCAGTATTATTGTAGAATTTGGATACATATCAGATGAACCAGCAAGTTATTGAGATCATGACAGAAAACTAAAATTTTAACCTAATTTAATTGCCAATAAAGTAGTTTTTTTGGTCAACCACTATTTTTAAGAGTGTATTATAGGTGTGAAACTGGGTGTTTCCAGCACATCTGGCAAGTTTTTTTCACACTGAAAATCAAAAGCAAAGTGGTGCAGTCATGTGCAAAGGAGAAACAGTTTAAGTGAGAAGTGTCAATCATATATCTAACAGCCTACTTGAAATTATGTTTGTCTCAAACAAATGCCTTTTAACTACTGCTCGACTGCAATCGCAGACTGGCATTGCAAAGCTAATGTGTTAGCCTGATGTAGCTTCCGTTACTGCAGAGGTTCAGAAACCTTCAGAGCAGACTGTGGCTGCTGGTTCAGAACAGGGATCACACAGAGTGCGTTTACATGGACATGAATAAGCCGTTTATGATCGGGATTTTGGAGTATTACGTTTAAGCATGTAAACACCATATTCTGTTTATGAGTAACCCGCATATGCTAGCTGGAGTACTCTGGAAGAAACCAGGATGTATTTGGAGAATATGAATAACCTGATATCTCTCCATATCCCAAATATGATCATAACTGAAACAAGCCTCATAAACAGGTTATTCATGTCCATGTAATTGCACTCACAGTCTGAAGTACATTGTTCCAACCACCTGGCCTGCTGCAGCTGCCCTGAACCTGCCACAGCCACATTTGTAAAACTGTATTCAAGTTGCTTATGTAACATCTCTACTCCGCTGAGCAGTTTATGGCGAGTCTGTAGAAAATGTAAATAAACTTTTACTTTGATGGTCAGTGGAGAGATTTTATTGTAGCAAATATGAAGCTTAGGCCAAGAATCTTTAGTACAGTGAATAACAAAGAGAAATGAGTAACCAGTCAGTGATTAAGTTACATTGGGAAGTACATATCCAAACACACATGTACACTTCCAGTCCACTTTCATTACAACTTTACACTACACTTACATTACCTGTCACACCCAGAATAGACATTGGAGAAAAGTTCTCACTCTGTCAGCAATGCGGAAACACTTCTGCTCAGATAAATGCACAAATTATTTTAGCAGTGGTTGTGAATAGCCTTATTCACCATTAAATACTTAATTCCTGTTTCATTTTCCAGTCTGATTGGATTTATGAATTTTTGAAATTAGATTAGCAGCAAAACAAATTAATTTGTATATCACATTCTTTTGTGGAAAGCTGCTGTTTTAAAGACCTACACACTGTTTATCTTGGTGTTTTTCTGAATGGTTACATCACACTGTAAGCTCCACTGATTCTGATAGTGGCGTAGTTAGATTACCAGAGTTCACAAGCCATTTGTTCATATGATCTCGTCCCAGACCAGACCTCTGGGAGAAGAGAATTAGGTCAGACCGACCCAGTAAGTCCTCCTGTGGGACAGACAGACAACTGGACAGGAAGCACATCTCCTAAACTGAAGCTCCTCCACACCCACCCAGCCTATAAATACCCTTCTGATGTTTCCTCTGTGGGCTGATATGCAGTGATCATTTCCACACTGCCACTTGTCTGATAACTTAAGCCCATTTTCCATTGCACAAAAATCCACTAACACCTGCTAATGTGCTCTTTTAATGTTATGTTAAAGGTATCAATCGGCATTCACACATGGGTCAAATGACTCTACAGTAGTCATGGGTATTTATCGGCTCCAGCTCTGATCGGCACTGATGGAAACACAGCAACTGCGTAAACACGGAATTTTCAGCCTCTTAACGGGGGAGATGCAGAGACATGCCACAACAAAATACCATCCGTTTCCACTTAAGCAGCTTTGAAACATCGATCCAATTTAGTCTGCACCAAGTTTGAAATAGAGACTGAATAGGTAAGAGGTATACAAAAAGAAGTAACCACTGTAAAGTTTTCTCAGGCCTCCATGCTGCTTTCTACTGTTTGCTAACCTGTTTTCAGGCCTGTCCATGGTGTCAAAAACAAAAAAAACCCCACACACAGAAAGGCATGCTTGTCTACTGCAGAGCTGTGTATACAGCTCTGGTCTACTGGAAATGGGAAAGGAGTCTATAGCCTATTTTTAGGAGGTTACCCGTGTTTTCAATTTGGTGGAAAAGGGTTATTAGAGACAGTAATGGAGAGTAAGACAAGTGGCAGTTTCACATTCTAGAGTACAATAAGGGTGCATTGCAGAAATATGATGATAAGTTACATGCTTTAAAGGCAGGGTCTTCTGATGCCTGCGACTCCCTCAGTCAGTGCGATGTCAGACTGTCTAGAGGGCCAACGTGTGTATTAGATTTAATCTTTCTTTGATATTTTAGTATACAAAAGTTTAAGAGACATATTTTTATTTTAGACTTGTGTTATTTCATTGAGAAATGTGTTTTTTTTTACACCAAATTGCAGTGGTTTAGACTTTTAAACGGCCATATACAAATGTTGTATCACCAGCCTATGCTGGTATTTAGACATGCAGATAGTTTTAGTTTTATTCGTCCAGAGTTTGACATATCCTTCACCACCTCTATGTAAATGAAGCAAATGGCATTAAGTTTGTGGTGCTCAAAGCCTTTAAAAACATTCAACAGCAAAATGTAGAAATAATGTCCAGTAATTCAAAGAAAAAAATACAACCAGTTTTCATTGGCATTAATGCTTTTTTAACCAAAGAAATAGTCCCTATGGAAACTGTTGACAAGTTGAGATGGAGGCAAAAATCTGGGTATGTAAAACTATCTTCATGACTACATACCATAGGTAATTGATTATATAACACAATATAAAAAACAAAGAAATGTCATTCAAGCAGATTTCATGTCTGTGTATACTAAATCTTTTCAGGTGTGACAGGAGCAGAATCAGGTATACATTGTTCATAGAGGCGGTGTGGCGTGGATTAGCAGTGATCAGACTGAGATCAGGGTGTGCACTCACTTACGCAGGTTTAACCTCTCGACTCAATCATTTACAGACAAACCTCTTGCCAACATGGCTCAACAGCCTCTGATGGGATCTGTTTGGATCTCGCCAGTGGAAGGTCACAGGTTTATGGGATTTCAGTCCTGAGAGGTTGATGGCAGCGATCCTGCCAGTGCATGATCTGGGTTTGGCGGGCATGATGACAAGTGATAGACAGACAGCCATTTTGTTCTTTTATACCCTGCCTCTGCTTGCTGTGTTATTTTTCTCCTTACTGTTGGTTGGTACCAGAGAGGATAAAGAAATGAGTCGATTTTCTTTATTTAGAATTAATTTCTTAATTCTAAAAATGTATTTTAAAATGATAGAGACTGGTCTCACGCTATATATATTTTTAAAAATATTCTAACAGGATATGTTGTTCACCAGCAGTCTCACTCTGATTGGAAGCAAAATTCAGCGTTGTTTGTGATCTAATCCAATTAAAATCCTGGCACAGCTGGTTTTAAAGCCACATTTAACATCACCTGACGCTCTTACTCAGTTTGGTATCTTGAAACTTATCAGATCGCTCTCTGGACAGGTGATTAATTTATTGCTATCATACAATAGTTAAGAAGTATTATTTTATCTAGCACCTTCCATAACAGTTGAAACCAGGATGTCACATTTCCCTTCAAGAAAAATGTCCTAACACTATAAACAAAACATAACAAAACAGCAGTGGCAACACTGATTTAATTAGTCAGTCAGCCAAAACTTAAGTGAAACTGGGCTGTCGTTCGTTACCACCTCGCTTTACTGTTTTATTGGTACTGCTCCCTTTGTATGGGAAAAATAAGTGATATATTAAACAGCCATTTTGAAATCAGAGGATATCAAAGTGTTTATCTCGATGGGTAGAGCCAAGGTAATAAAGATCTTGTTAATACAGCAGTTAATAGATTATCCTCAGGTGTTGGTCGAGAATTAAGGATGAAAATAACCAGATTGTACATCTCTGATGGCATCTTTGACCTGTCATATAATGCAAAACAATCCATTGTGCATGTTGATGTGGATGTAGAGGCACTGGACAGTGTACCAGTGGCGAGTGAATGGAGGAGATATATGTAGATATATATATATATATATCAGAAATGATAAAATATGTCCTCTGAAACTTTCTAATTTATCCAAAGAGTGCTTAAATATTACCCAACTGACCACAGTAGAGTCCAAAATAACACTTCTTATAATATTTACTTGAATGGGCTGGTCTGTCTCGATAACAAGTCATGCCATTGTTTTTGGCTCTTCAGACAGCTTTGCGTCAGTTGGACGACGGCCCGTTTATGACATTATCTGAAGGATTTCTGAATATGTTGGACAACAGGCTTTATTCATAAAAGTTCATCTAATCCTTCCACTAATTTGAAAGCATAAAAAGCATCAACTATGGGATTTTTTTTACCCAGATTTTGTCCCTGCTGGCCCCACTAGTCTGTCCATATTTACTGTAAGGCATTCATGTCTGTTACGGTTTGCAGAAACACAAAATTCAGAAGGTGATGATTTTGGAGTAAAGAAATCATTATTGATGTGGTTAAATACTCACTTGTTAATAGTAGTTGTGAATGGACTGTGCATTGAGGAGAATTAGTGGAGAACACTTAATTTAAACCTTTATAATACCCAAACAGTCTCGTTTAATGGGGACCTGATTTCTGTTTTTGGTTAACTGATCAGTAAATTCAGAAAACTGAACTGAAATTTCAACTTAAAGTAGTTTTACGTGAAGAAAAGAGTATTATTTGGTGTTAAATGTACTTTCATGTGGTCATCCAGGGCACAGAGGCCCTATAAAATGTCACTGGCTTTGTCTTAGTAAATGTTTCCTCCCGGCTCTCTGCTGTTTTGAAGTTAATATATAACACAGTAGTTTTCCATGACAATCTTATCTGGATGTTTATGGTTCTTTGTCTTTGAAGTTTTATTTATTAATGACCTCTATCTGCTTATAAACAGGCCACTTTTTTATCATATGGAACATCTTATAAAACAATATGATTATAGAAATGTAATGTGATTGGAAGTTTGTAATAGCAGCTCCTGGATTAAAAACATACAAGAGTGAGATGTTCAACCCAAGCGGAAGTGTGCATGATGTGCATATTTTTTTTAAGATGTAACCATTAAACAAATTTGAATCTCAAATCCTGCAACATAACGTCAACTTGTTTACCAGTCATGCTGGGGTGTTCAATTTCTCTGTGCACCACACTCAGCTGTTGGTGTTTGAATTTCACTTAATTTAATTAACTTCATGAATAGCTTTTGCAGTGTCAGAATTACAAATCAAACCGATGCTTCAATGTCAACCCATCCTACTGTGAAGCTACTGAGGAAAATATGTTACCATCATTGGCTCACAGGTTTGGATTTTATTAAGAGCAAATTTGTTGCCCATTTCTGCATAAAACTGCTCATGTACTTCTGTCTTCTCAGTCCATTTCTTATTGCAAACACAAGTACAAAGAGACATTTTTGAGCCACATAATCCTTAATTATGTGGAGCACAAACAGTGTATATAGTAACTTTTAATCAGCTAGATCTTGCACTGAATTTTAACAAAACATTAACACATGAGCTCCGTTAAAGATGATAACTTATATGATGGATTACACATCACAATAAGATTTTCTTTTCTTACCAAGAACAGAAATGCAGCATTCAGAAATGTAAAAAGGAAGAAAGATATCCAATGCTTTGGAAAATGGCCAGCTCAAACTTTAATTAGTAGTTCAGAGACTACAGCATGTACCAACGCTGGTATGTTCATTAGTTTCAGCTGGAAAACTGTCCTTTAATGTCCTCATGAAGGTAAAATGTTGAACCTTTGAAGCTCAGCAGGTGTCCGACCTCCATCTTCACACATCTCACCATCACCATGACAGAAAGAAATACAGACCTTATGTAACTACTTGTTCCTTGCTCAGATGCCATGGCAGCCTCCTGGTTTGGTATTTAGACTAGGCTGGATTGTCCTGTTTGATATAGGTTGTTTAATTCAGTGTGCCCTGTAATAGGTGGCTTGCTGGTGTGAACATAATATTAAATGTCTCCTCCCGTTCTCCTCTTTTGTACTTTTTAGCTGAGGAACAAGTTCATGAAGAAGTTGCCGAGAGACGCCGAGGCCTCCAACGTGCTGGTGGGGGAGGTGGACTTCCTGGACGCGCCATTCGTGGCGTTTGTTCGTCTGCAGCAAGCTGTGATGCTGGGAGCCTTAACAGAGGTTCCTGTTCCCACAAGGTGGCTGAGATTCATGTCTGAACTCCAGGAATTGATAAGTAGGAGATAAAAGTTTAATGTAGGATGATGCGTCAGTGCAGAATTTCCATGGAGACAGTTGTAGTTGTCAAGGTGCAACTCAGGCTGCCTCACAGAGATGTTAAGATTTCATAACACTGACAGAAATCTGCAAAAAACACTTCAGAAAATATGCAGGGTGTGAACATGTTAGAGTGCTCCAGGGAAGCGTAAATGAAGCATAAGCGTAAATGCAATTGCTAGAAATGAACGTTAAGGCTATAAACATACTACACCACAGTTGTGTGACTTAAAGGGTATAAAGTCTGGAGCTGCATCACAGACAATGAATGGTTAAAGATGTTATAGATGACACTGAGAGCACCCAGGGGAATGTTCTAAGTATATGGGTACATTTTCTGTCTCAGACCTGAGAACAATATAGTAGAATAAAGCTCATTTGGGCATAAAAAAGAAAGTGCACATTCTGTGGGTCCACAAAATTGGGCTCCCAATCACTGTCTGTAGAGCAGCTCCAGACTTTATACCCTATGACATCACAAGTTTGAGAATTACTCCTCTAGTTTCTGGCTTTGGACTCTAGTTTCCGTGCTTGGTGTGATGACGTTCTGTAGTCTCATTTAGCCACTTGTTTGCAACCATCTTTTTTAAGCACATAAAAGCTTCAAAATTCATGATTAGGGTATTCACTGATGTGTTTTATGTCGTAGAACAAAATGCGAAAGTCTCTTAAGCTTGTGTTAAACGTGGGCCGTATTTCAGACATCTAACCAAACACCTATTCAAAAGGAGTGTTAAAATGCTAACTCATATCTGGGTTTTAAGACTCATTTCTGGAGCACTCTATAAAAATGGTAATATTATATAAATATAATATCACGTTTTCCTGTGTTCACCTTAAAATTAGACAGAAATCTAACACATCACTGTAATTTAAAGACGTGAACTTTTCAAGAGTGTTAAATCAACCTCTACAACTTTAAAAAAGGAATATTATGCAATTCCCGGTTGATGAGTATCATTATGCTACAGCAGCAACACCAAACTGCAATTCTGATGAACTAGTAAGCGCTTTTTTTTTATATACAACAATGTCCTTTAGGAATTTCTCTACTATGGTGACATATCTAATGTGTCACCATTTTGTCAATACTCCTAGTAAACACTCTGAGGTTTATTGTTATAATTTTGGAAGGACTTGTGAGGTATCTGAATAGATGGCTGGTGTATGCAGCAGCTTTCCTGCAGTCAAAGTAAAATGATAACACGTCTTTGGAGTGTTACCTGAAGATGTGTAAATATGAAAAGGGTGCTAATAATAAAACTTTCAATTGTATTTTATGCAGTGAAAATTGTCATCTAGTTTTATCTTAGGTTTATACTCCTATTTAATTCAGAAGTTTATCTGTTCCAGAAAAGTACAGATAAAAGTTATTAATACAAATTATTTTCTTCAATTCTCAGATTTTTATTCATCTTGCTTGGACCCAAAGGCAAAGCCAAATCGTACCATGAGATTGGCCGAGCGATCGCCACGCTGATGTCAGATGAGGTAAAACTTCCATTAACATACATCATCTGTGTTATATTTTAATGCTGACAGTGGAACTCTGGTACACACGTCAAAATGATATCTTTCATGTAATGCATGATTTTATATGATATAGTTTTATGAGTTGATGCACTGACAAGGTGGCACTTTAATTTCGTTGTACATGTGACAATGACAAATAAACGATATTCTATTCAATACATTTTCAAAGCATCTTCAGTGTAGATTAACCTAACTCACTCAAATAAAAGTATTCCTACATAACACCTATATCTGCATTGGAACCACTTATACACTACTTACCTTTATACTTACCTGCAATGTTTGAATAAAGAAAAGATGATTTGTCCAAAAATCAGTCTTAAATTTGGTCACAAATATTTTGAAAATACCTGTAGACGTACTGCATACACTTTGAAATCACAGAGCTGTATATGAGTGTATGAACTTAAGCTGTACTGCATATACGTTTTATTGATAAGAATGCAAGCGAGTTTTATCCCACTCTCTTCCTTGTTTATTGAACCTTAGATTCAATATTAGAGTTTGCAGTCTGGTGACACTGCATGCTTTGACAGGTCTCTTTCACACCTGAATGCCTCGTCCCTCTCTGTCTGTGTTCAGGTCTTCCATGACATTGCGTATAAGGCCAAGGACAGACAAGACCTGCTGGCTGGTATCGATGAGTTCCTGGATGAGGTGATCGTGCTTCCTCCTGGAGAGTGGGACCCAGCCATCAGGATAGAGCCTCCAAAATCCCTCCCCTCCTCCGACAAAAGGTCAATAAACATGTTTGATATGAAGTCCAATTTACTGAATAAACAAGAAACATAGATTACTTTGTTTTACATCTCACAAATTTAGGTTAATAAAGAGCAAGCTGCCATGTTACTACAGTACAGACACTGCTGCGTCTTTGAGAGAGTAGTAAATGAGTCCACATGCACTTAATTTGTGTCTCCACTCTGTTTCCCCTCCAGCTGTGTCCTCTTGTTGAAAATGAGAAAATTATTTCACTTTCTGGGGATCATCTTCTTATAACTGGAGGATTATAAAGAGTGACAGTAGCCCGGCAGTAACCCCCTGAGAGATTTCCTTGTTGTGATGTTATCTGAAAACACAAGTGTACACTGATTTTACATGGACCTCAGGCTCTCTATCAGTCTGCTGGTCGTTAATTAAACCCACTTACACACATACACACAGATGAAACACTGTGTAAAGATATGCATACTTTAGCTGACTCAGATTCTGGTTTACAGTAAATCTGGTACCTCATATATGTAAAACAAGAGTCGTAATACAACAAGTGATAGGTATTGCATCGTCAAGTCTTTGAAGCAACTTAAAACTGTATAGTTAGTTTTTAAAAGATTTTAACAGAGGAAAGACAAACAATTAATGCAGGAGTACATTTAAAAACAAAAAAAAGAAAGTAAACTGGGAAAATGACAGCGAGTGCAAGACTATCCTGCATTAAACATGTCAGATCTGTGCCCTCTCTGAATGCTGTGTGTGCAGTAACTACATTATGTTATAGAAGAGCTGTGTTTGCAGAATCACTGAAGTGCGTCCAGCTGTACAGCACAGTGTTCAATTATGAAAGAGCGGCTGTGAGTTTTAGTTAAAGCTGCAGTTTTAGAGTATGGTCACACATGAGTGAAAGCAGGCGAGTGACCATCGCCTGCCGAGGTGATATTCGTGCTGAATGTGGGCAGTGCCTGATGTGACGGACACGGAAAGCTAGCTTGCCAGCTAAGGCAGCTAGCTTGCTAAGAAATATGGCGAAATATGATGTTGTTAATGTTATTTCCATTTTTTTTACATTCCATGCCTGTCTCCCGACTCACTGCCAGCCAGGCAGTGTCTTTCACGTGGGGCAGTTTGTATTTTTGATTATCAACACCACATAATATCTTCTGGTTAGACCTGACAACAATCTGTGTCACCTCCACACATACTTCTTTACTATTGATTGAAGCTTGGTTGAAGTTAAACTTCACATGATGTGAAGATGCAAATTTGTTTTGCCGCCAGGAGCAAACGTTTTATTCGCTCCTCTGCTTGCACTGAATAATAGTAAACAATCTGATGTACTCTCGCCCGTTCACATCATGTCCAGTTAGGAAGTTAGGAAGAAATTTAACACATTCACAATGCAACGCAAACGAACAAGAAAACATCAGATTGTTTTGGTGTTTCCCACTGAAGATCCCCCCACCTGCTTCATGCTTCAGCGAACAGGCTAAGCAATTCTTGTTTGACAAACTGTTGGCCCTGGCTGTATTTTGGCGACACTTTGTGCACCTCCAACCTATTTTCAGAACAACGGCAAGCCATTTTTAGGCCGCTCAGGGCTCAATAGGCTACCTGAATGTTGTTGCTCGTAGAATATCTGGGCACTTTTTCCCACTCCATCTGCCGTTAGCTGGCTTGCTATACGTGAGGAAGAAGTGTGACTAAGTAAAGCATTGATGTTATTAATCATGTAACAGACAAATCAACCCCGTCTGTCTGACAAAAACAGAGGTTGTGACAACATGCTGGCACTTAAAGCTTTATGTTCATGGCAGCTTAAGTGCGAAAAACTGCAGGCTGTGTCAACATCGGTAGATATTTGAGGTGTTCAAATATATGACCTGCATCAGATGACGTGTTTTCACGTGATATACTGATGATCAGAGGTAAAGTGTCTGCCAGACTGAATAACACTGTGTGTTTTGTGTCTTTTAGGAAAAACATGTATGCAGGAGGGGACTCTCAGATGAACGGAGATATGCCTCATGATGGAGGTCATGGAGGAGGGGGACACGCTGTAGGGGAGGAGCTGCAGAAGACTGGAAGGTATGAAACTATAAGTTAAAAAACATTTATTTATATATTTTTTTAAAAGAGCATGAATAGTCATGTTTGTAAACCAAAAGGAGTCATATATTGTAGTTTTCTGGGTCTGCATACTAATAGTTAAAGTACATATTGAAATGTTGGGGTTTTATTGTACTAATACACTGTAAACATACCTCACCACAACTAAAAATCCTGCATTCAAAACCTTATTTAAGTAAAAGTATGTATCAACAAATGTCCCCCGTCAGTGTCTTACTATTGTATATGATGTTTTTAGATTAATTTTACTGGTGTATTATTGTATTTTACTGCTGTAGATATTTAATGTTGTGCTAGTCCTAACTCTTTTATATACTGTTGGGTAGTTTAATTTACAGCAGTATTTTATAAGATCGTCGTATATTCGTCGCACAGCTGTCCTGTCAGAACCAAGTACCTCTAAAAAGTAAACTTTTAATGGTTTCAGAAAAACAGCCCTGTTTTCAGCTTTGTCGCGATGCATTTTCTAGTTGATCTATGGATTTTTAAAGAGTTTATTTAGCTCAAGTCATAGGAGAATTTCCCTTAGTGAAACATTTAAATTCTAAATCACCTCATTTGAAGCTACATGGGTTTTCACCCGACAAATGAGGACAAATGTAGTGGAGTCAAAAGTACAATATTCGCCTCTGAGTTGTCGTTGGAGTAGAAGTATATGGTACCATAAAGTGGAAATATTGAAGTGAATTACAAGTACCTCAGATTTGTACTTAAGTACAGTACTTGAGTAAGTGTACTAGCAGAAGTTACATTCCACCACTCGAGGAAAACCCTGATTGTTTCTCTGTTTGCAGGTTTTGCGGTGGCCTCCTACTTGACATCAAAAGAAAAGCGCCTTTCTTCCTCAGTGACTTCACCGACGCAATTCACATTCAGGCCTTGTCGGCCATTTTGTTTATTTACCTGGGAACTGTGACAAACGCCATCACCTTTGGCGGTCTGCTGGGGGACGCTACAGAAAACATGCAGGTCAGCCTGAGATTTGAACCTTTTCAACAGTTTGTGGTGTGTTTACGTTCGAGTTATTCCCTGACTGTTCCCCTCCATGTGTGCAGGGTGTGTTGGAGAGTTTTCTGGGCACAGCGATCGCCGGTGGGGTTTTCTGTCTGCTGTCCGGCCAGCCTCTCACAATCCTCAGCAGCACCGGTCCTGTTCTGGTTTTTGAACGGCTGCTCTTCAATTTCAGCAAGTACGTCGCTATTGTCAGAAGCCCAGTTACTAATGTAGATGATTCATGGCCTGAAAAGTACCTTATCATCATAATTAACTTTGATTTTTGATGCTCAAAAAGCTCCAAACTTTTTTGTTATGAACATTATTTGTAAGAAAATCATGCAGAGTTTCAGGGCCACTGTCAGGGAAAAATAAATCCTGAAAATTTGAGAATAAGTCGACATATTTTAACTGTTTTCATACCTTTAAAGGTGAAATATTTTGATAAAACAAGCTGTAAACTTTTAAGATTTAAATACTCAGATGCAGTAAGAAGGTGAGGTGACTCTCTCAGCTGCCTCATGGCAAATGAAGGATTTGATTTTATTACTCTTTTCCTGGAATATTTTTTAAAGATGTAGCTGTGGAAGTTTTGTCGCCCCCCTGTGGCAGTAACAGTAATTATACAAATACTGTTGATGCGTGCTTATGACGTATGCCTGCAGGTGAGCTTGCAGCATCTTCCCCGCCCCCAGGAGTGCTCTCCTCAAGTCTTCCTGTACAAATAATGGCAGAGGTAAAGCAAAGGCAGAAGGAAGAAGTTGTTTGGATGAGCGGTTCTCGAGAGAACTATAAGAAGCAAACGGCCGCTGCATTAGTATTTTACAAATACCAAGCTATCCAAGAACAGTAATGCGACATCTGTGTCTCTCTTAGATTCTTCTCTCACCAATCGTGATCCATGTTTTGCCCCTGCTGTCTATCACTTTCTTATTTTGATGTTATACCTTCCTCTCAGCGCCCAGTTGTTTTTTTTTGTTTTTTTTTTTTAAACTGGAGCATCCACTCCAGATTTTTTGCCGTAGCTCCTGCCATACTCCCAGCTGCTGCTTTGTTACTATGGTCTCTTCTCTGTGACCAGTTTGCCAGCGCTGGACAGTTGCCACAGACACCAGACACCACAACTCCAGTATACTGAGAAATACAGAGAGCTTTCCCTGGCAGCAGTAGGCTTAATCAGCGTTATGTGAACTCATTTGGCAAGAGCTCAAATGTAACAGACGTTCATTTATATGTACAAGTCCCACACTCCAGCTTTTACAACATTGACTTTTTTCCTCGAAACAGCTTTATTCTCATAACATCACTGGTTTTGCTTAAAATATAACTAGTGTAATCTTTTTTTCCCAACAGTGCCCCTTGTATTCTACAGTGTATAAAGCATTAAATTTATTTCTGAATATTTGTTGTGTTTTTTCTTCCATTCAGAGATAATGAATTTGACTACCTGGAGTTCCGCCTGTGGATCGGCCTGTGGTCTGCGTTCTTCTGCCTGGTGCTCGTGGCCACTGACGCCAGCTTCTTGGTTCAGTACTTCACGCGGTTCACTGAGGAGGGCTTCTCCTGTCTTATCAGCTTCATCTTCATCTACGATGCCTTCAAGAAGATGCTCAAATTAGCTCACCACTATCCCATCAACTCAGACTACAAGATCGACTACGTGACACAATATGACTGCCTGTGTATGGCCCCTGCTGTTCTAGGTGAGATGTTGTTTGATCCTTCAGGTGTTTAGCTGAAACAGTGTGTTTTTGCCAATAAGACACTTAGATATTGATTAGGTGTAGGTTGATTAGGTTTTATCAGCAATTTGTAAACCAAGAGGATATCGGTTGGTTTAATTTAATTAGAGGGGTTAAAGGGAGGGTTTTTAACAGGTTTGTAATGGTGTCTTTGTTTACATGATTATGTTGGCACGTTGGAACGTTTGGTGGTGAGGAGTCATTTTAGCATTATGGGCCACTGAGTTTTAGTCAGAGACTGTATAAATAATGGACGTAGCTACCATGATGTCACCCAGTGCTTTGTTGACTGTCATTTAAAGCCTCGGGTTTGGCATTATGGCCATCGCCATCTTGGTTTTTTGGAGCCAGAAGTGACCATATTTGGATAAGACACTGGAGCTGTGGAGGAGTGAGGGGTTGCGTTGACTTATAGACTGTGGTGAGGCCTCGCAGACAGCCCGTCACTCAAGCAGCTCCACCTTTAAATATGTGTAACTTTGGGCCTTAATAAAGTGTAAGCTGTGGCCTGAGAAGTTGACGTTTTGAGCACCCTGATATTTCTATGGTATAATGGTTACAAAGCATTTTTGTGACTATGTGAGTGTGACTATCAAAAAATAGTGAACAAGTGAGGCTGATCAGACTTAAATACGACACAGCATGCCTCTTTTTATTTTATTTTCTGATGGAGGATGGGAGATGAAGTCGGGGCAACCCTGAATTACTGGTAATCCCCTGCTGCTTTCGTAAATATCTCTCTGAGACACACACACACACACATACACACACAAGCAACGCATTTCGGGCCCAACATGTTGTTTATAACATTTCAGTTCAGCCCTCCTATGTGCAGTGTATCTGCTTATTTACTGAACCCTCAAACAGGCCTTTAAAGGCTGGACAAAATGTCCCCTCTCTCGTGGTCTAAAACTCAAATTGGTTTTAGATATAGAAGAGATGTACACACATACACACAGAAATATGCCACTCATAGAGTTCAGTGCATACCAGGGAGCAGGAAACAGATGTAACTTTTGATGGGTGAGCAGGCTGGTGTAATTCAAACAGCAAGTCAGGTGTACTCCTGGCTGGTGGTTTGTATCCATGGATAGACATGTTGGTTGGTCACTCATTTGGTCTTTTGACTCGACACTTTAGCCCAGTGTGAATTATCTTCACTGTAAATTTTTTCTTTGGGTCATTTTCCCACGTTAACAGGAAACGAGGGAGAGATGCAGCAAAGGTCCTCAGCCGGACTTATTGTGGTACACAGTCAGCGTGTTAACCACTGAGCCACAGAGACGCTTCCAAAGTGACATCTCTTCACACCTGGATTGTCTTGAAATGAACTACAGACACTGGTGGCACTGACATTAGCTTATATGCTAAATGTTAGCATGACAGCATGATACCTACACTTGTGTTGGGACAGTAACATGCTGGATATATGCTAGGTGAACACACATTCTACATGAAACACATCAGCATTTAATTCAAAACAAACTAGTCTTGAACGCAGCTGAACAGAAACAGAGAAACAAGAGTGTCTGAGATTCAGATGTCATAAAATGGAGATCCATTCAACAGTGCCGGCCGTTGTGGCGTGTGAAGTGTTAAAAACTTGCATTTTGTTTTGTCATGTTTTTACAGAGAACAGTACAGATATCATCGACGATCCTTTAGAAGGTACCTCTGTGTGGTTCTGGAACAACACTGATCTGGTAAGTGTTTCCTGTTTTTATTGCTGGATAAAAAAAGATTTAGATTTACGTACATTTTCCTCGATATTATACTGAATGGACAAGTGTTCTTCTCTGATAGTTAATGTGATATGTCATCACCAGTGGTGGATTAAGTACTCAGAAATTTTAGTTAAGTAAATGTAGCAATACTACCTAATGTAAAAATACTCAAGTAAACATTCAGGCAACAAAAAGATTCATATTAAAGGCACATTTATTCACACGTACATTCAAAGTCTTACATAGGTAAAAGTGAAGAAGGTTAAAAGGGTAAGAGTATCAAAATTTACTTAAAATACTAAAAGTAAAAGTACTCATCATTCACAGATGGGCCCATTTCAGATTAATATATATTATATTGCTGGATTATAATTATTGTTGCATAAATGTGTTCATCACTTTAATGTAGCTGCTGTTAAAGTGGAGCTCATTTCAACTAGTTTATATACCGTTGGCTGGATTCATCTATAATAATGCATCGTAATTTAATATTTTGCTTTAATAATCTGTATCTGTAAAGTTACTAGTAACTAATATTGTCAGATAAATGTAGTGGAGTAGACGTGTGGAACAGCATAAAATGAAAATACTTGAGTACAATTTTTAGGTACTTGTACTTTACATATGTACAGTATTAAGTCACACTGTACCACTGTTTATCATCTATGTTACTGTATGCTGTCTTAACCATAGCTCTACTAAATGGCACTGTAGTTTATATATTTCATCAAATTACTGAAAGCATTGTTTCAAACTGAGGATCTTTAATCTAAATGCTGCTGGAATTCTTTGACAATCTTGAAAGACGTCTGGGAATTGGGTCACAAATCACACACCAGCCACAGCTGGCAAGATAAAGAGAAAATTGAAGAAGACAGTTCAACAATGTCACAATGAAAATACAACAGTCCGATAAGCACATTGTTTCCAATTTGAGGTTTTTGTGACCCTACGTTGTCTTGTCTTTATCTCTGTTTACTCCAAAACACTGCAAGTCTGAGACAGTTATCAGTCAGCTTTGCTCAGCCTCAGTGTCCGTCACAGCTTTGGTGGGACACTCAGTAGTATTTATAACTGTGTCATTATAATCTTTTTAATGTTTATTTGCACAAACGTGACACTGTGTAAAATCCAGAAAATAAAATATGTGTCATGAGAGGTCAAGAAGCCATACGGCGCATACCATAGTATGAAAATTGACAGTTATTATATTGAAGGCAAAAAAAAAGAAAAGAAAAAGAATCTTTAGTCATCTTAAAAATAGAGACTTTTTTCACATACTTTTATTAAAAATGGCCTCACGTCTTTGTCCAACCAAAAAAAAAACCCCTCTATTTTCATTCCTTCCTGTAACTGGTAATAATTATAATTGTGTATCGTTGAGAAATACTGTGTACTGTGAGACTGTGATATTTTTGGAGACGGTTATTGTATCGTGAAAATCTCATACTGTGGCAGCCCTACTCTCTTCAACTTGAAGTTGGGGAGAAAAACAAACAATAATAAAATAGGGGAAAATTTTTTTAAAATAAATAAAAATAAGGTAACATAAGAAGCACTCAAAATGAGCAGAAAAACTAACCAATCAGCAGAAAACAATTCAATAAAAATACAGAAATACATGGAAAAAAATATGGGGAAAAAGTTGGGATGAGTAAATAAGGTATTATATATATCTATAAAATAACTAGAAATAATTAGACATCATGAATTACATGTGATATTGACTTCCTGTTAAAATTGTCTACGGACAGTGAGCTCTTGATAACGTGTTCTTTGGCGTTCCATATCTGTTCACAGTGATATCTGAGGGAGAACTGGCTTTGTCTCATTTTATTAAAAGGAAGGTTAAGATTATCAGTCTATGTCGTATTATACAAATCAGTTTGGGAATGAAATATAAAGAAGTGGCTAAACAATGATGGTAGAGAAAAAGACAAGATCATGCAGTATATTTATATATGAACACATATTTGATAAATACGTATGTCATATACTGAAAGAAAGAAACAGAGGGTTCGTCAGAGTTTGACAAAGTTTTCCAGTTTTATTGTTAAATAAAGTTTATGAAAATTGAAGAGAGTATGTATTTGCCCAAACATTATTATCATAAATTAGATAGGAACATAGAAACATTAATGAAACTTTGAGTTTACTGATGAGCCCCAGTGACTTAATGAATAAAATCTAATCATGATGGCATTTGTTTCCCCTGTGCAGCCAACGAACGCCACGTGGT
Organism: Cephalopholis sonnerati; assembly: GCA_019142605.1. Lineage (NCBI taxonomy): Eukaryota > Metazoa > Chordata > Actinopteri > Perciformes > Serranidae > Cephalopholis > Cephalopholis sonnerati. Next base: position 38,388,287 of record JAGQAX010000007.1, on the reverse strand, counting down.
CGTCCCTCACACGGACGGAGTGCTTAAAGTACAAAGGAGAGCTGGTGGGCAAGTCCTGCGACTTTGTCCCCGACATCACCCTCATGTCCTTCATCCTGTTCTTTGGCACTTACACCTGCTCCATGGGTCTGAAGAAGTTTAAGACCAGCCAGTTCTTCCCTACCACCGTGAGTCACACTGAGAGAGCTCCACCCAACAGCTCATCCGTCAGGGAAATGAGTCAGGTGTCCGCATGTTTGAACAGCAGCTTACAGAGAACAACTTTGTCAAGTGTTTGTGTTAACTTTCACCCAGGTGAGGAAACTCGTCAGTGACTTCGCCATCATCCTAGCCATCCTCATCTTCTGCGGAGTCGACATGCTCGTAGGAGTCGAAACTCCCAAACTCATTGTGCCAAGTGAATTCAAGGTGAGTCCCTCCCCACCTCCTAACTGCTCATAGATACAGTCATGGTGTAGTCGTAGTCAGGGGGCGTGATGAGGGCGGAGTGAGCAAGGGGTAAATACTGGGAAAGTGTTTTTTAGCTCACACCAGAGACACTGTTACATTTGCTATAGAGATGATTATTCAAACTTACCGTAATATGAGTACCCGACAGCCATTAACGCTCTCATGTCATAGACTAGCATCATGTTTTAGTGAATTCCATGCATGTTTCGAGACAGCATAGCTGAGCAAACGTTACTCAGTGCCATTAGACTGTTTTGACAATGTGCTATAACGATATCACACTTGAATTACAGCCTCCAAGAACTACAGGTCCTTAGAAGCTCAACTTTTTACTAGTTGGCTAAACAATCTAACTGTTAGGATAAAACATTAGATACTTTTTGTTTAACCAGAACAGCCCCAAATCCCCTGACTCTATTTAAATAAACACTATTTAAGCGTGTATAGAGCCAGCATATTATCACTGCTAAGTGGGTAAATTAAGGGTTAATTTTAACTACACCAGCAGAGTTGATCATTGTTGAAACAGTGGAATGGCAAACAAAGATAGTTACTGTGAGTTTTGTTTCTGTCCACATTGAATGAAGTGTGTTTTATGATGATAAAATTACTGCTTACTGGAACGGAGTCTGGAGGGTTTGGTAATTTTGTGGCTGCTTCGGTAAAACAAAGAGAGTCTTAGTTTAACAAAAAGGTGTATCTCTGTTGGATTCTTTTCAGATGTTCTCAGACACCTAAAGAAACAATCTGCACCTGTCATTGGTCAAAACAAGCACTTTTAGTGGATGTAAACTGATGGCACAATCATGCCCTGAATGTTAACAAACAGCCCTCTTGCTCAAAACTTGACCAATTAAAAAAAGTGTACCCCCTAACTTTGGATTTTTAGGTTTATTTGACTCCTAACTCTTCAGCATAGTAGTGAATGCTTTGTTTTCCCCATCAGTGTAAAAGGATGTTATGTTTTGTTGGCGTTCCTATAAACACAGACCGTATCTATGGTGCTCAGTTCAGGTGCATTTTGTTTTGTTGTATGGCTTCATGAAACATAAGATTCCATAAGATTCCTTGTCAAAAGGTTTTAATGCAAAAATCAGTCTTGCATTTAAAGTACCATGTGAGAATAACAAAATGTAACTTAAATATAACTGTAATTTAAAAATAAAACCTTTTGTTGTGATTGTTTCCTTTTTCCAAGCAACTGTTAAGCATCATAGTAAAATTAACCACAACCACTTTGTTTTTGTTTTATTTTCTGACTTTGTTCACTGAGGTTTCCACAGATAACATTTATTCAGTGACAGAGCACACAAATGGAGATACAATTACAATTGTTTGTCACAGTTTAAGTTGTTGTAGAGTGAGAATTTATAACAACACAGACAAAAACAGAAACAAAAACCAGAACGAATAAAACAAACACACACACATAAATCCATACCAAACATTAAGAGCAAGAAAAACAATGACAAAATAAAAAAAAAATCAGTCAAACACTGTGTTAGGTGTGCAGTACTACATCACAATAATTACACAACCACCACTCTGGGGGAATTTATTCCTTTAAACACACTGGAATTATCAAATTTATTGGATAAACCACTAATTGAAATAAAATGTGGGATATATCTTATCCGGCAGGTATGAGAGGGACAGTGGCTGTTTTTAAAGGCAGGAAACAACAGTAGCTTAGGTGGTAGAAGGAAAGGTTTGTGCTGAACCCCCAAATTTTAAGTAGCTTTTAAATAATACATCTACCAAATGAATGTAACAGCAGAAATGTAAATTGATTGATTGATTGATTGATTGATTACCAGTGCCACTTTCAAGTTGACTAATGTGCTGGAGCTTCTGTCCTCCTCCCTCACAGCCAACAAGTCCTAACCGAGGTTGGTTCGTGCCCCCGTTCGGAGGAAACCCCTGGTGGGTTTACCTGGCGTCGGCTCTCCCTGCTCTACTGGTCACCATACTGGTCTTCATGGACCAGCAGATTACTGCTGTGATCGTCAACAGGAAGGAGCACAAACTGAAGGTAAACACCTCTTGATAAAATGTGTATTCAAAGCCAGGTGGTTATTTATGAGGAAAGTCTTTGACATGCTGAATGTCATTGCTGTGTTAATACTTATAAAGTTGATGTACAGTATGTGAGTGAGGCAGCGGAGGGGTGGGAGTCTTTCCTGTTCAGTTCTTGTTCTACAGATGGGAGGATTTGTATTACAACATTAACTGGATCAAAATATAGTGCAGCTTATGATTTTGCAGCATAACTTAATATTAAATTGCTGTGAACTGCTTTAATCTGCTTTCTTTATATTGAAGAACGCAGTGTGTAAATGTTATTCAGCTTTTCAGGGTCATGTTAAATAATTCAACAACCAAAAACAGAAAAGTTTTCAGTGCAGCATAAGAGCCTTTTTCGTTCTGTCCGTCTAACTTTGATTTATACCAAGTGAGGATTTTCATGCATTTCCCCACAACATGTGCAGGACACCGGCTACCTTCACACTGGAGTTAAATATCGTTGTCATTCTTCTCATGGGAGTGAGAGATGTTTCATGGCAGTGACTGAAGGCAGTTTAGTTCAAAAAGCAACTGCTTGAAATGTTCAAAGAGTCAATGCGGCAATGATTTCTAAGTTGTCATTTATCCTTTTAAAAATTGGCACTCCCTTGAAACTTGGTATTTCACCCATATTGGCGTGTTTTTTGCAGGATGTAGCAGTGCGTGGTTTGGAGCTCTGTGACTGTCTTAGCCTGTGGTCTGGCTCTGAGTCCATGTTCATATGTTATATAATAACCTGCGTGCACCTTTAGGACTGCAGAACAAAAATCCTGAATTATTTTGGTCTGATGAAAATGAGAGATTGAACTGAATGTCAAAGTATGGGCTGGTTTTATTTTGAAAGCTTGAAAATTTAGGAAAACTAGACATGCTCATTAATGTTTTCCTATAATTTGTATATTTGGTCTCATACTTATGTACATGGAAAGCCTGTTTTGGCATTTATTGATCCAAGATACTACATTGATATCAGAATACAGACCCCCTCCCCATCTGAGGAGAATTTTGTTGTTGGACATACTGTAGTCCACCTAAATGTCATTTTATTTTAGCACGATTTAAGTCCAACATTAGACACAGTTGCAGCCATGTCAGCAGTACATGGAGCAAAAATCTAACTGTATACTTGTAAATCACTGATCACAAAAAAAAAAAAAATCATCTCTGTTCGAAGTAAAATTAGGCGCCAGTTCCCCTGTAGGTTTAAACTTGGGGTGAAGGCAAAGATTACATTAAAAGTAACTTCTTAGGTTACGGTTTTGTTATCCAAAGAGTGACAAGACCACCTAAAGCAAGCCAAAAAGACACACAAGGCACACAACACGTGTGTGACGCAGCATGTCAGGAATCTCCCTGGGTGAAATACCAAGTTTTTAGGAAGTCTCTTTAAAGATATCTAACAAATAATTTCAGAGGACTTTGTAACAGAAGGGCAGAACCAAAGTGCTCTTCTGCTTCTGTATTGATCAGCTATCATATGATCAAACCATATATGAACTGTTTGCTGGGTTTTAGGTTTGCCTGTCTGCAGCCGTGCTCTGTTATTTCCTGAGCATGTCCGTACTGTGCGTGACCTTTGACCTTGTGTTTGTTGTCTGAACCAGAAAGGGGCAGGTTACCATCTGGATCTGTTCTGGGTGGCCGTCCTGATGATTATTTGCTCCTTCATGGGTCTGCCGTGGTACGTGGCCGCCACCGTCATCTCCATCGCTCACATCGACAGTCTGAAGATGGAAACAGAAACATCGGCCCCTGGAGAGCAGCCGAAGTTCCTGGGTGTGAGGTAAGACTGTTAAAGAATTTTATTCATAGATCATGCTTTGAATTTTTCACCTGGATCCACATAAAACGCAAAAATATTTCCTGCCTGGGAGCTCGTACCTGCAGTCTAGGACTTTAAATACTTGAGCCTGTCTTGCTCCACAGTGCTCACGGGCATCATGTCTTTGGCTAGAAAGTATGACACTGCGTCGGTTGTATCTCTGCTCCTTTTTGAACACTTCTCATGCGGGGTTACGGTGGCAAAAGAGGACACTATTGATTTGGTGCAGCCCTGCTAGTGCTGGTGCCAGACTTTGTGTTCATTATTAAATGGTCCAGACACTTTGTGATTTTTCTTCCTGTTTTTATTACAGTTTGTTTTTGTGTCTGTTTGGTGATGTCCTCCAAAGCCTCCTGATGGGTCAGCTGTAAGCTGAACTAACAAACTCTTGTTACATCTACACCAACTTTTGAACTTCCTACAAATGTTTTTTTTCTTTTTTTTGGCCAAACTGAGTGAAATTTGGTAAATAATAAAAATAAAATAAAATAATTAATATACTCAAGTGATCAACACCATCATTAAGCCTTCTCTGGGACTTTGTTATTGTAGGAAACAGAGACAGACATTTGAGTTTTGTTCATGTGATAACTGTATTTTTTGTTTTTGTTTTGCAGAGAGCAGAGGGTGACTGGTGTGTGTGTGTTCATCCTGACAGGACTGTCTGTATTTATGTCTCCTATTTTAAAGGTACGTAATCCTAGATTGTTTTCTGTTTTTTTTTTTTATCCATTGTTAGTCAGTCTAGTTTCTTAAGTTTTATCTTTTCAAAGCAAATGAACTAATGCTGACATTGGAAACAAACACCAAAATACTTAAAATGTTGCCAGACTGTTAGACCTGCTAATTTACAGGTTTTATCAAAGACTGACTTATGCTAACTGTAAATGGTAAGGGTTGTTTTAGACTTTCAGGGGAGACACTAAAGGTGAACACAGTTTTTCATGTGCTGGTCAATTTTTGTGATTTATTGTTTCTTTTCCATAACATGTCCTCTTTCAGAGTAATGTCAACAAAACATCCAGAACATATTTAAGTTTAGATTTATGTTTATGATGAAATGTATGCAGAAGTGCTTATCTTATAAGGTGATGCATCATTTGCATATTTAGATTAAAAAAACTTTCTTAAATTGTTCTTAAAATGTGGTGATATGTGTTGGTTAAAAGCAGTGTTGAACAGTGACGAAAGTACCTGAAAGCCATGCTTGAGTAAAAGTACAGATATCCTACCAGAAAATTACTTTGTAGAAGGTTAAGTCACCTATTATGATATTAACCAAGTAAAAGTCTTAAAGTATCTGATATTTACTGTCATTAAATATCCTAAGTACTTTTATAACATTAAATGTAATTGACTTTTGAAAGTATAAGTACAAGTAAATGCTGTTAATAAAACAGCAGGGGGTCAGGATTTTGAGTTATGAAGTTTATTTCGTCGAAAAATGTACACCACCTTTAAAAATGGAGCCTACATTACACTTGAAGAGAAACAAGGTCTTTTTCACAATTTAAAGGATTTAAAGAACAAAATCTACGTTTTCCTTTCTTCTCTTTCCTCCATTCTTCTGTCTATCCCTTCCTCCCTCCCTACTTCCTTCCTCCCTTCATTCCCTAATTTGTAGTGACTTAGATGCTTAGGGGGAAAAGTAGTGGAGTAAAAGTAAAAGTTGACGCAAAAATACTTAAGTATTGTAATGAAATATTATTACTTTGTTACATTACACCACTGATTTAGAGTTTTAGGCCGTTCACCTGTAGTGTTTCCATGTAATTAACATGAACCACAAAAACACTTTTTAAATTGAGAGCTACAGTAACTGAAATAGCGTGACACTAAGTGACAAAAAAACAACTTGATCTGGTAATAGTGGTTGTACTTCCGTACACAATAGAGTACTAGTGTTTTTATTATGAAGAGGACATAAAATAAAATTAAAAAAGGTAATTTGCTTCCTCTTACTGTCAGCACTAGGTTTATTTTTTTTATTCTCTTTGAGTAACTGAAACAGAAAAAGAGATAAATAAGTTGTATGTCTGTATCAGTCAGTTACAAACGGTAAACAGCAAACAGTTATAAGCATGTTAACATTTATGTTTATCTAATACCACAGTCACAGAAGTTATATTAAAAAGACAATTGTGCTATGAATGAATATTCTTAAAGCAGCTTGTACTTGAACACTGAGCTACACATTAACCTAACATGAAATAATCTGGTTTTCCTCTCTGTTTTTAACTAGTTTATCCCCATGCCTGTGCTGTATGGAGTCTTCCTGTACATGGGGGTTGCCTCTCTCAACGGAGTGCAGGTAATTTTTTTTTCTTTGTTTGTCAACACAACATAAAATAAGTAGGATGGCAATTTTTTCCTTTGTTAAATTCATTTTTATTGTTTATTATTTTGTCATTCTTTCTTCTTTTATATATTTAATTTAATTTTTAAACATTTAATTTAATTTATTTATTATTAAATTTTATTTATTTATTTATTATTATTATTTTTATTTTTTATTTTTTTTCACTCTTGTCTATTGGATTTCCTTGGGCTGGTCTGGCTATCTCTGTTTGTTCCTGGGTTGGTGGGGTTGTCTTTTTGTACTTGCTGGTTCTATGCTTGTTTGTTGATGCTCCGTGGGTCTTTATTTAATTATCAAAAGAAATTCCTTGTTTAAAAAAAATGAGTAGGATGGAGTGTTGAGCAATAATCTGAAAAAACACCTACTTATTATTATCCTCTAACAGACATGTCATGTTCAGAGTATTTAAACTGTGTTCATGAAGAGGAACCTCTGAGTATCAAAGAAACATTGAATGCCAGTGACCAGCTGTGACTGTGTTATATCCATGCCTGCAGTGCATGCTGTAAGGTGTATTTGTACCTCTGTCTGTCTGTCTGCAGTTTATGGATCGCATCAAGCTGCTTCTGATGCCAGCGAAGCATCAGCCGGACCTGGTTTACCTGCGACACGTCCCCCTCAGGAAGGTCCACCTCTTCACCTTCATCCAGGTCCTTTGCTTGGCTCTGCTCTGGATCCTCAAGTCCACCGTGGCCGCCATTATATTCCCTGTCATGGTAAGAGACGTTTAGGTTGAGATTCAGCAAATATGTATTAGTTAGTTAGTAGTGAGTTATTCTCCCTGATTACTCTATTCATTGTTTCTGGGATTAATAAGTAATAGTCTGTGACATAGGGATGCCACGGTGAGGAAATTCTCCCACTGGTTAATAATCTCCTGACAACACAGGTGTTACTGATTAAACCAGTTAGTTAAAAGCATTTAACTGGTGAAACATGAGTTGACTTTATTAAGCAGTCAATGCGTTTGTCAGTGAGATTAGCTCTACAGCTGTCGTCATCAAAAATGCGTCTACAAAATGGAAATTTTGGCGATTTTTTTTTTCTTTTTCTTTTTTGGGACAGCTGCTCAGTTTGATTTATTGTAGGGAGCAATGGACAAAGAAGGAGCAGCCACAGTAAGCTGTTAAAAAAAGAAAATAAAGAGCTGCAGGGGACAGGCTGCACACCTTCAACCCCTTTTCCCTCATGAACGTTATCAGTCCCTGTTAGAACTAGGTTTAAATCTGAAATACTGCCAAATAGTTCCGCTTTTCGCTTTAACACCAAGTCCTCTGCCATCGTCTTGTTGGTCAACTCTCTTAATGGGTGAAATCTGACTCCTGCTACTCTGTGCTGCTGTGTGGAGCAGACACTTTCACCTAACCTGAAGCAACATCACTTTTCTTGTGCTGCCTTTCAGATGCCTTTTGCAGGTATTTAAACCTTTGACTCCTGAGCAAATAAGTGCCATTTCTTTAAAAACACATGGTGGAAAAAGGCAATGAGCAGCTTGGTAGAAAATGTCCCAGGAATTACAAAAAACTAATAGACTAAAAGAATTATTAAAAAAAATTGTTCTAATTATTTTTACGTATTTAAAATTATGGAACAGAATTATTATAATTTGTATTCACTTTTTTGTGGTCATTTCCTTGTTTGTTTTTAACTGTCTGACATAAGAGAACATCAAACTTGTCATATTTGTAACTGTAACCAGCAGTCAGTCCATCTGAAATTTATAATCAGTTTTCTGTCAGTGAACTACAACAGGAACCAACTTGTCCTTTTAAAGACGGAGTGTTAGAAACAACTTGGTGAATCCAGTCGTCTTGATGTTATCAGACTGAATTATGGTGACATTGAACCACTCTGTGTACAAATGATAAGCTCAATTTACACGTCAGATGATTCTTTATAAGAGCGATAAACCGGTGACGACTGTCATGGCGTTTTAACATTATTGCGGTTCAGGGTCACTAATCCAGCACTCAAGACTTTATTATACAGTTTATGGTACTTGTGTACTTTGTGTTGTAGTTGTTGTTTTTACACAGGAAGTGCCTGTTAAATAATAACCGACAGTGTTTCTAGTGCAACAATAATATTGTTTATCAAATGTGATGTATTAATATGTGCTTAATTTATCATTTGTATTTTATATATTATATTTTAAAACATTTGAATATCTTGATAATAAGTGCCAAGTGTATTTAGTAAATATGTTACTGGCAATAAACACTTAAATAAACACATAAATTGAAATGCACAACATTAAAGGTTTGAAACCACCAATAATGAGTTGCGCCATTGGAGATTGAAAATAATGTATTTATAAAGTTGTATGTCAAACTCTTTATTACCTCACCTTTTCACCAATATTTTTTTAAAAGATGTCTGCTGATAAAAATCTACCTCCCTGTCCACCCTAATCCTCTCGCTCTCTTGCTTTTAGATCCTCGCTCTCGTGGCCGTCAGAAAAGCGATGGACTACATGTTCTCCCAGCATGACCTCAGCTTCCTGGACGACGTCATCCCAGAGAAGGACAAGAAGAAGAAGGAGGATGAGAAGAAGAAAAAGAAGAAACGAGGAAGCATAGACAGCGACGCTGAAGACGTAAGAGTTCAGAGTTAACAGTTTTAATTCAACAGTATTTTTGTTGAGCTTCTTACAATCTGATTTACATGACAGCCCATTCCCAAGTCTGTCGACCTCCCCAACAACCTGCAGCCCTGCTCCCAGTTTTCTCTTCCTTTGCAGAAGCATGTGCTATTTGAGTATTTATGCACCAGCTAACTGAATATCCAGCTCTACAGGTGCATGTTTGCTGTCCCCAAGTTGTACATTTCTGTCCCTCATTTTCAGTTGATGTAAAGTAGTTTCCCCAGTCAGTAAATATGAGAAGATTTAAGGTGTGCTGTAGCTTTGAGAAAAAAATCCAGAAATCTTAGAGATGTTACAGACAAAATGTGCAAGTGCCACTGTCTCATGTTCAGTGAGTATTTACGTCTCCTCAGTGGGAACTGTAAACATCCTGCAGATTTTGCTTTGTGCTTTGACGACTTAAAGTCAGATTGATTGGTTTTCATTAGATGTTTTTTCTGTTTTGTTTTGTTTTTTTCTTTTGAACAGGGAGCACCAAAATGATATTGCATGGGTGTTTATCCCGTTGCATTTCCAACTTTTAAGACGATGGATGACTTTTTTTAAGGCATACTATAATTTATTACTATTTTAAGGCATGCTATACTATCACTTTTTTTAAATTATTTTTTAAGGCATACTATGCTATGACTCTATTCTTAAGGCATATTATACTATTACTTTATTATTACTATTACTATACTTCTACTTTTTTTATAATTACTTTTTATGGCAAACTGTACTTTTTTTTTAAAGACTTTGTAAATTATTTTATGGCATACTATATTATGACTATTTAAAAAATCATTTTTATAGCATACTATACTACTACATTTTTTTAATCATTTTTTTAATAGCAAACTGTTCTTTGACTTTTTAAAATTATTTTTTTTATGGCATACTATACTACTACATTTAAAAAAAAAAAAAAAAGTATTGTTATGGCAAACTTCTTAAAACTTTTAAAAAAAATTTTTTGGGATACTATACTACTACTTAAAAAAAAAAGTTTTTATAGCAAACTGTTCTTTGCATTTTTAAAAATGATTTCCTTATGGAATACATCCCTATGATTTTATTTTTAAGGGATACTAATGGCGTTTTTAAAATGATTTTTTATGACATACTATACCATGACTTTTTATAACTTTTCCAAGGTATATGACACTGATTTAGTTTTTATGGCATACTATATTATGAATTTCATTATTATTCATTATTTTTTTGTATCATAATTTACTATGGCTTTTTTAGGCGCATACGTAACTTTTTTCCTATACTTACTATACAATGGCATTTTTCTATTTTTCTGGAGTCTAGTTGAAATAACTCATCTCCCAAGTCGATCCCTACTGAAGGTGGACAACAATGGGTTAAACTGTTATTAAATCTAAGTACAGATACTCCTGAAATAAGCTGTTGCCCTTTGATTCTCACAGACAGGCAGAAAGGTTTCTCCAATAACTGATTTTCTAACTGCACCAGAAACCTCTCAGTGCCGTGCTGCATCGTCTCTTTTCCCTTTGAGAACCAGGAAAGTATCAAATGTTCCCAGAGATTCAAGATGCTTCACCAGCAGCTGTTTTGTAACCAGCAGCGTGAGAGAGTGCAGGTCATCGCAGGTTTAGCAATCTGAATGTGTGTGCTGATGCTAACTCACCGACAGCCCCAGAGGTCCCGTCTCAGGATGTGTGTTTCCTCTCTCCAACAGTCTGACTATCCTTACAATGAGAAAGTTCCCAGCATTAAAATCCCCATGGACATGATGGAGCAGGAGCCTTTCTTAGGTGATAAGGCCTCTGACAGTGAGTAGACTCAAACCACCTGCAGCACTGGAGGAAAAATACTTCTTCCTCTGGATCCTGACTGACTTTTTTCTGCTCTGCTTCCTCACTCAGTGTCTCTGAAGACTTCTTCTCTTACTAAGAGTTGACGTTGTTGCCTGTTGTCTTCAACTCACTGCATGACATTAACATTTTTTCTTAATCCTTCCCTCTGGTCCAAAACGTGCATGAAACTAACTCACTTTCTTCTCCTTTTGGACTTTTTTTTTTCTTACATTGTGATGCTATGATATTATTTCTTTCCCCCTTTAAATTCTTGCTTGCTTGACCTAATCCTTTTTTTCTTTCACTCTACCTGCTTTAAAATATTCATTGTTCATTTCATGGATTTTGCTGTAGACACCACTGATTTAAAACAGACGCAGCTTTGCCTAAGACAACCTGACAGTCGGCACACTTGCATCTAACTTTTGCCTTTAACGTGTGATTATGTTGGTCAAGTAACAGTTAACATTTGTACTACATCAACTCACCAGCTTCTAATCTACGTTGTAATTATTTAACATTAAATTCTCACAAAGCAACTGCAGAGAATGATCTACTACCAGTAAGTAATAATAAAAATATTTTATAATAAAATGGTTGACTTATAGAGAGACTTCACCAAAACAGTTTTTCTTTTTAAACATGTCTAAATACAGTTTCTGTTTATCCCTAGCATGGAAGCTGTTAGGGCTGGGCGATATAATGACTATGTAAGATAGATCAATATAGGGTCAAGTTGTGTTACATAACGTGTACCAGTGTGTATCTCTCCTCTCTTACATCTCCGCCCCACTGCAGTGCACACGGATCGGCAGAAATGAACAAAAATGCTGTCGTATACATGCCACAGGCCAGTAGTTGGTGGTGTGACTTTGTAATGAAACAACATGCGCCTGCGCACATGCGCTTCCTCCTATAAAGTGGTGATGTATAAACAAACAAAATGGCAACCGCACAAACGTTTGTCTGGATGGATGACGAGGCGGAGTTGCTACAGTAAATCTACGCTTTGCTGGCTAAGCGCTGATAAATTTAACAGGGTGAGCAGCACAAACAGAGCTCCGGAGTCTGCCATTGTTGTTGTGATGGTCGACTTTCTCGCGCATGCCTAGTGACTGGAACCGTGATGCGCATGTGTGAAAAGTCTCCATTTTCAGAGGAATTGCATATTGCAAGTTTACATGACAACAGAGACAGTGCTGTTTTACAAAAATTGCGCAAATAGTTGCGTTTTCAGGCACCCTGAATGCCAATGTCGTGTAAACGCTCAGCCAAAACGCAAATAAAGTTTACAGTTTTTGATTAAAATCGTTGACGATAAACAAGACGTGAGAGCTCCTGGATGCAGGCGACAGATGTGTTTTAAAAAATGCAGCGACATCACAGATGTTTTATTTACAAGACATATATAACTTGGACAAAGTGTCTCACTCCTTCCCTCCCTCGGCCTCTCTGGTGATGCTCTGTGCATAAATGAGATTAATAGCCTAAATAAATAAAAATAAATAAGTCATTTTCCAGCACTAGATTCATTTGAAAGGCCAACACATGGAAAACGACTTTTAAGTTTGCAGCCCACAAAGAATTTTACAGCCCTGCTATACTGTATATTTTATATCAGTTTTATTCACATGTTGTGCAGCTGTATATTTTTCTGCGGGGAAAAAAATCTGTCTTTGCATTTTATTTTGATCAGTCAAAATACCGATATATATGTCGTGTATCGCCATTCAGCCTGGAAGTATCGAGATATGAATTTCTGTCTTTATCGCCCAGCCCTAGAAGCTGTGTGCCTCTGTTGTATACAGTCAATAAACAGTTAGCTGCACATTGCAGGTTGTCAGTGGTACATTCCTTTAATGAAGCTTTTCAGCTGGGTTTTACCACTTTTTATTCATCATTTACTTTTGTACTAAATTTAGGAGTTATTGTCAAAAACTAAAGTTAATAACCCTCAAGTAGGAGATGCAATAGATTGTGTACATGAGTCTGCAGGTTGTCGATCCTTCCAAACCCTCGTAGCAGCTGATGTCACTACCTGGTTCAACCTGTCAGACCAAACACATTAGCTCGGCTAAATTCACTTGCTAATGGCTGCTTTTTATCCTCCACAGGAGAGAAGTCCCCATCATTCCTTGAACGACACACATCGTGCTGAGCAGCTTCGCTACTACCAGGCCAACTGCTTGTCCAGGTGAGATGTGTGTGATGAGTGTGTGTGTGTGTGTTATTGGCTAACGGGCCAAATTAAATGTTAAAGAGGGAACAAAACTAAATATAACTGGCACTGAGTGTCTTTTAAATTAATTCTTTGATGACTGTGGCATCAAAGGTTGCAAAACGTCAGAGGGCGAGCTAACTAGCTAACATATGATGCTAGTCTGAACTTTAAAGGTCAGCTGGACCAATTACTTTACCTGTGGCTGAGCTGCATGCTTTCAGTGGGTAATAGAGGCACCATGTTTCAGCTCAGACGGCCCTTTGGACGTTAAACGTGCAATAACTGATTTTTTGGGGCACTTAGAGGCAGCATAAACAACTTGTGAACACAACATTGACCTGTCATCACCTTGTAATGGAGAAACATAATTTATTTGGCGTCATGTTTAAGTCCACCTGATTTTGCAGGTTTAGATTTAATTCAGACAAACACAAGAAGACGTGTAGGGAACAGTGAGGAAATAAAAATGGTCCAAAACGATCCCAGTCTTTGTTTCAGCACTGCTCGACACGTCACTGGATCAAGACGAGTGAGTGTTGCGTGTTGAACACACATTGTGCCTCACTGATGTGAGCTTTAGAGGAGACAATCAGTCTTAAAGAGGCAGAACAAGCCTTTTTCGTGCAGATATTTACAGGGATGATTATGATGCTCAAGAAGAGATTATGTTTCTCCATCATGCCCTCAGCCTCCCGTGATGACCAGGATCTTGTGGTGTGGTCCTGTATTAACCCATCTGCTCCGCAGTGCTGACGAAAGAGGATTAGTTTTTTTGGGACAATGTGTGAAAACGCAGCTGTGATCACAGCACATCTGTGATGCCAACAAACAACTTACGAGATTTGTTTGTTTTTTAATAATTGGTCTTCAGCGGTTGAGATCAGACTGACGGATTGGCTTTTGTTCACATGGTTGGTGACTCAAAACATATTCTGCTGACAGATTTGAATTGTCTGTGAACATAATTTCCTTGTATACAGTTTTTTTGAGTCAAACATTTGCCTAATATAAATACTTAAGTTTTAATAGGCTTCATGCTAAATAAAAATAACACCCTAGATCTCATCTCCTGGCACGAACTGCAGATAAACAAGAATAGGGACATTTTATTCATGCTGTCGCACTTTAATGCCTTCTGTCTATATATTTATATATACACCTATTTCTTACACATACTCAGGTACATAATAATCTTATTTCCTACCTTTACTGCCCTTGTTCTTACCATCATGTCTTTCTTTGTCTAAGTACAAGAGTCAAATTCCTCATATCTGTTAACAAACGTGTCCAGTAAAGCTGATTCTGAGTTTGATCTCATGCTACTTTAGAGACCGCAGACATCTCAGTGATCTGGACTCGTGTCCATTAGAGTCAGTGACATTGGAGGGGGCATGAATCTGGTAGTGATGACATCACGCTGCTGCCTCCCCCGCCCCTAAAACTAATCTTGTCCACAGTACGACTGAAGTCAAATTGCTTTGAGCTCAGATGACCTCAGGAACCATCAGATCTCGATTACTGGTTATATTTCTGCCTTGAGAGACCAAAAGTCTTGTATTGCAGAGAGTAATGATTTATGCCTTCATAAACACATCAAATTATTTTATTAACAGCCCACAAAAAGCTACTTTATGATCCAACTGGTCAACCTCAGCAGCACTGTCAAAGAAATGTTTGCAGATCTGCCACTTAACACCCAGTTTTCTGAGGATTCGACACTGACAGGGATTTTGTTCGTCTTAAAGTACAGAGACATTTCAGGGTGCTTTCAGACCTACAGTTGTCTCCTTTGGTCTGAATCAGGGACTAATTTTGTCACAAAGTTGTATAATTGCCTAGAGTTGGTTTGTGTTCTCACGGCAGCATTTACAAGCGGACCAGATCAAATGCCTTGTGTGAGAAAGCTGCTCTTGATTGGTCAGAATTTCCATGTGGGAAAAATCCAGGAAGTAAAGCAAACGTTGAAGAAGAGTACACTGTCAAGATAAATGTGACACTTTCTAATGTCACAATGGAGGGACAACTACGCAGGTTGATTTTGCTCATCGTGGACTATATTGCTGTCATTGTTCATTTGAGTCAAAGCATACAGTTTGAAAACGAGGCGCGGCTCCAACTAGAAAACAATGTTTTGATGCATTGGATGTGCTGAGTGTGCATATTAAGGCAGTACAGGAGGAGGCGCACATTAATAATCCTCCAGGACTGTAACATGCTCATGTTTAACCCAAACAATGTGTCATGTGACTGCAGTTGCTTCAGATCCAGGTCGGAACACGTTCTCACCACAAACGAACCGCACCAGAGTTCGTTTGTAACCGGACTGAGACCACCTCTTCAAGAAGGTCTCGGTCCGGTTGTTTTGGTGCACACCTGAGAGTGATTGCTGTGTTCACACCTGCCCAAACGAACCACACTGAGGGGGCAAACAAACTTGAGTACGACTGAACTGACAGGCCCAAACAGGGCAGGTGTGAAAGCATCCAAAGGCGCTGTTTCCTCCTGGTATTAACATGTGATCCGATCACAAGCGGTCACTGGAGACGCATGTGGAGATGGATTCTCATGCCAGGTGTGAACTAACGGACAGAGAGCTGTCAGCTTGTGATCCGATTACCCAAGACACATGTTAATACCAGGTGTGAACAGGCTCTGAGACTGTTTATCTTCTAATAATTTAAGGAGGAGTTTGAAGTCTAAAAGTCTGACTTAGATTTCCAACTAGACACTTTGTGATGCGACATTCAGAAATATTAAAAAGATGTTTGTCCTGCTGAGCTTTTTCTGAAACTGTAAACATTTTTAAAACTAAGTATTTAAGTAAATTAAGTACACATCACTTTTATGTCACCGTTCATATTGTAAAAGTAGACAGTTTGTATGACGACACTAATAAAAGATCAATTTGACTTTATTTAAAGGTTTATTTAGGTCAGATTTTTGTAGTTTTGGCAAGTCTTCAGTATTGATGTATCCAAGTTGTAATAAAACAGAATTATCCTTTAAAAGGACATGCTAACCAGCTGCTGGCTCTAGCCTCAGATTTTACAATAAAGAAATTGGTCAGTGAGTAGGTGTATTTCCCAAAATGTTGCTTTAATTTAACGCTAAACTACACTTCCCAGCATGCATCATAACAATGAAATCTCTTTGTGTTTCAGCCCTGAGATGAGTCCGCTGAAGTCTGTGCCTCAGATTAGAATAGACATGGACCCAGACGATGATAATTCTTTCTACTGGAGGGGCAGAGGCTCTGAAACGTCTCTGTAAAGCACCAAACCACCGCCAGGCGACTCCTGCAGCACCCGCAAGACAACTTTTGCTTTCCTTTGTAAACAATATCCTTTTTAATCTCAGTATCTCCTCATCATGTCAAAACTTTTGTCAGAGTTTATCGTACAGAAAAGACAAGGTCTAACACGACACAAGAAAACGTTCTGTCTCTAATGATGAAGCCATTTTGAAACCGTTTCTTTGCTCACAGTCTTCTCTCGGTATTTTTCTCACAGCTCCACAGTAGACTGATAAATGTAACTCCTTACTACTCGTCTATGCAACTCTTCCCACATATCAACAGTAAATGCTGCAGCTCTCTCTGACCACGCATGAAATGCCCTCCCTGCTCTTTTTTTTTTATAAATATATATAAATATCATCCGTCTGAATTTTTATATAAATCGGAATTACTCTAATAACATTTTCCTGTAGCAGGAAAATTATGTTTTTATAGCTCTACCTCTTGTTTTAGATTCAATGCTTATTATGAACAAATGCAACATGTTGATTTTTGACGCAGCATGGGGTTTTGATATTCTCTCTGTCTTGTAGAGTTGAAACGATTCAAGAGATTCACTGTATTATAGCTCGTGAAGGAAATGTGTGCAAATAGATTAAGTTAATTAACAGTTAATTAACAATGCGCATTTCTATGTGCAGATGAGGTAAATATTTTTATTATTATCACTTTTTGATGCAGTTCTGATCGCTCCACCTTCTTTCTAATTTTCTGAGTCTTTCTTTTACGTGTTCACTTCAAAGCTTTTGTTACTCTTTTAAATTAAATCATTTTTTCTTTTTGTTTTTCTTTTTTTAATGATTATTTTGTGTGTATGTTGGTAACTTTTTCTTATGTCCTTTTCTTTTTTTTTGTGGGTAGAAAACAGTTCAGCGATTCATAATCATCCGATTTTCCTCAGCCAAACTTAAACTCTAACTAGGAATGCATATCATATAAATCGCTTGTGCTGCAAAAACTACTTTACCGAAGTGGCTTATAAGAGATCGATCCAGACTGAAATTATTATGGTAACGATGTGATAAGGGATTAGGAGGAGGGAATCAAATCCATGGAAGCTCCACGCAGCAGGTTTATTTCTTTTCGTGTCAGCTGCTGTTGGAATGATCTGATGTGAAAATGGGATCACACGTTTCTTTTTGTTTTATGTATAAAATGATGGGTTTGGATTTTTTTTAAAGTCTGTCTTTATATAACACTCACGTAGTACTGTTTGTACACTGAGTTAGAAGTCGCGGTCATCTTTTTTTCCTGTGCAGGCTGTGACGCTGTCTCTCTGTACAGCAACTATGGGGACAAATGCATCCACAGAGCGTATTCACACATACAGATACAAACAGGCAACGAGAATTTTCATTGTCAGTTGATTAAATGATTATTTTTTCAATCAATCAATTAGTTATTTGGTCTTTAAAATGTTGGATAATTAAGAAAAATGTCGATTAAAGCCCAGTTTGACGTCCTCTAATGTCTCGGTTTGTCCACAACCCAAAAATATTCAGTTTACTGTCATAAATGAGCAAAAAAACCAGAAATTATTCACAATCACGGAGCTGGAATCAGAGAATTTTTACCATTTTTCTTTAAAAATTACTCAAACCAATTGATCGATACTTTAATTAGTAGCCGATTAATTTAAAAGTTGTAAACTACTCGATTAATTGTTGCAGCTGTACTCAGGAGCCTGTAGTTTGCAATTTGTTCGTGCTAATTAACCCTTGCTCCAATGGGCAGTTATTGTGTAACGCTGCCGCTATATTGGTGCACGCTGAAGTAGTTCCTTCTCCAACCTACAGTACATGTTTCCATGCATCGTTTTTCTGATTCAAGTCTCAGTGGTGTGGTTGATATAACGTAATTTAGTGGAGAGAACAAACATAGGCTCGCTGAGAGAAACAAAACAACAGCAGTTTGTTCTCTCAAGGTTCACACTCCTGTACGTCAGAGAATCAGACATTTGGATCAAGGTGAACCTCTCTATCACTATTAGACGCCTCCAGTATTAGTAGACTGTGTTCTCCAGTTTCCAGCGTTTGAGTCTGTATGTGTGAAAGAGGCTTAAGTCAACACAAGTGGGTGTTAAAATCCTGCTAGTTGTGATTTCATTACTGATGTCATGTCACAAATTTAAATTTTAAGACTACAACTTTACCCTCTTGACTTGGTTCAAAAACTCACTGGCTTCGGCTAGCTGTAAAAGATATTTTGGTGACTATAAATTTTGTCCCCCATCTTGTTACACTGTAGTAACATTAGAAAGATA
Organism: Cephalopholis sonnerati; assembly: GCA_019142605.1. Lineage (NCBI taxonomy): Eukaryota > Metazoa > Chordata > Actinopteri > Perciformes > Serranidae > Cephalopholis > Cephalopholis sonnerati. The sequence goes on along the minus strand of JAGQAX010000007.1, from coordinate 38,369,361 downwards.
CGTTCCACAGCCAGTTTGTAGAGGAGGAATGATTCCAGTGTACGATAGCTTAATATTTTAACTTGTAAAAATCCAAACTCATCATTAAAACAGAACATCCAGTTGTTTTTAGTACTTAATTTCAATCTGCTAAAATGAGGCAGAGGATGTTGTACAAACTATTTCACTGTATTTCCCACAGAGTGGCCAGTGAGTCCACAGTCACACGAAGAAAAAAAATCAAGCCTCTAAGATCTGACAACTTGACTTTTTCTGGCCAGTATTACTAAAGCGCTGTTCATCATGACAGTATCCCCACTTTATCAGTAAAGGGCACACTGAAGCACTTTCTCACCTGGATGTTTAAGTATAAAGTGGAAGTCCTCTCTGTCTTCATCACCACTATAGAGATGAAATTAAACTGTGTGATAAACGAGCCGCCTTCGTCCTCTGTAAATCATGTACATAAAGGCATGTAGGCTCAAACCAAAACGCAACAACTTTGCACCATCACGGTTCATTGTGTTGAATTTGTTTTTGTCGGTTTGTTTCAGTTCATCAGCCGAAGTAACGACGCAATTTATTCTCCACATCAGTGTTTTTAGTCGTCAGCAGCAGCGAGTGGGAACAAGTGTGACTTAATGTCTGAGACATATTATATGTGGGAAGTTGTTAGTTTAAAGTGTGTCGTACTGTGTGTCAGCATGTCGGACAAAAATCTACAACATCAAGAGAAAAAGCTGTTAATGATGTTAATTTTAGCATATGGAATAAATACTGATACATTTGTTTTGATTAACTTTTTGTGACTTTTTAGAAACAGGTGAAATGGTTTATTTTAGAATTTATATTTTTCAAATGAAATGTATATTGAAAATAAACAGAATTATCAAACAGTGATGGTGTGCTGCTTTTCATTTGGAGCGCAAAACTGAAGGAAACATTTTGTGAAGAAAGAACAGAAGAACAAACAAGTCAACACGGGGACAAAGTTGTGAACTCCAATGTAAAAGGTCATGTTTTCTTTCAATGTTTCACAGTTAAAGCTTAGAACTATTGGAACTGGATCAGGGAATATTAGCTGAACTTTCTGCTGGGATGTAATCACAATACACTTTCAAAAAGTATGGTATAAATATATAGTATAGTATGTCTTCAAAAATTATGAAAAAAACAGTAAAGTATGTAATTCCAGAATGATGGAAAATCATCATAGCATAGGATGTCGTCCAAAATCTTGGATAAAAAAAGGCCTTGTGTAGTATGTCGTCCAAAATGATGAAAAAGCGTCATAGTATAGTATGTCGTCAAAAATTATGAAAAAAAGTCATAGTATAGTATGTCGTCCAAAACCATGAAAAAAAGTCATAGTATGGCATGTCGTCCAAAATGATGAAAAAAAGTCATAGTATAGCATGTCGTCCAAAATGATGAAAAAAAAGCCATAGTATAATATGTCGTCCAAAAATCATGAAAAAAAGTCATAGTATAGCATGTCGTCCAAAATGATGAAAAAAAGCCATAGTATAGTATGTCGTCCAAAATCATGAAAAAAAGTCATAGTATAGTATGTCGTCAAAAATCATGAAAAAAAGTCATTGTATAGTATGTCGTCCAAAATCATGAAAAAAAGTCATAGTATAGTATGTCATCCAAATGATGAAAAAAAGTCATAGTATAGTATGTCATCCAAAATCATGAAAAAAAGTCATAGTATAGTATGTCGTCCAAAATCATGAAAAAAAGTCATAGTATAGTATGTCGTCCAAAATGATGAAAAAAAGTCATAGTATAGTATGTTGTCCAAAATCATGAAAAAAAGTCATAGTATAGTATGTCATCCAAATGATGAAAAAAAGTCATAGTATAGTATGTCGTCCAAAATCATGAAAAAGCGTCATAGTATAGTATGTCATCCAAAATCATGAAAAAAAGTCATAGTATAGTATGTCGTCCAAAATCATGAAAAAAAGTCATAGTATAGTATGTCGTCCAAAATGATGAAAAAGCGTCATAGTATAGTATGTCATCCAAAATCATGAAAAAAAGTCATAGTATAGTATGTCGTCCAAAACCATGAAAAAAAGTCATAGTATAGTATGTCGTCCAAAATGATGAAAAAGCGTCATAGTATAGTATGTCGTCCAAAATGATGAAAAAAAATCATAGTATAGCATGTCGTCCAAAATTATGAAAAAAAGTCATAGTATAGCATGTCGTCCAAAATCATGAAAAAAAGTCATAGTATAGCATGTTGTCCAAAATTATGAAAAAAAGTCATAGTATAGCATGTCGTCCAAAATCATGAAAAAAAGTCATAGTATAGCATGTCGTCCAAAATCATGAAAAAAAGTCATAGTATAGCATGTCGTCCAAAATCATGAAAAAAAGTCATTGTATAGTATGTCGTCCAAAATCATGAAAAAAAATCATAGTATAGTATGTCGTCCAAAAATCATGAAAAAAAGTCATTGTATAGTATGTTGTCCAAAATGATGAAAAAGCGTCATAGTATAGTATGTCGTCCAAAATCATGAAAAAAAGTCATAGTATAGTATGTCGTCCAAAATGATGAAAAAGCGTCATAGTATAGTATGTCATCCAAAAATCATGAAAAAAAGTCATAGTATAGTATGTCGTCCAAAATCATGAAAAAAAGTCATAGTATAGCATGTCGTCCAAAATTATGAAAAAAAGTCATAGTATAGCATGTCGTCCAAAATCATGAAAAAAAGTCATAGTATAGCATGTCGTCCAAAATCATGAAAAAAAGTCATTGTATAGCATGTCGTCCAAAATGATGAAAAAAAGTCATAGTATAGTATGTCGTCCAAAATCATGAAAAAAAGTCATTGTATAGTATGTCGTCCAAAATCATGAAAACAAGTCATAGTATAGTATGTCGTCCAAAATCATGAAAAAAAATCATAGTATAGTATGTCGTCCAAAAATCATGAAAAAAAGTCATAGTATAGTATGTCGTCCAAAATGATGAAAAAGCGTCATAGTATAGTATGTCGTCCAAAATCATGAAAAAAAGTCATAGTATAGCATGTTGTCCAAAATGTTGAAAAAAAGTCATAGTATAGTATGTCGTCCAAAAATCATGAAAAAAAGTCATAGTATAGCATGTCGTCCAAAATCATGAAAAAAAGTCATAGTATAGTATGTCGTCCAAAATCATGAAAAAAAGTCATAGTATAGTATGTCGTCCAAAATGATGAAAAAAAAATCATAGTATAGTATGTCGTCCAAAATCATGAAAAAAAGTCATAGTATAGTATGTCGTTCAAAATCATGAAAAAAAGTCATAGTATAGCATGTCGTCCAAAATCATGAAAAAAAGTCATAGTATAGCATGTCGTCCAAAATCATGAAAAAAAGTCATAGTATAGTATGTCGTCCAAAATGATGAAAAAGCGTCATAGTATAGTATGTCATCCAAAATCATGAAAAAAAGTCATAGTATAGCATGTCGTCCAAAATCATGAAAAAAAGTCATAGTATAGCATGTCGTCAAAAATGATGAAAAAAAAGTCATAGTATAGCATGTCGTCCAAAATCATGAAAAAAAGTCATAGTATAGTATGTCGTCCAAAATGATGAAAAAGCGTCATAGTATAGCATGTCGTCAAAAATGATGAAAAAAAAGTCATAGTATAGCATGTCGTCCAAAATCATGAAAAAAAGTCATAGTATAGTATGTCGTCAAAAATGATGAAAAAAAATCATAGTATAGTATGTCGTCCAAAATGATGAAAAAAAGTCATAGTATAGTATGTCGTCCAAAATCATGAAAAAAAGTCATAGTATAGCATGTCGTCCAAAATCATGAAAAAAAGTCATAGTATAGCATGTCGTCAAAAATGATGAAAAAAAAGTCATAGTATAGTATGTCGTCAAAAATGATGAAAAAAAATCATAGTATAGTATGTCGTCCAAAATGATGAAAAAGCGTCATAGTATAGTATGTCGTCAAAAATGATGAAAAAAAATCATAGTATAGTATGTCGTCCAAAATGATGAAAAAGCGTCATAGTATAGTATGTCGTCCAAAATGATGAAAAAGCGTCATAGTATAGTATGTCGTCCAAAATGATGAAAAAAAATCATAGTATAGTATGTCGTCCAAAATGATGAAAAAAAGTCATAGTATAGTATGTCGTCCAAAATCATGAAAAAAAGTCATAGTATAGCATGTCGTCCAAAATCATGAAAAAAAGTCATAGTATAGCATGTCGTCAAAAATGATGAAAAAAAAGTCATAGTATAGTATGTCGTCAAAAATGATGAAAAAAAATCATAGTATAGTATGTCGTCCAAAATGATGAAAAAGCGTCATAGTATAGTATGTCGTCAAAAATGATGAAAAAAAATCATAGTATAGTATGTCGTCCAAAATGATGAAAAAGCGTCATAGTATAGTATGTCGTCCAAAATGATGAAAAAGCGTCATAGTATAGTATGTCGTCCAAAATGATGAAAAAAAATCATAGTATAGTATGTCGTCCAAAATGATGAAAAAAAGTCATAGTATAGTATGTCGTCCAAAATCATGAAAAAAAGTCATAGTATAGTATGTCGTCCAAAATGATGAAAAAAAATCATAGTATAGTATGTCGTCCAAAATCATGAAAAAAAGTCATAGTATAGCATGTCGTCCAAAATCATGAAAAAAAGTCATTGTATAGCATGTCGTCCAAAATGATGAAAAAAAGTCATAGTATAGTATGTCGTCCAAAATCATGAAAAAAAGTCATAGTATAGCATGTCGTCCAAAATCATGAAAAAAAGTCATAGTATAGCATGTCGTCCAAAATCATGAAAAAAAATCATAGTATAGTATGTCGTCCAAAATCATGAAAAAAAGTCATAGTATAGCATGTCGTCCAAAATCATGAAAAAAAGTCATAGTATAGCATGTCGTCCAAAATCATGAAAAAAAGTCATTGTATAGCATGTCGTCCAAAATGATGAAAAAAAGTCATAGTATAGTATGTCGTCCAAAATCATGAAAAAAAGTCATTGTATAGTATGTCGTCCAAAATCATGAAAACAAGTCATAGTATAGTATGTCGTCCAAAATCATGAAAAAAAATCATAGTATAGTATGTCGTCCAAAAATCATGAAAAAAAGTCATAGTATAGCATGTTGTCCAAAATGTTGAAAAAAAGTCATAGTATAGTATGTCGTCCAAAAATCATGAAAAAAAGTCATAGTATAGCATGTCGTCCAAAATCATGAAAAAAAGTCATAGTATAGTATGTCGTCCAAAATCATGAAAAAAAGTCATAGTATAGCATGTTGTCCAAAATGATGAAAAAAAGTCATAGTATAGCATGTCGTCCAAAATGATGAAAAAAAGTCATAGTATAGTATGTCGTCCAAAAATCATGAAAAAAAGTCATAGTATAGTATGTCGTCCAAAATGATGAAAAAAAGTCATAGTATAGTATGTCGTCCAAAAATCATGAAAAAACGTCATAGTATAGTATGTCGTCCAAAATGATGAAAAAAAGTCATAGTATAGTATGTCGTCCAAAATCATGAAAAAAAGTCATTGTATAGTATGTCGTCCAAAAATCATGAAAAAAAGCCATAGTATAGCATGTCGTCCAAAATGATGAAAAAAAATCATAGTATAGCATGTCGTCCAAAATGATGAAAAAAAGTCATAGTATAGCATGTCGTCCAAAATCATGAAAAAAAGTCATTGTATAGCATGTCGTCCAAAATCATGAAAAAAAGTCATAGTATAGCATGTTGTCCAAAATGATGAAAAAAAGTCATAGTATAGTATGTCGTCCAAAAATCATGAAAAAAAGTCATAGTATAGCATGTCGTCCAAAATGATGAAAAAAAGTCATAGTATAGTATGTCGTCCAAAATGATGAAAAAGCGTCATAGTATAGTATGTCGTCCAAAATGATGAAAAAAAGTCATAGTATAGTATGTCGTCCAAAATCATGAAAAAAAGTCATAGTATAGTATGTCGTCCAAAATCATGAAAAAAAGTCATAGTATAGCATGTTGTCCAAAATGATGAAAAAAAAGCCATAGTATAATATGTCGTCCAAAAATCATGAAAAAAAGTCATAGTATAGTATGTCGTCCAAAATCATGAAAAAAAATCATAGTATAGTATGTCGTCCAAAATGATGAAAAAAAGTCATAGTATAGTATGTCGTCCAAAATCATGAAAAAAAGTCATAGTATAGTATGTCGTCCAAAATCATGAAAAAAAGTCATAGTATAGTATGTCGTCCAAAATGATGAAAAAAAATCATAGTATAGCATGTCGTCCAAAATGATGAAAAAAAGTCATAGTATAGTATGTCGTCCAAATGATGAAAAAGCGTCATAGTATAGTATGTCGTCCAAAATCATGAAAAAAAGTCATAGTATAGTATGTCGTCCAAAATGATGAAAAAAAATCATAGTATAGTATGTCGTCCAAAATCATGAAAAAAAGTCATAGTATAGTATGTCGTCCAAAATCATGAAAAAAAGTCATAGTATAGTATGTCGTCCAAAATCATGAAAAAAAGTCATAGTATAGCATGTCGTCAAAAATGATGAAAAAAAAGTCATAGTATAGTATGTCGTCCAAAATGATGAAAAAAAGCCATAGTATAGTATGTCGTCCAAAATGATGAAAAAGCGTCATAGTATAGTATGTCGTCCAAAACCATGAAAAAAAGTCATAGTATAGTATGTCGTCCAAAATCATGAAAAAAAGTCATAGTATAGTATGTCGTCCAAAATCATGAAAAAAAATCATAGTATAGTATGTCGTCCAAAATCATGAAAAAAAGTCATAGTATAGTATGTCGTCCAAAATCATGAAAAAAAATCATAGTATAGCATGTCGTCCAAAATGATGAAAAAAAATCATAGTATAGTGTGTCGTCCAAAATCATGAAAAAGCGTCATAGTATAGTATGTCGTCCAAAATCATGAAAAAAAGTCATAGTATAGCATGTCGTCCAAAATCATGAAAAAAAGTCATTGTATAGCATGTCGTCCAAAATGATGAAAAAAAGTCATAGTATAGTATGTCGTCCAAAATCATGTAAAAAAGTCATAGTATATAGCATGTCGTCAAAAATCATGAAAAAAAGTCATAGTATGGCATGTCGTCCAAAATCATGAAAAAAAGTCATAGTATAGTATGTCGTCCAAAATGATGAAAAAAAATCATAGTATAGCATGTCGTCCAAAAATCATGAAAAAAAGTCATAGTATAGTATGTCGTCCAAAATGATGAATAAGCGTCATAGTATAGTATGTTGTCCAAAATGATGAAAAAAAATCATAGTATAGTATGTCGTCAAAAATTATGAAAAAAAGTCATAGTATAGTATGTCGTCCAAAAATCATGAAAAAAAGTCATAGTATAGTATGTCGTCCAAAATCATGAAAAAAAGTCATTGTATAGTATGTCGTCCAAAATCATGAAAAAAAGTCATAGTATAGTATGTCGTCCAAAATGATGAATAAGCGTCATAGTATAGTATGTCGTCCAAAATGATGAAAAAAAGTCATAGTATAGTATGTCGTCCAAAATCATGAAAAAAAGTCATAGTATAGTATGTCGTCCAAAATGATGAAAAAAAGTCATAGTATAGTATGTCGTCCAAAATCATGAAAAAAAGTCATTGTATAGTATGTCGTCCAAAATCATGAAAAAAAGTCATAGTATAGTATGTCGTCCAAAAATCATGAAAAAAAGCCATAGTATAGCATGTCGTCCAAAATGATGAAAAAAAATCATAGTATAGCATGTCGTCCAAAATTATGAAAAAAAGTCATAGTATAGCATGTCGTCCAAAATCATGAAAAAAAGTCATTGTATAGCATGTCGTCCAAAATCATGAAAAAAAGTCATAGTATAGCATGTTGTCCAAAATGATGAAAAAAAGTCATAGTATAGTATGTCGTCCAAAAATCATGAAAAAAAGTCATAGTATAGCATGTCGTCCAAAATGATGAAAAAAAGTCATAGTATAGTATGTCGTCCAAAATGATGAAAAAGCGTCATAGTATAGTATGTCGTCCAAAATGATGAAAAAAAGTCATAGTATAGTATGTCGTCCAAAATGATGAAAAAAAGTCATAGTATAGTATGTCGTCCAAAATGATGAAAAAAAGTCATAGTATAGTATGTCGTCCAAAATCATGAAAAAAAGTCATAGTATAGCATGTCGTCCAAAATGATGAATAAGCGTCATAGTATAGTATGTCGTCCAAAATCATGAAAAAAAGTCATAGTACAGTATGTCGTCCAAAATGATGAAAAAGCGTCATAGTATAGTATGTCGTCCAAAATGATGAAAAAGCGTCATAGTATAGTATGTCGTCCAAAATCATGAAAAAAAGTCATAGTATAGCATGTTGTCCAAAATGATGAAAAAAAAGCCATAGTATAATATGTCGTCCAAAAATCATGAAAAAAAGTCATAGTATAGCATGTCGTCCAAAATGATGAAAAAAAGCCATAGTATAGTATGTCGTCCAAAATGATGAAAAAAAGCCATAGTATAGTATGTCGTCCAAAATGATGAAAAAGCGTCATAGTATAGTATGTCGTCCAAAATGATGAAAAAAAGTCATAGTATAGTATGTCGTCCAAAATCATGAAAAAAAGTCATAGTATAGTATGTCGTCCAAAATCATGAAAAAAAGTCATAGTATAGTATGTCGTCCAAAATCATGAAAAAAAATCATAGTATAGTATGTCGTCCAAAATGATGAAAAAAAGTCATAGTATAGTATGTCGTCCAAAATCATGAAAAAAAGTCATAGTATAGTATGTCGTCCAAAATCATGAAAAAAAGTCATAGTATAGTATGTCGTCCAAAATCATGAAAAAAAATCATAGTATAGCATGTCGTCCAAAATGATGAAAAAAAGTCATAGTATAGTATGTCGTCCAAATGATGAAAAAGCGTCATAGTATAGTATGTCGTCCAAAATCATGAAAAAAAGTCATAGTATAGTATGTCGTCCAAAATCATGAAAAAAAGTCATAGTATAGCATGTCGTCAAAAATGATGAAAAAAAAGTCATAGTATAGTATGTCGTCCAAAATGATGAAAAAAAGCCATAGTATAGTATGTCGTCCAAAATGATGAAAAAGCGTCATAGTATAGTATGTCGTCCAAAATCATGAAAAAAAGTCATAGTATAGTATGTCGTCCAAAATCATGAAAAAAAATCATAGTATAGTATGTCGTCCAAAATCATGAAAAAAAGTCATAGTATAGTATGTCGTCCAAAATCATGAAAAAAAATCATAGTATAGCATGTCGTCCAAAATCATGAAAAAAAGTCATAGTATAGTATGTCGTCCAAAATCATGAAAAAGCGTCATAGTATAGTATGTCGTCCAAAATCATGAAAAAAAGTCATAGTATAGTATGTTGTCCAAAATCATGAAAAAAAGTCATAGTATAGCATGTCGTCCAAAATCATGAAAAAAAGTCATAGTATAGCATGTCGTCAAAAATGATGAAAAAAAAGTCATAGTATAGTATGTCGTCCAAAATCATGAAAAAGCGTCATAGTATAGTATGTCGTCAAAAATGATGAAAAAAAAGTCATAGTATAGTATGTCGTCCAAAATCATGAAAAAGCGTCATAGTATAGTATGTCGTCCAAAATCATGAAAAAAAGTCATAGTATAGTGTTGGGATTCACTGGACCACAGATGATTTGTCATTTGTTAAAATCTAAACTGGACATGTGAAGGCTTTTCCCCCTGGGATGGAAGACCTCATATTCTTTGTTCTCAGACAAAGAATTTACCTGACACCCATCTCAGCAGAATGGCCAACTTCACACCTCTGTGAGAGACAAGTCTCAAAAGTGATTGGTCAGTACTGTTACAGTGCCATGTGACTCTGTGATGTCATCAGACGCACTGTAGGAGTTGATTTCCATTCACTACAGTCTCTCTCTTGGCTCTTGGGTGGCAAGCCGCCCACACCTCTTCCCTTCTGGGCCCTGGACCAGCCCAGAGGTGCTCTTTGTCCTGAACCATCAAGGGGGGAACAACTGCTCTACAGAGTTTTGTTCCTTTTCTCCTAAGACTCTCATGCCCTCACTCAAGGAAGGTGCATAACTGGAACCACAGAGGTTAGAAGGGCAAACACAAGGTTTGCAACTAACTTTCCAGCAATAAGGAGAATCAAGTTGAGTTAGCACCCCAGTGTCTAACTCTGCAAGGACCCCGAGCGACCGGCTTCCTCGGATCTGCACCTTTGGAACAAGGACACAACAAAGACTGCTTCTAGAGCCACAGCTCTTTACAGCCTTCTTCACCCGCTAACAAGGACAGCACGCATCAAACCAACTCTTCCCTCAATCCATTCAGGATTTGGTAACGTAACAACTGGGCATAGCTTTATCACAACTGTACAGGCTAAGCAAGACTGTTTAACTTGTTGTTTGTGATTTAATGCTGCTAATTGAGTTATTGTTGTGATTGTCTGCAATTAGGTTATTGATTAGTTGGTCTTACCAAGCAAAGTCATGTTTAGTTGCTAATGCTGTTCACACACGTCTTGCATGTAACTAAACATCTTCTGCACTAATCCAGACCCTTTGCAACACAAATCGCATTCGCATAGACTCACTCACGAATAGGCTTTAAACAGAGCTACACCCGAGCAGGCCGCTCAAGTCCCGCTTCTTTTCCTTTGTCTTTGTCCTGACCACACAGTCAGACAAATACCTCCCCCGATCTGAAGCTAGCTTTGATCTGGCCATCTTGTAGTCTTCTGTTGTCCGCCATTTTGTTTTGTAGGCCAAACGGCCCTTCGATCACCACACCCGCCTTTGGCTTTCTCTCTCTCTCTCTTGCACACACGCACAGACACACACCTACACGCATATACACACACACACATGCTTGTATATAGTTAGTTAGGATTTGTGTGTTTTGGTTTTGGTTTTGCTTTGCTTTGCTTTATGAATAAATATATTCTTGGAATCGTACCTGCTGTCTGTTTAATGTTGTACAACAGTGAATGAATAGTCAACCTCTGCTGCGTCAAGAATTCCGAAATCCTTCAGGCTTTATTATTAATTTGGTTATGGTTATTAATTTAATTATTAATCAAATTCCCAAATTAATAGTTTAGTGAACTTTATGAGACTGATATCATTAACTGGCTATCATTTTCCCTTTATGGGAATGGTGCCCCACGAGGTGATTTAATGTTAATTAAGTCCCATTATTTAACATAATCAATAATTATTACTAATAATTATTAATTATTTCTGATAGCCAATTTGAGCCTATTAATGTAGATTCCCTACATTAATGGTGCCGTCGTACAAAGCCTATAAGTGTGGATTCCCAACATTTTGGTGCCCCTTGATAAGGCCTAGTACTATAATTTACAACAATAGCATGTCGTCCAAAATTATGAAAAAAAGTCATAGTATAGCATGTCGTCCAAAATCATGAAAAAAAGTCATTGTATAGTATGTCGTCCAAAATGATGAAAAAAAGTCATAGTATAGTATGTCGTCCAAAATCATGAAAAAAAGTCATTGTATAGTATGTCGTCCAAAATGATGAAAAAAAGTCATAGTATAGTATGTCGTCCAAAATCATGAAAAAAAATCATAGTATAGTATGTCGTCCAAAATCATGAAAAAAAGTCATTGTATAGTATGTTGTCCAAAATGATGAAAAAAAGTCATAGTATAGTATGTCGTCCAAAATCATGAAAAAAAGTCATTGTATAGTATGTCGTCCAAAATCATGAAAAAAAGTCATTGTATAGTATGTCGTCCAAAATGATGAAAAAAAGTCATAGTATAGTATGTCGTCCAAAATCATGAAAAAAAGTCATTGTATAGTATGTCGTCCAAAATCATGAAAAAAAGTCATTGTATAGTATGTCGTCCAAAATCATGAAAAAAAGTCATAGTATAGCATGTCGTCCAAAATCATGAAAAAAAGTCATAGTATAGCATGTTGTCCAAAATGATGAAAAAAAGTCATAGTATAGTATGTCGTCCAAAAATCATGAAAAAAAGTCATAGTATAGTATGTCGTCCAAAAATCATGAAAAAAAGTCATAGTATAGTATGTCGTCCAAAATGATGAAAAAAAAGTCATAGTATAGTATGTCGTCCAAAATCATGAAAAAAAGTCATAGTATAGTATGTCGTCCAAAATGATGAAAAAGCGTCATAGTATAGTATGTCATCCAAAATCATGAAAAAAAGTCATAGTATAGTATGTCGTCCAAAATCATGAAAAAAAGTCATAGTATAGTATGTCGTCCAAAATCAAGAAAAAGCGTCATAGTATAGTATGTCATCCAAATGATGAAAAAAAGTCATAGTATAGTATGTCGTCCAAAATGATGAAAAAAAGTCATAGTATAGTATGTCATCCAAAATCATGAAAAAAAGTCATAGTATAGTATGTCGTCCAAAATCATGAAAAAAAGTCATAGTATAGTATGTCGTCCAAAATCAAGAAAAAGCGTCATAGTATAGTATGTCATCCAAATGATGAAAAAAAGTCATAGTATAGTATGTCGTCCAAAATGATGAAAAAGCGTCATAGTATAGTATGTCGTCCAAAATCATGAAAAAAAGTCATAGTATAGTATGTCGTCGAAAATGATGAAAAAGCGTCATAGTATAGTATGTCGTCCAAAATCATGAAAAAAAGTCATAGTATAGTATGTCGTCCAAAATCATGAAAAATCATCTGAGTATAGTATCTTGTCGAAAATGAGGGAAAAATATGGTAGTACAGTTTGGCAGAATGTAAAAAAAAACTTGTTAGTATAGTATGTCAAGCACAATGTCATCGTACAGTATGTCAAAAAATAGCGTATTAAAACATGTCAAAAACAATGTAGTTAAAAATGTCAATGTATAGTAGGTCAAAAGTCATAATAGAGTATGTAAAAAACTATACCATAGTGTAGTACAGGGCTGTTCAATTACAAATTCAACTGAGCCAGATTTTCGATCCCAAAAAAGGCGACGGGCGAGACATTTTCAGCTGCGAGCAACCTGCTGAAAACTCTTTTTCAATATAACTATATAATCCATGAATGACAGCTACCATATTACACTGCCTAAACCCTGTCAGGGTTTTATGATGATTAGTGATTGAGTAGCTCCCTCTAGTGTCAGTCCAGCTGCATTACAACATACAGAAACAGGAGTCAATTACCTTTATGATTGTTCTTCAGCACTTGATTTGAAAGGTTACTTATGTTCAAGTAAAGCTGCAGTACTCTTTGATAAAGCCATTAGATAGAGAGCTCAGTCTTGAGTTTTCAATCACTGTGGCTGATAAGATCTCTGCTGTTCATCATACAAAAACAATAAAGGACACAGTCCTGCCAAAACAAGTAGTTAAATACCAGCACAACTGCTATACCAAAACACTGACATAAGCCTGTTTGTCCAGTGAAGGAAATTGAGACGTCACTTTGCGGTGCACATTTGGGGATGCCCTCTTTAATAATCATCACATTAACTCAAGTTCGTAAAGGGTCATTTACAGGAAGTCAAAGTGGTCGTAAACGGTCCAGAAATTCCTCACAAGCTAAATGTCATCACAGCAGAACTACTGCAAATATTCTAAATGTCCCTCAGGCAGAGGTAAAAGTTAAATGAAACCATTAAAACTAAAAAGACAAATTAAATAAGTGGTGGCAGATTTGTTCATATTATTTCTGTCTAATCAGGAGCGTTCCAGTTAATTAGCAGATAAGCACACATCAGATTACAAAATGACTTGAAAAGCAGCAAATTAATGAGCTGAATACAGAATCATTCACACAGATATAAAAAGGTAACAGCTCTGTTTTTCCCCACTAGAGGATGAACAAGAGCCGTAGAGGAGAGGTACTGTGTGTGTGTGTGTGTGTGTGTGTGTGTACCTATATCTCTGTGAGGACCAGTTTGACATTTGGACCTTTAGAAATGAGTTCAGTCTCCCTTTGTCCTAACTCTTTAACAAAAGGTTAGATACATTTTAGGTTTTATACATTTAGTTATGACGGCTGAAGGGGACTTCATATCTCTTGTGGCTCTGCAGGAACAGACAGCCTGGGTTACAAACTGTGGGTGTGGAGTTTAAAAGATGTGGGTGTTTTCCAGACAGGGAGGGTCGAATGACAATTTTGGGAGATGCACAATATTGTTTCCAGCCTTAAGTACACTGGCACCAGCAGGGTAGAGTTTTTCCCTATCCAGTGAAATTACTCAACATCTACTTGATGGAATGGTATAAAACTTTGTACAGACATTCGTGGCTCCCAAATGATAGATATCTCTGACTTTAATGATCCTCTAGGGCCACCATGAGGTCAAAAATTTAATTAGTACAATACTCTGGTTTACAACCAAGTACATACAACCTAATCAGTCTCAGCTGTACTTTGTGTTTAGAGCTAATTAGCAAAAACAAAAATGGTGAACATGTGCTGTGACTCAGTTTGTGTTCTTTAACACCTAAATTTGCTATCTGCTGTGCATAAGTGTGATTACACTGACAAGTACGGCCAAAAGCAGAGCACTAGGGGTGCTTTCACACCTGTAGTTTGGTTCATCTGGTTGCACCAGAGGGAGAAAATGGTATATCGTTGGATTTTAGTTTTGGTTCTACCCACTGATAGGTAACTCTGACCAGGACCCACACGGGGAAATCTGATTCTGGTGTTAATGCAGCAGCTGAAAGTGTTTATATTTCTGTTCTTTGGTTTCACAAAGGCAGTATTAGTAGGCTATTATTAGACTGCAAATCAATCACGTTTTGAATAATGACTAAGATAGAGACAGGATTAAAGAAGGCCTCTGGTACAGTAATGATTCGAGGCTTAATACTGTGGGATCACTGTCACACACTTATTAATGGACTTGATGAACAAACAAAGAACACAGAGTCAGATACAAGGATGGCAGTTTTGACAGCTTTTTAATCAGGGAAATACCCTCACTGACGTGCACATGTGTACCATGGCTCCATGTATGCATTAGCATGAATAGATTATGGGATTTACGTGGCCTTTATGAGGATCGATAATGAGACTGTGGACAGATTTCCCAATCAGCAAATGATTCATTATTGGCTTAGCTGTTGCTGAAGTCACATATCTGCGATCATAAAATCCTGTGGTCGGTGCATTTTTTTTAACACCACAAACACACCGCACCAGAGTTCGATTGGAAGCCAACTGAGATCCATCATTCAAGCAGTCTCATTTCAGTTGTTTAGTCCGCACTAAGGTTCAATTGACAGCTTTCACACCAGCCAAAACAAACCATGCTAACCACGCAAACAGACCTGAGTTTGTATTAACTGAAACAAAGAGGTTAGGTGTAAAAGCACCCGAAGAATCCCCAGTTACTGCACTCACAACAGTCAAAAAGTCGAGTGTGAAACACTGGACACTTCTGACTCTAAATGGCTGCCATCTTGACGACATAGCTGAAGACGAGGGACAATCAAACTTGTGAAAATGGAGGGGCTGAAGAAGCTGCAGTGGCTGTGGCTGCTCTCAAATGTGTCGTGTTTGTAAAAAACAGGCTTAATTTTTAAGTACACTGACTTCCCAGCACTTTTTTATTTTGAAGTACCATTTCCTGCTGTAGAGTGAGTGACTAACAGACTGCTACTTGACAGAGACGGCAAACTAGCTCGACGACATGGCCAAACACAAGTATGACACTGAGTATATCAAACTGTGTGGACCTTGAACTAATGACTAAGGAGAAATCTGGACCCCGTGGCTGGACCAGTTGGAAACTACTGTTCTAACAGAGACATCTTCAAAACACATGTTTTGTCTCACTACGGCAAAGATAGATAGATGCTTGTTCCAGTTTCTCAAATCCTCCTCTCCCCTTTTCTCTTCCCATGCACTATGAACTGTGACTGAGTTATTTATCTCACCAACAGGCGCCGCCATCTCCAACACCGATTCAACATGCTGGAACAACAACAACAACAACAACAACAAAAAAGCCGAAAAGGGGCTGTCTAGTGTCGATGGTGCCAGACACCGCAAAGACTAGAATAACAGACACTCACTGATGGCTTCTTGGTGTGTTGGAGCCCTTACAGAGCAGCTAGCACTGCTGAAGACTCCTAGTCATGTAATGGATTTTTTAAATTTCTTTGACTGACTAATCATGTCAGTTCTAGCCACATTTACGCTTTTTCCCCCACTTCTGTTTAATCTTTGCACCTATCCCATGAATTATTCAAGTATAAGAAAGAAAATTACTCTGTGGCTGGAGAGTTTGCAACAGACGAGTGACAAGGGGTCACAAGCAGCTTCATTTTAAAACTCTCAAAAGCCAAAGAAAGGCTCCAAACCACGGTTTTATTAAAAAAGTGTGTGTGTGTGAGTGTGTGTGTGTAAAGTAGAGATGGACTGTAATAGTGAAAGCGGAGGTATGTGTGCACAGTCAGCCACTGATGAATGAAAATGGAAAGAATAGAACGTGAAGGCGTTCACACTGACGGGGTAAATATAAACCCTGTAGATATAAACTGTATCATTAAGCTGTAACTGAATGTGATTAATTACAGTGCTGCAGCTGTAATCTGTAACTTAAAACAGTAACTATTCGCTCACTGACATCATGTGTCATCAGACCAACACTGACAGGCAGTGTTTATGTGGTGTATGTTGTGATGTCATTGTGTAGGCTTTTGTCAGAGTTGTTTGTCGTCAGGAAGCAGCTGCACAAAGCTCTACTGACATGCGGAAGAAGGAAAAAGAAATAAAGGTACATTCATCTCTGAAATGTTTTTTAGCATAATTCAAACAAAGAAGAACATGTAGAAGGATGCTCTGATTGTTCTGGAGGATGTTCTGCTCACAAAGGAAACAAGGGGGCGTTTTTCTTCTTATTTTTCCTCTCCTCGCCTTTAAGTGTTCATGTCAGAGATCCACACTTCAGCCTTTATTCGATGCTCAGAGGCTGGTGTCGATGATTGTGAAGTGAAAATAGGCAAGTTTTTGACTTGAAGTAATTATAAAGTAAATGACTGCACCTCCTACCACCTTAGAAAATATCAGGCTTTCCAAGTATCACCACTGTGAGCAATGTTAAAATTACAGTAGTGTCTGTGTACCCTCACACCATCACATTAGGATTTGCAAATCATTGCATTCTGTTTTTATTTATGTTTAACACAATGTCACAACTGTTTTGGGATTGTTGTTGTAAGATCCCAATCATGTCCTAAATTCCGAGTCCAAAACAAATAAAGCGCAGCGTAAGTTCAATCAGGAAGACTTTCTTTTATCTCATCCATTCACAATTCTCTCCATCCCACTCCCACTGCTTCCTCCAATCAGCTGACTATGGGTGTTCACTCTTCTAGTTATCCAATCAAACTTTGTCACTATCTCTGCTCCCTCTTCTGCTGCTGTCAGCCGTCATTTTAGGCAGCACTGTTGCGCCCTCCACCACCCTGTTCACCTCCAGCCATTATGTCCAGAGTCCAGGACGAGCTCAACAAAGACTCATTCCTCTACTCATTCGGATCATCGGCACTTCTCCATCTTCCTCTCATCTCATCTTCACCACCTCTATCACCACCAGCGTCTAGAACCTGGGGGGGTCCTTGAATCATACCATCTCTTTTAGGTCTAATCACTAAAGACTCTCATGTGCACATGTTAATAAATATTCTCTTCACTATAAAAAAACAAGTCTCTCCTGATTAAAATATAATCATGTCCTGACCAACTTTGATGCCATTTCTAAATGTAAAAACAGCAATAGTTGGTATTATAACACCGTTTATGTTTCCAAATGTACTCTTTGCCTGTACACAGATAGCCTTGAGAAACACAGTATACTGTAAGAACTAAAAACTGTGCTAAGTTTGAACTTAAGTGGAAAAATAAGCAGGAATATATGTTTACTTTTGTATAAAATATCTTTTCCTACAAAGAAACTCAATGTCACCCTCCCGATGCTGGCACTCTGCATCATATAATACATGCATAACATCCAAACAATATCAGCAATATTAACAATACACTAAGGTGGTGCACCTTGGTAACAAGTAGTTATAGTGCATGCCATATTACTGCAAACATCTGGGTTCAGTTCCAGCCTTGGAACCTTTGTTGAGTGTCATACGCTGTCTCTGTCGCCGCCTCTACCATTTCTACACTGTCATCTAGAAAAAGGCAAAAAAAAAAACCAAACAAAACGATACATTGAGGTAAAAACTGATCTGACGTAGACTATCGTCCATTTAGGCAACATAAAGTTAAAACACACCTGATTTACTAAATCACTTTTAAAGTAGGCTAAATAAACTAACAACAGCTTTGCCACAAGCTTAGTCCCAACTTTTAACAGCGGACACAAACACTGGAGATAAAGTGTGTGAGAAATGTTTTTCTTAATATTCCAGTCATATTAATTCAGCTGCTGAATGAAAAGCAGCTTCGCCTCCTTTATCTTCCTCCCTCAGCTCTCTACCTCTGACTGCAAACAACCTGCAGTGCACAATATGGAGGAGCCTCATTTATAGAGCTGCCTTAACCTCGACTAACAGCCAACAATTAGCTCATTACAGAGCTGAGGGAGCAAGTGTCGACATTGTGGACATACGACTTGTACTGGATGCTCCTTTCACTCTTGTCTAGCATGTCTATTTATTTTACACTTTTACCTCATTATTCTCTGTGATTCTCTAATATTTCCTCACCGCTGTGTAATAACATGAGGACCTACTTTACCTTTCTTCTGTTTGCTGTAGACGTGTTTTGCATTAAAGAGTGATAATGGTAAAATAGAAGTGAATGGAACACAATATGCACCTCTAAATTTTTGTCCAAAACGACCCATTTAAACGTTTTCTGCAGGAAGACTATATTATTCAGTGTTAGGGGTGCAACTACTCATCATTTTAATCATCTATTAATCTGATACTTTCTCAATTAGTCCTTTAATCTAAAACAGTGGATCCCAACTGGTAGGTCGCGGTCCAAAAGTGGGTCTCGGGTCCATACTAAATGGACTGCAAACGTGTCATGTCTGTAAAAAACACGCTTAATTTTTAAGTATACTGATTTTCCAGCACTTAGTTTTTATTTTGAAGTGCCATTTCCTGCTGTAGAGTGAGTGACTAACCGACAACTACTTGACAGAGACAGCAAACTAGCTCAACGACATGGCCAAACACAAGTATGGCGCTGAATATATTAAACTGTGTGGACCTTGAATTAATGACTAAGGAGAAATCTGGACCCCGTGACCGGACCAGTTGGGAACCACTGGAAAACTGTTCTCAGAGTCCACAGAGACATCTTCAAATTACTTGTTTTGTCTCACTAACACAAAGATTTAAAATTTACAATGATATAAAATACAGAAAAGGAGCAAATCCTTATGGTTGAGAAACTGGAACAAGAGAATATTTGACATTTGTGCCTGAAAAACAGACAAAACGATTAGTTAATTATCAAAAGAGATGCAAATTATTGTGAGTCGACTTGACCTAATTGTTTCAGCTCTAAAATTTGCCTCCTATTTATCAGACAGGTCTTTCTCTATCAAGATTGGTGGCCTCTCCTCCTCTTCTGCCTGTATCTTTTGCGGTGTACCTCAAGGTTCTATCTCAGGGCCCATTTTATTTGCACTGTACATGCTTCCATTAGGCTCCATTTTCTGCCATCTCTGTGTCTCCTTTCATTGTTATGCTGATGACACACAAATCTACCTTCCGTTAAACCCAAGAGATTCCAGCTCCATGGCATCCATCCTCAACTGCCTCCAGGATGTGAAATCCTGGATGGCAACAAACTGTCTTCAGTTGAATGATAACACAACAGAAGTTATTGTTTTTGGTCCCCCCAACACCACAGACAGCATTGTCAGCCACTGAGAACCACTCATATCATACATTCGTACCCATGCCAGGACTCTTGGTGCCATTTTTGACTCTGCTCAAAAATTTGGCAAACAAATCAACACTGTTGTAAACGGCTGTTATTTCCAACTAAGAAACACTGACTCAAGTCCATCCTCTCTCACAATGACTTGAAGACTGTAACCACTGCAATAATCACCTTAAGGTGTTGGCCGGTCATCTTTGTCTCGCCTGCAGCTAATATAAAATGCAAAACACCAGTGCTAGCATCCCTGCACTGGCTACCTATCAAATAGAGGACTGATTTTAAGGTTCTTTGATTTGTTTTTAAGGCCATACATGAGCTGGGAACCCAGTATATTGCTGAACTTCTCTGCCCCTATTCCAATTCCCAACCTCTTAGATCCTCCGAACGATGTCTTTTAACTGTGCCATGATCGTGGCTGGTGGGTAAGGGGGATCATGCCTTTGCAGTGGCTGCTCCAAAGCTCTGGAATAGCCTTCCACTCTCAAGTAAATGCTCCCCCTCCACTGACTCTTTTAAGACAAATCTTGAAACGTACATGTTTTCAGTGGCCTTTAATTTGTTTGTAGTGCTTTTAATGTTTTAGTATTTTTTATAATTGTAAAAAATATATAATTTATAATTGTTCTTAACAGTGTTATTCTGTTTTATATTAATGCACATGTTACATTGCTATATATTTGTGTGTCAGTCCTTTGTTTTGCACATCACTTTGGTCAACTGCGGTTGTTTTTAAATGTGCTTTATAAATAAACTTGATTTGATTTCAGTTTGGTGAATGTACGAGAACTGTGTTTTGAATTGAAAAAGTGCAGTGAAAGACTTGAACAAATGTGGTCACAGCAAAAACAATAACAACAAACAAGTTTACTATTGCTGAGGAACAGGAAGTGAGCAGTGATCTCCACACTCAGCCATTCACCCAAACCTCCTCTATAGCAAGTTTTATGGCACCCAAACACTATTTCTGCGGTTTCTTCTGAGAGAAAACAATCATAATTTATTTACACGGCCACTGTTGGTTTTCCGGTGAGGATGGTCTCTTTATGGCTTGGCTACTGACCTCAGTGCTACAAACATTACCTGAATACACAAGGTTCCACGCTAACAAGGCATAAGCTACAACACACACAAAAACAAACAACAAACAGAAGCAAACTAGTTCAAAGTGCACACTTTCTATAAGGTTTCTCTACTAATGCCTCACTTCATTTTGCAGCATTAATAAGGAACTTATAGGCTTCCTGCCAGGTGCTACATTGGGAAGCAGAATAATGGGTGCCAGTTTAAAAGGACACAGAGAGTCACATACCCTCGTCTTCTGGCAAATACACAACTAAGGCTTCACGGATGCACAAAGAATGAAAGAAGGTATAGAGGGAAAAGATTTCAAACTCCCTCAAAGTTAATAACTTTTTCATGTCACTGAAAGAAATACAAGTCTACACTGAATATGACGGTGTCTTTCTCCTGGCAGACTCGCACAGCACTGAGTCAGTAGCATGTGTTGGGAATAGGGGTGTGCCATATTATCTCATTCACAATAACACCGGTACAATTTTAATATCATATGAATGATTTATTTTGTGACATTCATGATATTTCGACTTGTTGACTTGTTGACATGTTGACGTCATACTGTTACCCACAGCAACAACAAGCATGGCTGAAAGCAAAATTATTTCCGACTCTGCGGTGGTTCC
Organism: Cephalopholis sonnerati; assembly: GCA_019142605.1. Taxonomy (NCBI): domain Eukaryota; kingdom Metazoa; phylum Chordata; class Actinopteri; order Perciformes; family Serranidae; genus Cephalopholis; species Cephalopholis sonnerati. The sequence continues at coordinate 38,347,762 of JAGQAX010000007.1, read as the reverse complement.
AAAAAGAGGGGCAGCTTCAGTAGTGTGGAATAAACCGTGGCCTCCTGAATGTTTTATGAACAGCCCTGAACACTCATTACGAGTGCCGGAGTGCACTCTGACACAAACTGGACTGTTGATAAATTCAGAACGCTGTCTGAATGCACCATACTGTTGTCCAGAGCACCGCACTCTCAGAGTGGCAGAGCACACTCTGGACACTGTCTGGGAAGATGTGAACGTGTGATTAACTTAACTGTTATTATTTCATGCAGAAATATAACACTTGCTCTCATTTTAGTGTAGAGCGTCAGACTGAATTTACGAACACACCATGTCAGGTCACTCACTCTGCAGGACCACGAGTGATACTTGAAAAAGTAAACACTGACCAACGGGACCAGACTGGCCGACCTGTACGCTCTCACTCAGTGGACGGATGATGTCACAGGAAGCTTTGTGGTTGATTACTCTGCCAATCTTACAAAGGAGGATGACACTTGAACGGTTTCCTCCAGTAGTGAGAATAGTAATCATAATACTGCACAATGAGTACTTTTACTTTTCATACTTTAAGTACTATTTGCCGATAACACTTACTCACTATATTTAAGTAAGTTTGTGAATGCAGGACTTTATTTTCCTATTTTATTTTGGTTTCGTGAGCAGCACCATGACTTCTCAAAATTCCTGGTGCTCTGTTATGCTCTAAAGCAGCTGGTTGCTTTTTCAGGTCACTGTCACAACAACAAAACAAACAAAAGAACTCCTTCGCTCCTTGTGCACCTTCCACACTGGATACTTCATCATCTTTGTCCTCCTCCTCCTCAGTTCATTGTTTATTTTTTCTCCAGCTTCAGTTCGCTGTCATACAACGTTTGTTACGGCAGAATAAACCGAGACGCTGAAGGGACAACAAACAAAAATGTTTACAGCTCCACAACCGCAAAAAGGTGAAAAGCCAAAGAGAAAAATACGATGTTTACCGCTCCAGGATGTACAGTATATCTCCAGGGATGTACAGGACTGCTGATCAACAGAAGTGAGGTGATTTCTTGTTTCCAATCCTCCAGGCCTGGAGTTTTCTACTCCTAAAGTGAAGCTCCATCTCTGTTCTTTATATTCATTTTAGCATTCTATTTGTTTTTATCTGACAGTGGCAGGAAGAGGAGAGATTGTGGGACAGTGTGAGTAACAGTGTGCAGCACAGAGTAATATTTAAACTGTTGTGATGTTTTGGCAGTTTTGCAGGACTGTAACTGATTATTGAACATCTTTATGCAACACTAAGGGCAGACAATGCGTCCTAATCTTCCAGCTGAGATACAAGAAGTTGTAGTTCTAAATAGGGCTGTGCAATAGAATCAAACATCACTGCATTCTTATCCAAATATCTCAATATTGATATTGTGACAACATAGTATGGTTGTAGATATAATGACAAGGTGGGTAAAAGTAAATAATTGAACAGCTGGAACAGTCAGTAAGTTAAAAAAACATATATTAACTTGTTGTTATGCAGGCGTAAACACTTAGGGTATTAAAATATTCTCTAGTCTCATACCTAAGTATGGATTAAATGTACCCACTTCTAAGTTTATATGATTAATATGAAGCTTGTTCATGCTTTTGTTTCCAGAAGTCTTGACTACTGTAACGCTCTGTACCCTGGCCTACCTAAAACTTCCACTGCAAAATTACAGTCCATTCAGAATGCTGCTGCGTCCAGGGTTTTAATAAAGACTAAAAAGAGAGACCATAAAACTCCTGATTTATGTAACCTACACTGGCTCCCAGTATCTGTTGGTTTTTAAGGCTCTTAATGGCATCGCCCCCTCCTATATCATAGACTCCTATCACCCTATCTTCCTCCACAAACCCTGATATCCTCCGCATCTGCTCTTTTAACTGTTCGTAATGTCACTACTAAAACCTTTGGTGATGCTTCTTTTAGCTACTACGCCCCAAAAATATTAGACTTGTTGGCTCAGTGGACAGTTTTAAACAACAACTCAAAACACATCATTGTAATACGGCCTATCACTAGCAGCTTTGTGTTTTAATAATTTAATATGCTTTTTTTTAATCACTTGATCAATTCATTGATTTTATTCTTATCATCTCTTCTTGTTGTGTTGTATAATTTTATGGTTTTATTTCTTTGCTATTTGTCTCTGCCGTTAAATTTTAAAGCACTTGCGTTGCATTCTGTGCATGAAAGGTGCTATATAAATAAAGTTAATTCATTCAGTCATGAATGGATGAAAATAAAATTTGTACATATATATATTTATATTAGAGTTCTCCAAGATTTGTATGAAGTTGTGTGCAGACTGAGTACCTTCACTTGGATTTTTGTGTTTGCATGTTAGTTGTTTCACTGATTTTCGTAATATTCCATAGCTTGCATTTGTCTCATTAGTCCTAAAACACATGCAGATTTTTTTTTTTTCCTGGATTCTTTGGTTCAAGTTGAATAAATTTTAGCACAGGCCAGGACCAGCCCTGCATAAAAAAATGTTGTTTTTCCCAAATCTCCTTCAATATTTTATTTGGTCTATAAAATATTTACATCAGCCAAAAAATATTTTTGTCCTTTTCCTAACATTGCTGTCAAATTATTCTAGGTGTGATAAACTTAAATCAGCCACATATAATTACAGGAGCACACTTTCTACTCTGACGGGCAAATCCACAACTATTGGTTTGTGGACGGTGACAAAATGTGCATCACTTAATCGCTATCTGCTCCATCTTGAGGTGCGAGCCACAAAACATATTGTGCTGATGATATAACAGTGCAAACATGCCCATAAAGTTTTGCAGCGGAGTGCAATTATCTGTGTGGCAAAGTATAAATGTTGGTAAAGAAGGCAGAGAGAAAAAGAAAACTGAAATTTTCAATGCAAGCTACAGGTCCTGACTGACAAGGTGCAGAGACATTCCTCAAAACTTCAGGCAAGGAATATAAATGTGACAGAGAGAAACCATACTGGAGGTTTTATATCCCAGTCTGTCAGTGCTGTTGGTGTTTTCAGATAAACACCTTTGGACTTAGACTTAATTGTCCCAGAGGACAGATTCTTTTTTCCCAGCACTGTGCATTATCAGACAACAGCAAATACACAGGACACAGTAACAACATGGACAACATCATGTTTGTGATGTGTGTGTGTGTGTGTGTGTGTTGTCCTGTTCTATTGAGGTAGCACTGTATGCAATGGCCCTGATGTTTCTCTGTTAGGTTGGATGTGGGGAGACCAATTATCCTGGTAGCTGTGTTGGTGATGCATGCTAGTGCGGCCTGACACACATGCTGTAAAAGAAGATGATCTGAGGCAGAGGACAAAAGAGAAAATATCATTCAGTGCCTCAAACACTCACTCACTGCTGCCACGATCACTGGAAACTCTGAGTCATTGCAGTTCAGTTACCACCAACCCTCTGAAGATGCTCATAATTTCACTATAACTGTGCGCCTGTTAGTGCTGACCTTTGTGAACTGGACTTTATTTTTGCAGTGAGGTATATTCGTGTAGAAAGGGGCCGTCTTTGTGCCAGATGTACGTATATTACTAGGAGTGTAACAATCCATCAATCTGGATCGAAATCAGTATTGATTCTACGATCAACAATCCAGAATCATCAATGCAAAGTGAAAACATCTATCGATACTGTCATCTTTAGGATATGCTTTTATTTTGAAAGTCTGTGTCACTGTCAAACAGGGGCAGGCAGACGGCAACAGCAAAGAGACAGACGATGAAGGCTAGTGTTTATTTTCTCCGGAATAAATCAGCAATGTGGAAATAATATAATAATAAAAAATACAGGTCAGCAGACAGAGCCCATGGCGTATGTAAACAATGCTTTTACGAGATGAAACACGACGTAATGTTACCTGCCTGGTAGAGAGTGGATACCCGACCTGAGCCTGATGGGACCGGTCGGAACCGGGTGGGTCGGGCCAGGTTCGAATAACAGATCAAAAATTTTGCTCGGGTTCGGCCCACTTGACATGCTGCTGTGTTGTGCTGTGGCCTATTCAAGTGCTGGACTTTGTTATTTACGTGACAACGCCTGAACGCAACACAGGCCAATAATTACATTTCAGGCAGGAGGCGGGAAATATTCAGACTAAACTACTGAAAATGGAGGACTCTAGACATTATTATTATCATCATGTGTGAGTATAGTGTGTAAGTGAGATTGCGTAAAAGGTAAGGCCACAGCTTGTGTCTATAACTCCTCTCCAATTGAGTGTGTGTGTGCTGCGTCACAGCAGCCTTTTGATGGTCACTTACACACTGTCCATATGTGATCACAGTAAACAGACAAGCTGGTAACAATAGCTATGCCAGGTAACAAACAAACTGCTTCGGGTTTGGGTCGGGTTGAGACTTAAAAGTCTGTCGAGTCAAGCCGGGCTTGGTTATAACTGCCTCAGACTCGGGTCGGGCTCAGTCAGGAAAATGCGGCCTGAGCCGCGCTCTACTGCCTGGACGGCCATCTCACTCCGCTGACTTCTCACTGCAGTAACATTAGAAGCTCTGTTTTAACAATGTTTGGCTAAAAAAATGTGCATGCAGGCTGAAATTCAACCGAGCTGTTCTGATGGGAGATGCAGAGACTATAACCACCGGTAAGAAAAATTATAACGTTACATGTCATTTGTTTAGCTATGAGTAGAGGAAAAAAAGGCTGCTAGCCACTAGGCTAATTTATGCAATGTAAACATGCTAAAGCTAATCATGGGTGATTCGCAAAAAACAACTGTTCTGTCTCTGAACCTTGACAGTTATTACTGAGCTGAATTTGATTGTTTTCCTGTAGAGCTTTAAGCCAGATAGATCTGAAAAATATGAAACAGATGATGGTTTGGGTTAAAATAAAAAGATTTCCTTTAGAAAGGTCTCTCTGACAGAAAGTCCTGAAGGTTAACTTATCCCATGTGCTGTTTTATGTGTTAGTGGAGTCAGTTTAAAGTAAACTTTACTGCACTCAAGTGGTTACAGTTATTTACATTTTGTGTTTATCTTTTAAGGCTAAAGCAGAAACAGGGGTGGCAGCTTCTTCTGTAACAGACTGTGTCATATGGGCAGATAATATCATCTCATATCGATCGCAGGCCCCTGAGTTGCAGCGAATTGAAATTGTATTGTGACAGCTTTGTAATATTGGCATATATCATATAGTTTTTCAAAGAATCGCCATAATATATTGTGAAGAAACTGGTGATTTACACCCCATTATATAACCTAATTTAAATACATACAAATAGCACAGGAGCACCAAGACGCCATTTGCTTGGCAGCAATGTAGATATCTTTTTTATTCTTATTTGTGCAGGTTCAGCAGCTACAAAAACCACTAAGAGTGTCCTGCAAAATTAGCTGGCATTTCTCTTCAACATACAGCAATAAGATTAATTTAAAAAGCCACAATTCAGCAGTCAGACTCACTTGAAATCTTGAACTTTTCATCCTTTTGCAAAATGTTCCCAGACAGGATATAGGTACTGTGCATTTCTTGAATTTATTTTATGCTGGATCCAGACACTTGATAAACTTTATAATCTTTTTCCACTCTTAGGATCGTAACACCTTGGCCTTGAAGAAGTAGAAAGCAGCCAGAGATGTCTTCAGACTGAACTTACTGACTGAATAAAACATTATTTATTTGGTTCTATTCAATTTGGATCTGAATGAGAGTGAACGAATCTGAGAGGTTTTTGAAGTGAATTAAATAAATCCTCAGCTGTAAATTTCTATGCATGTCACGGCCCCGGTTACACTGAAGGAGAAGGTTTGTAAAACGTAAATTGTGTTCTCCTGGAATAACACTTATTTCAGCCGTAATGGTTTCTACAGACAGCTACAGCTCTTTGAAAACGCTTTTTACTGCACTTTCCGATGAGTGTAAGTCGTGAGTCTGTGAGACAACAAATAGGCTACTAACAGGAACGTTTGTGGATATAAACTTTTCTCCGTAACAATGGTAGACAAATGTGGACCACTGCTTCCACCTTGTGCCGCTCCAACAGGGAAATCAGTTGGCAAAAGAAAGAATATTGCAAAAAAAAAGCTAACACTAAGAGAGAACTCGATGCTGCAAGAGCCAAAACTCCGGTCAACATCGGTTCTGCTTTCGAGCGATGGCGAAGACTGATGCAGCTTCATCCTGAGCTACAAAGGGACGAGATGGTCGCAGAGTTTCTGCTGGACAGGTATTTTTAGTTTGCTTCTAATGTAACAGGCTATAACGTTATATATGACAACACAGCATCCAGTTGCTAACAGTTAGCCTACTGTAGCCTAACGTAGCCTGAGCCTCTGTATCATCTTCCTTGTTTGTAGCCAGTCACCAGTACTGTCTAATGTTAGCGTTTACGTATATTATAAAACTCATCAGACATCACTGACCCCGGATAAGTTTCAAACTCCGGGGTTGCCTCTGACTGTGCAGGACAGGTAACGTTATGTTTAGTTTGCTTCTAATATAACATATAACGTTCAGCAATCAGCAGCGTGTTTTACTCCTCTTCTCTTCTACTCTTCTCTTGGCATGTTACACTCGCTCTCATCTTCCGTGTATCTTACCTTGCCAACACCTACGTCTATCATAGACATATGGAGGACGTAATGGAGGAGGGGGGAGTAGGCCTTTGGAGGGAGGTGGAGTTGCAGGAAGAGGGGGATGGGACTTTGGAGGGAGGCGGGAGTTGTGGATGTTCAAATGTTTTCTAAGTGCTGTGTGAAATGCAAGACAGGTGAGAGTTGCTTTAAATACATCTGCTACAGAAGTCTGTGTTACATCCCCTCAGGACCACTCAGGTTATCTCGAGCTGCTCTGCTTACTGTTCCTTTGAGGCATCAAACAAGAGCCGCAGCAGCCGCGGTAAGGCAGATTTTACATCCTGAGCTCCACATAAAGTAACCAGAAAAAACTTTAAGAGGATCTGAGATCTGCTGTGACTCAACACATATCACATCAAGCATAAAAACTTTTCCAGTTTTACTTTTTGAGGAATTCATAACTGCACTGAAATTGCACTATAAACTTTATTCCTGTCTTTATTAGTACATTGTGTCTTCATTTGCTTTATTTTATTGTATTTTGATTTGTTTTATTTCCCTTTTCAGTGTCTTTCATGCATTTTACTCCCTCATGTCTTGAGACCAAAATGAGTCAACCTGTTTTTGCAGTTAAGTCACGTCAAAGTTATTTTCAAATATACTGACATAGAAAGGAAGAAAAATTAGAATTACTGTGTCGCAGTTGTATGCCTCCGCAAACCAGTGAAGTTACAGTTTACCTTCATCTCTGAGAGAACAAGGATGCTTCACACACATCTGCCCCACGGCAGAAGATCTATACAGTCAGCACAGTTTCAAGATTAGTGTCGCCAATTCAGTATCTGTCCAAATATCGCCCCTTCTGTTCCTGAGATATGACGTTGACTAATGGCCAGAAAAGTGTTCTTGTAGAACATTATGATGTCACAGTGAAGCTGACCTTTGACCTTTTGGATATAAAATGCCATCACTCCATTATTTTATCCTATGAAATTTTGTCAGAATAAGCGTGTGAATTCTTGAGTTATAGTCAAAAACATGTTTTGTGAGGTCACAGTGACCATGACCTTTGACCATGAAAATCTTATCAGTTCATTTTTAAGTCAAAGTGGACATCTGTGCCAAATTTGAGCAAATACCCTTAAGATGTTCTTGAGATATCACGTTCACAAGAATGAAACGGATACAAGGTCACAATGACCTTGACCTTTGACCACCAAAATCTAATCAGTTTATCACAGAGTCCAAGTGGACATTTGTGCCAAAGACATTCCCTGAAGGCGTTCTTTCGATATGAGAATGAGATTTTTGTACGCACTGACAACCTGTAAACATAATGCCTCCAGCCATGACTGTCTCCAGAGCGTCTATAGAGACGCATCAGGGTGTGAGCCAGTATATTACATTATATGTGTCTGATTGACAATTAAGCCGACAGAGTCTAAAACAAAAGAAGCTTTTAACTGAAGCTTACATGCTCAGGGCTGTTTTGGTAGCATTGATACTGAAGAACAGAGACACCACTATTTAACACGTAAACCGACTGATGTTGACATTTGCAAATACGTTTTCACACTGGTTACTGTGCTCCAGCTGAACACCTAATGAGCAATACAGCCTTCCAACTCTGTTTACCCCCAGGTGGTCGTTTTGGTGCTTGTTGAGAAAAGTAAGGTGCATTGACAAGACTTGAAACATTGGCTAGAAATTTAATAAGGGTCCTTTTGTGTTCTGTAGCTGTCTGGCTGTTAGCCCCTGTTTCCACAAAGCAGCACGATACTGTTCAGTTCAGGTTAGTACACGTTTTTTCTGTTTTCACCATGAGAAATAATGGCTGGTACCAGTGGAACCATTCCATACTGTCCCCATGTTTGGTCCCCCCTCTGTTGGGGTACCTAGCACACAGATCTGGTACTAAAAGGCGGAGCTGTGAACACTGCAGTCTGATTGGTCAGTAGAGGACGGTCACTCTGCTCAGGGCTGAGTTGTGTCTGGTTTTGAGGCTCATGTAACCACTGTTCATACTGTGGAGAGTTTTATTAGTAAACTGGAACTATAAAATGAAAGGATGTTTTGCTGCCTCTCACAGCAGCTGGAGTCGGAGAAAAAATCACTTCATTCACTGGGTCGACTGCCGGCAACTTTTAAGGTGGAACGTTAACTTGTAATGTTACTAAATGCATGAGTTGATGACGTGAATCCATCAGCACATCTTAAATTTCAGTATGACAGCTCTGACCATTGATTAAGTAAATACATTTTTATTGTCTCTCTTGAATGACATATACTTTTAGTAATGACTGGATCTTCAGGCGTTTAAATATACATATATTGATCTTGACTGGATTATGTGGACTAAAAAAGCATTGTGGAACATCGTTCCTGTGGGCTTCAGCTGGCTGCACTTGCCTGAGAAGGACTATTGCACAAACCTGCTATTCTTAAATATCCCATGGAGAGAGACTCTCACTGCAGCCTGTTTTATTTTGTTCTGAAAATGTCGGCGTGCAGCCTCGTTCTGTGGACGATAAACCAGGTGCAGACTTCCATGTGTGTCACTGGTGACGAGGAAATACAGTGAGTGCTGAATGGAGCAGTGAGTGACAACAACCCTGCCCACATTTAAGAGAACTGTTTGCAGTGGAAACACTTAACGGACCTAGAGTCTTGGTACCATGTCTGAAGGGTTACTGTTGGTTCTGAAGGTACTATATCAGAAGTGTTTGGTGAAAATGGGGCTTTAGTCAGCATCACTGCCAGCCAATAATTAAACAATAACGTGCTGCTTTATGCAAATAAAGTTAAAAATGTAACGATTTAACTACATGCACAGGAGTTTTATGTACGTCTGAAACAATCAGTCGATAAATTGATAAAAGGAATATTAATCTCTTGCAATTTTCAGTCAATTTTTAAAGAAAAAATAGCAAAATTTCAGCAAAGCTTACCTGAATGAATGTTACTTGAGGTGCAGAAGGGTAATGGGAAATTTATTCATTATTCTGATATTCTTTTGAAGATACATTTAATCATTAAATAACAGATTAATTGATTATGAAAAGAGTTGCTGTTGTTTGTAAATTTCTTTCTTTTGGGTATCAATTTTTCTCTCAAAGAAAGCATGTAATTAAAATAGTAGCTCATCATGTGTCACGCAGTTTAATTTAAGCTAATCTGCACATTTGTTTAAAGGTGTTTCAAGTATAAGCCTGCCTTTTTTTATTCTCTTATTCACTCAATATTACTCATCTGGTTCATATGCACTCAGTGCACTTACATACTGTTCCAGGTACAGTCTTCAGAAAGATAGAAATCGACATACAGTTGAAAACAAGAATTGCAAAGCTGAGCAAAGATAGTTAAATGTAAATATAGAACTATTATGTACAAAAAAGTAGGTGAAAAAATAAATGCATATAAAAAAAAGCAAGAATTAAAAGCATGCAATGTCTGTGTACTGTTTTTAAATAAACAAGAATACAAAAGTTCAAGGTTGCAGCGTGAAAAGACTGCTGGAACAAATGATTAATGTGAATTTCTTCCTTATGGTAACTGATTATTTTCAGTGTAATTTAAAAAGAAAGTCAGTATACAATCTAATTTAGGTAAACATGCAACACAATGTGAGTAAAAGCTCCTTTTTAGATAAGCCAGCTTTTCCAGTGATCTCTTGTCCTCTGAGAAAAAGCACAATTAACACTATCAAATTTAACTTAAGGCAAAAAAAAAACTCTCACTCCTGGTTTCATGCGTAATCAGTGTTGAAAAAAAGAAGTTTGAGTGATCCACCTGTGTGACTATGACTCAGAGAACATTAGTGCCAGAGCAGACAGTCTAATTTTCTCTCAGTCTAATAAGTCTTCGGCTTTACACCCACACAGCGCCGCCTGAAACCATGACGAAACTGAACCAATGAACGGATATGGTTGACTGGCACCGTGTTGCACTGTGTTATCATCATTAAAGGCTGGGTTTAAATGAACTCGTTCACACTCCTGTTGGTCAGAGGAGCCATGACAAGGACAACCAGCAGAGGCCATTCAGGCCGTTCTCAATGCTGTTTCCAGGTGCTGTTTTCTACTTCAACAAAAGCTGATTTCTTTAAATGGTCATCTCCTCCAGTCACACTACTGCAAGTGTTAATGTTTTGTAGAATGTACTGCTACATGTAGCAACATGCTAACTTAAGGAAACGTCAACTATAACCGCCAAATTTCTCCCCAGTTACAGGGTGCTCTCAGACCTACAGTTGTCTCCTTTGGTCTGAATCAGGGACTAATTTTGTTCCAAAGTTGTATAATTGCCTAGAGTTGGTTCGTGTTCTCACGGCAGCATTTACAAGCGGACCAGATCAAATGCCTTGTGTGAGAAAGCTGCTCTTGATTGGTCAGAATTTCCATGTGGGAAAAATCCAGGAAGTAAACAAAACGTTGAAGAAGAGTACACTGTCAAGATAAATGTGACACTTTCTAATGTCACAATGGAGGGACAACTACGCAGGTTGATTTTAGCGCTGCTCATCGTGGACTATATTGCTGTCATTGTTCATTTGAGTCAAAGCATACAGTTTGAAAACGAGGCGCGGCTCCAACTAGAAAACAATGTTTTGATGCATTGGATGTGCTGAATGTGCATATTAAGGCAGTACAGGAGGAGGCGCACATTAATAATCCTCCAGGACTGTAACATGCTCATGTTTAACCCAAACAATGTGTCATGTGACTGCAGTTGGTTCAGATCCAGGTCGGAACACGTTCTCACCACAAACCAACCGCACCATTTGTTTGTAACCAGACTGTTTTCGTGCGCACCCAAGTGTGACTGCTGTGTTCACACCTGCCCAAACGAACCGCACTGAGGGGGCAAACAAACTTGAGTGCGACTGAACCGAACCAAACAGGGCAGGTGTGAAAGCACCCTTAGATCATATTCCTAACACATGTGGTTGAGTTTAGAAGCTTTGATTGGTGGAGTTTTACAGTAGGAAATGCGCTATACCTCGTTACAATCGTTCCCTGGCTGCAACAACGGTGCAGAGATGCCTGGACATGACACCCGCAAAGGCTGACCAACCAGAGCAGACTAGGCTTTCCCGGAAAGGGGGCTCAGGCCCTGATCAAATAGAGTACTTTTTGCATCTTGCTGCATCATTTTTAAGTCATCCACAGGGACTGGACACAGGGAAACAGAGATCTATGTGGGTACATGAGACCATAAAAAAAGACGAGAAATCACAGGGAGCACAGCCAGCTGGTCCAGGAGCTTCGTCTGGATGATGGTTGGTTCAAGGCTTAGTTTAAGAAGAGACACTTTGACAATCTGCTGTCAATCATCACACCTAATGACAGATGATAAATGTTAGAAAGCGGTTGAGGCTACAGTTTGTTCAGATATGTCTTGCAGCTTGTCTTGTAGGGCGATGACGAAGTAAGTTAACTTTTAACGCTTAAAACAAACCATGTACACCAGGACTTGCTGTCTTTGCCACCACAGAGGGCCCATCTTTCAGTTTATCTGACCGGGCATTGGGATAAAACACCAATGACACTGGGTGCTTACTGCTCTGAATCAACATTTTGTCAACTCAAGGCGTTCAGAGTGTTCCTGCCAAAACACCAGGTGCACGGAGTGGACACATGTGAGGCACTCAGCAGCACAAAAGCAGCTTTACTCTCATTGAAAACTATTACAAAAAGCTGCCCAAGGCTAATAGAAGGAGCTCTGTCTGACTAAGGTCTTAAAGAGACGGGCACAAAGCGCAGCATCTCAGATGGAGGATGAATACAGGTGTTCCAGTACAGACAGTGCGAGGAAGAGAAAACATTTTTTGAAGATTAAAGCATGTAACCATGTTCTAGTAGAACCCAAAAGTACAAGTATGAGCCGGAATATGAGTACGATGGGTCCCTGTAAGGTGCTGTAGATGTGCGTCAGTGGTGTTATGACACTTCATATACAGCACATATTGCTCTCCTTGGAGAGACATTGTTTACAGACAAGTTAGCAGCTTTATAACATATATCACAGTCTTCAATTCATTTTATTGTAAGAGTGGTTTCTCTCTAAATGTATGTGGTCGTCTGATCAGATAAAAGCCAATATTCTCCTCTAAAGGCTTTCAAAAGGTGTCTCAAGTGCTGGATGTGGTGTGGGAGGAAACTTGCCAGGCAATAATGTTCTGGCCTTTGGAAAATCAGCGTCCTCTCATATGTGAAATGCGACACGCTGTGAAGCAAGGCCTCTTTCAATTCCACTCAGATTAAGCTTTCATTTCTTTGTGCAAAGAATCCATTTCATCGTAATTTTACCTTGAAATGTCTTTCTCCCCAGATACATGCTGACGTGTGTTGCTGCCATTATTGACAATTGTGTCAGATTTAGGCTTTTGGGTGAGGAAATGCTCTGTGCTTATAACAGTTATTGAAATTCGTGTTGCTTGGACATGTCTCACTGTTCTAAAGAAAGTAACTGAAAACTTTTCTTGGCCTTGCGTCAAATCCTGTTTCTCTTTGATAAATATCTGGCAGCAGTCCTCTTTGTAGAATGACTAATATTGGAACTGATGTTGTGCAACATGGAAACAGGACAACTATTAGAGCAGAAAACCAACTCTTACAGTTGATTAGCAAGCGGTGTTATTACTTACCATTAAAAACGGCCACACAAATTAAACATTACACCCTCGCACAGCAGAAACAGTAGCATACTCTTAGTCATTCAGTTGTAATGTAATGGATGAAAATGCATCCCTGCTGTGCATATGCTTGCCTAGTGTGGAAAATGTTTCGCCTGCGTCAACCATTTCATCAGGCTGGATGTGACAGAGCCAATCTGTTACTTAACTGTTCTGCTGCAACAGCAGGACATCATCAGGTCTAGGTTATTTAACACAATCTAGAATGAAATATAAGGATTGTGAATGAGATGAGTGGGGACATTTTTCTTCCTGTTAATCTAATGAGGCTGGGATATTCTCAAATTAGACTTCAAATATGATTTGTGGAGTCTTTAAGTTCTATTTTGTCAGGATTGGTTATTTTATCGTTTTGTTCCAGTGTTTTGTTTTTTTTTTTTTTTTACTGTTGGAGGAAACAAATAATCCTTGAAAGTGGTGATTACTTGCACTCGTTACAGTAAGAAAGTTTCGGTCATCCTAAGACCTTCATCAGTGACTTAAAGTGATTAATTTGCATATTTGCACATAGAAATATCACAAAAAAAGTTTTTACTATTGGCTAAGGTAGAAAAGTTAATGTGACATGTGACAAAGTGCAACAGATGCAGGCTTAGCTAATAGATTATAACGTATATGATAAATCTGACTTAAAGGTTTGCTGAAGAGATGAAAGATGGCGGAGGATTAGTTATCGACAGTCAGCCCTGTAGACCTTATCCTTTTGACTTACATGGTGAAAGAGATGTCTATAAATCAGTGGATACATTTTTTTGAGCATCACAACCCCCTGTGAAATGACTCGTTTCAGTGTCAGGATTTTATCCATACTGTCCAATAACATTTGGAAAGTCTAGAAAAGCCACAAGATTGAATCACTTTATCCCCATTCAGTCAACAGAGCACAAAAGCGGAAGAAGCCAGCTCTGTGAGCGGAAGTCTCTAATGCGCCTGCTCTGTATTATGTAAGCAATGCCGATCATCAGGTAATTTTATGTGTCAGTTAAACTTTTCTGGCTTCATGCACCACCAGGCAACTGTAATATAAATAAACTGGGCCCTGTCTCCAACGTTGTATTCAGTTCTCTTTATAAATCCATGATTCTGGTGTGCCACTGTGTTTCTGCTGTTAACATCATTGCAACCACAGCAAAAAAATCTAAACACTACAGAAAACAAAACTTATTTTCCCTACCAACTGACATTTTAAATGCCAGCTGGAGTTTATAAATGCTGTTGGAAACTGCAGTCAGACGATGCTCCATCTGCCTCTGCATGTGTGTCTGAACGATCATCCTGTCCTCAGACTACAAAGTTGACACCAGTGAAATCAATCCATCCATCCATCCATCCATCCATCCATCCATTCATTTTCAGTTGCTTATCCAAAGCCAAGTTGCAGGGGCAGCAGGCTGAGCAATGTATTCAAGATGTCCCTCTCCCCAGCAACGCTTTCCAGCTCCTCCTGGGGGACCCCGAAGTGTTCCCAGGCCAGATGAGATATGCAATCCCTCCAGCGTGTTCTGGGTCTGCCCCGGGGCCTCCTACCAATTGGATGTTCCTAAAACACATCTAAGAGTAGGCGCCCAAGAATTGCCACCTTAACGTGGTGGAGGGGTTTCCGTGTCCACGTGATTTGGGAGCTGTGTTGCCTGGGACTAATATCTCCCAAGGCAAAGTGGTCCCAGGTGAGGGGCCAGACTGAGAGTGGTTCAGGAAGACCATGATGAAACAGCACAACTGGCGACAGAGTACCTCTCCCACCATTGGGACACCAGGGCCCCCGTTTGGAGCCAGACCTGGGAGGGGGGCTTGCCAGCGAATGCCTGGTGGCCAGGCCTTGGGCCACGGGGCCCAAAGGAATAACATGGAGCCGCCACCATGTGGGCCCACCACCTGCAGGGACTGGCACTGGGCCAGGTGCATTGTGTGCCGGGCGGCAGACAGGGGCAGGGGCCCTGGGGGTGCTGATCCCTGGTGTCGGTGTCACCAGTAAAATGTAGGGAAATAAAGTAGGTTTTTAAATCAAGTTTCTTCAACTTTATGGAATACAAAAGTTCAGACATGTAAAACATCATTACAATACATGTGAGAGCACAACTGCCACATATCGCCTGCTGATGAAGGCTTTAAAAGAGGAAATAAAATAATCAAAATATATTTCATATATAAAAGTGTCTTGTAAAAGTGTGTTAAAGAGGATTACTCAAAACAAAAAACAATTATTTTTAAAAAATTGCGTTACAACGTTGCTTAAGCCAGCTGAAGGCACGGCACACATGCACGTGGTACCACCTCCGCCTCATTTTGAGCCAGGAAAAACCCTGTACTCACCATCAGTCAATATCAAAAGTGTTTTCAGGAGTGTTAAAGCACCTCTATAATGCAGTCACACAGACAGCTGCTGATCAATAAGAGGACTATATACTGTATATCCTCAAAGGAATGGAGTGAAAATATGGTGTAAATTAACTGTCTGTGACCTCTCTGAACTCCCAACTTTCTCTTCCACTCTCTTTTCAGAAGTAAGTCAACCTACAGACGATTCATGAAAGCTTTCACACCTGCCACTTTATCAGACATTGTGTGTCAGAAGTGTTGAAGATTGCTCCATGAACACAGTAACAGCTTGTTCCCATTAACTGATGCTTTTTATGTTTCCTGCTGAAGCAAAAGTCGTTAGTTATAAAAGAAAAATGGCATTACAGATTCTATATTACCTTACTGATGTCATTTCTTCACACAATGCCACTCCCTGTGGCACCACCTAAGTGGCAGAATGAACACTCTGTAGCAGTGAGAGTAACTGTGATATAAGCAGGAAGACAGCAGATAGTCAGAGCTCTGAAAGAAAAGAACTCCAAACATCTTACACTGAACCACTAAAAACTGATGTATCCGCGGCACAGTCTCTTTAGTTCACCAAATTTCCAAAAAAAAATCTGCAAAAGAAAATAAAGACATATCACCACTACCATTATGTGAATATTGGGACTTTGTTCATTGAGATAAGCAGTAGGTGATGCTAAATCTCTTGAGATACACTTGATCTTTTTAGTTTTAGATCCTGTTTGTGTTATTCAAGATCTTAAGGCGCAGCTGGTGGGGAGGAAGGGGTCCGGTTTGGGAACCTCAGAACTGTGTCTCTGCTTTTTGCAGATGATGTGGTTCTGTTGGCTTTATCACACCGTGAACTCCAGCATGCACTGGGGTGGTTTGCAGCTGAGTGTGAAGCGGTTCGGATGACAGTCAGCACCTTCACTCTGAGGCCATCGTTCTCTGCTGGGAGACCAGTGGATTGCCCCTCCTGGGTTGAGAGAGAGAGTTACTGCCACAAGCAAAGGACTTCAAGTATCTTGGGTTCTTGTTCATGAGTGAGGGAAGAGTGGAGTGTGAGATGGGTTGGCGGTTTGGAGAGGCATCTGCAGTGATGCAGGCACGGTGAAGAGGGAGCTGAGCCGGTAGGGGGAAGCTTTCGATTTACTGGTCCAGCTACGTCCCAACCCTCACCTATGGTCATGAGCTCTGGGTAGTGACCGAAAGAATGAGATTGTAGATACGAGTGGCCAAAATGAGTTTCCTCTGTGGGGTGTCTGGGCTCAGCCTCAGAGATAGGGTAAGGAGCTCGGACATCTGGAGGGAGCTCGGAGTAGAGCCGCTGCTCCTTCGTGTTGAAAGGGGTCAGTTGAGGTGGTTTGGGCATCTGATCAGGATCCTCCTGGGCGCCTCCTATTATTGCGGGCATGTCCCACTGGTAGGAGGCCCCGGGGCAGACCCAGAACACGCTGGAGGGATTACATATCTCATCTGGCCTGGGAACACTTTGGCGTCCTCCAGGAGCCGGAAGTGTTGCTGGAGAGAGGGATGTCTGGGGTGCTTTGCTTGGTCTGTTGCCCCCACGACCCAGCCCTAGATATGAAGACAGAAATGGATGGATGGATGGATGGATGTACGTTATCATTTATTAACTAAATCTGCTCCCATTACACTTAGGCACCTTTACCTTGTGGTGATAGAGCAACTTCTGTACTTCCCCAAGTGTAAAAACTTTTCTGTAATACTAATAATTTTTTGTGTGCAAACTGAAAATGTTTAGAAAAACAGGTGAATATAAACACACCTTTTTTTCCCACTGTTTATGCACAAAGCATGTATGTAAATACTCTGTCTGACAACACAACAGTTTGTTAGTTTGAGGAAATGTAAAGTAATGTAGGAAATGTAGAGTTGTTGCCTTTTTTCTGAAAGACTCATACAAGACACAAACCCTGAAGGCATTTCTGAAGCAGGATTTGTTGGCCTGTTCGAAATAACCGCAAGGATTCTTCTGGTTGTCTGCAGACATAAATTATTTTAATCTTATTATGTTTTGAAATAGAAAATAATGTGCTTTATTTAGTTTTACATACATTACACAGTACCTTACGTACTGTTTTGTGTTGTTTCTTTTCATAACCTTTTGACAGTCTGTAAAATACTTTGCTTTAATTTTTCCCTACTCTGTGTCAGAGTCTGTCTCACTGTTGAGAGCACAAAATGTCTTATCTACTTCAGCAGTGTAGTCGAGTGTAGATGCTGAGCACTGCCTTTTTTGCTACTCAGAGGGAAGTGGAGACTTCAATGTGCAGCAAAATCATGTACAATCAACCTGCTTTTAAATGATTACTGGAGTTGGCAATCAATGGATGGACCCCTTTAGAGACAGAGCTACCAGAGCAGCGGGCACCATCAGTGACAGCCACCAAGGCTGAACAGATAAAGACGAGTAAAATAACAATAATCTACAAACACTCAAATCTCACCCAGAGAAAATACAAGGCTGCTGTCATAGCACCGTCCACATTGTTATATTGACCAGAGAAAAACAGTATTGAAACAAAAAAGCATGTCCAAAATGGAAGCAGAAGATGGAAGCAGCCTGACGTTGTTATAGCAGCGCAAAATATCTGAAGCTGCCATGTGAACAGAAAAGAGAAGAAACTGAGGAGAGATAATAAAAGATGGTGGATAGATAAATGAGGAAAATGTGATCCCTACAGGAAGAGCTGGAGGAAAATGAACAAATTTATCCTGCATGCACACATAAGGTCAACTTAAGGATTCCAGTCATGAATATAACGGCTCCTTGGTTCAGTTTGGCGTTTATTAAAATCTGCACATTAATCCCGCAGTCAGAAACACAGCACTTTACTGCTGTTTGAGGTAATGAGAAACACAATAAGATTATAAGAAGCTGAGAGCTATTCACACGTTTAAACCCACTTTTACATTCAAGCATGATGTTGTGGCTCATTTACATGATTTAATTCAGTATGAATTAAGGGCCTGAGAGAAATCTGAAAAAACAAACTGCTATTTGTGATTCAAGGATTTCTCAGTACATTTCATAAACAGAGTGAATAAATGCCGTGCGATGAAGAAAACAGGAAGCGGCCCTGAGCATGAGAGAAAATGTGTTTCTGTTATATAATGGGTATTCAGTCTGTGTAGTTAATTAAGTTTCACATGTTCTATTAATCTCATGTATTTAGCCTCAGAGTTATGGTCCATGAGCCACAGGTCTATCACCCATCCTTGAATGGGAACAAATCCTGTCCTGCCAGAAAAAAAACTTAAAATCATAATTCTATTTCTGAGGTGAAACTTAATTTTCACAGGATTCATATGAATTTAAATTAATATTTAATCTGCTTTAATTTCTCTTTAAATTCTAAACCTGCCCTCTGCCAGAAAACGGCCTCGCTCCAGACAAAAAAATCACAACTTCAAACAATCAAAAAATGTGTTAAAGCCTTCAAAATATAAAACTAACAGCACATACTGATAACATTGGTGGAAGAAGGTGCTGCTATAATCACCTTTGATTTGAAATAGATTTTTTTGTGAAAATATTGGCACCCTAAAGATGTGTCCTCTGTTTTTTTGTTGTCCACTCCATCAGATTTCTAAAAAAAACATCATTTACTTAGGCATAAAAGTAGTAAACTATTTCACAAGAACTCCTGTCGCCCTTCCTGGTTTCCTCAGGGGTTGCTCAAGCACTGGTAAGCCTGCTTTTTTTTTATATATATATCCATTAAATAATGTTGCTATCATGTGTATCTCAATGTTGTAGCTCTTCTAAATCAAAACTAAATAGGAATTATGTTACCCCCCAAAAATATGGTTTTGTTCCATTTCTCAAGAGTGAGTGTCACATAGCCATACCTCCTACGAACTACTTAATTTGCAACAATTTTGCATCACAAAAATGCTGCAATTCTGTTTACACAACTAAAACCAGCAAGTTAGGTTTCCAGACAGACTCTTGGCAGAATGAAATGTTTAAAACAAGTACGGCACAAGACTGAACAGGAATCTGAGTTTGAGGTTTGTCAATACAAAATGTAAAAGTAATTTCCAAAAGTCAGGGATGCGTACTGATGAAGGTAGGATGGCTGAAAATGTTGGAGGAACAGGGCACAGCGTGCTTAACGAGTTGTGGGAATTGCGTCCTGTTCTTAAAGTTGTAACAAATCCCACTAATTACATATTAATGTTATTATTACGGGACAAGGTTGAGGAAAAGCTCAACTATCATTAAGGGCTCATTTATGCTCAGTGTTACAGACAGAGACAGACGGAGCCATCTGTCTGTACTCTGTGTTCATTTCGTTTGTATTTGTGCACGTTTCTTGAAAGCTTGGATGAAACAGAGCAGTACCACTGGTGATCATGGAGGCAGAGTAGCGTAATTTAAGCAAGATACGACCACAGGAGATGACGAACAAATTAAATAATTGTGGAGTGGAATGAATCGGTAATCTAGTGAAAAGAATCCTCCGTCCACATGTTGGGAAGTAACATTTTATGGCTGCACAGACCAGTGGCATAAGGTAGCTCAAATGGGCCCCAATGCACGCTATTACGACAGGCCCTAGTGCATGCCATTGTGCATATATCGTCTCGTCTTGACATCGGATGAAATCAACATATTACCCAACAATCATCATTACATATCTATACATGACAAAAAATACCAGAGAAAATAAGAAATTACTAATTTAATTTAACAATTTTAATAGATTATTATCGTTTATTTGGAACGAGCATATAATTTTGCTTTTGATGCTATTTACTATTTCATAAACCTAAAAAAGAAAAAAACACATGACCAATATGGGTTTTCCCTTTTTCAAGGGCATAGTTAGTTAACAAAAGGGCCCATTCTCCACACAACACATTGTTGGAAGGCCCACTCTCTCTATAGGCCCCCCCACCTCATTGGCCCCAGTGCAACCGCACAGTCTGCACTGTCTATATTTACGCCCCTGGCACCACTGTCTACAATGCTGCCTCCCTTTAAAGGTACAATGTTACAGCCTCCTCCACTGTTGCTTTGTTTGTTGTTGTTGTGTGAAACTTGTGACTCTGCCCTTTAGTGCCATCTGTTGGCTGTATCTATGTCATCATAAATGGACATATCTATATTTTCCTACATCAAGGGAGTATAAGTGAGTCTTAAAAAGGTTTTTTGAACCATAAGATGGAGGCTTTGTGTTGATTTGAATACTCTTAATGATATGAAAAGCCTACACTGTACTGTATATCCTGCATTTTAGACATTTTTAGATTTCACAGGTAATCCTGAAAGTTTCTTTGCAAACAAAAAAAACTTTGACAATCATCCATTTTGTCAGCCTGCAGGAAGCGACGCACAGCCTCATCACTCACAGATGTTTCACTTTATGAACTGTCGCAGCCATAAATGCATATCAGGCGTGAGTGAAATGGATTTTCTGACAAGATGTTGCTGTCAGTATCGCTTGGAAGAACTACAAAGACACACAGGGTGGAAGACTGACAGCATATTAATTCTCACATCTAACGACTTCCTTCTTTAAAGGGGGAAACTACACGTCTGTGTTTCCGGAGTCATGGATGGTGTCTCACATTTAGATTAATAACTGCAAACTGCTCATTTTTATCTAAAAGTTTAAGGTGCTGGAAAAGTTGGTGGTGAATGTATCTTCAGAGAGATTATTTTGCTCAGCAGCTGCACTTTTAATGTGCACTGTAATATCTTACACATCGAACTGCAACTCAATATGATTTGTTGAAATGATCGTTTTTAAAAAGTGATTTAATTTACACCCAAACCAAATAAAGCAGATGCAGATTTTACACTACACCTATATTATAGTAGTCACTGGATCTGAGCACAGCTTTCTTGGTGTGATTTGTGAAGTATTTGTAAGGTCGTGCACAGTCACAGTCTGCCTCTCTGCGGCTTTCTCATGGCTAAATTTACTTGGCCTTGAGTCACTGTCACTGCCCGAGAACATGAACTCAGAAACAAACACATCCAGGGAAACTGAACTGTCTCTTTGCTCTTAAATCCTCAAGCAAGGACACGTCGCTTGTCCCGAGAGTCTAGACTGAGAATCAAAAGGTGAAAGTGTCTTTGCCATCCCCACTTCTTGAATATGGAACAACATGCTTGTTTTCATTAGTATCTTTGAAACTGCCTCATTTCTGAATTTCTTTTTAAAATGACATGTCCTGTTTGTTTTTTTGTAACGCACCCAGCTTTACTTGAGACTGACAGCATCATTATTTCCTGGTTATTACTTTGTGCACATGTGGTCGTCTAATCTGAGCTGCACCTTAAGGAACATATTGATGAATAATCCTCCCGTGGGGCTGAGATGTGAGAGCCCAAATCAGAGAACGAAGGGGGCTTCCTGTGGGACTGAGGTGCCTTATGTGAAACAGCTCTTACTTATTAATTGGCTTCCCGGTTTTTCACATTGATATTTCCATTTCAAAAGGTTCCCAGCAGGTCGTGATTCCTGCCAGATAAGCTGTAAAATCCGCTGGGTTGCAGCTGGGTAGCCATTAAATCCAAGTACTGCCGCCACTGCTTCACACCTTTGCTGTTTGCAGTTTGGCTTCAGATGAAAAATGAGCCTGTATTATCATTATGAGATGCAGAGATAGCAGCTACTTCAAACAAACTGTAAACTACTTGGCAACACATTTTACCTTTTTGATATATCAAAATGTATGCGCTGATATGGTTTGAGCACGGTGCACTTCCCTTTTCATTTGTGGGTTTGTGTGTGCGACACAAAGCCAGCTTTGTTAAGCAAGAAATAATATTGTCTGGCAGCTGTTAAAATGACAATTTGGGGAAAACTGACTCTCAGATGACTGTAAATTTAGTCTTTTTAAGCTTGAAAGCACACTGAAGCTGCTTAAGGAATAATCCCACAAGGAGCCCCATCTTACTGTCAAAAGAAGTCAGACTTACAGTTCTGTTTTTTAAGGTAAGTCTGGTGATATTACATATTTTTCTTATTGTCAGTAAATTTTATGGAAAGACCAAAACCAACAATGAATTTATTCTACTGACAAGTGTTAGCAGCAAGAGTGTTATCTTCAGTCTGATATATCTTCTTCCTCTCTGTGCCAGAGAGCTCCAAATACTATTAAAAATATTTCAATGAGTCATGCTGTTGCACTTGGTGACATGTTCCTTCATTACCAGGAACACACACTGTTGTTTACTCTGAGTCTGTCCATCATACACCATCCTGCTGCCAGAAACACTAGAGCAGCAGGTATGTATTAATCCACAGCTGGAAATAATCCCTGACAAATGCACATTTCTGCTATTTAAGAAACATTTGGTAAAAACTATTTAGCTGGCACATGATGTCAGGAAGATGTTGGACTCTTACATCGGTAAAGAAAGTGTGGACGACACTGGCTAACTGATTAAATAAAAGGAGACTATTGATTTAACTCCAACACAAATGGGGTTAGTGCAGATATAGATAGAACCAAAATTTGTGATGCTGATGAGGCTGTGGCCCTGAGCGAACAGCCCTTCAGGTGGTGAGAGGCAGACGTGTCAGTTGGTATCGGCTGATCTCGACCCTGACGTCTCTGTCAATCAGGATTCAGGGCTTTACTCCTGCTGTGCTCTTATCCCATTCCTCGTCAGCACCCATCACTCCAGAGTTACTACACTTAACATCACGGTTTGGTCACATGACCTGTTGGCTCAGGAGTGAGCTGTTCAGAATAATAAAAGAGGTAAAACAGATGTGAAATCCCAAATGCAGCTGACTTGTTTTATGGCAGAACAAGAGATAGAGACATAAACATTCTGACAGACAGTTATTCACTCATGTCTTTAGAAATCTTTTATTTGAGGTGTAGTCTGCATTTTTAAGACGTAGTAAAATTTTAAAAAAAATTTTTAATATGTGGTCATCTGTCCCCGTGTAATTTGGTCAATCCTGTTGTCTAGTTTAACTATTTCACATACTTTTGTTAAAAGGGACCATAGCAGGGGCACAATAAAGTTGCCTTTTATTACAATTTTCTTATGTATGGTTTACATGTATACACTCACCAGCCACTTTATTAGGTACACCTTGACAGTACAAGATTGGACCCCTTTTTAATTCTTGATGCCATAGATTCAACAAGGTGCTGGAAACATTCCTCAGAGATTTTGGTCCATATTGACATGATGACATCACACAGTCGCTGCAGATTTGTCAGCTGCACATCCATGATGAGAATCTCCTGTTCCACCACATCCCAGAGGTGCTCTATTGGACTGAGATCTGGTGACTGTGGAGGCCATTGGAGTACAGTGAACTCATTGTCATGTTCAAGAAACCAGTTTGAGATGATCTGAGCTTTGTGACATGGTGCGTTATCCTGCTGGAAGTAGCCATCAGAGGATGGGTACACTGTGGTCATAAAGGGATGGACACGGTCAGCAACAATACTCAGGTAGGCTGTGGTGTTTAAACCATGCTCAGTTGGTACTAAGAAAATCTCCCCTACACCATTACACCAGCAGCAGCAGCCTGAACCGTTGATACAAGGCAGGATGGATCCATGACGCCAAGTTCTGAGCCTACCATCTGAATGTGGTTTTTCCAATCTTCTATTGTCCAGTTTTGGTGAGCCTGTGTGAATTGTAGCCTCAGTTTCCTGTTGTTAGCTGACAGGAGTGGCACCTGGTGTGGTCTTCTGCTGCTGTAGCCCATCTGCTTCAAGGTTGGACATGTTGTTGCTTCAGAGATGGTTTTCTGCACACCTTGGTTGGAACCAGTGGTTATTTGACTTCCTGTTGCCTTTCTATCATCTTGAACCAGTCTGGCCATTCTCCTCTGACCTCTGACCTCTGGCATCAACAAGGCATTTTCACCCAGAGAACTGCTGCTCACTGGATATTTTCCAGTAAACCCTAGAGATGGTTGTGTATGAAAATCCCAGTAGATCAGCAGTATCGGAAATACTCAGACCAGCCCGTCTGGCACCAACAACCATGCCACAGTCAAAGTCACTTAAATCACCTTTCTTCATCACTCTGATGCTCAGTTTGAACTTCAGCAGGTCGTCTTCACCATGTCTACATGCCTAAATGCATTGAGTTGCTGCTACATGATTGGCTGATCAGCTATTTGCATTATCGAGCAGTTGAACAGGTGTACCTAATAAATTGACTGGTGAGTGTATATTGTGATTACTGCCATATTTATTCATTGTTGTATTTAATGTTTACTATTACTGACTGCTGTCTGTGAGCCAAATTGCCCTTCAGGACATTGAAAGTTTACTTTAAGTTACTCTGCCTGGGTTAAATTCAGAGACAACATTAATTAAACACGACATTTGTGTACCATAATGGAATCGTGGGGAGGGGCTCACAGTGGATGACTAATATACAAAGTGCAGGACTGTGACAGCAGAGTCCCAGGTTTGCATCCAGACTCCTGTCTTTTTGGTTTACGGCAACAAAAGCACTTTGGTTTGGGTGACGGGGAAAGAACCATTTTGCTGATACATACAGTACCAACATTTTTGCAACTTGCCAGGTTCATAATTTAGAAACATTTCCTCATTCGATTAATAGACAAGGTAATTCACTTGCAGTTAAATTCCCCTCAAATGAATTGGCTGTAAAGCTGGAGGATATGGAAGGAATCAAATACCATGATTTTTTTTTTAACAAACAGCACCTCATAATTCTTGGTGCTTTCACAAAATATTCACACAATAAGATTCCTGATAAATAATCACCTGTAATGTGTATATACAGACTGAATGGGTAAGGGCAAATAATAGATTAGCTGGAACAGTCCGGTGAGCTCAGAAAATTACATCACTTTACATTACTTTACCTTTGAAACCAGGAAAAGGCAAACGCTTACGATATCAATCTTCATACCATGATATTGATCTAATATCGATTTATTGTCCAGCCCTACTTTGCTGTTTCAGATTAAATATACATAGCTGTAATTTCCAGGAGACAGGGCTGCAGCGCTGGACCTCACTGATGCTCTTGTGGCTGAGTGGGAGAAAATCATGGCAGCCAGGTTTTCTGGTAGAAAGCCAGAGGAGTGGAGGCTGATACAGCAGCAGAAAAATGCCTGTGTGACACATGTGGGTGTAATGTTCGGTTGTCCATGTAAATTAGGTCATAAGGCATATGTTCTTTTTCCCATGGAATATAATGTATTTTATTGTATTCTACTGACACAAAAGCTATTTATGTTTATCGCTTACAAGCAGATAGCAAGAGATGGCTCACACATTTCACTGCCATGCTGCACTGAAATGACTGTTGCTCACAAACAGCAGAAACATCTCTGAGTCCTTTAAGGCACTTGCACACTCGTGCATCTGTCGCAAGTATGGCATGTGTTTTAATTAGGGCTGTAAGTGTTAACACGTTAATCGATTAAAGTCTGATAATAACGTGTTACTTTTTTTAAACAGCATTTATCACATGCTGCTATTTTTGTAGCTTTGACACACCTTAGCCAATCCATTACAGCAGCTCTCTGTTTCCTGCTGCCACAGTGATGGGAGATAAGACACCACTGCAGTTTTTTAATGGCTGAAATTATTTTAAAAAAAAAACAACTCCCAGACGGTTCAGTTAAAAAGTCAAAAGTTATTTGCACCTGCAGAGAAAAAACTGTTAGTGTCTCTCAGAGCCGCCGCTGCTGTTAGTCAGTGAAGAAGAGTACGCCAGCTTTATTCTCAGCATCAGAGCATTAAGTTAATCTGTGTTGTTTAGTCCAGTGGTTCCCATCTGGTGGGTCGCGAGTCCATTCTGAATGGATCTGAAGTGACTTGCGAACACTTTGTTTTGAAGTACAGTGAATTTCCTGCACAGAGCTTTAATGTTGAAGTGTAGTTTCCTGCTGTAGAGTGAGTGACTAAGGTACAGCTACTTGATAGAGGCATCAAACTAGCTTGAGGACATGGCCAAACTCAAGTATGACGTTAAACTTATTAAACTGTGTACACCTTGACCTAATGACTAAGGAGAAATCTGGACCCTGTGGCTGGGCCAGTTGGGAACCACTGGTTTAGTCAACTGGCGTAAAGCAAGCCGGTATCAGTCAGTTTCTGGAGTTTCTCCAGGAGTTGCAGTCTTGGAAAAGTTTAGTCTGATGCTGCAAACCTGGCTGACTGATTGACTGACTGACTGGTCAGTGGTACCGTGAGTACCAGGATTATATTTTGTAAATATTTTCCTGTCCTTGAAGTGCGAAGAGAGACGCTATTTTGTATTTTGATTTCCAAACACGTTTTGTGGGGATACGTGGTAAACCGTAGTGGTATTTTGAGTTGTATTTTCTCTTGGTGGTTAAAAATTGGACTGGGCCTGAACTGTGAAGGGTTGTTGAGAAAACAAAAAACGGATCAGTGGACTGAACTCTTGAGACGGTGGGACGTTTTTCGACATGCACACACTCACACTCACACCAAGATTGCTTAGTTTGTTTGCTGTTTAATTACACTTTTTGAACTGAACTGAGCTGGTGGTTTGACAGAGCTATTTTCTTTCTATCTGACAATTATTTGTCAGATGTGACTCTGAGTGGCACGCCACTTTATTTAAAAAGCATCAAACCTTGCATCAATTTGATTCCCAATCAAGACACTGGTAAAATGGACTTAAACTCTTGTTTAATCTCTACATACTTCCATTGGGCCAAATCATACAAAATGATAATGTAGCCTACCATAATTATGCAGATGACACACTAATATACATATGGCCTTTACCAGGTGATTATGGACCTGTAAAAAGTCTGTGTCACTGTATTGAGCAAATCAATGATTGGATGCATCAAAATTTTCTCCAACTCAACAGAGATAAGACCGACATAATTGTCTTTGGTCTACAGAAAGAAAAACAGAGTGTCAGCTCTCACCTTGAATCCCTCTCTCTCATAACCAAGAGTCACACAAGAAACGGTGTTATCCTGGACTCAGATTCAAATTTCCACAGCCACATCAAATCCGTAATGTAATTTGCCTACTACAATTGCTCGAGTCAAGTATAAGTTTACACACGGGTGTGAGGCAGCTGAAAAAATAGTTCCACAATCCAGATGAATAGCGAAAACACAGATGGAAACCACAGTTTGCTACGATTTTTATGTGGGAACATTAAGGAACACCACTGACCACTTGGTGAGTTTCATGGCTTTGAAAACCAACGTTTAAGGTGGTTTTAGGACAGATTTACACATGGCCATAGACAGCATTGTTAAGCCAGGCAGGGGAAAGACAAATTCTCTCAAATTGTCAGAGAAGGAGCAATCGTCAAGATTTTGGTCTTAACCACCCTATTTTATCATAAACAACCAGGAATGGGGCTCAAAGTGCAAAATACTGGACTTCTCCTTTAACTATTGAAATGCAGCGATTAACTACAGTTTTAAAAATGAATCATTTGACAGCCTAAGTTTTAGAAAATGAAACATGTCAAAATGAGCAAGAGTAAATTATTTAAACACTGCAAATGTTTGCTTGAATGCTACAGATTTGATGTAATGGGCCAACACACTCACACCAGGGGAAACTATTCAACACAAATGCCTCATAAACAAATAGCGCTCTGATGAATTCAATGAATTCAACTCCATAATTACAGCTATACTAAATAATTTGATAGTTTTAGAACCAAATTTCGTCTGTAAACAGTCAAACATCCCCCTATTAACACTAAAAGTTGACACAAACACTAATCATTTTTAAAATCTCTAAAATCCCCTTTGAAGATGTAGTTTCCTCTTTCCTGTGCGTGTGGGCTGCCTGACACAACATTTGGAGGCCTACCAGCTCAGAGGACTTGTGAACACTATCCGGCCAGAGACCTAAGGATTTTTGAGTCAATGCCCAACCCATTGGAAAACTCACAACTCATGAAGTGACCCGGGGGGTAAAGCAGTCACTGTGATTAGCATCCTGTCTGCACTGTCACTGGAGACAAACACCCTGCTGTCTGGGCAATACTTCAAAGGGGGAGAAAAAGTCGTACAAAAGCTACAACTCTCCTACTACCCCTGGGGAAAAAAATCTTGCTCTCAGACTTCCTTAATGTTCCTGTGAGATAGGACGCAATTAGCCTGGCATCACCAGACCAATTCACAAATGTGAATCTGCCAGAGCAAATAACACATGAGCTCGCTGATACATCTGGTTCTCAGGCTAGGACTCAATTTTTTTTTAACCAATAACACATAATTGTGGTTTCAAATTACTTTTCTAAACCAACTGACAACATCCTCTGCTTGGTCAAAAGGCAGAAAATTATTTTCCGAGGACCAAAGATGCAGCAATAGGGGGATGAATAAGACTAAACTAACACTTCTAATTCAATTCACTTTTAATAATTTATTGATAAATGGTCTTGAATAGAAGCATAAATGAAACCAAATGGAGCACAGTTTGTTTTTTCCTTGCTTTTAAGGTCAAAAAGTAACACATGCAGATTGAGTGCTGCAGAGTTTCATGACACATCAAGGTTGTTTCGTTTAACATCTATTCATGTAAACAGTAAAGATGTTGATTCTGATTCTTCGCAGATAGTCCAGTCGGACGTAAAAGTAAAACATGAAATACCCCCAATAAAGCATAACTTAAATCCTAAGTATTGTAGCTTCTATCTGTCACTTACACTTTTGATTTTTACAACATAGATCATCAACAGGTGATGATGCTGACTGGAATATGTAGCTTTAGCTTCAGTCTTTCAGCACAATATCATATATGTAACCATCATTTACGTTTAAGACCATTTTTTGTGGTTCTCAAAATGAGTCAGCTGGAGATGTTGTTTTCCATCGACTAATTGAATTCACATCCTAATTTACCAGCTAGCTACAGCTGATAAAATCGGCCATTTCAATAAATGAGTGAGTCTGTGCAAAGGTCCTGCTCTCAATCGTATAAAATGTGATGGTTTGCAGTTTGCAGTAATATCTCAAAGCAGACACCTGATTGGATTTGGTCTGGGTGGCACAAATTATAGCAAAGACATGTCTGCTCCAGTCCAAAAAGTTTATGTGGGCTCATTTATGCTCAACGTTAGATATGCAGACAGAGACAGACGGAGCCTTCTGTCCGTACTAGGGATGTTTTTGGTGACTAATTTCCCTGTCAACTAAACAAAAATTTTAATTAAGACTAGTTGACTAGTCTAAAAAAAGGAAAACACTCAGAAAACAGTCCCGGTCCCGGCACGGTGTATTGAGGCTCAACATATTCCATTAACTTCCTGATGTCTTTACCTTCAACAAAGTTAAGTGGAAGCATATCTTGGGTGGTCACTGTCGTGATGTGCTGCGTTATTTTCTCAGACAGGATCACAGCATCTCCTGCTGAACGATGTCAAATCGGTCTGAGTGTGGCTAGCACAGCTAGCAGCAGCAGCCGACATTCCATGCAGGGTAAGATCCAAATGCTTTGAATGTGGCTGCGTGTTGCTCCAGTCGAGTGATTATATGCCAGTTTTTTTCTGACACAGCCTACATGCTACCTTGTTTTCATTTTTTAGATCAAAGTGCTGCCAAACCAAGCTGGTTTTGCGAGAGGACACCTGTCGTATTTCCCACCGAGCTGTTTTAAAACTCCAGTCTACTTGAGCAGGGGACTGTAGCCCCCACTATGGCGGGCTGCTGCATGACAGTTAAGCGGCTTTGTACATGAATAAAACACAAACAGGTTTAACCGACTAATATTTCTGGTGCCGACTAGCGGGAGGGAGGACGTTTAATAATTTAGAAAACTAATCGCGTGCATCCCTCGTCCGTATTGCTTTTATTTCGTCCATATTTGTACACGTTTTCTGAGAGCTTTTGGATACAAACTAAATGGAGCAGTTTCCTTGGAGATCATAGCCCCTTTTACACTGCCAGATTTTCCGCAAATGTTGGACCGATTTGCCGGCAAGCTGCGAGCGTTTGGACACACAGAGCCGGATTGGCGAGTTGATCCGAGGTGCCCAATTTTCCGTCTCGTAGGGTAGTCATATTGGCGTAACGGTTTTGATCTAAACAGAGCGAGGCGGCTTTCCGCCTCGGGAGGGTCTGTTGATGACTTGTGGGAGGGGCTGTTGATGACGCCGCATGTTCGACCCACTGGCGTGGACTTCAAACCAGGAAACAGCTGATAGCAGGAATGAGTATCTAGCAGCACTAAGGAGAGGCAAACCAGAAGATGAGCAACTGGGGAGATAAAGAATTGTGCGCCCTCCTTGCCCTCGCTAATGAGGAGGCCATTAACCGTCAGATGACGGGAACCGTGAAGGACGGGCCGATGTACGAGAGAATCGCCGAAGGACTGTTACTTGCTCACGCCCCCCATTGCCCTGAAAAAGGCACAGTCTGTATAAACAAAAGTAGGCAGGCGGCAATTTGCTGCACTTTCCGATTTTGTTTTTA
Source organism: Cephalopholis sonnerati (assembly GCA_019142605.1). Lineage (NCBI taxonomy): Eukaryota > Metazoa > Chordata > Actinopteri > Perciformes > Serranidae > Cephalopholis > Cephalopholis sonnerati. The sequence goes on along the minus strand of JAGQAX010000007.1, from coordinate 38,316,779 downwards.
TATTGCCAATGCTGAAAGAAGACGGATTGGGCTTTCCTGCAAATTTGCACAATTCCTATGTAAAAAGGGCTCATGAAAGCAGTGTCGCGTAGTTTAAGAGACATATGACCATAGGGGGCAACAAAGAAATTTACATAATGGCGGAACGGAACAAATTGGTAATATAGTGAAAAGAATTCTCTGCTAACATGTTGGAAGTATATAATGGCTGCACTTTTTGTGGCACTACCCCACTGGAAAAATAGCAATGGCAGGCGTCTCACCTAGGTGTCATGCCATCCACAAAGTCAGCTCATATACTACGTCACTTTAGAAACGTTGATATGACGCATAGAAAACATGCAAATGTAACATATCCGTGGTTTGCAGAAATGTACAATGCCAACATTTTCAACATTTTTCTGGCGATTGGGCTGTTAAAGTCAGTACGTGGCTGTTTGCATTAAACATCTGTATCATCACTTCTGTGACGAAAAAACACTGATTAAAAACTCCGTCAAACTTGTACAAATAAAGTTAATCATAAGACACCTGAAGGTGTATGATGTTAGCAGTGATTCAAAAATGATGTAGGGGAAGGAGGGGTGAGTTGTACCACTGCCTGAGGAATCTGTAAAGCAACGGAAACAGAGTCACTTAAGATGCACACAGTATACCTATATTAGGATGTCGAGCATCACTGAAAATCGTCAGATTACATCTCAAAATAACCTGTATGGAAAAGTGAGATAAGATATTTGACTTGGTTAATCCCTTCAGCTGCCAGTGACTCACTTAAAATGTGCTGGGCTCAAGATATCCTGAAATATATAACGCAGGTAATGAGTTGTGTGAGGTAAGAGTTCACTCAACTCACATTTCACAGAGTTTATCTAACACCATGCAGATAAAAGAAAACAAACCTGATTATATCGGATGTGTGTTGGCATGGATGTGGACGTGTTATGGATTTGTTCTGATGTGAAGAGTTTATGAGGGGATGCAACCAATTAGTCGAGGGTAATCTCCTTCATCTTTTATGGTAGTGAATGTCTCAAACGTAACTGATTAGCAGTCATCAATTATAAATGTAAAGCTTGTCCAGTCACAAATTACCTCAGAAAACAACTTGAGAACTTAAAGAAAAAGCAAACACAGTGCCTCATTGCATCTGGCAGTAAAAGAGACAATTGTAATGACCTGAAAAACAAGCTCAGACAAGGCATTGTTCTAGACAGAACTGTGAGGGAGGTGTGGATTTGAATATAGTGGTGGGAATCTTTGGCAATCTTACATTTCAATTAGGAATCAATTCCAGATTAAAAGCTGATTTTGTGATGAAATACATTAAAAGAATAGCACTTTTTCAACTGTCCAGTGGACAAATCATTGACTAAAATGTAATATGAAACACAACTAGGCTGATAAACAGGCAGAAAGCAGAGAAAAGTGTGTGAAAGTGCACTGTTTTGGAAGCACGTATCAAGTAAGTCTGCAGCAGTGCCAGGAGAAGCTGCCTTATATCCAAACCTGCAGGGTGCAGGGCTTTTGAAATGAAACCGATGGACTGAGATATTTTTCACTTGACCAGAGCTGGTTGGAGCTTTTTGAAGTGGTGCAGTGTGTTGGCTGGCTTGTTTGTCAGTTTGGTGTGCCACACTGTTAGTCTCCGACTGATGATGTACAAAGTATTCAAGAAATACTTCCGCTTTAAGCACCCCCCAAAAAATGATACTCGTCGACGTTAGCTGTCACTTTGCAAAGACAATAAAGTGTACAGGCTAACGTACACCACGACTGGTGATCTTATCACTATTGTCTCCCCCTTCGATATAAGGAATGACACACTCAAAGATACTAGTGATGCTCTAAAAATGCAAAAATTTTACCTTTGCTTGTTGCAAACAATCCCACTCTCAAAATTGCCCCACCTTCTCCTGATTCAACCGGGCCTGACCCAAAACCATTGTGTCTGACAGACCAAATAACACAGCTGAGGCCTCCAGTTTAAAATGTTTAGTAGTCATTAGACCAAGCAGCAATACATGAGATTTGTACAGGTGCCAATTCAGCATCTGACGAAAGTCTACCCAACTGTTCCTGAGATATGACGTGAGTAAAGGCCAAAAAGGTGTTTTTGCAGAACATTATGATGTCACAGTGAAGTTGCCTTTTGACCTTTTGGATATAAGATGTCACTGTATCATCATATCCTGTTAGACGTTAGTGTGAAATTTTGTCCTAATAAATGGATAATCTGTTGAGTTATGGTCAAAAACATGTTTTGTGAGGTCACAGTGACCTTTACCTTTGACCTTCAACCACTATAGTCTTTGTTTGTGCCAAATTTGAGGAAACTGCCACAAGTGACATTGCATTCCTGAAAATGACACTGACGCAAGGTCACAGAAACCTTGACCAATGACCACCAAATGTATCAATTCATTGTTGAGTCCAAGTGGACATTTGTGCCAAATATTTGAAAATATCCTCAAGGTATTCTTAACCTATCAGGTTTGCTAGAATGAGACACACAAGGTCACAGTGACCTTGACCTTCAACTACCAGAATCTTATCGGTCCAGGTGGACGTTTGTGCCACATTTGAAGAAACGCTCTCACTGTATTTCTGAGATGTCGCGCTCACACAAATAAGACGGATGCAAGGTCAAAGTGACCTTGACCTTTGACCACCAAAATCTAATCAATTCATCGTTGAGTCAAAGTGGACATTGTTTAAAATTTGAAGAAATTCCTTCGAGATGTTTTTGAGATATTGTGTTTACATGCATGGGACGTACATGCGGACAACCTGAAAACGCAATGCCTCTGACCACGGTTATTGCCAGCGCTGATGCAAAACATAATAAAAGGTATTAAATTAGGTGCCCTGTTGGTGTCAGTATCACTTTGAGGGTACTGGCACTGGTGCTGGTATCATATTTTTTAAACAACACGCAACCCCATCACTTGTACTGTGACTCTGTGTCTGAAAGCAAACGCTGCTCAGACCATCATCATGAGCTGTCATCTTGAAAATAGATGATGTTTGTAATAAAACAGCTCAAACAAAAGATAAAAATATATCTATGTAATGTTAAATTCTCCAATAGTGGCTGAGGACACTGTGTTGTGTACCTCGAGGTTATTATTAGAGACACACTTTGTTTTTCTAATTTCCCTTATTTCATAAGCGTATGTATTTATAGTTTTGTTTTTTGTTATTGGAATTAGCATTGTGTTTGTTCCAAAACAACATGACCGTGGTTATTGTTTCAGACCGGGTCATTATCTGTGTACTGAGAATCTATGGCACAGGTAAAAATGTTAGTGAGCAAATTGACAGTAATTGAAATAATTGTCCTGTTCATGCCTGAATTGCGCTCTGGGTTTATGAAACCCATTCAAATCTAAGCTGGAAAAAAATACAAAAGGTGGCAATGGCCAGACTGAAAACAAGGCTCTTCATGTTCTGGACATACAAGGCTAAAGCTGGAATGTGGCTTATTTAAAGTGCAGTAGTGCAGTAATGAGTCACTCGGGCACATTAAGAGCCATGGTCGGTAAGGGTGAAAGGATCAATACATTTGATTTTTTTTACTTTTGTCAAAATAAGGAAAATGAGTCTGAAGTTCAGGTAAGTTCTTGTTATCTCTCCTTTGATTTCTCTTGAAAGATTGGTCACAAACCACTTTGGAAAACCATAATTAATGCACCTTATCTGGAAACAAACACACACAGAGCCCCAGTATAAGTATAGTTTTTTTAAACTTTTCAAAATCCTAGTTGTGAGGACCACCTCCACTCTCTGCAGGTTTTGTGAATATAAAACACCGTTATTGTCATGCTGTGTTCAGCTGTGCCGTCAGCATTGCAGGATATCTGTCATCCCCAACCGCACACTGCCTTCTTGTTACCATGGTGACTTTCACAAGCGCTTGAACTGGAATAAAAACAAGGTCCCAGTGTTGAAACCAGGAGCTCACCGACAACTTTATGATGGGGAAGATGGCTTGATCAGATAAATCAGCCACCAGCGGGCTTAAGTTTAGTTTATCACTTCCTGACACTAAACTTTTAAGAAAAACAAATATTCTGATTAAAATGTTCCATCTGATGTCTAATCCTCACTCGTTACACAATTTACAGTTGAGTCTTAAAGTCTTACGATTAAAAGATTTAATTTTAATGATGTCCCTTCATTTATTTTTCTTATAGTACATAATTTAGCCATGCCATGGGTGCTAACACATCTCCACACCATCACAGCTGATGGCCGCTGAATTTTGTGCTGGTAACAAGCTGGACACGATGTCCATGATTTCCTAAAATAATTGGTTATATGAGACCACAGCACACTTTTCCACTTTGTGCCAGTCCATCTCAGATGAGCTAAGCCCTGGCGGTCCTCAAAGTTGATTATATACAGCTTCCACTTTCCATAGTAGAGTCTCATTTGCATTTGTGGATGCTGCTGCGTTCACTGACAATAACTTTAGTGTTACTGAGCCTACAGAGTAATGTCCTTTATACAATCATGTGGGTTTTTAATGCAGTGCACTCTGAGGGATCAAAGGAGCATTCAGTGTTGGTTTTCAGCTTTGCCCCTTACATGCAGAATTCTCTCGCGAGTCTCTGCATCTTTTGATGGTATTATGGATTGTCACAGTGAAATCCTAAATTCTTGCAATTGTGCTTTAAGGGTGCTTTCACACCTGCCCTGTTTGGTGCGGTTCAATCAAACTCAAGTTCGTTTGCCCCCTAAACGCGGTTCGTTTGGGCAGGTGTGAACACAGCAATCACACTCAGGTGCGCACCAAAACAAACGGACAACAAACGAACTCTGGTGCGGTTCATTTGTGGTGAGAACGTGTTCCAACCTGGATCTGAACCAACTGCAGTCACATGACACATTGTTTGGGTTAAACATGAGCATGTTACAGTCCTGGAGGATTATTAATGTGCGCCTCCTCCTGTACTGCCTTAATATAAACATTCAGCACATCCAATGCATCAAAACATTGTTTTCTAGTTGGAGCCGCGCCTCGTTTTCAAACTGTATGCTTTGACTCAAATGAACAATGACAGCAATATAGTCCACGATGAGCAGCGCTAAAATCAACCTGCGTAGTTGTCCCTCCATTGTGACATTAGAAAGTGTCACATTTATCTTGCAAGTGTACTCTTCTTCAACGTTTGCTTTACTTCCTGGATTTTTCCCACATGGAAATTCTGACCAATCAAGAGCAGCTTTCTCACACAAGGCATTTGATCTGGTCCACTTGTAAATGCTGCTGTGAGAACACGAACCAACTCTAGGCAATTATACAACTTTCTAACAAAATGAGTCCCTGATTCAGACCAAAGCAAGACAACTGTAGGTCTGAAAGCAAACTAAGAAATATTGTTCTCAAACTGTTGGCCTATTTGCCCACACAGTTTCTTACAAAGTCACCATTGTTGCTTGTGACACCCGAGTGTTTCGAGGATGCACCTTTCATGCCCGATAATGATACTATACCACCTGATACCTGTTAACCTGTTTACCTGAAGAATGTTCCAGGTGTTTTTTGAGCATCCAACAACTTTCCCAACTGTATGTTGCCTCTGACCCAACTTTTTCGTTGCAGGGATCAAATTCAGACAAAGTGTATATTTAGAAAAAAACAATAAGGTCTATCATTCTGAACATTAAAAATCTTGTCTTTGTACTGTGTTCAATCAAATATAGATAAAAAAAATTCTGGAGTTGAGATTTTACATGGAGGCAAAGAAGGAAAGCACTTCAAAGCAGAGATAATGGCAAAGTATAGTGCACATCATTAACTGCATTTCAGTGATCTCATACGGCAATTTTCTTTCAACCTGAACAAACACTTCACTGCACACACAGGATCATATACACCACAGGATCAGATACAGCCCTGTTATTCTACATATATGCTAATGTGCTCTATTCACTGATTATATGTACTGGCAGGGTGTCTCATCACAGCTCTATGAATTGACTGGGGCAGGCACAATGTTTTCTTGTTTTTCACATGTTCTTCTCCTCATTATTCGGCTGTATTCAGTAAATGTCACGTATATACAGGCAACACTACATCCCATTCTATTGTCTAAACACCATTTCAGAGTCTCCTCTATTCTGTCTTGAAAAACTTTCCTTTTGCAAAAGACACTTGTGTTTATTCTGAAACTTGTCCAAACATCAGGATAAAACCTCTAGAACATAAACCTTTAGATGTTATTAGTAATTACAACATATTTCTACAATGACATCTTCAAAAAGCAAGGCAAATGTACTTGGCACTTTTTATGCATGCAGGTAATTTAAAGTGCTCTTCATGTGCTTTACATAAGGCATAAAAGACATTAATTAAAAGTTAAAAACAAAAACAATAATTGAAAAGGATGAAAGGATAAAAACTATCTCAAAAGAAGCTACAAAGATGAAAGCACACAAACAAACAAATCAGACGGGTTTGTGATTCAGTTCAGAGAGACCTTGACCATGAAATCTACATAGAGCCAGCTGGATGATGAACACTCCCTCTGTCTGGTCCTCACTGCTGTCTCCACATCACTTCTGGACAGTGATGGCAGACTCTTCACTGACAGAAGATTTCTGGAGCCCTAAGTCTCTTATTCTGCAGCTGTCTGGCTGCGCTATGTTGCAACCCAGACAGCTTGAGGACAGCAGCGTATTCATTTCTCCTCGACAGACTTGTTTGGGCCAAAAAGGGGGGCAATCGAGCCTGATACTCATAACCACACACATACCCACACACACAGGAGGAAGTAATTGTGCCAGGTGTGCAAAAATCATAAATGTCAGAAGCACCAAGTCAACACCTAAATGACCATTTACTGATAAAGAACTGAACTTGATTGTTTCTGTCAATGGCTGTCTCCAAGGTCAAGAACCAATTTAGATGAGAGGTCTCTAAGATCCATAGAAAACAAAATAACTAGACAAAGTCCATCTGCTGCTGAAGATCATGTGAACAGCTAATACTGTGGCCTTGAGGTTAAATTATTTTGTTCACAAAAGCAACTTTAGCATAGCATTAATTCAGGCAGGATACGATGTTAAACTCAGCTCACATCCCGCCTACATCAGCTGATTGCAAACAGCCAATCAACTGATGGAGCAGTTGATAGACCACATGATTCCTTTCTATGCAACCAATTGGTGAATCTCATTCAGGGTACATTATTTAAACTGCTCTGGGCCTCCCTACTGTTGCTGCTTCCTCTGCAAGCCGCTTTACAACTCGACTCCACCCCAGCTCCTCCTTTTCATGCTGTGTCTCACTCATCAGTGTCATTTCTGTTTGTCATTGATGCTGATCTGTTCTGTTCCCGGGGGTCTTTGCTGCTGCTCTCCCTGCCTCAGGCTTTCCATGTAGGCGCATGGAAGGGCAGGGAGGTGTGCTCTCTCTGCCTTAGGCTTTCCTCGTAGACGCATGGAAGAGGCTTTCTGTGTAGGCCCAAGGAAGAGGCCCCAGGACAGACTTAACTGGGTATTTTTCACCCAGTGCCTTCAAAAGAGACTCATGGGCATTTTCTGATGTGCTTCCTGTATTTAAGTTAAGTTTAAATTAAGGTTTGGTTAGCAAATAAAGCAAATAAAAGCAATTAAACTTAACCAAACCTCTCCCCATCTGGTAGGAGGCGCCACGGCAGACCCAGAACACGCTGGATGGATTACATATCTCATCTGGCCTGGGAACAAATTGGGGTCCTCCAGGAGAAGCTGGAAAGTGTTGCTAGGGGGAAAGCGATGTCTGAGGTGCTTTGCTCGGCCAGCTGCCCCCGCGACCCGGCCTTGGATAAGCTGATGAAAACGGATGGATTTTAGTATTGAGAGGTCAAACTTTACCCTGATGGCTCAGTGTTAATACTCAACATCCTACCAAGAGAGTAATGTTGACAAAGGTTTTCTTTTCTTTTCTGTGCAATGAGGAGGTTGTCTGATATCAGGCAGAACAGTCAACATGTTTCACTCTGTTTCCATCCCCAGTCTGACACTGCATCCACTCAGACAGAATTCTGTGGGAGAGGGACATTCGATTTTCCCTTACGAATCACTAGAAGACCAACATACCTGCCTGAATGGGTCTGCTCTACTAGCATGCCGGCATATGCCTGTGGTGCGGCAAATAGGCGGAGTCTGCACAGGATATGACAGTTGTCATAGCTGGCAGATATGCTTGATTTGTCACTGAATTTCAGTGGCGAGAGCAGCACCTACATCATCATGACCACAGTGTCCATATAAACACAAACCAAAGGAGACTGATTAGACAGAGAACTAATGAATGTCATTTGAGCTTCAGTAACATCACATTGTGAACATCACTGTCCATACAGGCAATTATTTGTAAAATGGGAAACTATCATGGGTTTTGCCCTGTAGGCCAACAATGTTGTTTGTTTTGCTAGCCGACAATTATGTGCTTCCTGCTGCTGGCTGACTTGTTGAACTCTATCTAAACTGTTTTCCCAGCCCTCGCTGTTAATGTATGAAGCAGAGCACTGGCACTCTGAAAAGGAGTGGACCCTGTCTGATGTTATTTTAAGTCCACACTGATGCGTAGCCACACCAACATACCTGTTTTGCCAAGCTTTTAAGAATGAAGCAGAGCATAATAAAAACAAACTGCGACGTCAGGCGATATTGAGAAGACACGCTGATTTCGAACAGCCTCAATAGCAGATTCTATACTGTCTATGGCAGTTGTTCCAAACTGGTTCAGTCATGGGTCGAGACTTCACCTTAGCCATTAGGTCAAGGTCCACACAATTTAATACATTCAGTGTCATACTTGCATTTCGCCAAGTCGTCAAGCTAATTTGCTGTCTCTGTTAAGTAGCTGTCTGTATTTCACTCACTCTACAGCAGGAAACTGCACTTCAAAATAAAAACTCTGTGCTGGAAATTCTCTGTACTTGTTGTCATTTATTGTTCTGGCGCACCAGTTGACAATGCTTGACAACAGCTTGACAGTGGCGTAAATCCTGCCTGTGGTGCTGATTAGCTAATTGAGTCCCTTTGCGGTGCTCATTGGTTGGTTTTTATTTTAATCAAGAAATTGCTGTTTTATGTCACGATGCAAGACGAAACAGTTGACTCAAACTTAGTGGAATGGGCGGATCCAAAGGTCTGGACCCAGGCAACCAAGGAGATAAAGCTGACTTGAATTCATTCAAAAGGTCATGGCGTGCTGAGGCACATCAGACTGAAGGCAAACACACAGGACAGGCTGCCACTCCATCAGAGGATTAAAACACAGACGACACTCACTTCTGCAGAAGAACAAAGAGACTTCACGACACCTGATTTTCATTTTAAACTCCACACTGACTGATCCAGAATTAGTTATTGCTCCTGGCTGCTTATTTTTGTTGTTTGGTGCTAATAGGTAACTGTGCCATCTGGTAGAAATAAGATATTCACTATTATAATAACTTTTTTTAACAATGTGAAATAAAATTGACATGCTGGAGAAAGATCAATCAAAAAGTTATTTAAAAAAAACTCTGTATTTATATGAAAACATTAGTTAAATTTTGTAAATCAAAATCTGTGCTGGAATCGAGTTTTGAGGCCACCCTCACCAGAGAAACAACAGCGCTGGTCTTTGTTCAAACACTTCAAACAGCCTTTGCTCATTACATCTTGACAAACAAGCTCTCGCTGTCGTGCCACTAATGACTGTCAATTCTCAGCAGTAAATACAGTGGTAGAAAGTTGCTGAAACACCAGGAAAGCTCAGGGCTCAGCTTCATGTGCATAAACTGTATAGCAATGGATTTATCTGTCAAATCTCGACACTACTGACATTAAGAATGTAAAGAACAAGAAAGTTTAAAATGTAGGGAAGCTATTAGAGCCCTGTGAGGAAATATTTTCCTAATCCCGCTTTCGCTCGTTCCAGTTGGTTTTTAGACCATTACTGCACGCTATTTGTTGTTCTCCCACCTGCCTCTGCGGATCAGAGGGGGATGGGTTGCTCTGTAGGGGCTGAATCATATGTAAAGCATACAGGCAGTCAATTACAGACTGGCGGCTTAGTATAACTACATATGTATGTATTGCAACCCTAATCTACACAAACCTAACTTCTGGTTCAGACCTTTGCTAACTTTAATGGGAATAAAATAATTAAATTGTGCTGCTCTGCTAGACTTTCCAAATGTTACTGGACCAAGTGAATCTAATTCTGATCGTAAAATGAGTCATTCTGCACGGGTTAGCACACACAATTTATCCACCATTTACAACAGCGAACAAAGACCGTGTAAAAAAAATGGATGTAGCTACTGTCACCTCACCCGCTGGTTTGTTGACTCCCATTTTAAAGCCTTGAGTTCAGCATTTCGGCCATGGCCATCTTGGTTTTTTGGAGCCAGAGGAGACCATATGAGGATGAGAGGGTGGAGCTGTGAAGGGGCGAGGGGTGGATCTGATTGAGAAGGCACTATCAACAGTAAACCTTGTCACTCAGAGCAGCACCACCCTTAACTATGCGTAAATTTAAGCCTTGATGAAATGTAAACAGGTGCGTTCAATATAAAGTCACCCCACGGCAGTTGTCACGAATCTTGAAATAGCTATAAATCCTTTTAGAGCCAATGTCACATTGACGTTATGTTATTGGCTGGAGTCAACACACCTATGTGGGCTACATAAGAGTCTTAAAATATCGTTTTGTTGGGTTATTGAAAATCTGGCTTTTATTTAATGTCTGTAAAGAGAGCAGTGAAGGCTGTCATCACAGAGCTGTGTTTGATGTCAATCAAACTGTCTACTTGTGGATCAAGTGCAAGTTAACCCGTCAGTGTTTTTGCTACGCTCAGCCTGACAGGGGAAATTGCGAGTCATCACAAAGTCACAGCGCAGATTTAAGTGGAATATGATGGAAATTACAATGAAGCAAAAGGAAATGCAGCTACAACAAAGAACTGTGAAACAACTTGTGACGGGGTGAAATCAGGAGATGGTGGTTCTCAGTGTTAACACGAAAGTCGAGTTATGACTATCGATTAACACACCTTGCAGCATTTCCAACCATACAGGTAAAGTTTAATTGAAATAATCTTAATTAAGTCCTTCACATGCTAAAGACCTAATCTGTCCAAACCTGTCTGTAGTTAACATTGGTTTCTTGTAACAATGACTTTGATCTTTCCCTAAAATATTTTAGAAAAGAGAGATATAAAATGGGAGAAAAAAAGGAGATACATAAAGATCTAAATGCATAGGGAGAGAATAGTACAAGAGTGTAATTAGGGCAACAGAGCATGAAATAATGCAGTTTAAAGACAATGACTACATATGAAGTTTTAAAGATGACATTAAGGAGGTGGAGAAAATGAATAAACAAATTCTGCAAATGAAAAAGAAGTCAAGCGTGAAGTTGGAGCTCAGCGAAACTTAAATCTGGCTCTTTGCTCTCTCTCTCTTGCACTCTGAGGAGCTGAGTTCTGCTTCATTATTCACCCTGCCTTCATTAGAGGAGAACTAAATGAACGTGTGTGCATCCACTTCGCTGCACTCACATTTGTATTCAAATCCACCAAGAAAGTTCTGAAACGTGGCCTCTCTTTAACCTGCAGGCACGGTATCATTATATTACTTCAAACAACATGAGACAGCTGATTGCCTATGCAATATATTTGTTGCAAACATGTTGCAAATGCTGATAACAATCAAATACTAGAGCTGTTAATTGACTGAGCTTCAAGAGAGGAATCATTATTTTCTCTGTTTAATTCTATCTGCGAAAAATATATTAAGATTTTGCATAACAGTTTCAAAACGTACTTGACTTGCCTCCTTCGACTGACAGTGTCCTTTACACTTCAGAGAAGACGTCTAATAACTTGTTTTGTCCTGTTCCCTGTGACACTGGAATTAGTTTCCAGACTCTTTTCAGGTGTGAAATAACACAGATCTAATAAAGGCTTGAGCCTCGACTTTTTTTAAGGTGTCAACGTCAACAAAGCAATTCAGAGGAGAACTAAGTCAACTAAAACCCTGTTACATCATCTGTGGGTGATGTTTTTTCAACAGTTCATATGGTTATACAACTGTGACGCTGACAAAACTCCAATCATATTCTCATTTTCTCAGTTTTAGAAACCCACACTTTTCCGCTGGTTGCATCATATTTTCTATCAAAAATTTCAAGACTGCCTTTACAACCACGTTGAATGTATTGACAACATTCAGATCCCTATTACTCAGACAGAGTTCTCATTAGTATTGATGCTGTGCCTTCAGGTGTTTTTTCACTTTTGAAAAGTTATAAAGCAAATGATCCTGAACATCTATTATCAAAAGCAGCAGAGACAGCTGTGGGCGAAAGCCGTTCTCCTAAAAACAACAACAGGACAATAAAAAAAAAAAACATAATCGTTCCATATCTTACTGAAACAACTCAGTAAGTTTGAGCAGAGTTAAGTTGTTGGCACAAAAAGGTTTTATTTATTCAGCAAAGTTACAGATGTGTCTCATAAGACTAAATTCAATCCAATCACTTGATTATCACATAGAACTGCACTTCAGTCAGGAACACTTTAGTCAGAGAAAAACATTATTTCCATTTGTAGCGTTATATTTGGCGGTATGGCTCTGTTCTGGGGCCTCTCTGCCTTTCCTAGAGCTACGCAGAAAGCCTAAGGCGGAGAGAGCACACCTCTCTGCCCCTCCACGTGCAAACCAGGAAAGTCTGAGGCAGAGAGAGCAAACCTCACTGCCCTTCCATGCGCCTACATGGAAAGCCTACAGCTGGGAGAGCAGCAGCAGCAAAGACCCCCCTGGGAACAGAACAGAGCAGCATCAATGACAAACAGAAGGAAGCAGCAACTGAAACAAGCATAAACTGACGTGGCACCGAGGCCATCCAGTTTATTTCCAATGTCTACACAATGGCTATCTTGTGTAGACATCTTTCCTCGATGTTTACAATTGAAAACTCGACCTGGCAAGCTAGCAGCTAGCTAGCAGAAATCGGCAAGAGGAAAATTTGCAGACTGGTGAGTTGATTTCCTCATCCTGATGAGTGACTGGCTGCTGCAGACCACCACTGTCCAAAGCCAATCACAAAAAGCACCACCAAGAGCCTAAATTTAGCACAGATTTAGCAGAGCTCAGGGGCCTGTGGAAGCATCCATCCATTTTCATAATCGCTTATCCTCTTGAGGGTCGCAGGGGGGCTGGAGCCTATCCCAGCTGACACTGGGCGAGAGGCAGGGTTCACCCTGGACAGGTCACCAGACTATCACAGGAGTAAAACATAGAGACAGACAACCATTCACACCTACGGACAATTTAGAGTCACCAATTAACCTGCATGTCTTTGGACTGTGGGAGGAAGCTGGAGTACTCAGAGAAAACCATGGGGAACATGCAAACTCTGCACAGAAGGGCTCCCTCCTGGGATTGAACCAAGAACCCTCTTGCTGTGAGGCGACAGTGCTAACCCCTTCATCACCATGTTGCCCCCTGTGGAAGCATCCACACCTAAATTAAGCACAAATTTAGCAGAGCTGAGAGGCCGGTGGAACCATCCAAGTCTAAAAATAAAGTACCTCTTTCTGCTTCCCTACCCTGCAACACTACAATCTGGAACAGTGCGAAAACCGTCATGGGTTACTGCCAATCATGCCCTCTGTGGTGGCATCAGCCATCTTCAATGGAGTGGCTCGCTGGGGCAGCAGCATCTCGACAGCTGACAGGAGGAGACTCAGCAGACTGAGGCACTAAAGAAGGCCATCTCTGTCATGGAATGCTCTCTCAACCTGGTGGAGGTGGTGGGAGAAAGGAAAATGATAGTCAAGCTATCATTCCTTCTGTACAACATGTCCCATGACACACAGACACTTTGACAGCACTGGGCAGCTCCTTCAGTTACAGGCTGCTTCACCCGCAGTGTTTGAAGGAAAGACACCGCAGGTCCTTCCTTCCTGCTGCTGTCAGACTTTACATCCAGCACTGCTGCTGCCAGTAGACCACACATACAAAAACCACGGACAATCAATCATCACTCATGTGAAATATCTGTACATACTAAATGTGAAATATCTACACTTGATAGGTGCAATAATGTACATTCTGCCACTCAGCCTGTCTATTTATTGTAATACCTTGCTTTTATCTTTTACTGCTTACAATCAATCACTCAGGTGCAATATCAGTATTGTTAAACTGTGCAAAAGTGTGCTCAGTCTGTCTCTTTATTATATTCTGCTTCTTTGTGATGCTTCCTTATTATATTGCTTCGCTTTTTTTATTGTTTGCTTGCTATATTGCTCCTTGTTTTTCTGCAGTTTACTTATTTTATGTGCTTTTTATATTGCTTTGTTTTATTTTTCCAATAAAGCTTCTTGTTTGCACTATTCCTTTGCTGCTGTAATGTTGCAAATTTCCCCGCTGTGGTACGAATATCTGATTTTACCCATTACAATGGAAAAGGATTTGTTTTGTTTAATTGGACTCCAGTTCAGTTTGGGGCCAAAAAGCTTGATCTCTTGCAGTGATGGTGAAGGGTTTTCTACGTGGTGAGTCCCCAGGACACACAGGTGGTCATAGGAGTGGGTTCTCAATGAAATTTGAGTTGTTTTTGACAAATTGTTGAGCTAAACTTGTGTTTAATGTAACATGATTAGAGCACACAGCCTCTCACTGTGTATACACTAAGCAGAAAGCAGGGGCTATTGCTCTGAGACAACAACAGAGGCTGAACTTCCCCTAAAATTCATAGAGGAAATGGTCAAATATGCACTATTGAATTTGCATTAAATTAAGAAGGAACGGGCAGAAGGCAGGTCGAGGCTAGGTGGAGGGTCGAGAAGCTAAATACTCACACAATGAAAAGTGTGGCGACACGATGAAAATCTCTTGACCATAGGTGACCACAGGTAAGCTAACCTGAACACTCACACTGTAGCGTCATTATTGCATGGTAACACAAAGCAGTCAGAGGCAAACAGGAAACAAGGACACAGAAGCAGGTCTCGAGTTCAGGGGCAGAAGGCTGATGCATTTACCAGGGATCAGACGAAGCAGGCAGGTCAGAGGCAGGCAGGGTCGGAATGGGAAATCAGTCCAGAATAATGTGCTGGATAATCTTGCATGATCAGCAAAGGACAATCTAGCAACGAGTGACTGAGAGGCTGATGTATATGAACTGGCTGTGAGTGATGAGGAACAGGTGAACTGAGTTGGCTTGCAGAGGTGGGCGTCGTTGACAAGCAGGAGCGGGATAAGTATAGACAGGTGACTGGTTGGCAGGAAGGAGTGGCAGAAAGGCAGGATGAGTGGGAAATCACTCACTGAGGGCTGAGTGACTGTGCATCCAGAAAAGAGAAGGTGACCAGGAATGAAGAAATGTGACAAAACCAGAGTTGGTAATTGTTTGAACAGCAGACAAATTAAATGATTAACAAGACTGAGATAATTTTGGTGAGTTTTATTTTGACTGTGTCGAATTTGTATGAGGGGCATTTTAAAATAAGATAGTCTTGGTTCTGTGAAAGAGAGAAAATTTAATTCAGAAGGAATACGGTTGTATTTCTCTGTTTAATTAGGGAAAAGGCATAAGAATATCTTGACTTTTTTTGAGTTTCATGTTTATGTATGAGACTGGAAAAGCTAAGAGAGCTTGCCGAGTGTAACAAAGTTCCTGCCTGCACACAAATACCATCATATACCGTATACCCTGGGGAAATTTCAGGAAGGTATGAAATTCTAAAAAAAAATTGATACCACCCAAGCCTAATATATCATTATATATTTGAGAAACTAAAGAGAACATTTAAAAATGTGATTCAACCCATAATAATTTGAATAAGCTACTGTATTAATTACAGTGTTCAATATTTTGAGAAATAATGCTTATTGTCTTCTCTTTCTGAGAGGAGTTTTTATGTTTTACTTTCATTCATTAGGAGTACAAACAAAACAGGATCTGGTCGTCAGTTAGAAAATATCAGCCGTCAGTTAAAATATTTTTTGAACATGACACATCCCCTGGATGGTAAAACATCATCGGGTCATCGTCAACATAAGTGCACACAGCATCAATCAGTGGCCATGTGAGTTTATTCCAATTTTGGACCCTTGACTGTTGAAATGAAATCTGTGCAGCTTGTTGCAGGGAGGGCATTCAGCTTCTCCCCAGATGTTCGAGACCACAAACACTGGATCTCCTCTACGCAAGACAAATGTGCGGAGGGTAAGAAAAAGTGAAGGTTTTTTCAGGTCATTAATGAGGACGTGGATTTGCTGTCCACAATGTAGCATTATTAGGGAAATAAGTTTGGTGCGATTGTGAGTTTACTCCTTTTGGATTTTAATGTGTCACAGACACAGGATGTGTACTGGGCATCATCACTGCACTAATAAAGTTTATATAAAAGTTGTAATTTGTTGTCACTCAGGGCTGCCCATGTGTATGTGTTTTTGGTTTTTGGAATACAGTAGACAGAGGACAGGTTGCAGTTGTAATAAATGAAAAATGTTTTATCTTAAAGTTTTAAATTCAACACCAGAAACACAGAAAATGATCTGCTACCTGATCACCTCAGAGGTAAAATGCTTCCTTGCCTCCACACCAGCAGAGCACATGAATTGCACATGAAATGCTGACAGTGATAATAATTCATAAATTGCCTAAGTAGTTTTTAAAAAATGACAGACAGAAACAGCCCACAGGAAAAAGTGGCAGCTCAAACTGCCCTTAAAGAGCCTGGAGCCAGGGTCTTTAAGGACAGTTTGTGGGTTAAATAAAGACTAAAGTGCACCAACCTCAATATGAGCCATCTATGAGCCATTCTCCTGTACTGCAGGTGCAGCTCAAAGGACTCAGAGAAAGTCGATCAAACTCTGACAGTTCAATTCTCAGTGTGAGGTTTTTTTTCATTTATAACAAGCTTTCTTATCATAAAACCTTTTTCTAACCACGTCACCTGAACTCACCTTAACAAAACTTTTAGTTATACCTGAAGCCAAAGTTAATTGGCCGGTCTACCACTTCAGTCCGGACTGAAATATCTCAACAACACAGAAAATGATCTGTTAGCTGACCTGACCTTACCTCACAGGGAGACTGGATGCTTGCCTCCACACTACCAGGGCACATGAATTAATCAACTACGCAATCTAAGTTAAAATAAATGTTGGATTCGGCTTTCCAAATATGAATATGTATCTCATTTACTTGTAAAGTTATTACTTGCCAGTTTTCTGACTGTTTGTTGGACAAAAACAGTCTGAGAACTTGTGTTTGGTATCCTTTACTATTTGTCAACATTTTATTAACCGAGAAATTAAAATTAAAATTTAATTAAAAATATCTGAAAATTTTTGATTCGTTGACAAAAATAGTTGTAGACACGCTTGCTGGCGAATAAATTTGAATTCAAACATGAACACAGATATTAGGTGAAATAAAGAGAAAGATGTAATGGGAATTAAGTGTATTTAACCAAATTATGTAAAGGCTTGTCTCTAAAAAACATTTTAGACAGACGTCTGCAGCCAAAGCTCCTTAGGCAGAGCAAAGCTGGCAGAGATGGATGAGAATCATGAAGCTGCACATTTGTAAAAGAAGACAAAGCTGAATATAAAATGTATTTACTGTGGAAAGCATTCGGTTAATAACCATTTAACGAATTAATACAAAATGTATATTTCCACAGTGTTCTACTGTATATGAAGTTTCACATGCCAACTTGTGTTGTGTTCTCATCCAGGTTAAGCATCAGCAATTCCTTAAGGCCAAGTGTGAAGCTGAAACACATCACATTACATTTTTCTAGAAAAACTCCTCATCTCCCTCAAAACATTCACACACCAAGAAACGCTACCCGAGGAGTCAGATCTTCCAGCTGGGTTTCTGTCTGTTCTTTAAGCCTTTTCGACTTATCACAGGAGGACGGTACAGAGTTTCTATTTTTGATTTTTTTTTTGGTTTCTTCCTGCTGCTGCTGCTTGCAATGAGCGGATTTG